>OX104060.1:27860462-27892165 GCA_944474145.2 Dicrocoelium dendriticum | reverse complement strand
CGCCATATTTCGAAAGAGTTGTACAGAATCCATTTCTACTTGCTCTATAATACAGTATTCAGTACTCAACGGCGATCGCTTATCTCATGGATAATATGATACTTAGCATTACATTACGTGCTTTTAGTTTTTGTATTTGTAATGTTTAGTATAGCACTCTTTCATAAATCTTGTCTCTTGTGTTGGAGCACAATAGCTGAAGTGTGTTTAATACCTTCAGTTGGTGTGTGATGACAATGAAGATTACTGCTTGTGTGGGGGGGACGCGGTGGGATACCCCCGTGATGAAACCGATGCATTTAGCCAAAGTGGTCTGAGTGTAGTAATCGCGCTGAGCACATAATTCTACACTTAGCCGCGCAAAACATATATGCCAAGTTCCCCCCAGTCCAGTGGTTCTAAACCTTTTTGAGGATGTTACACACAAGTCACGTTCACTATAAACAATTATCCCTCAAAAGTTTAGCATAAAAAGCTACTTACATATTAACCATTGCATTTATTGCCTTAAATTACGGAAAAGTAAGACTATTTTTAGTTACTTTCAATAAAAAACACCTATTTTCGGCAAGGTTTTATTAAATTATGACTTGACATACGTTAAGGAGACAAGTGATATTAGTGCAAACAATTTTGAGATGTTTGGTGCGCTTTCGGCCAATCCACAACCTCCAAGTTCATTCGGTTTCTCGCTTTGTTTTGGGATATCTGATCGAACATGAACAGGTGTCAGAGACTTCACATTTGTTTCAACCATCCCTTCCAAGTTCGCCCTGGATGACAGTTTCCCACTATCACTTTAGATCGATACCTCGTGAAACTAATCGCCAGTTTCTTTCGTTCTATTTTGTAAACATTTGCTCGTTTCTTTACCTGGTCGGGTGGTTTTTATTCCAGCGTCGATGCTCACCCAACCCTGTAATTCGACCCAGCGAACGACTGCCTCACTCAAAAGGATAACAATTGATGAGCAAGCCGATGGAGGCACTATCAAGGTATGCTGCTTTGTCGGCTTGTGTTCGCATTTGGGGTAAGCAAATATTTTGCCGAAAATTGTCTATTTCCGACTACTCACCAATAATTAGGCACTGATGACTAATCAATGATGATTAGGTAGTTAGTTACATGTTTTGATACAAATGGTTTTGTTACTAATTGGGGTTGGCAACAGATTGACGACGCAATCCTCGTAAAATTCCATTTTGTCCCTTTGGGGGTAATTACCCCTAGGTTGAGAACCACTGCCCTAGCCATATCCTTGGCTAAGATTAAGCAAGTTACAGAAGAGAAAATGTGTAGATGGTTGATCACAATCCAGGGCCGAAAAGTGAAAAGTAAAATGTGAGGTCATGATTACTCGGGTGAGGCCAAATAATAGGCACAGTACTGAATCAATACAGAGTCCGTAGAACCAACTCAGGTTTAACGTGACCAGTAAGGTGAAGTTAGGAGATTAACTGAAGACGACAAAGACAAGGCCGGTGGGACTCTCATATGTGAGTCATTCACACACACACACACACACACACACACACACACACACACACACAAAGAACTACAGTCCAGTGGCCACGGTGTACGTGTCTAAGTTGGTAACTAAGGTACACAACGTACTCGTGAGTCTGAAGGGGACAGGACAGCCGCCTCAGCTACTTGGTGGTCAATGATGAGTCGACAGGTCGTTTGAGCTATCATCAAGTAGGTCAGAGCATGGTGAGGAACCAGTCGCATGAACGACTATGTGAGGCAGACACACGTTCATTAGGACGTCCTTCTCAGAACAACTTAAAAAGGACAGAGATCCGAAGCAAGCTAATGTCGCTCAAATGCCACCACTAAGGGAGAGGATGAAACAAGTGTTAGCAAGATGGTTAAATGCTGGTGGGACAACATACGAGCACGGGAACACGCAAAACAAGCGATCAAGTGAAAAGCCCAGATGTCCAGAAAAATGGAAATTCAGTGCCCAGACAATAGTAAGCTTAACTGCCACGTACTCTTTAAGCTTCTCCTTACCGATCGGCACGTAAGTAGTCGACGGTAAGAATTGGATCATGTCCATTCGTTTAATAATCTGAATTTGCTCTTCTTCTGTCAATCGGGAAGCAGGGATAGAAAGTCCAGGGTTGAGGTGAAAAACCGGCACCTGTGCATGAAAAAACAGATTGCTGACACAGTAGCTGGCACATACATAACGAGCAAGAAATCATCAACTCCACATGGTCAGGTTTCAAAACAAACATCGCAAGTAAAAGCAAACCAGACTACGACAATGTGATGATGCAGAAAATGAAAGAACTTAGGAGTGTGCATCCAAGCCTGTAGCCGCCGAAAAATAGACGGATGGAAACTGTGGAATCATCCAGATAAAAACAACAAATGCGGGCTGGCGGCCCGCAGAGGAGCGATGACCAAGCAAGTGCATTAAGTGCCGAAGGGGGGCTTTCGCACCCCTAGAAAAGCATATAAAAGTAAAACCCGAAGATGAAGAATAAAGCAACGCGCTGGCAACTTGCATCGATGTTACGCTGTCACGCGACCACCACAAGAAATGGTCCTCCCATCTTGCGTTATAGGCGTTGCACGTCTAGTTTCGGCTCGCACGCAATCACGGAACACAGGCCCGGCACCGTCGACAAGTCTACCTTAAGCAAAGAGTAAACATAATTCATCCGCTTCTATTTGGAACCCACGAACCTCGGCAAGAGTGACATGCTTCAAATTTCGCACTTTGTTACAGATCGGTCAGTCGACAGTGCTTGTCCGAACAGTAGATTCTATTGCTGTGGTTTCCACTGACTGTGCGGATAACCTGCTGCTACTGCGCAATTTGGCAGGCAGATTTCCCAAAAAATGTATTGAACACCCGGCAAGCAGTATATGCAAGCAAATAATGGGATCAAGAAAGAGGCATCAGCAGTATACCGATACGCAGTACGGATGCTTGGCTGCCGCCCAAAAACCACTGGTCGCATGTGGCCTATGGATACTGCGAGGGCCACCCTGCCTCTACGCAGGCTTGAACTCGCGCCGTCAGATTACAAGACAACGGGGTTAAAAAATAGTTAACAAGAGAATGGCAGAGCTGGAATTTCCTGGATTTCAGCAACTACTAAATGCCTGATAATGTGCTTGTTGGTTGCCGAAAGAATGTGCTCACTGGAGGGCTTCAAGGTAGATAATCCTTATTGGTAACCTTCGAGGTGAAAAGCCTTCAATGATTCGCTCTCACTGGCTATCCAAAAAGCTTCAGGCTGCGTCAGAGTGAAATCGCTCCGGGTTGCTTGCGAGAGGGCCCTGCTTCAAAGGCTGCTATGGGTAGACTCCCTTACCCCCTTCCCAGCGAAAAATAATATTCTGAGACTAAGACAGTAGTTAAGAACAAGTAGAAAGGTTTCTGTACAACTCTATCGAATTATGAACAATCAAAAACATTTAATTGCGTATCGTTAGAGGTAGTGTTTGGTCAGTTAATGGTTTATCCTTGTTCGGTTAGGAATTCATATTGGTGTCATTATTTCCGGGCATACGATGTAATTTGTTTGTGTTGCATGTGCACCGTTTCACAAAGCACAGGTTTCCGAAATAATCGTTGATACGCGTTTTAAAAAACTTCACAGAATCGGCCTTCTGGTAGTGTATTCCATAAGTTTGTGATTCTTCGTTCTATACAAAACTGATGTGAGACCTTGTTCATGCTGGGGACCCTGAGTTTGTAACGGTGTCGTCAGGTGTTACAGGGTTCCCGCAGATGAAATATTGGCCGCAGTATGAGGAAATGATTCAAGTGTAGTACTCAATGGGTCATAATAACGGCAATCCTTATTCAGCGGTAGGATAGTGTGTAGAGTCCGAGTCTGTCACGTCTTTCATACGGAAGCCTACGTAGACTCGGTATCAGGTTAGTTGCGATATGCTGTATTTTCTCCAGCTTTTCACTTTCCCACTGGCTTATCGGATGGTAAGCTGGGGCGCCGTATTCAAGGATTGGTCTAATGTGCGAGGTGAATAGGGACGGTTTCTTCGGGCCATGTGGAGAAACTGCGTCATAATGCCCAGAGCATACAAAGTTCCGCACGGTACAATTGCTCTATATTTTCTAGTGATCTCATATCATGTCGTGAGAGAACTCCTAAGTCTCTGACAGATGTGTTAGAGTGGAGCGACTGGCCGTCCAAAGTGTATGATCGAGTGGCTGGACGTCTGGCGATACTGATGAACTCCGACTTGCTTGTGTAAGGATGGTTGCATTTCGGTGGACCACTTTGACAGTCGATCCAAGCCATGCTGGAGGCGAGCGCAGCAATCTTGGTTCTCAATGATCCTCCACATTTTCAAATCATCTGCAAACATGGCACATGATGACTGGAGCTGCTGCGGGAGATCGTTGATATGAATAAGAAATAATACTGTCACAAGTACAGTTCCTTGAGGCACGCCACTAGTCGATGGGAACCAGTCTGTCAGGTAGTCATTGACCTGTACTCTAAACTTTTGTCCCACAATAAACTCGTGTAACCAACGAAGTAGCATGCCACCGATTTCGTATGTCCTCAGGTTATAAAGGAGTACCTCGTGGTTCACTCTGTCGAACGCCTTACGAAAGTCGATGTACATCACGTCAACATCCTTCTGTTCATTGAGAGCTCATACCCACTGGTGGTTTGCGTACACTAAGTTGGTGATGCAGGATGGCCCTTTCGTAAAGCCGTGTTACGCTGGTGTCAATACGACCATCGATTCGAAGAACGACAGCAGACACTTTTCACAACGTTCTCGAGAACTATGGATAATATCGAAGTCAAACTGATCGGTCTATAGTGCTCTATTTTACTCGAATCACTACCCTTAGGAAGCGGTCCCGCTATCGAGCATTTCCAGTCGTTGGGACAGATCCATCAGAGAGTGGTTTATTGAATAGGTTTGTCACGGCTTGTGAGTTAATAATTGATAGGGACTTGAGTATTAGTGGGTGAAGTCCGTCTGGTCCGAGGGGGGGGGCTTGCACCATCGAGGTTGACGAGCAGCTAATATACTTCGACTGCATCACATTGTAGGCTATCGAGCAAGACTGGATCAAGCTGTGCCGGTACTGAAACAGCCGCCGGTTTACTGGAAAACACGGTGAGGAAGTAGCAAATGTGTCCGCGTGCTCCGCGCTCGAAATGAGCGTCTGTCCGTCGAAGATCTCCGCAGGTTTCAGTTGACGTTTCAAATAGGCAAATATTCTTTTGGGTGTAGTTGTGGCCGAGGATGCTAGCTCCTCTTGGAACTGCCAGCGTTTCTTCGTCTGTGCGGCGTTACATATGTTATGATGTTTCTTGTGCATCGTGTAATCTCCATCACAACCCCAGATGATGTATTTACCCAAAGTTTGTGACGCCGTCGCGCTAACTGTCTATATTCCATACCAAACCAATGCGGTTTGACAGGTCCGATTTTTGAATACTTAAGGGGAACGAACCGAGTACACAGCGAGTTAACCTTCCCCTTCATTAATGACCAGCAGGCCTCAAGCGACGCATCAGTCTGACTTGCGGCTTGGACGAGCACGCTGAAGTCTGTCTTCCGTTGGTAACGGCAGTTCTATGCTTGCCACAATGGAGCATTGGTCACTGTTCGCTAGAGGTTCGAGGACTCTGATCTCGTTCAGGTTCAGCTCTCAGCTCGTAAAGATTAGGTCCAGACAAGATGCTGAGTGCGGAGTTATGCTAGTCGGTTGGAGGACATGTTGCGTTGCCCCGATTTCAATAGTCATTTTAGCGAATTGAGCCTCAACGTCACCATGACTGGAAATAAGCCGAACGTCTGACAAGAAAATCTTAGGTAAATTTAGATCCCCATCAGTAAGAACTGAGGACGGTTCATGTGCCTCTGTATATGTGGTAGCCAATCGCAACAACGGTTTAATGGGCTACGGTAGATAACACCCACTATTAGTTCTGCGCGTCTGAGGCGGATTGTGCACCACAATTGCTCGCATAAATTGTCCTCGCTCCGATAAGTGCTGGTAAGTTTACCAGATAGTGACGATTTTATGCACAACAGAACACCACCGTGAGGCTTTGATTTTCGGTCGCATCGGAGACTTCTAGGGGTATGATGTCGGAGTTCAGTCAAGTCTCCACAAGTCCTAAAACGCCCGGGCGCTCCGAGACAGCGAAGCGGCACAGTTTGTCACGTTTATTCATTAGGCTGCGCACGTTGGCAAATGCCACACAGAGGTCCTGGGAGGTGCCGCGGGATGTGCATGGAGGTTGGGAAACCAGTTGATACGGGTTCGTACACCCTACTTGATCACCCGAAAATTTACAATTTGTAGGTCAGCCTCACTTTCTTCTGTACGGCGTTTGAGCTCAATGACCGCAGTCTTCAAACGATCCCTGTCTTCGGGTTCCAAGTCTCGGCGGATGTGAACCTTTATGTCTTTCAGCCTTGACAGACGAGACAGTATGAGCTACGGCATATTGTGATTTGCAAAGGTGATTCTCAGAGGTCGACATGACGGGTTAGTTTTTTGGCCAAGTCGGATTACTTGTTTAGTCGTCACACTGCCTTCACTCATATCCAAGAGTCTATACAACTTCCTACTAGGATACAAATGCATTCTGAGTACTGGTCTCCGTAGCCAATCAGTGCAGCGCCATGGTTGCATATTCGGCTGTTCTGGAACTGCTGCCTGAGCAATAGGTCACCACACATCGTCTGGAGATTCTCAATGCTTACCGACACATTCTGGCTATAAGGGAACACAAGGAAACTCGCAATCTGAGAACAAACCTGCATAGTAGCTTGAAAATAGATCGTCAAGCCTAGTGGTCTCATTGTGCGTCGGGGACGTCAACGGCCGCTGACCTTGGTAACCATTGGGAAATAATCCGTCTGATATAGGAAATGGGCGACAAGAGACCTAATGTTAACGAAACTACATGCGACAAGAGGAGATAGTATATCCGCGTATTGTCAAAATTTCGGAATGTTGGGCTTAATATGTTAAAGCGTGATTTACTTGGTCCGAATTACGAATCTTGTTGATGGTCATTGATCATACTACTACTAACGTCGTCCCTTTGGATCCACCCCCTGGCGCAAAAGTCAAAAGTCAGGTCGCAAAGCTGAAATCGAAGAACGTTGTAGAATAAGATGGTCTAGTCCTTTTCAAATTCGGGTGGTCAACTCCTCTAAAGGATCTGCATGATTTAATGGTGAAAATGTGTGATTCGGAAACCGTGTAGAGGTCGAGTTGCTCTCCGAACTGGATGAATGGCTCGCGGAAGCACCGTTGCCGTTTGGCAAAATCTTTATTGCTGCATTCAGGGTCCGGTTCGCAGAACTCCGTATGATAGGTCTAGGTCAAAATGTCAATTGACGGAGTACTGTTTATTACCTCAGGCGTCGATGAACTCAAGTGCTTTCCGGCTTTTAGCTCTTCCGAAGATGTTGAGAATTTCTGTAATGTTAAGGGAGCTTGCTAATAGCAGTCCTCCTAGCTAACAGCCCGGAAAAGATCAGCTGCACGTAGCCAGAAGCTGATTACCTAGCCAATTAGAGCGTGTTTGGTTCACCAATGATCTACCTAGGAGCCCTACATTGAGCGCCAGCCAACATGTGAGTTTTCAAGTATCTAGTAATTGCAAATACAAGTTGCTCTCACTGTATGCCACTCACATCCTGACGATCATGAACACTCGACTTGCATTGAGTGCGAGCGATATATCAGCTTGGACGTACCCATGGAGTGGACAAGCTCACCTACTCGACTATATGATGGTACGTCAGCTTGATATGTGTGAAGTGCGCATGACAAGTGTACTGCGTGAACCTGCGTGTGGCACTGATCACAAATTGGTGCGGACCAAACTGAGCACATATTTCCGTAAATCCATGTATTGCACTCCCGCCGTGAATCGGCGTAAATATGACGGTCGTTCGATAGGAACTGTGCAGAAGCGGATGGAACTGGAAAAAGCGATGGTTGCACGACTGTGTGATGTGGGCGACCTGTGGCACCACATTCGCGACCAGCTGATAGCTGTTGCCGATGGGACCAACAGGTGCGCAAACCGTAAGTGTCTCGGTTGATTTAATGAGAACAATGGGACGATTGACTAACTGGCGTCTGGGAAGAATGCGGAATTTGCTGTACATGTCGCAGACCCCAATGACTTGGGGAAGATGAATCCGATTTGCAAGATTCGATGGCGACTGACCCGAAAGCTACGTCACATCAAAAGTGCATGGTGGACAGAGAAGGCGAAGCAGATGGAATGTCACACTAAACGCCGCCAACACAAGGAATGCCTTGACTCCTTGAAGTCGCTGTATGGACCAAGGTTGGAGTCGCTGAGGGCACCGCTCGATGATACTTCAAGCGCTGCCTTTTACACTGACTGCAGACATGAGGCAGATCTGGCGAAGTTACTTTGACTGTCCCTTGAACAACCGTGCAGAGATGGACCAGCCTACTTTGAACGGCATGAAGCAACACGAGGTGAAGGCGAGTCTGGCGGACATGCCGACACTTGATGAGACGTAATAATAATAATGTGTCAGCTGTATGTCGTAACGGCGCTTCGCTGCCGCGCGACCACCACCAGTCCCGCGCGGGCTGAGTATACCGCGAAGACGCCGACTCCTACGCGGATTCGAACCGGTGACCTTATGGTTGCAAACCAAACGTGCAGACCACTCGGCCACCGGCCGACGTAGAGAGCACTTGCTCAGTTGCGAAACAGCAAGTGTGCCGGTACCGACAGCATTCCGCCTGAAGTATTGAAACATGGCGGACCTGTGTTGTTGACTGCGCTGCACCACTTGGTGCAACGCGTGTGGATTGAGGAAGAGGTGCCTCCTGAGCTGAAAGATACCCTTGTGCTATCACTGTACAAAGGCAAACGGAGCAAGCAATTTTGCAAGAATTATCATGGTATCAACTTGCTGAGTTGTGTGGGCAAGGTGATTGCCCAAATCCCGTTCAACTGCCTTGTCAGTCAGGTTGTGGAACCGAACGCAACAGAAGAGCAATGTGGATTCCGTTAGGGTCGCAGCACCATCGATACGGTGTTTGCGGCTCGTCAGTTGAAGGAGAAGTGCAGAGAACAACAGCCGTTGTACTCACTATTTGTTGACTGCACCAAAACATTTGATGCGGTAAACAGCGAGGAATTGTGGCCCGTGTTGGTTAAGTTTGGTTGCCCGCGTAAGTTTGTAGGTATGCGGGCGTGGGTGCAGCTGAGTGGATAGGCCTCGGAGGAGTTTGCAGTTGTCTCTGGTGTGAAGCAAGACCGGGTCTTAGCTCCTGCACTAATTTAATATTTATCTTCATGTAATGATGTGCGTTTGATACGGCTTGTGCTTACGGTGTACTTGTGAAACACCGTAATGATGGTGGGTTGCTGAACATCCGTCGTTTCGGTGCGAGAACCCTAGTATATGATAAAACCGTCCGTATGTTGTTGTTCGATGATGAATGTGAGTTGTTTGCGCACAGCGCGGATGAGTTGCAGCACATGACTAATGCTCTGGCTTTGACAGCGGCCAAATTCGGACTCATCATCAACACAAACGAAACTGTCTGACTCTTGCAGCCTTCACTGAAGGTGCAGTCTTCAATATTGCCGCAAATCAGCGTTGTTGTTGAAACATTGGCAACCACCACCCGCTTCTGTTACCTTGGGACTGTGGTTTCGACTGACCAAGAAATATACGGTGAGCTACGTACCTGCATATCGAGAACAGCGGCGGCATTCGGGAAGCTAAAGTACCGACTGTGGAACAACCATCAGCTTACAGTTGGCATGGAGCTGATGGTGTACAAATCGATGGTGTTGTTCGTTCTTCTATACGGCTGCGAAACGTGGACGATGTGAGATATCTCGAGCGGTTTCATCAACAGTGTCTGCGACGGATTCTGCGCATTGACTGGAATGTATGCAGTGGACTAAATACTTTTGCTGACACACCTGAAGTGGCTCGGTCATATTCGCTGTATGGATTCAACGCGGATACCGAAGCAGATGTTACTTGGTCAGCTGAGTGTGGGGAAGCAGCATGTAGGGAAACCGAAGCTACGTTACCAGGACATGATCAAGATGAGTCGATCAGGTCCTAATGTTGATTTCAGGTGTTGGGAATCGAAGGTGGTTGATCGGCGGGCATGGCGCGACCTGATCACGATTGCAGTTGACGAGATGCAGGACAAAGCCCTCTTGCATGCGGAGAAGTAGCGGCAGTTGCGGAAGCAATAGGCGCCGATGGAGTGCACTCAATCAAAGTCTTTGACCGCTACAAAAAACTACATCCTTTAAATCGAGTTGATGGTCATCGGCATTCATAAAGACTGACATTAGTGATTTCTGATCATGACGATGAATGACTAAGGCATGTTCCAGTAACCTTGTACGAATCACTACTGCTGTTTATCGCGACAAGTTCACAATAACGATCAGTAGTTACTAAGTCTTGCACATGGATGCCGAAAACTATCAATTTGACTTAGAGAAAGTCGAAATCATCGGAAGAGCAAAAAGCCAGGAGAGTGTAAGCTCATCGAAGTCTGGCGTTCAATATAGAACTCGATCAACAAGCAGGTTTTTAGATCTGATCACGTCGATGAGATCTAGGTTGAATCGACCAGGTTCCCCGTGGAATCCAAATCTCAGTTATCTCAGAAGACGACGACTTACTAGTTGGAGGACGCAGATCCTAACGAAATCGACCGAACAGAGCGTCCAGCATTCCGGCTCGAAGATGAAGCGCTTGTCTCATGGTCGTGATTTTGCTTCAACCAATGAGTTTTACACATTTACAGTTTCAAGATCATTATGTAGGACTTTATTAACTAATGAAATCGTCTCCTATGTCTCCTCACAAGTGTATTCCCTGTTGACGTCTTTCGATAGAACGTTTGGGCTTTGAGGTCGGCACGTTCGCGATACACAGGTCACAACAGATTTTGCTGGCGACGGAATACAATTGTGAATAACTCCCAAAAATGCCACTTTCATTAGAAGAGCTCACCTTAATTCAGATTCGACTACAGGATGCAAGTGCATGCGCCGCGTGATATGTTTGGACATTCGTGAATCAATCTGCTATATCTGATGCATAGTATGGGTCCCGACCATTTTCTAGAGGGGGTAATGGATTTTCCTGGTAGATCTCATCTTATAACGGGCCCATTTGCAGTTAGAAGTGGCTCACCAGGTTTTGTAAACCAGACGCTGGATGCCGCAGTAATGACGTCATGTGGCAGTGCGACTTATGAAAACCTGTCAGTCAGCTTGGAGTACAATCCAAAATCTACATCCACACTCGAGCTGTGGATATTCTCAACTACTTCGAATCCGTTCATACAGGATAAGGTTTCCAGATAACGGATGAGTTGTTGGTGCATGGGTATTAGGATACCAAACCGAAGCAATATCTAAGCACGGTCCTACAAACACAGGGCCGAACTGATGCATGGACGGGACCCCGAGGTGTCAAGTGGACATTAGACGAAATTCGGCGCTCAGCACCAGGCTTATGACTTTGCGCGCGATCGAGTGACAAAATACGGAACACAGCGACGAAACCCGGCGAACACTAACAGAGAGCGGGACGTTGCCTAGATGCGATCACACGAGTAGATACGATGCACATTAGTCAATTAGCCGGTAGAACGCGATCAAAAGGAGCAAGGCCAAGATCACGATGCACATGTGAATTTAGCCATCAGTCGAGTGTTGGTTTATGGTTTTCGTCGTTGGACCGAAGGCAGTAGTAAAACAACAGATCAATCTGGTAGCTGCATGGAAGACGTACTCATCCGGGAATCAATTTCAGTGTTCATAACAATCATGGACGGCGCTTGACAACAGTTTTGGAATAGGACACGAGAAGAAGATAGGCACTGTTTGGAATACGATAATCCTGCATCAATACATAAGACACAGGAATCCAAGAAAAACTTCCTCAGTCAGAAAACAGTTGGGAAAGATGGGTAACATATTTAGGCACATGTCTACACTGTACTTAACGCTTTAAAGATAAATCTGTCAGAAGTGTAAGCTGAACTACGAGAACCAATATATGGTGCTGGCGTATCAACCCATACAACCCAAGAGTATAGGATCTGCTGCCAAAGCGGAATAAGGCGCCATACTACGTTGTTAGAAGAGTTAAAGTTCACAAACAAATGCGTGGGGTGTTGGGTGATAGCTGCCTTTCCCATCCCCAAAGGGAATCAGAAGATGCTTCGCGAAAAGCGTTACGGTACCAGCCTAATCATCATCTCTAAACTACTCACATAGATCATGTTGCATTGGCTCAAATATGCTTGCGTAGTCCGTTTAAGCGTGACCAAGCGTGATTTAAGTGTCAGCGCAGGATTTAGACACCCACCAGCTGAAGCAACGAGTGGCTGTCCGCGCAAAGCCAGGAAAGTCGGCAGCTGCAAGCATAATATTCGAAACAGCCCAGTGAAATCTGGGTTTACCACCATTCGATCTTTCGTATCAATTATAACTTTTACTGGTAAAAAGGAAGATGTTTGGTCAGGTGCTCAGCAATCGAACAAACGTCAACCCAGATGGGGACTGCTCTATCAAATTGATCGGCGTGGTGTAGGAAGCGAACAGGAAAAGATTCAGTCTTGAGTATAGAGAGCTGGGTCTCTATCCAAGAACTTGGCTCGCCCTCGAGATCGCTCGTTTCGTTCCATGTGACGCGAAAAGTAGACACTTCTGTGCTGTTTCACTATCACATAAAAGTTAAAAGGTTCCCCGTTATCAAATGATATAAGATTGTTCGTGCAAACAGTCTCTATGATTCAGATTGGGAAAAGAGAAAGCCGTTAACATAGAATCAGGAAAAATACGCATCAGCAGTATGCCAGTGCGCAGTACTGGCACTTCGCTGCCGCGCAACCGCCACCGGTCGCAGGTGGGTTAAGGACACTGCGAGGGTCGCCCTGCTCCTACGCAGGCTCGAACCCGCGCCGCAAGATTACGAGACAACCCCGTTACCTCTAGGTTAGAGGCTGTGCACATAATAGGATGACTTTCAATCCGCTTAGTGATAATCGTTTAGTAGACATGTAAGCTTAAAGTGTGGGCTGAAGCACCACATTAATAGTTGTAGGGACTTCAACGGCTACTGTTGAGGTAAAAAGGAACTGATCATGGTGGCCTGATACGATCAACGTTCATTCGGTAAATAGTGTGCTGCTGTGTTCAAAAGAAAGCGAACTTTTGAAGTAACATGCCAATCGGCAGAGGGAGTGCGTTGCGGCTACTGAGGGCACGTGGAGGCATGTCTGGACAAATTTCCATTTGCCGCGTTCCGCTCTGATCGTTAATTAGCGTGCCCACAGCAGCCGCAGCGGGCTCCCTCTGCAGGTTGACGTGTTATTACAAGAGTTCGCTTTTTTCGTACACAGTGGTATAATCGTGGACAATGATTGCTCATCAACAGCGCGATGTCACCTACAGCATGGCGCATGCCATAAAACTGCCTCAGCAACTGAAAACGTGCAAAAACCAAAGATGCAACGTATCCCTTTTTTCTGGCAGAGGATAGGGTTTCATTCGTTTTGAAATAAATGAGAATATGCGTAGCTCGGGTGTGGATGCGGAGAACCGCTCAAAATCCGCTTTCATTCGTTTGTCTTGCTGTAAGACATTTAAGCAATAACCGATTCATCGAAGAGATCAATTGGCCAAGTCTGCTAGATATCATTACAAATCGCTCCGATGTGGCTCCGTTCTCAAAGAAGAAGCAGGTTGATAAGTTACGATTTAATGTAGATAAAAGGAAAGTATATAGTGACGAGCTACGGAAGAGGTGGCTGTCCGGTTAAAACATATAATCTGCTATACCGAAAAACAACTGCTGCACTAGTCAACAGTGTTCGAAGCACAGCGCAAAAGTTGCGGGACAAAGTTCCGACAGAGGCGGCAATACCTGACCTGATAGATAAACTCCTTACGATGAAACAACACGCTGTGTGAGCAACTACGAGCTAAGTTCAAGCGATCAACTATAAGAAGAATGATGAGTGGAAATAAGCCAATCTAATAAAGGAACACAATAAGGGGGAAAAGTCGGTCAACTGAGGAGTTAGGAGCCAGAACCAAGAAAGTAAAAGCATGAATGCGTGATATTTTGACTATCATATCCACTGGCGTTTCTAGTGGTCGAAGTACCGATCTGAATATCCAATACAGGAGCACTACATGTCAACCAGGCTCAGCTCTTCGATTAGTTGACTCATGCACAGTGGCATGCAAAAATTAAGCGGGAGACTTAGTCAAGCTAGTGCGTGCCGTTTTTGTGGAGAGGGGCCCCGGGATGGGCCAAATTACTGGTTAGAGATCCAAGCGGATATGGCGTAGCTGCGCGGTCAATAGTTTCTCTGCAGAGGGTTTCTTGTATCTATCCGTTAATACCCCATCCTGATTAAGTTTGCTCATCAACCTTCATTCCACTGCCTCAGTATCCTGTTCGTATTATACCTAATTCTCTTACTATCATGATTAATTATTTAGGTGACGTGAGTCGTGGCACGGACTATAGTTGTTTCACTGGTAGGAACTATTTTAGTGAAATAAACCAGGTTGTGTCATGGAAAGGCGATCACGTAGTTCAACATAACCATAATCATTAGCGCTATATACGTTAGCTGGATGGGGGAACACAGCTTTTGTGCCGCAATACATAAGAACGGAAGAAAAGGTGCAACGGAGGTACGCCAGCCGAGCCACCAGCAATAGATGGCCACGGTTGCAGAGGTCTAGTAGTCGCAAAAAATTATATTATGAGTCAGAAATGAGACCGTAGTTGAAGAAAGTCACAACACAAATGTCACTAAAGCCGGCTCATAGCCATAGCAACAAAAGTATCTAGCCAAAGGTGTGCATCGTCTTTAAGGCCCCAACCGAGGCTAAAGTCGAAATAAGGGCGTTCATTCCTTTTGACCATGACGTCGGTTGGCGTCCCCTTCTGCTTCCATCCACATCACGGTCGCGCAAACGCACGTCGTGGGAGTTGGTGTGTTGGCATGCGTAACACGTGACGCAGCCATCGCAGGCTGGTTCGTGAAATAACGGTGCTGAGCGGTTCAGTTCTAATTACTGTGCCATAAACAAAGTGACGAACATGCTCGTTGCTCATGCTGTGTTCCTACTAGATTTGAGCCAAACTGCGAAGGTACTATAGTCTTCGATGGCTGGGCCACGTACTGCGCATAACAGCACATCGACTTCCGCTTCGTGCCTTTTTTGCGCGCCCTACGTCTGGAAGAAAGAGGAGGGGAGTCCAAACGATGATTTAGTCAAGAGGAATAAAAACGTTCACTCCGAACTTGGCGTCGGCTAACGTTTCCTGACTGCCGGACTGAGGTCCCAAGGAAGATGAACACGTTCGGTTGGATACACTTGCTGATATGGAGTAGAGCCGGTCTAAATGGCGTCTGCAACGTGAGTTCCTTTCTCCAGCCCCCTTTAGATTTTCCCGTCCAATTACGATCTCATACAAAATGCATAGTAAGAAATATAGCAGTATATTACTTGCTTATTTAGTTTTGTAGTCTAATGTGTCGCGTCATATCTTTGCATATTGCGGCACATTAGCTGAAGTGTGATGCCCACTCCCAGCTAACGTGTATTGATGATGATGGTGATGCGGATGTATTGGTGGTCGAAGGTAACTAGTCTCTTTACGCCTGCAGATCTAATGGGTCAGATTTCACCACCGTACAGTAGGATCGAGCGTACAGCTGCAATGGACGCTTTATCCATCATCACCATCAGCATTACACAAGTTATCAACAGTTGGAAAACACCTCAGCTTTTGTACCGCAATACATAAGAAAGAAAAAAATGCAAAGCCACGTCGGCTGTCACCAATAACGGATGGACATTATTCCGAAGAGCTAACAACCGGCAATTGTGACGCAAAAAGTATTTTATTATGCATATGAATTGAGATAGTAGCAGGAGGAGGATAGGCGCGAGGGGAAAGGACAAAAAACCCACAACACAAAAGCCATTGAGGTCTGCTCCTAGCCATGTCAACAAGTGTGTCGAAGCAAACGTGTTCATCGCCTTACTGACGTCAACCGGGGTGCCGAAAGGCCCCAACCGAGGCCAACCGTCGCAACGAGACTGGACCTTAAGATGGCGCGACGGTTTGCGTACCTTCTTGACCCATTAAGCTATACTAGGTAATGCTTCCGGGCACCTTGAGAGCCACTCCTACCAGATTGGTCAATGGTGAGAGGTCAGACAAACTCAGTCTCCTGGTCCTCCAGGTCGGGGGTTTGAAATGGGATGGCGTCCATCGCTGTGAAACTAAATCATTGCCACCCCGCTGCCTAGCGGGAAGGCTTTTGAGCCAAAGGCTTTGGATAAGGACCCTAATCGTCCTCCTGTCTAGGTCTGGGCGACCTGGCAATATCTCAGACAACATACAACCATGACTTTTTCTTCAAACATAAACTTACTCCTGCATCGGCCGTCGCACAGATTATCAAGGGTCGCCTTATCTGCTGCATACAGCAGGGCGGATAAGCGAAAACATGCTACTGCTGGCGCCTCCCTTCTTTCTTTTCTACCTGCTTCCCTAACTTCCATCCCGATCCCCATTACTAATTTTCTTGCTATAATTCCCAGCTTAATTGACAGCAACCGAAGTGTCCCTGGAGTAGAGCTATCTGCAGCCACCTTCTCGCGAAACCCACCGGACAGCTATCGGCAACAGTCCCTTATAAGGCCACGTTGTCCCGTTTCCATGGCAACGTTCAACGTTCGTACTCGAACGCACCTTGGACACACTGGGCATTGAGGTGTGTTGTGTGTGTGAAACTAGGATCAATGGCCGTAATGGGGTTGTCGAACTAAATGCACCCGGCTTATCCTCTCGTTGCACGCATGCGGAGACGCCGGTGCAGCACCCATGGGTCAAGCTGGTGCAAATATCATTCTAAGTTCCAAGACTGAGCCAACGTTGGTTGATTGGATTCCGGTGAACAGCCGTTTATGTGCAGCCCGTTTGACGACATCAGCTAAGGTGAATTCCCGAAGTAGTGCAAAACGCTGTGATTTCCGTTTATGCTCCCACCGACTGCAGTTCTAATGCTGGCAAGGACACATCTTATCACGAACTGAACGCGCTACTGCGTAGTGCTACTAGTTCAGATATTATAGTACTTGCAGGGACATGAACGCACAAGTAGGACGTCTGAGCTCTTCAGAAGCTAAGTTGGGCGGTAATTATGGGCTTAACTCCGAACGGACTGACAGCGGTGAGCGTCTGCTGCAATTGTGTGCAGAGCACCTGTTGTTTCTTACTAGCACTGCTTTTAGACACAGTGGGCGCCGAAGTGCCACATGGCATCCTCCTGTAGCTGGCCAGCGATGGACCCAAATTGACCACATAGCCATAAGTTACAGGTGGTGCGATTCCATCCTGGATTGCCGCTCGTACTGGAATACCTGTGTCGACTCTGATCATGCCTTGGTACGCTGTCGTTTCTCCATGAACTTTACCGGGAGGCGCACCAGCAGTCTCCTACGATTGGTAACTGAGAATTTGCCTCAGCCCTAGGTCAGGCAAGCCTATCAAAACGCACTGCGTACCGAATTTTCGCTGTCTTGTCGTAATGACGCTGCGCTTCAGTGGAATAGGATCTTGGCCGCCATGCACAACGCAGGAGCATCTGCTTGTGGCACTATCAATCGTCACAACACCAAACACAGGATATCTGGGAGGTCGGTGAACCTGTTGGAATCCAGAAGGAACTTCCCGGCTGGCTCTGAGCACAATGTGACCAGAAAGGCTATTAAGCGCGAACAAAACCGGAGCCTACGTGCTGATAAGGAAGCATGGTAGACCAGTCTGGCTCAAGAAATGGAGGAAGCAGGAGTAGTAGACAAATACCGCAAGCTCTTCCAGCTGATCCGCACCACTAGTCCCAGGAAAACAGGCGTCAGTAAAACAATCAGAGACAGCGCGGGTGCGCTGATACACAATAAGGAGCGCCGTATGGCTCGTTGGGCGGAACACTTTCAAGATCAGTTCAGCTGGTCTAGTGTTTCCGGACCTCTTCCTACACAGGTGAGGCAGGATGAGTCATGGACAGTTAGGTTGGAGCCTCCGTCGGAGGCCGAGATCCGAAACGCGATCACAGCCTTCAATCGTTTTCGTGCCGCTGGCAAGGATTCCCTCGCACCTGCACTATTTGAAAATGGAAGTGAAATCTTCTCCAAAGTACTGACCTCCCTATTCGAACGTATCTGGAAGTGTCCTGGCTAATTGGAACGAATCGATTATAGTGGCAATATACAAGCAGGGCAGTCGCACAGACTGTTCTAACCACAGGGGTATTAGCCTAACGCCAGTTGTGACAAAATTGATGGCCTCGATTCTCACTCGTCGTCTGAATGTTGAACGGGAATCTCGGATTAGAGAAGAGCATGTAGATTTTCGCCCAAGTGGTGACTTTATAGGCCATATATTCACTCTGTGGCAGATGTTAGAGCAGCACCACGCATACCGACAATAGCGATTTTAAGAGTGCGTTCGATAGATTCTGTACGAACTATTTGCGCGGAAAGGTGTTCCCACGAAATATGTGAACATCCTTTGTGCTCTATACTTGAATACTACAGGACGCGTCAGAGTCTACGGTGATCTGTCGGATAGCTTTCCGACCACAAGTGGCATTCGTCAGGGTTGTCCGATTTCCCCATTTTTGATCAATTTAGTCGCGGATTCTATCATGGAGTGTTCCTTTGCGGAATCGCACGATGTAGGCGTTGAGATTAGTTGATCTTGATTATGCGGACGATATCGTCTTGCTTTTCGACGATGTTGCGGTGGCACTATCAACCCTGTATAGCCTGTCTAGAGTGGTTCCATTATTTGGTATGCGCTTCGCACCTTCAAAGTTCAGTGTTGCTGTAAAACCACCAGCCGCTTTATGACCCCCTGACCCTTGCTAACGAGGAACTCGAGTTGGTTGATCGATTCATTTAGCTTGGCAGCTGCATTAGCAACGACGGGCGTACAGAAATTGAGGTTAGCTCACGCATTACAAAGGTCAGAACTGCCTTCTTGAACCTGCGGCATCTTTGGCGACAGAAGGGAGCTTCCCTCCATCTGAAAGGCCGTATATACAAGGCCACAGTGAGGGACGTTCTGCTCGATGATAATGAAACTTGGTCCCTTCGGTCTGCAGATCTGAGGTGCCTTCAAGTCTTTGATCATCGTTGTCTGCGAAGCATTGCTGGTGTTGGATGGCACCAGTGTGTCCTCAACGATGATGTGCGTAGGCGAGTACTAAGTAGTGATAAGCATGCTAGCTCACTGGAACAACAGACAGCACTGAATAAGTTGCGTTGTCTTCGGCATGTGTTACATATGTCTGGTCACCACTTACCTTGGAGGGCCATGGCGCAAGACTCGAGGTGGACAGAAGTTGACTTGGCAACAGGAAATAAAGTCACTGACGACCAAACTAGGTGCCGTTGGTTCGTCTCGCCTACCGGGCTGAAGTCCACGTGACTCGCCTTGTGCTTAGCTCCAGACTTTACAGGACATGGCTCGCAGTCGACACCAGTGGAGCGTCTGCTGCCATCCCCTAATCGGATTGTCTGTTGAAAGTGTATTTGGTTCTAAGTTATCGGCTTGGTAATGGCTGTTCATGACACTCGACAGTGAAAGCCGCAAGGAAGCTGTTTCGCCAATGCTGCCTTATCTATGCACGAAAACCAGCAGTTTGTGACGGTATGTTGTCTACACAAGGTGTAGGCTCCTTGACCCTGAGTGTTTGCTCAGGGCATTAAGGTTTTCAGATTAGCTCCTCTCCCTTTTCATCCATCATTCCATAGGTCATCATGGTTGTATGGCAGCGAAGTGTCAGTTCAAACGGCAGGTGTACTTCTGTTGTTGATTGATTGAACTTCGAGGTAATGATCTTCACTCCACTTGACCGAGCCACAGTTTGGCCACGCCTCCTCTTCTTCCATCCGCACCTCCGGCGCAAACAACGCACGTCGCGCGAGTCAGTGAGCTGGCATGCGCAACACGTGGCCAAGCCATCGGAGTCTGGTGCGTGACATAACGGTGCTGAGCGGTCCACCTCTTCCTCCTGTGCCATAAACGAAGCGTCGAACACGCTCATTGCTTACACGGTGTTCCAACCAGATGTGAGCCAAACTGCGAAAGTACCAGTGGTCGGATGTAACTAGCCTCTTCATGTCCGCTGATCTAAGGGGCCAGTTTTCACAACCATACAGTAGGGTCGAACGTATCGCTGCATTGTACACTCTACCCTTCAGGGCGAGAGTAATGTCGCGCCGGCGCCATAAATGGCGAAAGTTAGCAAAAGTGCTTCGAGCTTTTGTTATAAGGTTCGTGATATCATCTTCAATCACATGGGCGCTAATACAACTTCCCAGGTAGTTGAATTTCTGAACGACTTCTAGCTGATCCTTACCAAGGGTCAGCGCAGGAGGCCGTCCAGGCCAATCTTGGAGGAAAGCTTTGCATTTCGAGGGTGCAAAGCAAAGCCCGAAGTAACGGACAGCCAGTGCTAATCTGTCCAGCGCGGCTTGGCACGTCTGAGAGCTATCACAGATTAGGACAATATCGTCTGCATACTCCAAGTCAAGAAGCCGTTCACCTGGGAGCAGATCCATACCTTCTAAGTCATATCCTGTGAACGAAATCTCTATGACTTTGTCAATAGCGAAGTTGAACGGGAAAGGTGATAGCGAACATCTTTGTCTTACATCGCTGGTGATATCGAAAGGCTGCGACAGCTTGCCGTAAGCCCTCACTCTGCCCGAGCTACGCGCGCAAAGCTCTCGGATGATGACTTATTTCTGGAGCATACCGTTCCTTAGTATACAGTCTTAAAGGGCCCATCGATCCACCGAAAACAAGGCACCTTTGATGTCGAGGAACACGACTACAATGGGCCGCCAATATATATGACGATGCATCAACAACTGATGCAAGGTGAATGTGTGATCGATGCAGCCCAGACCTCGACGAAACCCAGCTTGCTCCTCCTGAGCCTGACATTCACGAGTGCTAGTCAATCTGTGAAGGATGACAGAAGCAAGCAAATTGGTGGTGATGGAGATCAGACTGAGTAACCTACGGTTGCTGCACTCCGAAGGTGAGCCACTCTTGAAATTCAGGACAATAACGGAGTGGCCCCAGTCGGTTGAGTTTCACTAGTAACTAGGGCAGATCATCAAAAACAGCAGCTTCCACGAAAATGAAGAGCGTTGGATAAATATCACGTGGTCCCGCGGCTTTATTCAACTTCAGCAGTCCGATCACATGTTCGACTTCGGAACGACAGGGTGGATCCAGGCGGACAGCCCAAAAAATAAAGCGACCAACGGCCGGTGAGAAATCTGAAAATTCCCGACGATTAAATTGCTTATCAAAGAGCCCAGCCCAACACTCCAAGTGTTTTAACAAGTTGTGGATAGGCTGTCCACTCTAGTCAGGTTTAGTTTCACTAACACCAGGTCTTCTGCTGCCCGTTTCCTGTATCAAACGGAATAGTTTCCGATGGTTGCCAAGAGTAGCGGCCATTTCCATCTCTCATGCACGATGACACCACCAGGATTCGCGGTCTCTTTAGGCTAGCACGGAGTTTTCCCCGGAGCTCGTTGCGAGTCTCGTTGTGTTCGCTTCCAGCCAGAATACGCCGGCGAGCATTGATAAGTTCAAGAGTCTGTGAAGAGATCCAATGTGCATGTTGGTTGTTGGATTTACCAAATGAGGATTTGCTTGATGCTAATAATATCTGGACCGAAACGACGGATGTTCAGCAACCCACCATCATTACGGTGCTCCACTGGTACACCGTAAGCACAAGCCGCATCACACGCACATCATTGCATGAAGATAAATATTAAATAGGTCAGGAACTAAGACCCAGTCTTGCTACACACCCGAGGCCTGTCCACTCAGCTGCACCTACGCCCGCATACCTACAAACTTACGCGGGCAACCAAAATTACCCAACACGGGCCACAATGCCTCGCTGTTCACCCGATCAAATGCTTTGGTGAAATCAACAGACAGCGAATACCACGGCCGGCGTTATTCTCTGCACTTATCCTGCAACTGACGAGCCGCAAACACCATATCGAAGGTGCTGCGACCCTAACGGAATCCACATTGCTCTTCTGTTGCGTTCGGTTCCACAACCTGACTGACAAGGCAGTTGAACGGGAATCGGGCAATCATCTTGCCCACACAACTCAGCAAGTTGATACCATGATAATTCTTGCAAAATTGATTGCTCCGTTTGCCTTTGTACAGTGATAGCACAAGGGTATCTTTCAGCTCAGGAGGCACCTCTTCCTCAATCCACACGCGTTGCACCAAGTGGTGCAACACAGTCACCAACACAGGTCCGCCATGTTTCAATACTTCAGGCGGAATGCTGTCGGTACCGGCACACTTGCTGTTTCGCAGCTGAACAAGTGCTCTCTACCTCTCATCCAGTGTCGGCATATCCGCCAGACTCGCCTTCACCTCGTGCTGTTTCATGCCGTTCTAAGTAGGCTAGTCAATCTCTGAACGGTTGTTCAAGGGACAGTCAAAGTGAGTTCGCCAGATCTGCCTCATGTCTGCAGTCAGTGTAAAAGGCAGCGCTTGAAGTATCATCGAGCGGTGCCCTCAGCGACTCGAACCTCGGTCCATACACAGCCTTCAAGGAGCCAAGGCATTCCTTGTGTTGGCGGCGTTCGGTGTAGCATTCCATCTGCTTCGCCTTCTCTGTCCACCATGCATTTTTGATGTGACGTAGTTTTCGGGTCAATCGCCATCGAATCTTGCAAAACGGATTCATCTTCCCCAAGTCACTGGGACCTGCCATATGTGCAGCAAATGCTGTATTCATCTCACACACCAATGCGTCGATTGGCGCATTGTTCACATAAAACCAATTGGGCCGCTTACAGTCTGCGCACTCGACGGTCTCCTCGGCAGCAGTTGTCACCTGGTCGCGAATGTAGTGCCACAGGTCGCCCACTGCGGCTGTGCATTCCAAATCACACAGTCGTGCAGCCATCGCCTTCTCCAGCTCAATACGTTTCGCCATAGTACCGAAGAAGTGAATGTTAAATTTACACCGGTTCACGGCCGGAGTGCAATACATAGATTTACGAAAATATATGTACAGTTTTGTCTGCACCAATTTGTGAGCAGTGCCACACTCAGCTCCATGCAGTACATGTGTCATGCGCACTTCACGCATATCACGCTGAAGTACGATGATATAGTCGAGCAGGTGAGCGTGACCACTCCGTGGGTGCGTCCAAATTGCTATATCACTCGCACTCAGTGCAAATCGAGTGCTCGTGATCTTCAGGCCGTGAGTGGAACACAGTGATAGCAGCCTGTCACCGTTCGAATTCGCTGAACCAATACCATGCGGACCGATAACATCTGTCCACACCGATGCATTACACCCAACGCGCGTGTTGAAATCACCCAGGAGAAATAATCGGTTGCTCTCCGGCATAGATGGTATCACGGAGGATAACTGTGTAGAATTGATCACGCGTGTCATCAGGATAACACATGGTCAGGCCATGCGTGTATATAAAAGTGGCAGTTACCTCTTCCGAGTTGTAGGGAAACAGTCAACAGTTGCGTGCTGATGCCTGTTGGTTCACCATTGAGGCGATCGGATATTGCAAATACGACCCAAGGTTCACGCAATATCGATGCCACAGCGCGAGTTCCCTTGCGACAAGTGCAGTGCGTTGGTCGGGGCGCTCACTCGAGTTTCGGTCTAGTAGTGTGCGCAAGTCCCAGCACCCGGTTTTGAGTGCTCTGTGTGCACGCATACGATTGGATTGACAGGCAATCGCACGAGTGGTGGTGATTGTGCTTCGGAGGTTTGCTTGAGGGACTCTGCTCGGAGACTGTCGCAATAGCCGGACCCACAAGACAGTGGGTGAATTAGTGGTTTGCTTGAGGAACTCCGCCCGGAGCATTTGGCTCAACAGCCTGACCCACAAAGCCTGGGGCACAGATCCGGCTCAGGAATGTGATTGCAGATTGGGATCTGCTTGAGGTCCGTCACATGCAGCATTTGAGGTTCTGGAAAGATTCATATATGTTTTGGGACCGTAGTAAGAAACGCACCTACGACCATGGCCAGACCCAGGAAGGATTTGGCGGGTTTGCACTTATTTGACCAGGAGCTGTCTGGTATGAGGTGAATAGTAGCAAGCCAATGAGCACCCGGAGGTGCCTCCCAACGTCAGAGAAACTGCGTGGTGCTCATGCTCTACGCCAACAGAGCAGTGAGCTTATAACCCGGGGACCTGCTGTCTCCCATGGCTAGTTTTTGAGGGAAGAGGGCCATTGACCATTTCCTTATCTCCGAAGAGGATGGACTGGGATACTGGCAGGGTGCTTACACCTAAGAGGAGAATGACTCGGGTCCTCAGCCAGAGCTTTCAATTAAATATTCACCCGAAAGGCAGCGGGTCTAGCACATGGTCAGTTCGCTGATTTGTGCGGATTAGCGTCCTGACTCTTAGCTAGGAGAGGGACGCAACCCAACTCCCACCCAGCGGTCGCCACGAGGCGTCCAGGTCATGAGCCTATGGCACAAAATTAGCAGCAGTGGATAGAACATCTGTCGGGATCTAGCCACAACCAGTTTCAGTGTACTATATATGGTTGGCGGCATCCGGTTTCGGATTTGCCTGTCACTGTGGCCAGCCACAGGACGCCTGCGCCTACAGAAGGACCATGGATGGCTTGCGCTGCACCACCCACAGCTCCAACCACATACCCATATCCAGTGTAAACCCGAAGGAATAAGACCGGGAGGCATGCGGATGGGAACCACGTTTCATCAACGGAGCCGGCCCACACTCCTTCACAGGCAAACACAAGCACGCTGTATTTGGGGAATCAAGCGCACACAAGGCGGTGGCTGGACCGTAGTCCGCTCCACACTGAGTGCATGGAACCGCTCTTTGAGCCTAGCACGGCCACAAGAACCGTGCACCCCGTCCCCTCCAGCAACGACCAACTGTCTCCTGGAGCCAGTATGAACGATGTAGTGGGTAATAGACAGGTAGGCACCTTGTCAACATACACATCAAGCGCAACCATACCAGGGATATCAAACAACAGCCATTCACTTTAAACGACAAGCTGAAATAAAATAAATTCAATAATGCATACAGATACGGTGGCATAACTCTTCGCTAAATTACCATATGAAGTAATTTGGTTAGCAACAAATCCGTGATAAGTAAGAAATGTCCACAAGTTACTTAAAATGCTACAAACGCAACAAAATTACCGAAGATAAGCGCAATTAGTGTAAGCAACGTGGCCAGTTAATAGAACATTATTCAGGGAGGCAGAACAAACGAAATAAAGCGGAATGAGATTTATCCAGCTTAAAAAGACCTAGTTTAAGTGTAAGTTAGTTTAGCCCAACTGCAGTGAAGGAGCATCAAGAATGCAACATCAGCCTCAGCATGGGGCACTATATATATATATATGTATATATACATATATATATATAGCACAACTTGTGTAAATGTATTGCGCCATCGGAACCATGGTGGAATAGGAAAACAGGATAAGAGTAAAAACGAACAATCTTTTGTAGGGCAGTTAGACAGCAAGAGAGAAATCATCATATCATTATACACATCAGCTAGAGGTGGGAAAACACCTCTGCTATTGTGCCGCAATACATGAAGGAAATACATACATACATACAATACAATACACAAAGGAAAAATAGATACAACAATTGCATGCCAGCTGAGCTACCAGCAACGGATAGGCATCGTTCCGGTAAGCTTCCAGCCAGCTACTAGGCAAAAAGAAAATTTTTTTTAAATTTTGTCTTACCCTCGGAAATGAGATCGGAGATGGAGGGGGAGGCTAAAACGGATGAGGAGGGACAAAGAAACTCACAGCACAAACGCCACTGGGGTCGGCTCCTTGCCATGTCAGCAAGTGTATCCAGCCAAACGTGTTCACTGTCTTTTGGACCCCATGCAGGGACTTGGGCCGCTCCAACCGAGGCCAGCTCCGAAGTGTGGGCCTTCATTCCTCTGGACCAAGTCATCACTTGGCCACATCTCCTCTTCTTATATCCACACCCAATTCGCACAAACAACGCACGTCGTGGGAGTCGGTGGGCTGACATGCGCAACGCTTGGCCCAGCCACTGGAGGGATTTCATTCCCCTGGAGCAAGTCATCGCTTGGCCACCTCTCCTCTTCTTCCACCCACATCCCCGGTGAGCAAAC
Source organism: Dicrocoelium dendriticum (assembly GCA_944474145.2). Classification (NCBI taxonomy): domain Eukaryota; kingdom Metazoa; phylum Platyhelminthes; class Trematoda; order Plagiorchiida; family Dicrocoeliidae; genus Dicrocoelium; species Dicrocoelium dendriticum. The sequence continues at coordinate 27,865,856 of OX104060.1, read as the reverse complement.
GACCCACGTCGAGGGGGTCGGTGGGCTGGCATGAGTAACACGTGGCCGAGCCATCGGAGCCTGGTGCGGGAAATAACGGTGCTGAGCGATTCAGATCCTTTTCCTGGGCCGTAAACAATGCGTCGAACACGCTCGTTACTCACGCGGTGTTCCCACCAGATGTGAGCCAAACTGCGAAGGCACCGATGATCGAACGTAACTACCCTCTTCATGTCCGCCGATCTTAGGGACCAGGTTTCGCAGCCGTACAGTAAGGTCGAACGTACCGCTGCATTGTACACTCTACCCTTCAGGGCGAGAGTAATGTCGCGCCGCCGCCGCCGCCATAGATGGCGAAGGTTAGCAAAAGCACTTCGAGCTTTCGCTATACAGTTCGTGATCTCGTCTTCAAACCCAAGGGCGCTGATACAACTTCCCAGGTAACTGAATATCTGAACGACTTCTAGCTGATCCCCACCAAAGGTCAGCACAGGAGGCGGTCCCTGCCAATCTTGGAGGAACGCGTTGCACTGCGATGGTGCAAAGCAAAGCGCGAAGCGCCTGACAGCCAGTGCTAATCTGTCCAGCGCGGCTTGGCACGTGTGGGAGCTGTCCCAGATGAGGACAATGTCGTCTGCATACTCCAAGTCAAGAAGTCGTTTTCTTGGGAGTAGCGACACATCTTCCTAGTCATGTTCTGTAAATGCAAACTCCATAACTTCGTCAATAGCGAAGTTAAAGAGGAAAGGTGACAGCGGGCATCCTTGTCTCACACCGCTGGAGATATTAACAACTGGCGACAGCTTGCCGTAAGCCCTCACTCTGCCCCTGCTACGCGCATTTAATGCATGGATAATATTTACATATTTCTCGAGGACACCTTTCCTGAGTAAACAATTCTAAAGGGCACATCGATCAACCGAATCGAAGGCACCTTTGATGTCGAGGAACAAGACTACGGTGGACCGCCAATACATGTGACGGTGCTCCAACAACTGACGCAAGGTGAAGATGTGGTCGATGCATCCCCGACCACGACGAAACCCGGCTTGCTCCACACGAATATGGCTTTCACGAGCGCCAGTCAGTCTGTGAAGAATTATGGAGGCGATGGGGATCAGACTGATTCCTCTATGGTTGCCGCATTCCGAGCGCGAGCCGCCTTTGAAGATGGGAACAATAACGGAGCGGCTTCAGTCGGTTGGGACAGTCTCCTGCTCCCACAGTTTCACTAGTAATTCATATAAAGCATCAACTAGAGCAGAGCCTCCGAATTTGAAGAGGGCTGGAGGAAGATCATCTAGTCCCGCGGCTTTGTTCAACTTCAACAGTCCGATCTCATGTTCGACTTCTGAGCAAGAGGGTGGCTCCAAAGGGACAACCCACGGAGCAGGGCGATCAGTGACCGGCAAATCAAACAATTCTAGCCGATTAAATTGCCTTTCAAAATGCTCAGCCCAACGCTACAAACGTTTTGACAAACTGTGGATAGGCTGTCCACTCTCATCACAAATTGTTTCACTAACACCAGGTCTCCTGCTGCCCGTTTCCCGTATCAGACAGAATAACTTACGATGGTTGCTAAAGGCAGCGGCCACTTCCATCTCTGACGCACGATGAGACCACCAAGATTCGCGGTCTCTCTTCATGCTAGCGCGGAGTTTTGCCCGGAGCTCTTTGCGAGTTTCATTATGCTGGCTTCCAGCCGGGATATGAACGCGAGCGTCGATAAGTTCCAGAGACCGAGAAGAGACCCAATGTTCATGTTGGCTTTTAGACATACCACATGAGGATTTGCCCGCTGCTAGTAAGGTCTGGCGAACATGTGACCAGTGACCATCAATTGTCTCCAGTGAGCGATTACTCAACTCGCAAGTCAGCGTACTTCGATACGCATTCAGAACAGCTGGCTTTGTCAGTTGGCTGGTATCAATGCGCTCACAGCGTCGTCGTGGGCGTCCGCCAAAGCGCATCCGTAGGTCAGCACATACAAGTGCATGATCGGTGTCCACACACGTGCTCCAAATCGAGCGACAATTTTGGATGCAGCCTCTCCAGCGGTAACTAATAGCAGTGTGATCGATCTGCGTCCAAGGCTGGTTCGAGGCTGGTGGGTGCCAAGTCACCCTCCGGCGGGTGCTGTGTCGGAAATTAGTTCTCGCAAGAAATAAGCGAGCATCTCCACACAAATGAAGTAACCGCTCACCGTTATCATTACGGGAGCGTACACCGTGTTGACCGCCCAGATGCATTTCATCAGTGGACAACTTTCCAACTTGTGCGTTCAGATCCCCGCCAGCACAACAATATCCGTGCCTCTTCTGTGGCGAAGGAGCTGAGCCAGTTGGCGGTAGAAGTCGTTCTTTACCGAATCATCGCTACAGTTTGTGGACGCGTAGGCAGCGATGATGAATAGACACCTATTAGTCCCGCGCGACTTCGAAACTTTAAACGAGCCAGCCAATCGGACCGCACACATCCGGTTACTGATTGGAATCCAATCAACCAGAGCAGCTTCAGCCCGGGGACTCCGAGCACTGCCAACACCAGCTTGGCCGGTGCTCGAAGCTGCATCGTCACCGGATAGGCGCACTGAGAAAATACTATTTGCGTCACCTGAAGGGGATCGCAGAGTGAGCACAGAGCTCGAGTCTTGCAGGCGGGTCTCTGATAAGCCACAGATATGCATCGAGAGGGTCTCCAATGTTCGGGCAAGTGCTGCCTGTTGACCGATCTGTAGTAGTGTGCGTACATTAAGGCATGCCAATCTGAAGGAGGATCTAGGGCTCCATATGGAAGCCGATGAACTGGAATGGACCGCTTGGTTGGACATGGCCTTGTCGACAGGAGAGGAGTGACCCTCCGCGTGAGCATGAGTTGAAATTAGAAGATAAATGCCTAGCAAAGCATGCTGGGGAGGGCCAAGAATCGGGAGGTTGAAAACTGGGGGGATATATGTGAAGTTGGAACGGGACGGTAAGTGAAAAAGCGTAAGATGGGGAATAAGAAGAATGGAAGGCTTGAGCAGTAGCATCCAAACCCCTATCCACACTGCTCGATGCAGCAGATAGGGCACCGTTGATTATCCTCTGCGGTGACCAGAGCATCAGCAATTTGTTTGAGGTAAGATTCATGGTATTGCGTGGGCAGGATACTGTCAGGTTGCCCAGGCCTAGACAGGAGAACGATTGGGGTTCTCAACCAAAGCCTTTGGTTCAAAAACCTGACCGCAAGGCAGCGGGTTTGGCGTTGGGCTACAAGGAGTCCGTTTTAAGGAATAAGGTGCCACCCTCATTCCAATCCTCAACCTGGAGGACCAGGAGGCTGAGTTTGTCTGGCCTCTAACCATTGAACAATCTGGTAAGAGTGACTCGGAAGGTGCAAAAATGCACCACCCAGCATAGCTCAATGGATCGCTGAGGCACGCAAACGATCGCATCACGGTAAGGTACAGCCTCATTGCGATGGGCAAGAGAGAAAGTAGTAGTATTGTCCGTTCATGATTCATCAGTGGGCGCGATAGTACCCGGTTGTCCAGGCCGAAGTAGAGGGCTGTTTTAAGGGGCCCCAGCCCGAGATTTGATCAAGGATCAGGGCGATATGAGGGTGCCGCAACCCGAGAGCCAGTGACCAAACAAGTGGTTCGTAGGCCTTTAGGTCCTGCAAAGGACCAGAGGCCCAACCCACCCTGAAGTTACAGTGTCACGCAGGAACAGGCAAGTGGTATTGGCTTTATTTAATGGCAAGTTACATCCGCCACGGCATAGTGTTGCTAAGCGGACATATGTGACTTTTTATAGAGCTAGCTTTTTATACAGCCAGCCAGCCGTATGCAATCAAGTGTTCATCATCCGTTGGTCCCCAGCCAAACAGTCGGGAAACGCCAATTTCGAAGTGAGGGACTTCATTCCTCCCGACTAAGTCATTATTTGGCTTTCCCTCCCCTTCGTCCATTCTCACCCCCAGCGCGCAAACAATACACGTCGCAGGAGTCGGTGGGCTGGCATGCATAACATGTGGCCCAGCATTTGGAGCCTGGTGCATGATATAACGGTGCTGAGCGGTTCACTCGCTCTTCCTGCACCAAATAGGCAACGCCGAACCCGCCCGTTGTTCACGTGGTGCTCCCAGCAGAGATAAGCTAAGCTGAGAAAAAAGCGATGATCGAACGTAGTTAGCCTCTTTATGTCTGTCGACTCGATGGGCCAAGTTTCGCAACGGGACAAGATGGTTGTACGGAAGGCTGCATTGGAAACTCAGCTCTTCAGAACGTAACGTCACACCGGCGCTACAGATGGCGGAGATTAGCAAAAGCGCATCGAGCTTTGTTACGGGGGCCCGTTCGTAGCTCTCTGTCTGAAGCTGCCTGGAGAAGACTGGTCGTACGCCGCCTGGAGCTGCTTGACTAGCTAAAGATAGTAAGCCAATTGCATCGTTTTACCCTGAAGTGGACCAATCAGAATAACCTGCCTTGAGGCCCTACTTGAAAACGACCAACAAGTGAGTTATTGCACATCAAGTAGTTGCTAAAGTCGGGAACTGTCAATTAGGTCATTCGCACATAAACTAGTTACTTTGACCCCATTATATTGCCTGTACATTCTGTCATCCGGGTGCTGCATACAATTTCCGCCAGAGGTGTTGGCTTTTTCATTTGGGAATCGGCTTTATTGTGACCCGGGCTGTTAGCAGAAACAAGTTTTGGCGACGGGAGCAGTTATGCAAGATGTCAATCTCAGCAGAAGATATGAAAGCTACTTTGATTCAACAGCAACAGCAATTCGAGGCGACAAAGCTACGAATGATCGAGACCTTCATTAGAACAATATCGCTACAGTCTACATCAGTCCACAATGCAATAATCAACAGTGTCAGTGAGTTTGTTTCTTTTATCTTGCTTCGGGGCTGCTTTTAGACACATAGTTCAGAGGGTAGGAAGATATCTTCAAGAGGATGCTGGTAAATCTTGATGATGCGTCCAAAGTACGACTGCTGCTACGTAAACTAAGAACGGTAAAACCCGACGGATACATCAAGTATATTTTGCCCAAACGTGCTCAAGATTGCAGCTTTGATGAAACAAGTTCCCGAGTTACAGAGATGTTCGGTGATCAGGCATCGTTTTGCAACAATCGGTACCATTACCTAATGGTGTGCAAGAGAGACGGTGATAGTCGCATTGCTCACGCAGCAACAGTGAAGCGTAAGTGCCAGAAATTTCAGCTAAAAGCACTTACTGAAAACTAAATTGTGTGTCTGATACTGGTATGCAGCCTGCAATCTCCCAAGGATACCGAGATCCGAACCAGATTACTCGGGTTGTTGGATCGAGGCCCGGATGTCAATCTGCAAGCTGGCATTACAGAGGCCAAGAGAATCATCAGCTTAAAACACGATACAGCTATGGTCAAAGGC
>OX104060.1:27785273-27860364 GCA_944474145.2 Dicrocoelium dendriticum | reverse complement strand
CTCAGTTCACTTCAGCGATTTTTGAGGACATCTGCAACAAAAACGGCAGAATTCACATGAGGTCACCTCCATACCATCCACAGTCGAACGGCCTAGCAGAGCGATTCGTGGACACCTTCAAGAGAGCATTACTGAAGGCGAAGGGGAGGGACCGACGGCCGAGATCCTTGAGACTTTTCGCTTTGCCTACAGGATAACTCCAAATCCGCAGGTGCCTCAAGATGAATCACCGGCTGAAGCGCTGATGCAACGGTAACTGCGATCCAGCCTTGATTTGATAAAACCCCCTGACAGGAACAGCCTGAACCGAAACTGCAAAATGAAACAGTAGTTCAACAGGAGACATGGTGCGCAGAACCGAGTTTTCTTCACAAGGCAACCTGTGATGGCAAAGGATTACGGAAACAATCAGGTTACCTGGACTCCAGGACGTATCATTCGTCGAACTGGAAGTGTCATGACGTTGCTGTGAATCCAGAGGTTTGGGTCCGACACGCCAACCAGTTACAATTCCGTTCATTTCCGGATGCATCACCAACACGCAGTATGTAACCGTTAGACTTGCTTCTCAACACATTCTGTTACAGCCCAGAAGACTGCAAACCCGAACAGGAGACTTCACTTCCTATATCTTCACCGGAGATGGACGGATCGACGCCGGAAGTCAGTGGCTCCGACGCAAATGAACCTCACACTGAGATCTTATGCGATTCATCCAAAGGGGGGAATGTTAAGGGACGCAGACCCTAACGAAATCGATCGGATAGCGCGTTCAGCATTCCGGCTCGAAGGTGATTCGCTTGTCTCATGTTCATGGCTTTGCTGCAACCAATGACAGTTTCACACATTTACAGTTTCAAGGTCATTATGTAATAGAAATTTATAAACTAACGAAATCGTCTCCTATGTACCGCGTTTTATCTTCTCGCAAGTGTTCTCTGCTGACGGCTTTCGACTTCTGTTCTGGGTCGAAGGTTTGTGCTTTGAGATCGCCCCGTTCGCGATCCATAGAAGGTCACAACGATACCAAAGCATGTTGAAGTACCAGATACCGACACGGCATCTGGTAGTGCGAAAATCGTTGCAGATTTACAGATCAACCCTGGAACGCTCGAGTTCTGGGGCAGCTAGGTCAGCTACCAAAATAAGCAGCGTAATTCAGATTCGACTACAGGATGCAAGTGCATGCGCTGCGTGATATGTTTGGACATTCGTGTATCAATCTGCTATGTCTGATGCACAGTATGGGTCCCAACCATTTTCTAGTGGAAGTAATGGATTTTTCTGGTAGATCTCATCTTATACCGGGTCCATTTGCAGTTAGAAGTGGCTCACCAGGTTTTGTAAACTAGATGCTGGGAGCCGCAGTAATGGCGTCATGTGGCAATGCGACTTATGAAAACCTGGCAGTCAGCTTGGATAGATGATAGCCTGCCACCATTCCGAGAGTAAGACGCAGATGTCAAGTGAATTTGAAAAGACGCATGTGAGAGGACCATTTAATTCAGCGGCCACTTCATGCAACAGCTTCGGGCGAATCAAATCAGGACCGAAAGCTTTAGAGGGGTTAATGCCTTGCGATAACTTGAGGATGAGTCACTGTTATGCTAAATTCAGCCAAACAATAATTGGCTTGAACTCTTGAAACCAGTTCCACCTGTTCGTTAAGTATACTAGTCTTAGCATAGTCGGTGTGTGTACGGGCTCCGTTTGCTCGCAGTAATGATGGTATAGACAGATTCGCGCTGCTACGCCGCGTTACGTGAGTAAAGAACTTCTTGGGATTAGCTGCAGTTAACTCAATTAACCACTGCTCGTATTGTAGAAGAACAGTCCTGAGATGTTACTTACACTTATTTCTAACCACCCAAAAATGACGTAGGTGCTAGCTGATGGAGCTGCTTGGTAGGTTCACCAACATCTAGATCGTCGTGTGAGAAGGGATTTGTCTGTGGAATTTATCCACGGAAGTTGTGACCGTAGCCCACTTTTCCTCATAAATGGAATATAGAGAGTAGTAACCTACATAAGACGCCTTAAATTTATCCCAAGCTAATTGGACAGAGTCGGCCATCGAGATCTCACAGTACAGAACTGAAGCCTTAGCTCGAATCGCACTATAGCTCGACTGCCAATATTCGGAAGTAATTCAAAGGCCGTCTGTTGGTATCTTGAAAGAGCACACCGAAAGGATAAGTATGCGTGATCACTAGCACCTAGAGGTGTACCGGCCGAGACGTCACTTATGAAGTCAAGGGACTTGGAGTAAATGAGATCTAAAGTACGTGGTACTTGGTTGTAGTAGTAGTAGTAGGTATGGAAGTCTACGAACTGGTGCATTGTCACTTGGAGGGTCAGATCAAGAGTCTGTACTGAATGTTTCTGACGCCGAATTACACGAAAGATCAGCCGAACAGACTTCTGCAACGTTGAAATCCTCTAGAACTAAACATCTATTCGCAGACTGGGTGCGGGGAAAGTCAACAATCTTGCTGGATGTACTTCCAGGGCTTCTGTGTACCAAAACAACTGTAAACTGGGAAGAGAAGTGCACACAACAGCCGCTAGGGCATCTAGTTTGAGCCAGCGACTGAAATATAAAGGTCCTCGACATCCCTAATGTATAGCTTACATCAAGTATAACGTTTGTGCCTTGGCGACCAGTGGAACGATTGGTTCTTAGCAATCCGTTGCAAGGTACACAACCATGTTTCAGTGGAAGGGAGTGTTTCGGGACGGGATTTGTCAGCAAGTAGACCCAATTCGTGCACGTTGTTCCAAAAGCTACGCATATTGCTGAGTACTACATGAAGAAACACGTTACGACCAGCCTTGGGTCGTGCGCCATCAGGATGGGTTCTGGTAGGGCAGAAATTGACCTCCGGCTGACCACCTGAAAACTCACAAGACGTGGGCCTAGCTCACTAAACGCCCGCATGTTTCAAGGTCCTTAATGGCTTCTTTCAACTTTCGTCCACCTGTCAGTAGGATATACGGCTGAACACTGACAGTACTGCCCTTATCATCATCATCATACAAGTTAGCTAGAGGTGGGGAACACCTCAGCTACTGTGCCGCAATACATAAAAAAAGAAAAATATGCAACTGGTGCAAGCCGGCTGAGCTACCGGTAACGGATGGGCATCATTCCGATAAGCTACCAGCCTGCTACTGTGCATCAAAAAAATTACTACGCGAAATTATATAAGGCGAAATAATGAGAGTATTGCCCTTAAGTTTGAATGCAAAACGCTGTAGCGCATTGCGTTCTTCCGGAGTTGCGGATTTGGCGTACCGTCGGTGACGTCTAGTCAGCTTGCTGACAGTGACACCAGGTGAAAACAGCTTGGTAACGCACAGCTTCAACCACTTGATGTCATCCAACATGCGTTCCCTGGGAAAAGCTTCCACAGATGCAGCAAAATTACGAAAGATAACGCTGCTATCCGAAGACGAATCCCCTCAACAAGGCGTATTCACCCCGAATGTTCGACTCGACCCCAGGTTCGGTCGGTTTGACCGAAAGTGGCAGGGCGCGTGTCTTCGTCAAAGTAGTTGGGGTGATCGAGGTTGCAGCTTTGTGCGCCACCTCCAGCACCTTGGAGGTTTCAGTCCCATTGTGCATTCAGACAATGTGTAGTGACCTGGAGATTCCCCTACTTGATGTGTAAATCAATCCTAAATACTATGAAATCATAGTTTGCTCATGTATTAGGGAAGTAAGTGGTTTGCATGTTTGTTTGGTGCAAGTGTCTACATGAGACACCGAGAACATTCAGACATTGTCCGCGGACTTCGAAAAGAACGTCGGTTCTTCGATCGCACTCAGCACCTTACCACATACTCCCTAGCTAGTCATCTTCCGGTGCATTATTTTTAGTCTGAAGATTTAGCAATCTTCTAATAAACATTCGTTTAGTTTATTTCAGTGTGTTCTGAAGCACGCCTTTGGTTGGCAATTCAAATCTTAGCATCGGATATACCGTAAGATCAATCCGCTATAATTGGTGACATCCGACTTATAATCGGTGATGCACACAATTGGTGAGTCTTTTACTGACTTTTCTTTTCAGATTCGGCCGCATTTTTCGCATACATTACTAATTTTCTATACTTTTAATTTTGGGTTTCCATTCTGCTGGCTCAGTAATTTTCGCCATGAAGGTTATAAATCCAGATTCGGACGCCCAGGTTAGTACCGTTAGTCTCCCTATACCTCCTTTTCGCGAGACTAATCCTAAGGCCTGGTTCTTGCAGACAGAATCGCAGTTCCTTTTACGTCGGTTACATTAAGTTCTGCCATGTCGTAGCCGCATTCCCTCCGCATGTTATGGACGACATGGATGACATTCTAGATCTGCCCGAGGATCAGCAAACTTAGGAAACGATTAAAGAAGCAGTTTTGAAAAAAGCTTGTCCGATCGACAAAGAGTAACAAAACTCTTAAGCGAAACGTAACTCGGTGATCTTAAGCCGTCTCAGTTGTTAAGAAAAATGCAGAGCCTAGCAAAACCCACCTTTGTAGATGACGATTTTCTCCGGGAAATGTGGTTACAACGAGTACCCCGTGAAGTGTGTCACGTGCTTTACGCTGATGGCGATGCTCCATTGTCCCTGTATGCTGACACCGCCGAGCATATCTGGGAATCTTACGCCCAAGTTTCGCAGGTCCAATCGACCTCTGATGCTGAGTTAGCGGAACTCAGGGCGCAGACGGCCGGGATTAAGAAGCGACTCGAAGCTATTTCAGTTACCCTATCTAATCGCCGACCTCGTCCTAAAAGCCGAACCCGTTCTCGATCCTCTTCGAAGTCCATGCCTAGACCATCCTATTGCTGGTACCATAAGCGATTTGGTCCGCAAGCCAGATCGTGCCGTTTCCTTTGTCCCTTTAAGCGGCAAACAAAGGGAAACGGACCGACAAGCACGTAGGGGCGACGGAGGTCGCTGGTCATCGCAGTCGCCTTTTCTTCGTTACCGACCGGAAAACGGGACTACGCTACCTCGTTGACACAGGCGCAGAAGTTAGCGTTATCCCACGCGATCTCACTGACGTCACTGAGAAGGTGATTAGCTCATTGCGCGTAGCTAACGGAACCATCATTCGAGTGTATGGTCAAAGCTCGCGCACGCTCAATCTTGAATTACAAAGGTCTTTTAAATGGGTATTTCTCATTTCAGACGTTCAAACACTCATCCTCGGACTCGATTTTCTGCATCACTACAAATTTCTTGTAGATACAAAAGCAACACCGTTTCGTCGACTGTTTAACGAGTCTCTCTGTCATTGTGACTTTGACTGATACTGAGTCAATCAGTCGCATGCACGCGACTCAGATGATCCCACCCATCAGACAAATGCTCTTCGACCGCTTTTCACAGGCCTTTAGTGCTATCACTCCGATGCCCGTCGCAACGGATACCGCGAAACAACATATCCTTACGAAAGGACCGCCTGTTTTCGCTAAGGCCAGACGATTTATAACGGATAAACTTCGTATCGCTAAGGCCGAATTCGAGCACATGCTCGAACAAAGCATAGTTTGACCTTCGGAGAACCCATGGGCGTCACCGCTTCAAATGATGTCTAAAAAGTCAGGAGATTGGCGTCCATGTGGCGACTACCGCGCTCTGAACAACGTAACCGTTCAGACCGGTATCCCATACCGCACATTCAGGACCTAACGACTAACCTGCGATGTGCTTGTGTGTTCTCGAAAATTGATCTAGTACGCGCTTACCACCAGATCCCGGACGCCGATGAAGACATAGCTAAAACAGCTGTCATTACACCTTTTGGGTTGTTCGAATTTCTTCGAATGGCATTTGGTTTGCGCAGCGCAGCGAAAACATTTCAGCGTATTATAGATTCCTTCACCCGTGGATTAGACTTCGTCTATCCCTACACCGCCTTCGCAATGAGGCTGGACCTTACCGTAGAGCGATGATTTGTGTGCCTCAAGGATCCATTGAGCTATGCTGGATGGTGCTTTTGCACCTTCAGAGTCACTCATACCAGATTGGTCAATGGTTAGAGGCCAGACAAACTCAGCCTCCTGTTCCTCCAGGTTGAGGATTGGAATGAGGGTGGCACCTTATTCCTTAAAACGGACTCCTTGTAGCCCAACGCCAAACCAGCTGCCTTGCGGTCAGGTTTTTGAACCAAAGGCTTTGGTTGAGAACCCTAATCGTTCTCCTGTCTAGGCCTGGGCAACCTGACAGTATCCTGCCCACGCAATACCATGAATCTTACCTCAAACAAATTGCTGATGCTCTGGCCACCGCAGAGGATAATCAACGGTGCCCTATCTGCTGCATCGAGCAGTGTGGATAGGGGTTTGGATGCTACTGCTCAAGCCTTCCCATCTTCTTATTCCCCATCTTACGCTTTTTCACTCTTATCGACCCGTTCCAACTTCATTTTTATCCCCCCAGTTTTCAACCCTCCGATTCTTGGCCCTCCCCCAACATGCTTTGCTAGGCATTTATCTTCTAATTTCAACTCACATGTGAACGCGGAGCGTCACTCCTCTCCTGTTGACAAGCCCATGTCCAACCAAGCATTCCATCCTAGTGCATCGGCTTCCATATGGAGCCCTCGATCCTCCTTCAGATTGGCATGCCTCAATGTACGCACACTGCTACAAATCGGTCAACAGGCAGCACTTGCCCGAACATTAGAGAACCTCTCGATGCATATCTGTGGCTTATCAGAGACCCGCCTGCAAGACTCGAGCTCTGTGCTCACTTTGCGATCCCATTCAGGTGACACCAGCAGCATTTTCTCATTAGGCCTATCCGGTAACAATGCAGCTTCGAGCACCGGCCAAGCTGGTGTTGGCATTGCCCTGAGTCCCCGGGCTGAAGCTGCTCTGGTTGATTGAATTCCAATCAGTAGCCGGATGTGTGCGGTCCGATTGGCTGGCTCGTTCAAAGTTTCGAAGTCACGCGGGACTAATAGGTGTCTATTCATCATCGCTGCCTACGCGTCCACAAACTGTAGCGATGATTCGGTAAAGAACGACTTCTAACGCTAACTGAGCCAGCTCCTTCGTCACATAACAAGCCCACAGACTGTTGTGCTGGCGGGGATCTGAACGCACAAGTTGGAAAATTATCCGCAGATGAGCTGCATCTGGGCGGTCAACACGGTGTAGGCTCCCGTAATGATAACGGTGAGCGGTTACTTCATTTGTTTGCAGATGCTCGCTTATTTCTTGCGAGCATTAACTTCCGACACAGCACCCGCCGGAGGGTGACTTGGCGCCCACCAGCCTTGGACGCAGATCGATCACACTGCTAACAGTTACCGCTGGAGAGGCTGCATCCAGAATTGTCGCTCGCTTTGGAGCACATGTGTGGACACCGATCATGCACTTGTATGTGCTGACATGCGGATGCGCTTTGGCGGACGCGCACGGCGACGCTGTGAGCGCATTGATACCAGCTAACTGACAAAGCCAGCTGTTCTGGATCCGTATCGAAGTGCGCTAACATACGAGTTGAGTAATCGCTCACTGGAGACAAATGATCGCCTTTGTGCACATATTCGCCAGACCTTACTAGCTGCAGGCAAATCTTCATGTGATATGTCTAATAGTCAACATGGATATTGAATCTCTTCGCGGTCTCTGGAACTTATTATCCAAGCATTAAACGCGCGTAATACGGGCAGAGTGAGGGCTTACGGCAAGCTGTCGCCAGTTGTTAATATCTCCAGCGGTGTGAGACAAGGATGCCTGCTGTCACCTTTCCTCTTCAACTTCGCTATTGACAAAGTTATGGAGATTGCATTTACAGGATATGACTTGGAAAGTGTGGAGCTACTCCCAGGAGAACGACTTCTTGACTTGGAGTATGCAGACAACATTGCGCTCATCTGTGACAGCTATCAGACGTGCCAAGCCGCGCTGGACAGATTAGCACTGGCTGTCAGGCGCTTCGCGCTTTGCTTTGCACCATCGAAATGCAAAGCTTTCCTCCAAGATTGGCAGGGACCGCCTCCTGTGCTGACCCTTGGTGGAGATCAGCTAGAAATCGTTCAGAAGTTCAGTTACCTGGGAAGTTGTATCAGCGCCCTTGGGATCGAAGACGAGATCACGAACTGTATAGCGAAAGCTCGAAGTGCTTTTGCTAACCTTCGCCATCTATGGCGGCGGCGGCGGCGCGGCGGCGGCGCGACATTACTCTCGCCCTGAAAGGTAGAGTGTACAATGCAGCGGTACGTTCGACCCTACGGTAAGGTTGCGAAACCTGGCCCCTAAGATCGGCGGACATGAAGAGCGTAGTTACATTCGACCATCGGTGTCTTCGCAGTTTGGCTCACATCTGGGGGGAACACCGCGTGAGTAACGAGCGTGTTCCACGCCTCGTTTACGGCATAGAGAAAGGAACTGAAGCACTCAGCACCGTCATTTCACGCACCAGGATCCAGTGGCTGGGCCAAGCGTTGCGCATGTCAGCCCACCGACTCCCACGACGTGCGTTGTTTGTGCGAATTGGGTGTGGATATAAGAAGAGGAGATGTGGCCAAGTGATGACTTGGTCCACAGGAATGAAGGCCCACACTTCGGAGCTGGCCTCGATTGGAGCGGCCCAAGTCCCTGCATGGGGTCCAAAAGACAGTGAACACGTTTGGTTGGATACACTTGCCGACATGGCAAGGAGCCAACATCATCATCAGTACACATCAGCTGGAGGTGGAAAACACCTCACCTATTGTGCTGCAATACAAAATACAAAAAAAGGGAAACAAACAGTGGCACGCCCGCTGAGTCCCCAGTAACGGATGGACATCGTTCCGGAGAGCTAACAGCTGGCTGCCGTAAAAGAGAGTCATATTATGCCTAACAAGTGAGATCGTGATTGGAGGGGATGCTAAAAGGTAGGGGGATGGACAAAGGAACTCACAACACAAACGCCATTGGGGCCGGCTCCTAGCCATATCAGCAAGTGTGTCCAACTAAACGTGTTCACCGTCCTTAGGACCCAGCCAGGCAGTCGGGGTGCACCAACCGACGCCAATTTCGAAGTGAGGGTTTTCATTTCTCTCGACCAAGTCATCGCTTGGCCTCCCCTCCTCCTCTTCCAACCGCACCCACAACGCGCTAACAACGCACGTCGCAGGAGTCGGTGTGCTGGAATGCGCAACACGTGGCCCAGCCATCGGAGCCTGGTGCGTGATATAATGGTGCTGAGCGGTTCACTCGCTCTTCCTGCATCAAATACGCGACATCGAACACGCTCATTGCTCACGCGGTGCTCCCACCAGACATGAGCTAAGCTGCGAAGGCAGTGATGATCGAATATGACGAGCCTCTTTATGTCTGTCAACTTGATGGGTTAGGTTTCACAACCATATAGGAGAGTTGAACGTACAGCTGCGTTGTAAACTCTGCCATTCAGGGCAAGACTAATGTCGCGTCTGCACCACAAATGGCGGAGATTGGCAAAAGCATCTCGAGCTTTTACTATACGGTTCGTAACCTCATCTTCAATCCCACGGGTGCTAATATAGCTGCCCAGGTACTTGAATTCCTGAACGACTTCTAGCAGATCACCAACAAGCACTAGCGCAGGGTTGGGTCCCTGCCAATCTTGGAGAAGTACTTTGCATTTCGATGGAGTAAAGCATAGCCCAAAACGATTGACAGCCAGTGGTAATCGGTCCAGTGCTGTTTGGCATGTTTGGGGGCTGTCACAGATTAGGGCAATATCGTCCGCATACTCCAAGTCAAGAAGTCGCTCACCAGGAAGTAGCTCCACACCTTCTACGTCATGTCCAGCGAACGCTGTTTCCATGACTTCATCAATAGCGAAGTTGAAGAGGAAAGGTGACAGCGAGCATCCTTGTCTTACACCGCTGGTGATACTGAAGGGTGGCGACAATTTGCCATAAACCCTCACCCTGCCCGAACTATGCGCGTACAGCGCTTTGATAATGTTTACATATTTATCAGGCACACCTTTCCTCAGCAGACAGTCCTAAAGGGCACATCGATCGATTGAGTCGAAGGCACCTTTAATGTCAAGAAACACGACAACGGTGGGTCGCCAATAAACATGACGGTGCTCCAAAACTTGACGCAAGGTGAAGATGTGGTCGATGCAGCCCCGACCTCGACGAAATCCGGCTTACTCTTCACGAATCTGGCCTTCACGAGTGCCAGTCAGTCTGTGGAGAATGACGGAGGCAAGCAATTTAGAGGCAATCGAAATCAGACTGATCCCTCTATGATTGCCGCATTCCAAACGGGAGTTTCCCTTCAAAATTGGGACAATGACGGAGCGGTTCCAGTCTGTCGGGACTGTCTCCTTCTCCCCAAGTTTTACTAGCAACTCGTGTAAATCATCTACTAGAGCAGGTCTCCCGAATTTGAAGAGGGCTGGGGGAATTCTATCTGCTGCTGCGGCTTTATGCAATTTCAACAGCCTGATCTCATGTTCGACTTCTGCGTGTGAGGGCGGATCCAAAGAGACGGCGCAGGGAGAAGGGCGCTCAATGCCCGAAGAAGAAAGCGGTAACTCAGATTGGTTAAATTGCCTTGCAAAGTGTCCAGCCAAACGCTCCAATCGTTTTGACAGGCTGTGGATCGGCTGCCCACTCTCGTCGCGTATGGTCTCGCTGACACCAGGTCTCCTGCTGCCTGTTTCCCGTATCAGACAGAATAACTTACGATGATTACCAACGGCAGCGGCTGTTTCCATCTCAGAAGCACGATGAGACCACCAGGTTTCGCGGTCCTTCTTCAGGATAGCACGTAGTTTTGCCCTGAGACTTTTGCGAGCCTCATTGTATTCGCTTCCAGCCGGAATACGTCTGCGAGCATCCATATTTAACAGAGACTGTGTCGAGACCCAATGTCCGGTTTGGCAATTTGCTTTGCCACATGAAGACAGGCCTGCTAACAGAAACGCTTGACGAATATGCGACCAGTGATCTTCAACGGTGTTTAGTGGGCGCTTACTCGGCCCAGATGTCAGCGCACGTACACATTCAGAACATCTGACTTCGCCAGCTGGCTGGTGTCAATCCGTTCACATCGATGTTGTGGACGTCCACCGAAACGCACCAGGAGGTCGGCACAGACAAGTGCGTGGTCAGAGTCCACGCTCGTGCTCCAAATCGAGCGACAGTTTTGGACAGCCTCTCCAGCGGTAACTGATCGCGATATGATCGATTTGCGTCCATGGCTGGCCCGAGGCAGGTGGCCACCAAGTCACGCTTCTGCGGGTGCTGTGTCTAAAGTTAGTGCTCGCGACCAAGAGGCGAGCATCTTCACACAGCTGTAGCAATCGCTCACCATTATCATTACGGGAGCCTACACCATGTTGTCCGCCCAGATGAAGCTCATCAGAGGACAATTTTCCGACTTGGGCGTTTAGATCGCCAGCCAACACCACAGTATCCGTGCTTCTTCTGTAAAGAAGGAGCTCGGGAAGTTGCTGATAGAAATCATCTTTTACAGTATCAGTGCTACAGTTTGTAGGGGCGTAGGCCGCAATGACAAATAGGCACCGTTTGTCCCCACGCGACTTCGTAGCACGGAACGAACCCGCTAATCTAACGGCGCACATCCTACTGTTTACTGGGATCCAATCAATCAGGGCAGCTTCAGCCCGGAGACTCAAAACAATGCCGACGCCAGCTTGACCGGCATTTGAAGCTGCATCATCGCCAGACAGGCGCAATGAGAATGTGCCGCCAGTGTCGCATGTGGGGGATCGCAGGGTAAGCACCGAGGTGGAAACTTGCAGGCGGGTTTCTGAAAGACAGCAAATATCGATCGATAGGGCCTCTACCTTTTGGCCAATCTGTAGCAAAGTGCGCACGTTGAGGCATGCCAGTCTTAGCGAGACTCGAGGACACCAAAGGGAAACGGATGAACTGACGTTGTCCGCTTGGTGAACATGGACATGTCGACTGGATTGGAGCGACGCCCTGCGATTGTGTGTGATTTGAAATTAGAAGACAAGCGACTATTGAAGTAAGCTGGGGGAGGGCCAAGAATTGGGGGATTGAAAATGGGGGGATATAAGTAAAGTTGGAGCGAGATGATAAGGATGAAGAAGCGCAAGAAGGGGTATAAGAAGACGGAAAAGCCTGAGTAGTAGCATCCATACCCCTATCCACCCTGCTCGATGCAGCAGATAGGCGCCGTTTATTGTTCTCTGCGACGGCCAGAGCATCAAGAAATTGTTGTAGGAAAGGTTCATTGTATTGCGTGGGCAGAATACTGTCAGGTTGCCCAGGCCTAGACAGGAGAACGATTAGGGTTCTCAACCAAAGCCTTTGGTTCAAAAACCTGACCGCAAGGCAGCGGGTTTGGCGTTGGGCTACAAAGAGTCCGTTTTATGAAATGAGGAGCCACCCCCATTCCAACCCCCAACCTGGAGGACCAGGACGCTGAGTTTGTCTGGCCTCTAACCATTGACCAATCTGGTATGAGTGGCTCTGAAGGTGCAGAAAAAGCACCACACAGCATAGCTCAATGGATCTCTGAGGCACGCAAACGATCGCATCACGGTAAGGTACAGCCTCATTGCGATGGATCGCACCACGGTAAGGTCCAGCCGACCTCACTGGCGTTCCTGCTGTGAGTTTCTTTGTTCCTCCCCATCCGTTTTAGCCGCCCCTCCACCTACGATTTCATTTCGTAGCATAAAACATAATAATGCTTCTTTTTGCTTAGTAGCCGGCTGTTAGTTTACCGGAACCATGACATATACAACCATGACATTTTCTTCAAACATAAACTTAATCTTGCATCGGCAGTCGCGCAAATTATCAAAGGTCGCCTTATCTGCTGCATACAGCAGGGCGGATAAGCGAAAACATGCTACTGCTGGCGCCTCCCTTCTTTCTTTTCCATCTTCTTCTCTTACTCCCATCTCGGCCCCCTATGACTAACCTTCCTTCTATAATTCCCAGCCTAATTGACAGCAACCGAAGTGCTACTGGAGTAGAACCATCTGCAGCCACCATCCCACAGCACCTATCGGACGCCTATCGGCAAAAGTCCCTTATAAGGCCACGCTGTCCCGTTTCCATGGCGACATTCAACGTCTGCACTCTAAGACAAACAGGTCAACAGGCTGCACTCGCACGCACCTTGGACACACTGGGTGTTGATGTGTGTTGTGTCCGAAACTAGGATCAATGACCCTAACGGGGTTATTGAATTGACTGCACCCGGCTTATCCTATCGTTATTGGTTGCATGCATCCGGAGACGTCGATGCGGCACTCACGAGTCAAGCTGGTGTAGGTATCATTCGCAGCTCCAAGGCTGAGTCATCATTGGTTGATTGGATTCCGGTGAACAGCCGTTTATGTGCAGCCCGTTTGACGACATCAGCTAAGGTGAATTCGCGAAGTAGTGCAAAACGATGTTTGTTTGTGATTTCCGTTTATGCTCTCACCGACTGCAGTTCTAATGTAGTCTAGGACACTTTCTATCACGAACTGAACGCCCTACTACGCAGTGCTACTAGTTCAGATATTATAGTACTTGCAGGGGATATGAACGCACAAGTAGGGCGTCTGAGCTCTTCAGAAGCTCAGCTGGGTAGTAATTATGGACTTAACTCCGAACGGACTGACAACGGCGAGCGTCTGCTGCAACTGTGTGCGGAGCACCAGTTGTTTCTTACTAGCACTGCTTTTAGACACAGTGGGCGCCGAAGTGCCACTTGGCGTCCACCTGTAGCTGGCCAGCCATGGACCCAAATTGACCACATAGCCATAAGTTACAGGTGGCGCGGTTCCATTCTGTATTGCCGCTCGTACTGGAGTACCTGTGTCGACTCTGATCATGCCCTGGTGCGCTGTCGTTTCTCCATGAACTTTAACGGAAGGCGCACAAAGCGTCTCCTCCGATTGGCAACGGAGAAATTGTCCCAGCCCTCGGTCAGGCAAGCCTATCAAGAAGCACTGCATACCGAACTCTCGCTGTCTTGTCCTAATGACACTGAACTTCAGTGGAATAAGATCTCGGCTGCCATGCACGACGCAGGAGCATCTGCTTGTGGCACTATCAGTCGTCACCGCACCAGTCACTGGATATCCGAGAGGTCCGTGAACCTGTTGGAAGCTGGAAGACACCTCCCGGCTGGTTCTGAACACAATGTGACCAGACGGGCTATTAGGCGTGAACTAAAGTGGAGCCTACGTGTTGACAAGGAAGCCTGGTGGACCAGTCGGGCTCAAGAAATGGAGGAGGCAGGAGCAGTAGGCAATTACCGCAAGCTCTTCCAGCTAATCCGCACCAATGGTCCCAGAAAACCAGGCGTCAGTGAGACAGTCAGAGACAGTGCGGGTGCGCTGATACATAATATGAGGCGTCTTATGGCTCGTTGGGCTGAATACTTTCAAGATCAGTTCAGCTGGCCCCCTGCTCCCGAACCTCTTCTTACTCAGGTGATGCAGGACGTGCCATGGACGGTCAGTTGAGTCTCCATCGGAGGCCGAGGTCCGAAACGCGATCACAGCCCTCAATCGTTTTCGTGCCGCTGGCCCGGATTCCCTCCCACCTGCACTATTTAAGGATGGAGGTGAGGTCCTCTGCAAAGCACTAACCTCCCTATTCGAACGTATCTGGAACGAAGAGTGTGCCGGATAATTGAAGCGAATCTATTATAGTGGCAATATACAAAAGGGCAGCCGCACAGAGTGTTCTAACCGTAGGGGTATTAGCCTAACGCCAGTTGTGACAAAATTACTGGCCTCGATTATCGTTCGTCGCCTCACTGCAGAACGGGAAACTCGGATTAGAGAAGAGGAAGCCGGTTTTCGCCCAGGACGTGGCTGTATAGACCATATATTCACTTTGCGACAGGTGCTAGAGCAGCGCCACGCATACCGCAGACCAACAATAGCTGTGTTTCTCGATTTCAAGAGTGCGTTCGATTCAGTCGATCGATCGATTCTGTTCGAATTACTTGCGCGAAAAGGTGTTCCCACGAAATATGTGAACATCCTTCGTGCTCTATACTCAAACACTAGAGGCCGCGTCAGGGTATATGGTGTCCTATCGGATAGCTTTTCGACTACAAGTGGCGTTCGTCAGGATTGTCCGATTTCCCCGTTTTTGTTCAATTTTGTCGTAGATTCTATTATGGAGTGTTCCATGACGCAATTCAATGATGTAGGCGTTGAAGTGCTGCCTGGTGAAAGGTTAGTTGACCTAGATTATGCGGACGATATCGTCTTGCTTTTCGACGATGTTGGGGCAGCACAATCAACCCTGAATAACCTATCCAGAGTGGTCCCATTATTTGGTATGCACTTCGCACCTTCAAAGTGCAAAGTGTTGCTGCAGGACCACCAGCCACTCGATGACCCCTTGACGCTTGCTAACGAGGAACTCGAGGTGGTTGATCAATTCACTTATCTTGGCAGCTGCATCAGCAATGATGGGCGCATAGAAACTGACGTGAGCTCACGCATTGCAAAGGCCAGAGCTGCCTTCTTGAACCTGCGTCATCTTTGGCGACAGAAGGGAGTTTCCCTCCGTCTGAAAGGCCGTGTATACAAGGCCACAGTGAGAGCCGTTCTGCTCTATGGTAGTGAAACTTGGCCCCTTCGGTCTGAAGATCTGAGGCGCCTTCAAGTCTTTGATCATCGTTGTTTGCGAAGCATTGCTGGTGTCGGATGGCACCAGCGTGTCCGCAACGATGATGTGCGTAGGCGAGTACTAGGTGGTGATAATCATGCTAGCTCCCTAGAACAACAGATAGCACTGAATAAGTTGCGTTGGCTCGGGCACGTGCTACGCATGCCTGGTCACCGCTTACCTAGGAGGGCCTTGTTCAGTCTACCAGGTGTCGGATGGCGCAAGGCTCGAGGTGGACAGAAGTTGACTTGGCAGCGGGAAATGAAGTCACTGACGACCAAACTGGGTGCCGTCGGTCCGTCTCGCCTTCCGGGTTGGAGTCCACATGACTCACCTTGTGCTTGGCTCCAGAATTTACAGGACATGGCTCGCAGCCGACACCAATGGCGCGTCTGCTGCCGTCTCCTAATCGGATTGTCTGTTTAAAGTATGTTTGGTGCTGAGTTATTTGCGGGGTAATGGCTGATTATGACGCGGGGCAGTGAAAGCCTTAAGGAAGCTGTCTCGCCGATGCCGCCTTATCTTTGCACGATAGCCAGCTGTTTGTGACGGTATGTTGTTAACACAAGGTGTAGGCGCATTGATCCAGAATGTTTGCTAAGGGCATTAAGGTTTTCAGGTAAGTCCCCCTTTCTCTCCCTTTTCTTATTCTTTATTTCATAGGTCCTCATGGTTGTATGGAAGCGAAGCATCAGTTCAAATAGTGGATGTACTGCTGTTGTTGATGATGATGATGAGTTTACCGGAACGATGCCTATCCGTTGCTGGTAGCTCAGCTGGCATGCAACTGTTGTATTTATTTTCCTTTTCGTTCACGTATTGCGGCACAGTAGCTGAGGTGTTTCCCACATCTAGCTGACGTGTGCAATGATGATGATGATCCTTATATTGACGATATAGTAGTAACCAGCGCATCGGGGGAAGCTCATCGAAAGCACCACAAAATCCCCTTTGAAAGGCTCGCTACCATTAGTATCACTGTCAATCTAGACAAGCGTACCTTTCAGCAGTCGTCTATAGCTTTCTTTTGGTCGTCGCATTGATCAACATGGCACACGGCCTTTACACGACAAGGTCCAAGTTATCAGTGACTCCGCTTCCGAACACGGTAACTGCCATTCGCCGTTTAAACGGCATGATCAATTACTATAGACGATTTCTTCCGCATTGCGCTGATTTACTCAGTCCACTGACCAACCTACTCCGTGGTCGTTAGAAAGGGGACGTAGAACTTACTCCCGCCGCTAGTAAAGATGCTTTAGCCGCCTCAGTTATGCTTCATCATTTTGACGCCAAAGCGCCGCTTAGCACTGCCGTCGATGCATCGAGCAACGCTATTGGCGCGGTCTTACAGCAGATGACTAATGGATGTTGGAAGCTATTTGCTTTCTATTCGAGACGCTTGCAACCAGCAGAAGTTAAATACAGCACATTCAGCCGAGAACTGCTGGTTGTTTACTCGACAATCCGGCACTTCCGACACGTCCTCGAAGGTAATCATCTTGTCATCTTCATCGACCATAAGCCATTAACTTTCGCTTTTCGAAATCAATCAGCTCGACACTCACCGCGTGAGGTTCGTCAGCTGGATTTCATCGCCCAATTTTCAACCGATATTCGACACATTTCCGGTTAACAGAATGCTGTTGCTGATGCTCTGTCAAGTGTCTGCAATTAGCTCCGCTCAGCAGATAATTGATCTATCTGACACGGCAGCTGCGCAATCAACCGATTAGAGTTCTACAGAGCTTTCTGATTCGGCCTTGAAGATACCCCTACACTCCCTGCCATCATCCGATGGCATAATCTTATGTGACACTTCTATAGGACGACCGTGACCTGTCGTTCCTGAAACCTTACGCCGTCTTGGTTTCGATACGCTCCATAACATTGCCCATCCAGGCAGTAAAGCCACGGTCAAACTCATTACCCGATCGATATATTTTGCCTGGGATGCAACGTGAGCTTACGCGTTGGGAACGCACTCGTCTCACCTGTCAGCAAGCCAAGATTCAGCGGCACGTATCCGCTCCACTTGGTAGCTTCTCGCCCGTTTCAACGCGATTCGCCCATGTCCATCTCGACATAGTTGGACCGTTGGCCCGGTCCAATGGAATGGTCTACATTTTGACCATGATCGATCGTTGCACCCGTTGGCCCGAATCCGTCCCCATTCCTGACGTGGCTGCGGAAACCGTTACACGCGCTTTTGTCGAGCACTGGGTCGCTTCACATGGCTGCCTAGCCATAGTGACTACCGACCGCGGTCCGCAATTCGAATCTTCGACTTGCGACGATCTTCTTAAAGTTATCGGATGCCGACGCATTCGTACTACCGCCTACCATCCACAGGCGAACGGCATGGTGGAACGTTCCCACCGACAACTGAAAGCTTCACTCAGTGTCGCCAATGCACGGAGTTGGACTGAATCTCTGCCCATGATGCTTCTTGGCATCCGAACATCCCTCACGACCGATCTCCATATGTCCAGCCTCGAACTTATATATGGATAACCCCTACGTTTACCTGGTGACTTCTTTTCCGAGAGTCCCAGAATTCCTCGTTATGACGCGAATTACACTCGGTAGCTAACCACGAGCATGCGTCAGGTCAAGTTTACTGACATCAGAGAACAAGATCATAAGTTATTAGTACCTCAAAATCTGCCGCATTGCCCGTTTGTTTTCCTCCGTGTTGACGGTCTCCGTAAACCACTTGAGCGATCTTATGAAGATCGTTTCAAGGTTCTACAACGTAAGGACCGTGTATTTATCATTGACTGATACGGCAAACGTGAAGCCGTTAGCATTTACCGCCTCAAGGTTGCCCACATGGAACCTGAGCTGGACGACGATATCTGCTCATCTTCCGACGAATCAACGCAGCCTATGACGTAAGATACGTCTTCTCTTAACGCTACTGACTCCAAGGAGAACAATCCATCTGAGTCTTCTACCTCGGCTTCCTCGAGCCGGGCGGCAAATCATCATCCACTCCCCCAGCCACGCGATCTGACATACCGCCTAGGTCGACAACATCGTCACTCGAACCACAGAAGTCGATTAGGTCAGGTAGGGGAGTTCACTGGCCAGCGCATTTGAAAGATTTGCTTTCCTTCCGCTTCTCTTTCTCGCTTTTCTTATCCTTCTGGCCAACTCCGTACGAAAACCAAAAAAGTCAAAAACGTTTTGAAAACCCAAAAATCGAATAGGAAGTTTTGTAAAACCAAAAAATATTTTTGTCGGTACTCCGCCACTCGGTAAGTGACACTTTCCTGTTTGCTCGCCACCATGGTCACGATGCACATTTTTGTTTACGTTACATGTGCGAACCGTGGCGGATGAGCTGAAAGTGAACATTCGGCGTTCACAAGTGAACATTTGAAGTTCATGAGGTTGCAAAGATTTGACTATCACGAACTACCCTCCATTTTGTGTTTTTGGCACCTTTAGGGAGGACACGGGTGGGAGCCCGCTAGGGTCCGATCGCACTATTGCTCCCCCAGCAGCTGCATCAGGTCTCACCACTTTGTCTGCAGAAGGGTGGCTGGCGACGGACAGTTCTCACGTAGATCGAAGGGCCACCCACGGTTTCCCTTCTAGGAGGGGGCTGTGTAGTGACCTGGTGATTACCCCGATTCATGTGTACATCGATCCTAAATGCTATAAAATCATAGTTTTCTCACGTATTAGGGAAGTAAGTGGTTTGCATAGTTGTTTGGTGCAAGTGTCTACATGAGACACCGAGAACATTCAGACATTGTCCGCGGACTTCAATAAGAACGTCGGTTCTTCGATCGCACTCAGCACCTTACCACATACTCCCTAGCTAGTCATCTTCCGGTGCCTTATTTTTAGTCTGAAGATTTAGCAATCTTCTAATAAACATTCGTTTAGTTTATTTCAGTGTGTTCTGAAGCACGCCTTTGGTTGGCAATTCAAATCTGAGTATCGGACATACCGTAAGATCAACCCGCTATAAATGTAATGTGATGTGACGGATCGCCCCATCTGCACAGCAGAGCTTTGAACACTGAAAGTGGGAAGATTGTGACGAGGCGTTGTGCGCTGACCTATACAACGGTGCCCGCAAACCAACTGCAAACCAAAGGAAATCGTCACGTGCGCAAGTAATGCGCTGGAATAAAAATAAGTCTACAGAGTAACCCATTATGACTCAATTATAAACAAGAAATGGCAATTTTTGACAATCTAAACGCGACTTCTTCATAGGCCTATTGTTTGTTTGCTAACAATCCTCACTCTCCGTCACCCGATTCATGTGCTCAACAATCTGGCTGCAATTCCGGTTGCGTCGCAGACCAAAGAGTTCAACCTATGGCTCTCCTTCGTCCCCGATCCTCGTTCTGTCCGGCGTGCTTCAACGTTCGGACACTCATGCAGAAGAGACAGCAAGGCGGTCTAGCGCGCACCCTAGATTCCCTAGACATTGATGTCTGCTGCCTTTCAGAAACCAGATTGCAAGATCCCAGCACTGTGGTTACATTGACATCCCCCACTGACCATAAAGCCAGATATCACCTACGTCTTTGTGAAGACCCAGTAGCAACCTCAGCGGGTTTGGCTGGTGTAGGTATAGCACTAAGTGGCAAGGTCGAGGCGTCACTACTGGACTGGTTCCCTATTAACACCCGACTATGTGCAGTTCGGCTTGGGGGTTCATGTAGAATCAACAGGCACCGCGAAGAGAGACACAACTTGTTTGTGATCTCCGTGGACGCTACAATCGACTGCAGTAGCGACTCGGTCAAGGACGAATTAAACCGGGATCTACAACATCTCTTGATTAGTGCTAAAAAGTCGGATGTCGTTATCCTTGCTGGGCATTTTAATGCACGGGTTAATCGCCTGTTACCATACGAACGCCACATTGGTGGTCATCATGCGCTCGATGAGAACCGCTCTGATAACAGAGAGAGGCTTCTCACATTGTGTGAAGACAACCATATGTTTCTCTAGAGCACTAACTTCAGGCGTAGGAAGAACCGTTCCGCAACCTGGCTTCGACCTTCGCCAACACAACTGTGGTCTCAAATTGATCACATTGCAATTAGCTTCCGAAGGCGTGACAGCGTACTAGGCTGCAGGTCCTTTTGGTCTACGTCCGTTGCCTCAGATCATGTATTGGGTTGCGCGAAAATCTGCAAGTGTTTTGGGGGTCTCGACAGACGAAGCACCGCAAGATTGATGTAAACAGATTAACTGATCCCTCTGTCCAGACGAGCTATCAGTCTTCATTGGAATATGCACTCAGTTGTAATCCACCGCAAGAAGTGGAACAACACTGGACTTGTATACGGAAGGCATTGACCATTTCCGGACAGTCATGCTGCGGCCTAACGCGACGCCCCTTGAAGGCTTGGATCTTTGCTCGTTCTCTGGAGCTGTTCGAACGCCGCAAAGATATCCCCGCGGAAGCAGAGTGCAACGAGCGGCGCCGTTCTACCAACCGGCTGCTCAAGCAAAGCCTACGCAAGGATCGCGAGACATGGTGGTCTGAGCGTGCTTTAGAGATGGAGATCGTTGCCCTCTCTGGCAACACACGCAGGCTTTTGCAACTCATTCAGTCCACTGGCCTCAGGAAGCCTGGTGTCAGTGAGGTCATTTGTGAGGTGGATGAGTCTCCGATCACCAACCAACAGAGGAGTATGGACCGCTGGGCCGAGCACTTTCACTCGCAGTTCAACTGGCCTCCACCATCCATCAGTACATGCAGTACACGTTGTTGTCCACCCTGGCTCGTCCCTTTGAATCCACGCAGCAAAGCGGAAGTCTGCCTCGAGATTCGACGCTTGAAGCGCTTCAAGGCTGCCGGCTTAGACGGACTTCCACCGGAACTATTCAAGTACGGCGGTGTGGCGATTAGTAACCAGCTGAGCGCGCTGTTCGCGAAAATTTGGCATGAAGAGAAAGTGCCTTCCACTTGAGGAGAATCAGTTATTGTCCCGATTTTCAAGAAAGTCACTCGTACTTCATGTGCAAATCATTGTGGGATTAGTCTTATTTCGGTTGCCTCTAAGCTACTGGCATCCATTCTGCTTCGCAGACTATCCCCAGTGCGTCAATCATACTACCGTGAATAACAAGCTGGTTTCCGTCGTGGCCGCGGATGCGTGGATCAAATCTTCCCGCTCCGCCAGCTCCTAGAACATCGCCACATTTATCACAGGCTCACTATCACTGCATTCCTAGACATAAGTGCCGCTTTTGATTCCGTTGATCGACCGGCTTTATGGCGTTGCTTACTAAAGAACGGGGTGCCAGAGAAATATACCGCCATCTTACGAGCACTTTACCTTCATACATCCGGCAGAATGAGGGTCTATGGCAAGCTTTCCTCGCAATTCGCTGTCAATAGCGGTGTGCGACAGGGCTGTCCTATGTACCCATTCCACTTCAACTTCGCAATCGAAGACATTCTGTTGAATGCTCCAGAAGGTTTCCAACATTTTGGCTTAGAGCTTCTACCGGGTGGGCGCGCGACTGACTTAGAGTATGCTTATGATATCGCCTTACTTGGTGACGATCCCCAGAGTATGCAACTCATTCTGGATCGCCTGGCGGCTGAAGCATCCAAGTATGACATGAGCTTTGCCCCATAGAAGTGTAAAGTACTGCTCAAGGATTGGCTTTCACCTGCTCCCGTGCTCACTCTCGAAGGTGCACAACTTGAACAGGTAGATAGTTTCGTCAACCTCGGGAGCTGTGTTTCTGCTGACGGCACTATCAGCAAAGAAGTTTCTCTTCGTATCGCTAAAGCTCGATCAGCATTTGTCAGTCTGAGGCATTTGTGGCGTCGTCGTGACGTCTCATTCTCACTAAAGGACCGCATTTACAGCGCATCAGTTCGCTCAGTATTGTTGTATATGTGCGAGTCCTGGTCGATTCGCGTGGAAGACATGCGTCGTCTTTCTGCCTTCGATAACGGTTGCTTAAGGAGGATCGCTCGTGTTTGGTGGCAACATCGAGTTAATAGTAATGACGTTCGACGTCGCATCTTGGGGAATGCGAGTATTCCCTTCAACAAAGTGGTTTTGTTGCGCCAGTTATGATGGCGCGGTCATGTCCTACGCATGGCACCTGAGCATCTACCGCGTCGCGCACTATTCGCTCGTCAAGGACCTGGCTGGAGGCGATCGCGTGGTGGTCAGCCTTCCACTTGGCGGCAGCACATGAAATCGCTGACGTCGTGTC
Organism: Dicrocoelium dendriticum; assembly: GCA_944474145.2. Classification (NCBI taxonomy): domain Eukaryota; kingdom Metazoa; phylum Platyhelminthes; class Trematoda; order Plagiorchiida; family Dicrocoeliidae; genus Dicrocoelium; species Dicrocoelium dendriticum. The sequence continues at coordinate 27,837,536 of OX104060.1, read as the reverse complement.
AAGCCGCTGTTGGATTCGTACGTCTTCCAGGATGGGGACCCAAAGATGAGGAGTGCCAATGGCTTAGCACTATTGAAGATATGGCCCGCAACCGAAATCAGTGGAAGAGTTGTGTACAGTATTGTATTGATTTACATGTTTAATACTACAAAGATTAACACGACAAAAAGAGCAAAAGCCGCGTGTGAAAAACAAACTAAGAATGTTTTATTTTACTTTTAATCAAAAGGTCCCATTCTTCCTTGCGGCATATTAGTTGAAGTGTGTTGCTCGCCTTCAACTAGCATGCCACGATGGGTATGACGCCATGAATCTTGTTTATCTGCTGATCTCCATGGTTTTATGCTGGCTCTATGTCTAGTTAATAGACTGTTGAGATTACATACATATTACATGCGCACTACTAAGATTACTACTACTACTGCTACTACTAAAGGAAGGTCATTAAAGACGGTAGGACCAAATGATGGCTTCGTGTGAACTCCCATAAGAGACTAAAAAAATCAGTGATAATTGTCAAGGAGGGCTATAACATCAAGACAGGTCGGTCTAATGAGAAGCGACGCTAAAGGAAAGGAAGGCCAGAATATCTAAATAGAGACTAAAGAAACGGTAAAAATAAGTGTTTCCGAATTTGTAGCAAAAGATGCGTGTAACCCCAGTTTCATTGGATCATTGGAATGTAGAGAGTATGAAAAATCCTTTGTCAGCTCCATCGCCTCCCGTTCGTCACAGTGATCAAGGTGGACATTGCAAGTCGGTACCAATGGAACCGCTGCATTGATACAAGAAGCAAAAAGATCCGAGTTTACTCAACAGGTAAGAATCCAATCGATGTTTGAAACAGTCCTTCAACTGCGCAGGTTGGGCGTTGGAAGGCGGATGGTTCCCATTTCATAAAACGGGCTCTGAAGTCCAGTGCCAAAACCCGCTGCCTTGCGGTCAGGTTTTTGAACCAAAGGCTTTGGTTGAGAACCCTAATCGTTCTCCTGTCTAGGCCTGGGCAACCTGACAGTATTCTGCCCACGCAATACAATGAACCTTTCCTACAACAATTTCTTGATGCTCTGGCCGTCGCAGAGAACAATAAACGGCGCCTATCTGCTGCATCGAGCAGGGTGGATAGGGGTATGGATGCTACTACTCAGGCTTTTCCGTCTTCTTATACCCCTTCTTGCGCTTCTTCATCCTTATCATCTCGCTCCAACTTTACTTATATCCCCCCATTTTCAATCCCCCAATTCTTGGCCCTCCCCCAGCTTACTTCAATAGTCGCTTGTCTTCTAATTTCAAATCACACACAATCGCAGGGCCTCGCTCCAATCCAGTCGACAAGTCCACGTTCAACCAAGTGGACAACGTCAGTTCATCCGTTTCCCTTTGGTGTCCTCGCGTCTCGCTAAGACTGGCATGCCTCAACGTGCGCACTTTGCTGCAGATTGACCAACAGGCAGCACTTGCCCGCACACTAGAGACCCTATCGATCGATATTTGCTATTTATCAGAAACCCGCCTGCAAGGTTCCAGCTCCGTGCTTACCCTGCGATCCCCCACATGCGACACTGGCGGCACATTCTCATTGCGCCTGTCTGGCGATGATGCAGCTTCAAATGCCGGTCAAGCTGGCGTCGGCATTGTTTTGAGTCTCCGGGCTGAAGCTGCCCTGATTGATTGGATCCCAGTAAACAGTAGGATGTGCGCCGTTAGATTAGCGGGTTCGTTCCGTGCTACGAAGTCGCGTGGGGACAAACGGTGCCTATTTGTCATTGCGGCCTACGCCCCTACAAACTGTAGCACTGATACTGTAAAAGATGATTTCTATCAGCAACTTCCCGAGCTCCTTCTTTACAGAAGAAGCACGGATACTGTGGTGTTGGCTGGCGATCTAAACGCCCAAGTCGGAAAATTGTCCTCTGATGAGCTTCATCTGGGCGGACAACATGGTGTAGGCTCCCGTAATGATAATGGTGAGCGATTGCTACAGCTGTGTGAAGATGCTCGCCTCTTGGTCGCGAGCACTAACTTTAGACACAGCACCCGCAGAAGCGTGACTTGGTGGCCACCTGCCTCGGGCCAGCCATGGACGCAAATCGATCATATCGCGATCAGTTACCGCTGGAGAGGCTGTCCAAAACTGTCGCTCGATTTGGAGCACGAGCGTGGACTCTAACCACGCACTTGTCTGTGCCGACCTCCTGGTGCGTTTCGGTGGACGTCCACAACATCGATGTGAACGGATTGACACCAGCCAGCTGGCGAAGTCAGATGTTCTGAATGTGTGCGCTGACATCTGGGCTGAGTAAGCGCCCACTAAACACCGTTGAAGATCACTGGTCGCATATTCGTCAAGCGTTTCTGTTAGCAGGCCTGTCTTCATGTGGCAAAGCAAATTGCCAAACCGGACATTGGGTCTCTACACAGTCTCTGGAACATATGGATGCTCGCCGACGTATTCCGGCTGGAAGCGAATACAATGAGGCTCGCAAAAGTCTCAGGGCAAAACTACGTGCTATCCTGAAGAAGGACCGCGAAACCTGGTGGTCTCATCGTGCTTCTGAGATGGAAACAGCCGCTGCCGTTGGTAATCATCGTAAGTTATTCTGTCTGATACGGGAAACAGGCAGCAGGAGACCTGGTGTCAGCGAGACCATACGCGACGAGAGTGGGCAGCCGATCCACAGCCTGTCAAAACGATTGGAGCGTTTGGCTGGACACTTTGCAAGGCAATTTAACCAATCTGAGTTATCGCTTTCTTCTTCGGGCATTGAGCGCCCTTCTCCCTGCGCCGTCTCTTTGGATCCGCCCTCACACGCAGAAGTCGAACATGAGATCAGGCTGTTGAAATTGCATAAAGCCGCAGGAGCAGATAGAATTCCCCCAGCCCTCTTCAAATTCGGGAGACCTGCTCTAGTAGATGATTTACACGAGTTGCTAGTAAAACTTTGGGAGAAGGAGACAGTCCCGACAGACTGGAACCGCTCCGTCATTGTCCCAATTTTCAAGGGAAACTCCCGTTTGGAATGCGGCAATCATAGAGGGATCAGTCTGATTTCGATTGCCTCTAAATTGCTTGCCTCCGTCATTCTCCACAGACTGACTGGCACTCGTGAAAGCCAGATTCGTGAAGAGCAAGCCGGATTTCGTCGAGGTCGGGGCTGCATCGACCACATCTTCACCTTGCGTCAATTGTTGGAGCACCGTCATGTTTATTGGCGACCCACCGTTGTCGTGTTTCTTGACATAAAAGGTGCCTTCGACTCAGTCGATCGATGTGCCCTTTGGGACTGTCTGCTGAGGAAAGGTGTGCCTGATAAATATGTAAACATTATCAAAGCGCTGTACGCGCATAGTTCGGGCAGGGTGAGGGTTTATGGCAAATTGTCGCCACCCTTCAGTATCACCAGCGGTGTAAGACAAGGATGCTCGCTGTCACCTTTCCTCTTCAACTTCGCTATTGATGAAGTCATGGAAACAGCGTTCGCTGGACATGACGTAGAAGGTGTGGAGCTACTTCCTGGTGAGCGACTTCTTGACTTGGAGTATGCGGACGATATTGCCCTAATCTGTGACAGCTCCCAAACATGCCAAACAGCACTGGACCGATTACCACTGGCTGTCAATCGTTTTGGGCTATGCTTTACTCCATCGAAATGCAAAGTACTTCTCCAAGATTGGCAGGGACCCAACCCTGCGCTAGCGCTTGTTGGTGATCTGCTAGAAGTCGTTCAGGAATTCAAGTACCTGGGCAGCTATATTAGCACCCGTGGGATTGAAGATGAGGTTACGAACCGTATAGTAAAAGCTCGAGGTGCTTTTGCCAATCTCCGCCATTTGTGGTGCAGACGCGACATTAGTCTTGCCCTGAATGGCAGAGTTTACAACGCAGCCGTACGTTCAACTCTCCTATATGGTTGTGAAACCTAACCCATCAAGTCGACAGACATAAAGAGGCTCGTCATATTCGATCATCACTGCCTTCGCAGCTTAGCTCATGTCTGGTGGGAGCACCGCGTGAGCAATGAGCGTGTTCGATGTCGCGTATTTGATGCAGGAAGAGCGAGTGAACCGCTCAGCACCATTATATCACGCACCAGGCTCCGATGGCTGGGCCACGTGTTGCGCATTCCAGCACACCGACTCCTGCGACGTGCATTGTTTGCGCGTTGTGGGTGCGGTTGGAAGAGGAGGAGGGGAGGCCAAGCGATGACTTGGTCGAGAGAAATGAAAACCCTCACTTCGAAATTGGCGTCGGTTGGTGCATCCCGACTGCCTGGCTGGGTCCTAAGGACGGTGAACACGTTTAGTTGGACACACTTGCTGATATGGCTAGGAGCCGGCCCCAATGGCGTTTGTGTTGTGAGTTCCTTTGTCCATCTCCCTATCTTTTAGCATCCCCTCCAATCACGATCTCACTTGTTAGGCATAATATGACTCTCTTTTACGGCAGTCAGCTGTTAGCTCTCCGGAACGATGTCCATCCGTTACTGGGGACTCAGCGGGCGTGCCACTGTTTGTTTCCCTTTTTTTGTATTTTGTATTGCAGCACAATAGCTGAGGTGTTTTCCACCTCCAGCTAATGTGTAATGATGATGATAATGATGATGACTGCGCATCAATGACATACACAGGTAGATTATTCCATTCGTTCACTACTCTGGTAGACAGAGTAACGTCGCAACGGACCCGAAGTCTCCTTTGTTTAAACAGTTTCCAATGGTGACTCCGAGTCGAACTGAAAGGATGGAGTGGAAAGAAATTCTGCAGTTCAGCTCCAAGTTCACCTCTAACAATACGTGGTGTGAAAATTGAATCCCCGCGATCTCGACGATAGGCTAGGGGGAACATGTTCAGGCGCTGAAAACAGGTTTCGTAACTCCAGAATGGATTTAAATCTTTTCCGCTGAACTTTTGTAATCAAGTTGTTTTCAATGGGCAGTCCATACTCAAAAATCGGACGTACATGAGAAGTGAACACAAGTCTGAAGATCTCCGGTGTCAAGCGGGAGAAGGACCGTCGAATGGCGAAAAGCAACCTGTCGGTAGAAGCGATTTTCCTTAAGGTATCTTCAGTCGATTTTAGGTCTGGGGTCACAACAACGCTAAGGTCCCTCTCACGATTAGTTTGACAGCAAAAACCCACCGACAGGTAAATTCCAAATGGTTCGGAGGCACCGATCGGAAGAACAGAACATTTATAGTGGTTTATGGGTAACTGATACCTGATCGACCAATCATGCAGCGAATCGAGCCTTTATCCACATGGGAGACTTCTATGCATAGCTTTAAAGCATCTGCGTAAATCAAACAATCTGGCCGTAGTACAGACGCCAGGTCATTAACAAAGACTGAAAAGTTCAGGGCCAAGAACAGATCCTTGCGGAACACCGCTGGTCATATTTACAGGGAAGGAAAGGGACTCATTTGTTTGCATATGGAAAGCGCGGTCATGCAGGAAACCAGTGAGCCAAGAGAGGATTTTTCCTAAAACACCAATACTGCAAAGTTTGCTAAGCAAAATTTCGTGTGGAAGCTTGTCAAAAGCTTTACTGAAATCCACAAATACGACATCTAGTTGCTTAACAGCATCTATGGATTTAGCCCACTTTTCTCGAGCTGCCAGAAGATTAGTGACACATGAACGCAAACGACGAGACGTATGCTGCGCAGCTGAAATGATCTTGAGGTTCTGGAAATACATGTTGAGAGCTCGCTTAAGAATCCTCTCCATAACCTTGCAGACGACAGATGTTAGACAGATGGGCCGATAATTTGTAGGATCTTGTCGATTTCCTCCTTTCTATATGGGCTTGACTACGCCCACTTTCCAGGTAAGCGGAAGAAGACCGGCCTCAATTGAGCGCCCAAATACGTGACGGATAGGAACAGCAATATATTGGGCCACAATCCTGAGGTAAAGAGGATGCAATCCATCAGGTCCCGGGGAAGAGTTTGGATTCAGCTCGCACAAAAGTTTGGATACCATACTAACATTTATGTCTATAGCATTGAGAACAGAGAGCAAGGACGAATAACAATCAACTGACGACATCCCTGCTGAATAGACCGATGAATTATGGCAAGCTAAAAGACTAGCTTTATCAGCATCATCGTGGAGCACGGTGTTAAGAGCGTGGGAATGCAAGAACGGTATTCCACTTCCGGCTCTAGTGATCCTTTTCAAGTAGAAGAAAATCAGCTTCGGTATAGACTTGGAATGTTCAGCTAGATGACCTTCGTATTGTTGCCGTTTCGTACGTTTTTTCGTCGTACATACGTTCCGAAACAATTTATAATTTCTATAATCAGCTTCCAAACTCGAAAGCCTGTAGCAATACCAAAGTTTGTCTTTAGTTCATAAGCGATCGTAATTCTCGGCCAATCCAGGGGACCTCTAGTAAATGGTTTTCGTTTGTATGGGAACAACAACAATGAGGGACATTTTCGAGTAAACAAGGCTCCAAGCATCATCGACATCTAAGTGCTGGTGAAGACTCCAATCCTGCTCGCTAGCGGCCATCTTCAAGCGGTTTGGATCAGAACGCCAGAAATTCCGACGATAGATACAGTGGTTGTGAATGCTCAACCGAGTGGTCCAGTGAAAGGAAAGTAGGCAGTGGTCACTCCTCCCAATTGGTGGTAAAACATTCAAATCAGAAACATCCGATTGTGCGGGCGAAAGCACAAGATCGAGTATGTGCGGCGTCTGACCAGTGATAATGCGAGTAGATGCCGTGACATGTTGAATGAAATTGCTTTCAAGAACAGTTTCCAGAAACGTAGAATCGGAGGCAGGTGCAGCACTACAGTGAAGAAGATCCCAATCAACATTAGGGGCATTAAAGTCCCCCACTAATAATTCTTATTTCCACCATGCTTCTTTAGATACTCCAGTGAACGATCACCAGAACGCAAGGGAGCTCTGTAGAAGACATCCAGAAGGAGCGATTTACATCCACCATGAATACAACACCAAACCACTTCGGAGCAGACATCACTTCCCAAGACATCAACTACAAGGACCTTCAGATTCTCCTATCAGTAGAGTGTGGCGCCGCCCCCGACCTCAAACCAATGCGATCAACTCGTGAGACTGTAACCAGGAATATGTACTTCGGGATATGGGATTTCTGGGGACAACCATGTCTCCATAAACGGGAGGAGTACTGACTGGAGTGTTCCCTTGCGGAATCTCACGATGTAGGCGTTGAAGTGCTGCCTGGAGAACGGGTAGTTGATCTAGATTATGCGGACGATATCGTCTAGCTTTTCGACAATGTCGAGGCGGCACAATCAACCCTGAATAGCCTATCCAGAGTGGTTCCATTATTTGGTATGCACTTCGCACCTTCAAAGTGCAAAGTGTTGCTGCAGGACCACCAGCCACTGGATGACCTCTTGACGCTTGCTAACGAGCAACTCGAGGTGGTTGATCAATTCACTTCTCTTGGCAGCTGCATCAGCAATGATGGGCGCATAGAAACTGACGTTAGCTCACGCATTGCAAAGGCCAGAGCTGCCTTCTTGAACCTGCGTCATCTTTGGCGACAGAAGGGAGTTTCCCTCCGTCTGAAAGGCCGTGTATACAAGGCCACAGGGAGGGCCGTTCTGCTCTATGGTAGTGAAACTTGGCCCCTTCGGTCTGAAGATCTGAGGCGCCTTCAAGTCTTTGATCATCGTTGTTTGCGAAGCATTGCTGGTGTCGGATGGCACCAGCGTGTCCGCAACGATGATGTGCGTAGGCGAGTACTAGGTGGTGACAATCATGCTAGCTCCCTAGAACAACAGATAGCACTGAATAAGTTACGTTGGCTCGGGCACGTGCTACGCATGCCTGGTCACCGCTTACCTAGGAGGGCCTTGTTCAGTCTACCAGGTGTCGGATGGCGCAAGGCTCGAGGTGGACAGAAGTTGACTTGGCAGCAGGAAATGAAGTCACTGACGACCAAACTGGGTGCCGTTGGTCCGTCTCGCCTTCCGGGTTGGAGTCCACGTGACTCACCTTGTGCTTGGCTCGAGACTTTACAGGACATGGCTCGCAGCCGACACCAATGGCGCGTCTGCTGCCGTCTCCTAATCGGATTGTCTGTTTAAAGTATGTTTGGTGCTGAGTTATCTGCGGGGTAATGGCTGATTGTGACGCGTGGCAGTGAAAGCCGTAAGGAAGCTGTCTCGCCGATGCCGCCTTATCTTTGCGCGACAGCCAGCTGTTTGTGACGGTATGTTGTTAACACAAGGTGTAGGCGCCTTGACCCTGAATGTTTGCTTAGGGCATTAAGGTTTTCAGGTAAGTCCCCTTTCTCTTCCTCTTATTCTTTATTTCATAGGTCCTCATGGTTGTATGGCAGCGAAGCATCAGCTCAAATGGCTGATGTACTGCTGTTGATGATGATGATGACTGACGCAAGCTGCACAACTTCATTGAGTTTGTTAAGTAGACTGCGCACGTTCGCAAACTACCTGCAATCCAGTTGTTGATCTTAATGTCCGGGAAGAACAAGAACTGGCTTCCAGTGCGTTCTCTGCATTTTCCGAAACACACGAAAATCCTCAATACGCAAGTCGGTTTCACCGTTCGCACGGCGAGTTCTCAATTCATCGACTGTAATCTTTATTTTAACGCGGTCCTACGGGGACAGAACCCGTAACACCTGAAACGGCTCCCCCTTGATGCGCGCAGTCCGTCAAAAGATCCGGCAGCATTCATTTCCACTTTGGCATACAACCTTAAGGGGACGCATCTTGGAAGAATCTTTATGTTTTCTGGCAAGTCGAAAAGCAGAGACGATATTAATCCCCGTTAGGTAGACCATCCGTTTTAGAGATAATTGATCATCCAAAACTCCCTATGCTACTGTTAATTTATCCGACTCCCGGGAGTTCATTATGATGAGATAACGTTCCCGGTTAGGGACTTTGGCGGTCTCGGAGACCGGTGGCTTAGAAGGCGGCTTGTCATTGAACAGTTACTCCAAATGGTCGATCCTATGAAGAACTGATTTCAGCCCGCGCTTTGGAGGTGACGCGTTGTTTTCTACAGGTTTGGCTATAGGCTAATACTTATGCACAGCATGAATCCGGCAGGCAAGAGCGACCGCCGTGGTCTTGACAACGGTAGCAAACGTCTTGAGGAGGGCTTACTGGGCTGGTCACTCGCCATTCAAGACTTTGAGAGTAGGACAGAAATTTGTTTAAAGAAAGGCACGAAGAAGGAAAAGAAGGCAAATTTCTGGAAAGTCGGTTGGGGATCGGAGTGACCACTAACGGAGCAGGGAGTAAAATCAGATAAACCAGACTGAGCACACTGGGTGTTGACTAAAGTAAGACAAGAGTCACAAAAGATACCAAGAGAGGACGCTGTATACAGCTGAAAACTCATAAAAATTTGATGATACCACAATAAGTGATATGCAACCAGCGGTCGCAGAAAGAACATTGAACAGCCTTTGAACGGGTAGTGGCACCTTTAAAACAATCAAGACACTTGGACACCATGATGATCGATAGACAAGCAGAAGATTTAGTTGCGCACCTCAAAACCCGTCCGAATCACAAGAAAACGGACGGAATAAACCTGTGTCAGAAAGAAAACAGGACAGAACTAAACAAGTTTCGGTAGATCAAAAGGTATTTCGATGAGCGAATCGCAATGGTTAACCGGTGGATCACAGTTAAACGAGATAAGTGTCTATGAATGTACAAAAAGCGAAGTCGACAGTCTTATATTCCGTTTAATGTGTGATATGGTTGATGTATCGTTCTATCAATTTGGAAACAGCAGAAATGAGAGTAACAAAGCATCAGAAAATTTGTTATTTCCCTGTCAAATTACCTGTGAGCTGCTGAAATTTGCAACATCCGATGGGGATGAATCACTTTCTGAATTATCGAGTAACGGGGTGGAATTGCGAAACAGCCCAAAGCAACTTCCCATATCCTGTAATGTGTGTAACCGAACTCGCAGTGAAGCTTGAGACCAACTAGGCAAAAAAATGGATGGATAATTCTGTGGTCAGTATATACTAAGCATTAAATACATGGACGGTGACATTGACATTTCAGGTAGGGCGCATTTTAGGGGCCATGTGGCTGGGTACGCCCGAGGAACACGATCCAACCCATTAATGTTAACTCAGGTGCGTGTGCATTATTGCTATTTTATCTAGTGTTTTCCTGTTGTACAGCTTACCCAGTTTAATATATAAAAGTACGATGATTTTCCAAATGGTAGTAAGAAGTTTAGTAAAAATGAAGTAATATTACACTGCTCAATACCGAATGGGATCAGAATATGAGATTACGGTGACGTGATACATCCGGGTTTCCGTAATTTTAAGACACTGGAATTTATTATCTTTTATATTTTTCGACTGTCCTTTATGCCTGTAAGGTTACATTTCGATCAGTTACTCCATTCCCGAGAATCTCAGCAATACTGCGCTGCTTCCAGCGCTTGTGTATCGGCTCGGTAAAGTTCCACCAGTCTGTACCGGGAAATTACACGTTCGACCTTGAGAACTTACCATGAGTCCAACTGCAAACTAAATGTTCGTTCTCAAGATGGGCAGCCAAAGATACTTTTACACAACCTAATTTGGAAGGCGTGCAGTAAAACAGGGGAGGCGGATAATCGAAATTAACCTTGTTCTGCCACCGATTTCCACTTAGCAGCGAAAGGCGTGAGAAATTTTTAAGATATTTGGCTAATAAAGATCCCGTGAAAATGAATAAAGCGGGTTGCGGTAATCAGGTAATTACACGTAGTGTACTACCATAGTTAATGAAGGCCACGTTAGCTACGTGGTAACTTGCTAATATCTTACGAGCACAATGTGAAGGAAATTTCAAGTTCAAGTTCAAGTTCAAGTGGGACTGGAACGATAGGATTATCCCGTGAGTGTTTCTTCTTCGGCGGGTCGTTAAACCAGGAGTTAGCGAACTTTGAAATACTGATGGACCTAAAACAAAGACCGCATCACACCCTGTCCAACCAATTAATGCCCACGTATCCTGCCCTAGCAGTCCCTGCTGGGTCGGTTACGTGAAGTAAGAAAGAGAAAAAAGGTAAACGCAGAAGGCAAAAGAGAAAGTGGTAAGAGCTAAGCAAGTGGAATACCAAGATATTTGAGTCAATAAAAAAGAACTGAAAAGTGAAGGTGAGTCGGCTAGGAAAAAGGAAAGGTTTGCTTTTGCCACCCAAGAGCATCGAGCTGGCGCGCAAAACCCCTAACTGTAGGTTCCCTAACCACATGATCTGGAAGCGAATTCCAGCGATCTATAACTCGGCGCGATAGACGAGTTTCCGTCCTAATCCTATCAGACCGTGGTTTATGCAATTTCAGTGGGTGACCGCGGAGACTAGGTAACGTAGCGGGACTAAAATGCCCTGACAAGTCCGGGCCAATCTTACCCGTCAAAATACGATAAGTGAGAATCAGGTCCCCCCTTATCCTTCGGTAGTGCATAGAGTACATACCCAAACTGAGCAAACGTTCAGGATACGTCTGTCCCCGTAGACCCTGCACTAACCGAGTGCCCACTCGTAACACCCTCTCCAAGTCCATTTTGTCTCGGTTAAGACATGGTGGACAAGCCTGAATACAATATTCCAGGTGGGGTCGGACGAATGCCGAAAATAGCTTCACAAACAAATTGCTCGTTAAGATTCCGAAAGAGCGGCGGATAAACCACATCATACGAGACCCTCGACAAGCAGCCTTCTTCCAGTTGTCTCCAGAATGAAGTGCTGATGCATGTACGACTCCTAAATCAACCTGCTGAGTGACAACAGGGAGTTCACCACCGCCGACAACATATCGGGTGGCAGGATTGGCAGCTCCGATTCGGAGAACAGAGCATTTGGCCCTATTTATGGACATCAACCATAAGATAGACCATTCCCAGAGCCTATCCAAGGCACGCTGAATTGCCTCAGGACCCCCGGGATATCCACAATATTCCAGAGCTTAAGGTCGTCAGCAAACATTAATGATGACACCCCTAGCTCTCCCGGCAAGTCATTTACATAGATCGCGAACAACAATGGCCCCAATACCGAGCCCTGCGGAACGCCACTAAGGACAGCTTGCCTGAGCGAAAGGCTACGCCCCACCCGTACGCACTGTTCCCTCCCCTCAAGGAAGGCAGACACCCATTGAAGGGCGCGACCAGATATCCCGTAAGATCTCAACTTTAGTGAGAGCCGAAGATGTGGAACAGTGTCAAAAGCTTTCGAAAAATCTACGAATAGCACGTCTACAGCGTGGCCACTGTCTACCGCTTCGGCCCAGCTTTCACGAGCTACAAGTAAATTAGTCTGACATGAAAATCCTTTGCGGAATCCATGTTGTGCAACACTGAGAAGGTTGAATCGATTCAGGTGGTTCTCCACTGAATCCCTTATCAGCTTCTCGAACAACTTGACTACTACGCTTGTCAAACTGACAGGCCGGTAGTTCGCGGGTAGAGCGCTGTCACCGCCCTTAAAAATCGGACAGATGATCGCCTCCTTCCATTCCGAAGGTAGGATGCAGCTGTCCAGCGATATTGAAAATACGCAAGTGAGCGGACCACTCAGCTCAGTGGCCAGTTCATGCAACAGCTTCGGATGAATTGAATCAGGACCGGAAGCTTTAGAGGGATTAATGCCTTGCAGTAGCTCGAAGACCTGAGTCTCCGTTATGCTAAATTCAGCTAAGCAAGAATCCTCTGGAACTCTTGAAACCAATTCAACCTGTGGTAAAGAGGTCTCCCGAGCAAAGACCCCAGTATACTGATCACTCAGTATACAAGCCTTGTCATAGTCAGTTTGCGCACGGGTCCCGTCTGCTCGCAATAAAGCTGGTATAGACAGTTTGGCCCCGCTGCGTCTTTTAACGTAAGCAAAAAGCTTCTTGGGATTAGCTGCGGCCGAGTCCGCTAAACCCTGCTCGTATTGGAGACGAGCAGTTCTGAGATGTTGCTTACATTTATTTCTATTCTCTCGATAACTATCATAGGTACTGGCTGATGGAGCTGCTTGGTAGGTTCGCCAGCATCTAGACCGTTTCTTGAGTAGGAACTTGCCTGTGGTATCTATCCATGGAGGCTGTGCCCTTAACCCTCTTTTCCTCATGAGTGGAATATAGGGAGTGGAAACCTCCGTAAGAAATGCCTTAAATTTATCCCAGGCTAACTGGACAGAGTCAGCCATCGAGATCTCACAGTTCAGAACTGAAGCCTTAGTTCGCATTGCACTAAAGTCCGCCCGCCAAATATTCGGAAGTAATTCAACAGCGGTCTCTTGGTGCCTTGAAAGAGCACATCGAAAGGATATGCATGCGTGATCGCTAGACCCTAGAGGTGCACCGCATGAAACGTCAGTCACGAAGTCCAGGGACTTAGCGAAAACCAAATCCAAAGTAGATGGTATTTGGTTGTCCATATACCTAGTGGGAAAGTCAACGAACTGGTGCAAAGGCACTTGGAGAGTCAGTTCAAGGAAGTCTGCACCGAATGTTCCTAATGCCGAATTGCAAGAAAGATCGGCCCAACAGACTTCCGGGAGGTTGAAATCCCCTAGAACTAAACACTTATTCGCAGACTGAGTGCGAATAAAGTCAAGTATCCCCCTGGAGGAACTTCCAGGACTTCTGTATATCACTATAACTGTAAACTGGGTAGAGGAAGTGCACAAAACAGCCGATAGGGCTTCAACAGTCTGATCCGACGACTGGAATGTGCAAGTCCTCAACACATCTAAGTTACAGCTCACATACAGTACAACGCCTCCGCCTTGGCGACCAACGGAGCGATCAGTTCTAAGCAGCGCGTAGCCAGGTAAGTATACCTCACCGTCCGTGATATCCGGAGACAACCACGTCTCAGTGAAAGCAAGTATGTCGGGACGAGATTTGTCTACAAGTAGACCCAACTCGTGCACCTTGTTCCTTAGGCTATGCACGTTGCTAAGTACTACCTCAAGGAAGTCGGCACGACCATCCCTGGGTCGTGCGCCATCAGGATTGGTTCTGATAGGGCGGAAAGTAACTTCCGGCTGACCACCTGAAAACCCACCAGACGGAGGCCTTGCTCACCAGCCGCCCGTCTAGTTTTGAGGTCTTTGATAGCCTCCTTTAACTTCAACCTATCTGCCAGTGGTAGGTCCGGCTGAACGCTGACACCACTACCCTTAAGTTTGAATGCAAATCGCAGTAACGATTTGCGTTCCTCCGGGGTAGAAAGGACTACGCGAAGTAGTCGGGGTCGTGGATTTGGCGTAGCGACGGGAACGTTCCCCAATCTGGTCAGCTTTCTGACAGTGACACCAGGGAAACCAGGTGGAAGCAGCTTGCTGACACACAGTTTCAGCCACTTGATGTCATCCAAGATGCGTTCCCTTGGGAGAACGGCCTCAGATTCAGTAACGTTACGGAATATAACGCTACTATCAGTGAAATAGTCGGCACGACGGGGAGTGTTTACCCCACGTGCCTTGGAGTCGACACCTGTTCCAGCTGCTTTCACCGCTGGCGGTGGGACTGTCCCTGGCTTCCCAAACGACGCCGAAGCAACGGTAGCGTAGGTTTTCCGCTCTATTGCCGGCGTCTTACTGGTTCCTGTGTCTTCAAGCCCCTTCGAAGTTTTACGAGCAGATCTTGTCCGCTTCTTCTTTTGACTCACTGGAGCAGGGGCCGTTGACTTTGTAACGCATTGAGCAGTTACCAGCATTTCGTCAGAACAGGCTGGTTCACTGGCGGCCGAGACAGTCAGCGTCTGTGGAAAGTTCTGTGTGCAATCGTCAGACGAGTTTTATGACTGTCAAAGACGGCATCTCTTTCGGTGCCGTGACAACTATTTCTCTGGGTTTAGCACGCAAATGAATCTGGTAAGCAACGTTACGCAAATATATGCCCTCGACTACCTTCCCAATCATGAATTAGGTGCAAGAATAACGTTGGGGTGGGAAGGAGACTTTTTTATGGATTCATCCGTATAACCATTGAAAGTTTATATTTTGCGTGTCCTCCGTGCCAAGGGGCCACGGCAAACTTCAGTTTATCAATCCACGTTTAGCATCCGTATCGCCTGAGCGAGTACAAAACCCGGTGTTTCCATGCATTGAATCTTGGCTGCATGGTAGACGGTTCGGCTCACGGTCCGCTAGGCTATATTCAGGATAACCGTGCCCCTTACATGTTAGCTGGAAAAGCGCCCATCAGATTCAACAGTAAAGCAAAGGTTGCAAAAACCAAATAGCTCCTACCACTTTTTGGTTTTTATAAATTTTCGTAGCTGCGGAGCACCAGTTCTGCATTTATTTCCAAACTTTCTGCTTTATTCGGATATTCCAGGCGGTAGAATAATTGTTCACTATCCCCAAATGACAAGCACTGGCTATGTAGACTGTGCCAATATAGTTTACACTTAATCCATCCCAAGGTTGGGGTTCGGTTGACCATGTATATAATATTGTACACAGACTTGGGGCTGCTTTTTTAATGCTCTTACCTTATGTTGTCTCCAACCGGCACTATAGATCTGTAACCAGTAGCATTATCATAAATCTGTGGATGCTGGGATATGAAGGGAGGATTAAATGGTTTCTTATCTAATCCAAACTGCAATATTAACCCACTAACTTAATTGGAAGCCATTCCTGGCACTGTAATCCGCGGAGCTGACGTCATATCAAGAAGTCTAAGTTTAAGTTCAAGTTCATTTGCTATTGGAGAGACAATAGGATCCGCTAAGTACCCTTTGTTGAGTGTATCCTTGAGCTTGGCCTACTTAAGGTGCACCGACTTCTTGATGAATCCAACCCAGAACACCGTAGTCAACCGTTGGTCAAACAAATACTGCTCGTGTTCCTTGGACTCACAGTCCCAGTAATACCAATAAGTCGATAACGCTAGAAAAGGAAGTAACACGTAGGTAAACTGTGATGAAATTCAGTTAAAGCAAAGCCTACTACCAATTGCGCGGGTAGGCACACGAGATTGAAGATGCAAGTTTGTCAGTAAAATAGAAATGATTCGTTTTGCTAAACATGAACGTCTAGCTGTAGCATAAACCCATTAAATGTCGATTTCTTGACAACTTGTTTTGGAAGCCAGTTCCACCGCACGGTGACTCGAAGTGACAGCCTGATCTCCACACTGATTAGGTCGAATCACGGATTGCTTAGTTTCGTGCCATGCCTGCGAAGACTAGGCAAGCAAGTTATACTGTAGCCGAGTCAACGCTTGGTAAACCTACTCAGTAAGGCTAGATTAGAATAGGCTTAATCCCCTTCTACTCCTTCGCTAGTGCATTTAATACATCAATAAATTGAGTAAACGATCTGGGCTCGTGAGCATTCATACCACATCGAACGTACTGGAACAGACAAGCAACGCCAGTACCAATTAAATGTTGTTTCTTACAATGCAATATGGGCAGGTCCAGTAGCGATAGAGCAAGCGCATGCCTTACCCCCTTAATATGTATAAACGCAGGTTCCAGGCTTTATCCTCCTCAAGTAGAAAAGCGTTATGCGGCCATTAAAGAGGACATAATTAATTCTGTTATACCATCTGTGAAAGCCCGCCTACAACAGCTTAGCATTGATTTGCGTCTGGTGGACAAAATGCTTTCAAACCTGTTTCATGCGATGCAAAAGCTCCTTGGTCCATCGACCATAGATAGAACTTTACTCAGGGAACTATAGCTACAGCAGAAAGTGAAATACCCTCAAGCGCTTCTCGCGATCGTGGGCTCCGAAGCGCTCCCAAAACTAACTGCTTTAGCAGGTGGTATCATCGAATAATCACAGCAACAAACCAAAGCCAACATGGTTAATGCCTTCGCGTTGCAGGGCACCACCAGCACGGGTCTAGAGTCTGCAAGCATAATTTGCGACAAGCAGTCGCCAAGTCCAAAGCTCAATAGGAACTGCCGTACCAGCCCAGCAAAAACCTTCCTAGAACCGCTGTAACTCCATGAACAGGTAAGGTTGTGTTTGGTAGTAAAAGGCTTTGGTACAGTCGCTCATAAGTGTGTCGGGCATTTCGTCAATAGCGAGAAGCAAGGAAACCGCTGGGCCGGCGTGTAATGGCGACAGACGCGACCGGCCAAAACAAAAGTGTCTCATCCTTGTAAGGAACAGAACTTATGATCAGTTGATTCCCCTTTTTGCATGTTCAAAAATCGAACTAAAATTATTTCTTATGCATACGGGCGACCAGTGTGATTCAATGAACTGATTGCTGTGTTCGAATGCTTGACTTACTTATCGCCATATTTTGCGCGGCGCTCGTTTCGGTTGCAACATGCAACTGTACCGAATGCTGTGCATTCTCCGTCTCCCTAATAAGAGCGTCAACGATGTCGCTTTTTATAGACAGGTAACCAGGAACAATCTGTTGCACAAATAAAAGTTTCTGTGCAACCCGATCGGTCTTCTTCGGATCGTTATCCGGGCTACGGCTAGAGACAACTCGCTAAAAGCGAACATCTGTTTGTGACATGGTACGTGCCTAGTTGGCAGCTGAATCGTATTACATGTCATCTCGTGTGACACCGGGCTTTATCACCCGTTTTGCAATGATGTCAATGTAGCCCACAACCCATATACACCGCTTGTACTACTGTCGCCTTTATGCACAAGCACTTAGAGTCAGACAAGTCATCAGTCATGGTTCCGGGACAGGGGCAACACGAAGTGACATCCAAGATGAAATACTTCTATCCAGGTAGAATTCTCGGAATTGCTGAAATGGCAGAGACAAGCTAGCATCCAGAACTGGCTACCAAGAGGAAAATAAATAGTTACAGGTGACTAACTAACTGTATGGTGGTTCCACCTACCTGTTTATCCCGGCTCACCTCGGACCAGAGAGGACCGGACTGGCACTGTCTTATCTTCCGACATGGATAGCCCGCAGTCAATATAGAAAGCGGCATTTACGGCACAAACCAACGCTAAATCATTACTGTTCCACTGCGCTTTTATATTTATTAAATGTGACGCTGAAACCTAATCAATGGTATTGGCCCCATGCTGCTCATCTTGACAATAAATAATCCATTATGTCGTCTGTTCTGCTTGCACCACGAGCTGGAATAACACCGTTCTGTTGAGGTATCATTTTAGGCATCCCTACTTGTATCCGCATATGTTCTTGCATTTTCACGAAGAGAAGCTCATTTTGTATCATCCCATCGTTCGTCACTCTTGCAAGCATTCGCTGGATTTCTTGGTATACATACAAATGCGAGCCTCGTACGGCCTGTGTGTATGCGCAGTCTAAGCCAAAATAATAGCCCTTTCCACCGACGTTGTTCAGCAAATAATCAAGGCATAGGTGTCACCTTTCCCCACACTCTGAAGGGTGCCTAAGCGACGTTTACCCACCTCTGGTCACTAGCATTTCCCGGGTTCCATAACACTGCACTCTCGTCAGTCCCTGTCCCCAGGTTGCACCAACCAAAACGTTTAACCCAAAACACGAACGACACAAGTTCACCCATATCACCGCCGTCGGCATCAGTAACACAAAGTGGCCGCAGGCAAGCATGATCAAAACACAAGTTTGGATTGCGACGCGCAATCTCAAGGTAATGGACCGCGAATCATATTGAAGTGAACCTAAGTCACGGCGAACGTTGGGACACTAGTCAAAGCAGATGGCTGTTAGTAGTTGCCCATCCAAAACACAACACAACAACGACGAGTTTCGATGTCTTTTTATCTGCTCACGTGGAGATAGCAGGCCCCGAACCCGCCACCATAGTAATAATAGCCAAAACCCCTTCATCCATGGATACTTGCTCACGGCAGGCAAAGCAAGCCAACATGTAATGAATAATTTCTGCATTCAAGCTTGGATTTGACTTGGCGAGTTTGGACAGCGACGCGCAAAATTAAGGTAAAAGACCGCGATTTATATTGAAGTGAACCTAAGTCATGGCGATCAGTGTGTCCATATTCAAAGCAGATAGATATTGGGGGTTGAATACCAGATATATTTGTAGGACTAGTTAATACTAGTACGAGACGATGCGCGAAATTAAGCGCGGATATCAGAAGCCAATTTGAGTCGGACACAGCGGAATGTATTCGATGGGCTACAATAAGAAGCGGACGGATGAAGCGAGAAGAGAGCGAACATACGAGCGCGGGAACTTACAAGGCAGTCAAGTGACGAGCCGGTTGTAAGAAAGATTAAGACAAGGAGTAATGTACAATCGGTCAACAATTAAATTGTACATGTAAAAATAGCAGTTATTTTTTAGGGTGCTACAGAGCTCCCCCCTTGGAGGCTGAACATAGAAAGCCTTCGAAATCGGAAAGGACTGTTAAAACAAGGTTTGTAAGGCAACAAACTGCAGAGGGAAATTGAGCGTGCGTTCGTTTCAAGTGGGGGTTTTCTGGCAGTCGGAGTTCCCTGTGCCGTTTATGATTTGTTATTTATTGAATGCAAGGCAGGGTGCAGTTCGGCGAGCCGTTGGAGCGGGCTTGTCGGATTACGAAATGCTGTCTAGCCCAGAAAAAGGCCGACAAGACCTCAACCTCCGCTGCTACCAAACGGTGCGCTTGGGATTGGTCTCTCCCCCGTCGCACCCCGCCCCGCGCCAAAACGACCCTCATCCCACGGAGAAGCGACCCTCGTCCCATGAAGAAGCGACACTCGTCCAGAGAATAAATGACCAGCTTTGGTGGCAGGGTCCTCGAACGCATTGCTCGTGTGGGCCAGTCGATCGAAGGAGAGGGTTGAGGCATGTGGAGACGAGAAAATAGAAAAACACGCGCAGGAAACGCGCTGCGTTTTTAAATACTTTTTGGTTTTTGAATATTTTTTTCCTAAAACGTTGTTCGGAGGTTTTTGATATTTTTGTTTGTTTTCAAAACGTTACTCGACCAAAAATGGGGCAAATATATACAATATCTACAAAGCTAAAAGTATTTACACCGTACATAGTCGAAGAAACGAACAGGCTTGCGCAGATCCCGACCACGGCGATTGGTCATGGAGGGCGTCGGACTAGATTCGGGAAATGTGGGGATGGCTGAAGCTTGAAGACCGAGATCGTTCTCTGGTTGAACTGCACCAGGATGCTGAAAGCTGGTGCCCTGCGTTGTGACTTCGCACGAAACACCACTAGATGAAGTAGGCGGGGTGCTTTCTTCCATAAAGGCAGGTATTAGACGGTCGATGGTGACAACTTCGTGTCGACCACCGCGGTCAATAGTGTACGCCTTACTCGCACGATGCAGCACCTTGAAGGGTCCTATGTACGGCGACTGAAGAGGCTGTCGAACACCGCCTGCGCGAAGAAGGACGTGTGAACAAGTAGACAGCTTCTCGGGCACGTACACTGGTGTCTTCTGCGATCGAGGAGCGGGTGGACGTAACTCACGCATCTGGTGAGCCAATCGATCAGTGTAACTTCCGTAGTCAAAAGTGGGAGTGCATGTGGCCGGTGCTAAAAGTTGTCCGGGCAACCGCAGCGTGCAACCGTAGACTAGCTGCGCTGGTGTGGCGTCGAAGTCAGTCTAAACCGTGTTTCTTATGCCTAGGAGAACGAGGGGAAGCGTTTCAGACCATGAAGGATCTGCGTGCGCACGTAGTGCTGCCTTAAACTGGCGGTGAAAACGCTCCACTATGCCGTTAGCGGCCAGATGATACGCCGTCGTCTGGACGTGACGATAGCCTAAATCCTTAAGCAACGTGGCAAAGGTCGACGAGAAATGTGACCCACGACCGGTGGTCACGATGGCAGGACAGCCGTATTGAGCTACCCAGCGCTCCATAAAAGCTTTCGCTACCGTTTCCGAGGAGCAATTTGGGATGGGGACGGCCTCAGGCCATCTAATAAATCGATTGATGCCGCATTTAGAAGGCGGCAGAGAACCTACGAGGTCGACGTGCACATGATGAAAGCATGCGTCTGGCGTCGGAAAAGTGCCTAACGGGCCTCTCGTGTACTTGTGCACATTCGCGCGTTGACACGGAGGGCAAGCAGCTGCAAAGTACGAAGGTCTCGATTAACACCGCGCAAAACGAATCATGCGGTTACGAGTTTAACCGATGCACGAACGCCTGGATGAGACAAGCCGTGCAACACGTCGAACACGGTCTGCCGAAACTCGCGTGGGACGACTGGGCGCGGCGTGCCCAGAGATAAATCGCAGAGTATATTGCCGTCTGATAATGTCAGCGGAAAGGGTGGTGTGTCCAATGAGGGAGACCTGCGTAGTAGATCAAGCTCAGGATGGCTGAGTTGTGCTGTGGCCATGGCTGCCAAGTCGATAGCAGTGCCGGCGTCAGCGGAGATAACTTGGATGCGAGAAAGTGCATCGGCGACGGTGTTGTGCACACCTGAGACATGCCGTATATCGGTCGTAAACAGCGATATAGTCAAGGTGGCGCGACTCTCTAGGAGAGTATCGGTCGGTAGTCGAGCCGAGCACGTAAGTCAGGGGTTTGTGGTCGGTGAAGACGACAAAGTAGCGGCCTTCTAAAACGTGTCGAAAGTGACGTATCGCTAGATATACGGCTAGTAGTTCTCTACCGAACGTGCTGTAGCGAGATTCGGTAGGTTGTAGGCGTTTGGAGACAAACGCTAAGGGCTGCCACGTGTCGGATACTCGTTGCTGTAAAACAGCGCCGACTGCCACCTCCGAGGCGTCAGTACTGAGGGACAGTGGGGCGGCCGGATCGTGGTGCGCTATAGAAGCTATGTTGGCGATACCCTCTTTCAGCGACTTAAAAGCAGCGCGTGCTGAGGCAGGAAATTCGAATTTCTTGAGTTTCCCTCGGAGATGGTTCGTGAGGGGTTGCATCAGCGAGGCGCAGTTGGGTATAAATCGTCGGTAAAAGTTAACAAGGCCATAAAAACGCCTGAGGCTCGGGATAGTCGGTGATGGCTTGAATTTTATCTTGCAGTGGCACGATGCCTGCACAGAAGATACGATGTCCCAGGAAGTTGACTGAATTTACACTAAACAAACACATTTTTGCGTTGATCGTCGCCTAGTTTTGAGATAAACGATCAAAAAGTGTTCGTACGTGGCGCATGTGCTCTTCTCGTGAAGAGCTTGCGATTAAAATGTCATCGAGATACGCGTAAGCGAAGACTAGTCCGCGACAAGCTTGGTCGATGAAGCGCTGAAAAGTTTGCGCGGCATTCTTTAGACCAAATGGCATGCGCAGAAACTCGAACAAACCAAATGGAGTCGTCACGGCAGTTTTATCGATGTCCGCTTCGGCTACCGGAATTTGGTGGTATGCGCGTATTACGTCGATTTTGCTGAAGATATTTATACCCACCAGACTGGCGGTGAGATCCACTATGTGTAGGATCGGATAGCGATCGGGCGTGGTAACTGTATTCAAGGTTTGATTGTCGCATCAAGGACGCCAGTCCCCCATGACCTTCTTCGGGACCATGTGCAGAGGTGACGCCCATGGGCTGTTGGACGGTCTAACGACACCGGGCTGAAGCATGTGTTCGATTTCAGCTCGTGCTGCATGTAGCTTTTCAGGAGCAAGCCGTCTTGGTCGTGCGCTAACTAGTTGACCGCGCGTGAATATGTGGTGAGCGACCTCTGTCGTGACTGGTCGCAAGCTCTGCACCCGGTCGTACGGATCGAGGGTATTCAGACAGTAGGTTCGCATAATCTGATGGTACATCGGCCATTCGAAAAACGGGCCTGAGTATCGGAGGTCCGTAAGTACGCATTCAACCCTAGTTTAGTACGGTCGTCTAAATGTCTGTGACGACCAGCATCAACAAGCGAGCCAAAATGTCGGAGGTAATCAATACCCATAATTTCGAAAGGTACAGACGCAAACATGAAGACCCACTGAAATTCTCGGCGAAGATTGAGGTCTAGGTTCATCATGCGCTGACCGAATGAAGCTATCGAAGAACCGTTGGCCCCACGTAAATTGTACCTAGGTTCCGAATGCTTGTCGTTAACGGTCGCTGGGATGACGCTGACTTCTGCTCCCGTATCGATGAGGAATGTGATGAAGGAACGTCGATCCTAAACGTAAAACAGTCGGTTTGCTTGGTTATTGAACGCTAAGTTTGTCGTGCTCGTATGCGGGCTATTCGTTTTCCCGACGCAGCTGGGTCGTGCCTAATGCAGGAAGCCCGAAAACGTCTAACTCTTCCACCGTATTGGAGGTGATACCAACATACTTCATCGACGTGTTTAACATCATCTGACTGAGAACTTGTAGGGAAAATGTTGCGCTTTCGTGTCGAGCGTGACTACTCGGTGCAGGCACAGACGAGCCGCAATGGACGGCAACAAAAACGTGGTCAGCATTTGCCCATGGCACACGCTGCTTCGAGGCCTTCATTACTGATATCTTGCTGCGAAGTAGCACAATTTCCTAGTCTTTAGAGTCAGATCGGCCTAACGACTGGGAGCAAACATGAACTTTGGTTTTCATCGGTGAGAATACGTCACCGAAGCTAGTGGTCGTCTGCTGCGGCAAACGTACGAACGCAGCGTCTGCCTTGGTAGCTAAGTCTTACAGGAGTGTAGCTATACACATGGACAATGTAGTAACGCTGTACCCGCTCTCGCCTGGTTGATTCACACCTTCTGCGAAATCTGCGCCCTCACGCGTACTTTGATTGACGTCTTGGCAAACCCGACCGAAACGGAGACAGAAGACTACTCAGCAGACCAGAGTTGTATTAAGGTAAAGAACGCTCATATTTATATATCACTATCACCAGGCGGATTTGGCTCTAAGCCCACGCTGCACACCTACTTGTCCGCTGCATCTGTCCAATTCACCGTGTTGCTCGGGTACTACAGTCTTCGTTCGCCTACCCGGCGCATGGCAACGCACGTGATGTCTGACGCGTGATTTCATCAGCTTCCGGTCTGGCCTTGGTAACACGCCTGGTGTATGATCAGATTTCGGCTGGGCCCTGGTAACACGCTCGTAGAGTCCATCCCAAGCACGCTTGGTGGTAAACGCTCGAGCGTCGGCTCTCAGCTTTCTCGTCCAACTGTCACCTCCCCTTCCGAACTGAATCAGCCTACACATCCTTCGAACCTGAGGGTGTTCGTAGCTTTTCGCCCGGGGATCGATTTGCAGCCATTCTGGCCTTCTCCGCTTCCGAGCCGGCCTGCCCGGTGCATCTGATTGCTGCAGCATTTGTTTCGTCTCACCTGGTTGCTGACCTTCAGCTTCCAACCCGAACGTGTCTAGTAGGATGTCCCAAAGTAAAGCTGATGGTTCCTGGGGAACTTGGGTTTTGCCATGATTCGGTCTCAGCTGATTGATGTGCCCAATCCAGCTCTCACGTCCAACCATCATTCAGTAGATAACTCTGCCTTTCCTGCCGATAACCGTTCCGCTCGATCACTCCGTCGGCCTTCTAAAATCCCGGGCGTAAACCATGTCACCAACATTGAAGTTACGGAGCTTGATCTTGTAATCTTCCTCCTGGTGACCGTTGTCGTGCTTTTCTATTCTTCTTGGTAAAAGGTTATCAAACAACGTCCGGATATTTCTTCCAAATAGTACTTCTGTGGGGGCTTTCCCATCAGGGGAGTTTGGATTCGGAGCGTTCCGATACATGCATAAAAAGATTGAATTGCATCCTGTGAAGCCCTTTTTTGCCCTGCTTTACAGAGTGCACGGTTGAACGTATCCACGAACCTTTACGCCTGTCCGTTTGATTGCGGATGATATGGTGGTGAGAGCATCTGATGAATTTCCTTTTCCTTGCAACACTCGCGAAAAGAATTCAAGGTAAATTGTGTTCCATTGTCTGTCACTAACACCTATGGCAGGCCGAAATATCGGAACAGCTTCTCCAGCTCGTTGATAGTGTGCTGTGCAGTCGGATTGTTTACCGGAATCACATCAGGCCACTTGGTGAATGAGTCAACCAAAACGAGATAGGATTGGCCATTGATTGTTCCTGCGTAGTCTACGTGTATTCGTTGCCACGGTTTCTCTGCCTTTGGCCAAGCTTGCCACTGACACTTGGGAGCAGTCTTCGCTGCAAGTTGACAAGATTCACACTGTTGGCAGAATTTTTCAATTTCCGGATCCGTTTCTGGCCAGTAAACAAAGCTGCGTGCCACGGCTTTCATGCGGCTGGTACCAGGGTGCTCCGTGTGGAACTGCTGCATTATTTGCCTCTGCAATTTCCTTGACACCAACCATCGATCTCCAAACATCAGACAATTGTCCACGACTGACAGGGATGCACGTCGATGGTAAAACGGCCGCAACCCCATAGGTATGTCTCCATTTGGCCAACATGTTCGTACACTATGCATCGCTTTCTCCAAAATTCTGTCCCCTGATGTCTCCATACGAATAGTGTCGGCTGTTACTGGTAGTCTTCTCACATTATCAGCCAGGATTCGTTGGACTTTGCTTCGAAACTGATAGCTGTAATCACACAATCATCGCTCTCCTTTGGGTGTGAACTGATGAGACGAGACAGGGCATCCGCTTGACCGATTAGTTGCGCCGGTTTATGCTGTATATTGAAGTCGTAGGCCAGTAGTATGGTCACCCGTCGTTGCAATCGGTTTGCCGTAAAAACTGGAATACCTTTCTTTGACCCAACAGAAGTGGCTTGTGGTCAGTCAGAAGCGTGAAATGTCTGCCGTACAGCAGCTTATGGAACCGTTTCATTGCGAAAACAATCGCGAGCGCTTGCTTCTCTATCTGGCTATAGTTCTTTTCAGCTGCCGTTAGTGATCGTGCTGCGTGCGAGTTAGCCTCCTCTCCTCCATGAGGAAAAACGTGGGAAATAACTGCACCGACAACATAATTTGAAGCATCCGTAGCAACGACAATTTTGAAATTCGGGTTGAAGTGAGTCAAGAGTAGATCGGAAGTGAGAGCTTCTTTGACTGCATCAAAAGACTGCTGGCACTCCTTCGTCCATTTCCAATCCTGATCTATTATCAGTTGCTGGTGCAGCGGACCTCTGGTTTGGTGGAGGCTTGGTAGGAAAGCGCTGTAATGGCTAACGAGCCCAAGAAACGAGCGGAGCTCTGCAATGTCTTTTGGTGGCTTCATCTTTTTGATGGCTTCAATATTGGCGGGATCCGGGCGCCGGCCATGTTTGTCGATGATGAACCCAACAAATTTGACACTTTCTTATAGGAACTCACATTTTTCAGCCCGTAATCGGAATCCAGCTTCCTGAAGACGCGAAAGCACTCTCTCCAGCGTCTGTATCAAGTCTTGTGGATCTGAGCCCATAATTAACGCATCGTCCAGATATACTGCTGTATTTGGGATATCGCTCAGCAGGGTATCCAATATTTGTTGAAAAACGGCCGGTGCGATTTTCACTCCGAATGGCAGCCGGTTGTACTTAAAAAGTTCGAGGTGGGTATTTACTGTCATCAATGTTCTGCACTGATGGGCAACTGGGATTTGCAAATACGCATCAGCCAAATCAAGTTTTGCGAAACATTTCCCCCCATTGAGTTTGCTGAACAAGTCTTCTGGTACCGGCATGGGATACTGATGATCTACCAACACAGAATTCAAACCTGTCGAGAAAGCAGCACAAATACGGACTTTACCGTTTCCTTTCTTTACCACCACGATAGGTGCTGCCCTTTCGGAAAAGTGAACTCGTTCGATTATCCCTACAGATCGTAGTCGAGTTAACTCGACTTCCACTAAAGACTGGGTTGCGCAGGGCACCGGGCGTCTTGGTCTGAAGACTGGCTTGGCGTCTGGTTTAAGGTTCAACGCGACGGTAGCTATGTCGAAGCATCCGAGACCAGGTTGAAACAATGCATCGTGACGCCGTTTTAGCTCGGCAAACTGACTTGGAAACATCGGGCTTGAAGGTGACGGTTATGACATCAAATTTACTTATGGTGGCTGACATATACTGTTCACTGATTAAGCAAGCAGTTTCGGTTCATCCATCCAGTCGAGCCCCAACAAATCTAACCCCGGCTAGTCTGTCACGAAACATGTCGTCTGGATTTGTTTATGGCGGAAGTTTACCTGACAATTCAATTCACCAAGCAATTTCAACGTACCTCCTGTAGCATACCGTGCCTTGTGGTCCGTTTGTATGAGCGTTGGTGGCCCCAGCATGCACCAAGTGTCTCGAGATATCAGGGTGATATCACAAGCCGTGTCGATTTGCAACTTGACTTGGAAGCCGTTGATTTTCGCAATTGTGTATTTGCGCTTGCTGGCCCCGTCAATCTTGAATGTTGTGGCGATAGATCTGGTCGAATTGGGACGCCGGAACGGTCTGGCATTGTTGCGCATCTTCTTGGTCAAAATTGGACGAGTCGCAAGGCAACACGACTCCTTATGCCCCTTTTCTGCCGCAACGGTTGCAAGTGTGAGTTTTGAATGGACACTCGCGGGCAAAATGCCACTCTCTACAAAACCAACATGCAATGGAAGGTTTAGATTGCGTTGAACTCACGTGGGAAGCTTCTTTTCGGGGAGTACGGCTGACTGCACAGACAAAATCTCGCTCGTTCTGGTTGGACAACTGCTGGATCATTGCGCCATCGTGCTTCAGATTCGTCATGCGTTGGCACTCACCGGTCATTGCTGCAATGTGACATCCGGATTCTGCTCAATTTTGTTCAGTATTCGTGTTCGAATGTCGGCGTCTTTGGATGCTTGTAGGCCACAGACGTATATGGGACATTTAAACTGATCACTTGTCATCTTGTGTAGTTGTGACCGCTCGCATTCTCGATTCACACGACTGGAATAGTCGACCCAGTCTTCATCTTCTTTTGTTGTTATTGTCAGACACTTGTACCGGATGTTGAACAAAGATGTCTGTTCTCCGAAAATCTGCGACAGGACTGCAACCACTTCGTCGAAAGACAAATCGGTAGTCTTTTTGGGTAAGATAAAATTTGTGAACTTCTCGTGTTCGACAGCACCCAGTTTCCGTAGCTTTCTGCTGGAAGGTTGGCAAAATCAACCCGGAACATATCTTCATACTTGCGGAATCACGAAACAAATGTTATGCCAGCATCAGCGTCATAATGGAACTCACTGATCTGCTGAGTCAGGGTTTCTGGTGACGGGGCACCTTCACTTGTCGCTTACCCTGGGCTTGACTGCACTGTCATCTTCTGAGTTAACATCTCGATCAGCTTGGTTTGGGATGCTTCAAACTGCGACTGTTGTTGCTGCAACAGCATCTGCAATTGTTCAAAGGTAATTGCCATGTCTGGGTTCGGTTGTACTCACGTCGCCACTGTTGAAACGCTGTACCCGCTCTCGCCTGGATGATTCACACCTTCTGCGAAATCTGCGCCCTCACGCGTACTTTGATTGACGCCTTGGCAAACCCGACCGAAACGGAGACAGAAGACTACTCAGCAGACCAGAGTTGTATTAAGGTAAAGAACGCTCATATTTATATATCACTATCACCAGGCGGATTTGGCTCTAAGCCCACGCTGCACACCTACTTGTCCGCTGCATCTGTCCAATTCACCGTGTTGCTCGGGTACTACAGTCTTCGTTCGCCTACCCGGCGCATGGCAACGCACGTGATGTCTGACGCGTGGTTTCATCAGCTTCCGGTCTGGCCTTGGCAACACGCCTGGTGTATGATCAGATTTCGGCTGGGCCCTGGTAACACGCTCGTAGAGTCCATCCCAAGCACGCTTGGTGGTAAACGCGCGAGCGTCGGCTCTCAGCTTTCTCGTCCAACTGTCAGACATCAATACCGACATGGGCTTTGGGACACGTGCAAACCGCAGCTCCTTTATCCCTTCTTCGCTCAAGGATAAGGGACCAGCGATGCGCTGAATTTCGCGGAGCAACGCTGACGGCTTGCGATCTTCAAGCTTCAGACCATTGAGCGTTTCAAATCGAGCTCGTACGCTGGGCTGTAACTCTTTTAAAATCGCTTGCTTCATCGTTTCATACTTTGCCTCATTCGATGGGCACATCAGAATGTCCTCAATCAGCGACAAAACCGACGAAGGGAGGCGTGGGAAGAGCTGATTGTACCCCGGACGGTTCGCCGTAACGCCCTTATTTTCCAGTTCGATCTCGAATATCTTAAACCAAACCTCTGGGCTGTGTTCCATGTAACTTGGAACAGCCAAAGTAAGCATCGTTACGCTGTGAAACAACTCAGATGCCACTCTTGAAATGTGAGATGAAAAGATAAAGAACGAACAAAAACACGATAAAAGTACTAAAATTACGCAAGATACAGATGAATATAGGTATATAATCGCGAAAAAGGAACGAACTCCCCAAAAAATACAAACGAGAAAAAACTTGAATTCGCGCGTGCGAATCGGGGTCACCAGTTTCTGGGCCTAGTTAATACTAGTACGAGAAGATGCGCGAAATTAAGCGCGGATATCAGAAGCTAATTTGAGTCGGACACAGCGGAATGTATTCGATGGGCTACAATAAGAAGCGGACGGATGAAGCGAGAAGAGAGCGAACATACGAGCGCGGGAACTTACAAGGCAGTCGAGTGACGAGCCGGTTGTAAGGAAGATTAAGACAAGGAGTAATGTATAATCGGTCAACAATTAAATTGTACATGTAAAAATAGCAGTTATCTTTTAGGGCGCTACACACAGCACAACCACGACGCGTATCGATGTTATTTCCTCTCATCAGGGGAGTTAACAGGCCTAAAACCCGAGACCATTGGAATATAGCCGGAACCTTTTCCACCATTGCAACAAACTCACGGTTTGCAAAGAGTTGCACATCATAGGATTACTAATTTCGTTGGTCAATTTGAAACTACAATTGGTGATATTGGAATGCGGCGCGCAATCTCAATGTAATGGACCGCGATTCACATTGAAGTGAACCTTAGTCAATGCGGTCACCTGGAACATAGTCAAAGTAGATAGCTATCGGTTGTTGCGCACCCGAAACCACTGCACAACGAAAAAGCGTTTCGATGTCATTTCATCTCATCAGGTAGAGATTGCAATCATCGAACCCGCTAAAAATGGAATAGTATCGGAAACTTTTAAAACTTTAGCACCGGATCCCGTTGAGACACATTTGGCTGGACGGTAATTGGCCAATTGGAGGGTCAGGTGTTGACAACACGTTGTGTGATTGGATTGCGCCGCGCAATCTCAATGTGCTGGACTGTGATTCATATTGAGTTGAACCTTAGTCAATGCGATAACTTGGACCGCCGTCAAAGTTGATAGATATTGTGCGCTGTTCCTTGCGAAAAAGCTGCATAACTACGACGCGATTCGACGTCATTTCAAATCATCCGGTGGAGGTAACAGGCCTCGAACCCGCGAAGACCGGAACAATAGCCGAAATCTCTACCTCTGCCGCTATCGGATCACGGTGGGCAACGAATAAAAACAAAGGGGGTTGACTAACTGGAGGTTCAAGTTGTGACCATATGTTGTGTATTTGGATTAGGACGCGCAATCTCAATGTAATGAACCGGGATTGGCAATGAAGTAAACCAACTCACTGCGATCACTAGGGTCAGAATCAAAACAGATAGGTATTGAATGTGGCAGGCCGAAGACACTACACAACCGCGACGTGTTTCCATGTCATCTCATCTAATCAGGTGGAGATGCCAGGCTTCCAACCCGCGACCATTTGTGTATTAGCCGAAAGCTTTGCCGTTTGGCTACGGGGTCGCGATGGGCGTTGAATGGCACAAGGTTTATTGATTAATTGTAAGGTCAATTACACGATACCTGTTGCGTGGTTCGATTGCGCCGCGCAACCTGAAGGTACTGGACCGGGACCCATAGTGAAGTGAACTTTAATCACTGCAATGACTGGGAAACTAGTCAACGCAGCTGGATATTTTGCGTTGTCGAGCCGAGAACACTGCAAAATTACGACGCGTTACGATGACATTTCATCAAATCAGGTGGTGATAGCAGGGCTAGAACGCGCGGCCATTGGAATAGTAGCCGAAAAATCTACTAATTTGGCTTTATGTTCACAGTGTGCAATGATTCACACACCGGTAAATGATTGATTTCCGGCATTATGTTTGAACTTCACATTGCGTGATTGGATTGCGACGCGCAACCTCAATGTACTTTACCGCGATACACATAGAAGTGAACCTAAGTCACCGCAATCACTAAGCCCGTAGTCAAAGCGGATGGATATTGGGTGCTGCCCACCAGCTACACTGCACAACCACGATGCGTATCGACGTTATTTCATCTCATCAGGAGAGTTAAGAGGCCTAAAACCCGCGACTATTGGAAAATAGCCGGAACATCTTCCATCATTGCCACAAAGTCACAGTTTGCAACGATTTGTACATCGGAGGATTACTAATTTCGTTGCTCAACATGGGCTTAACCAAGTGTCATTGGATTACGACGCGCAATCTCAATGTAATGGACCGCGATTTACATTGAAGTGATCCTTAGTCAATGCGTTCAGCGGGAACATAGCAAAGCAGATGGATATTGCTTGTTGCGCACCTAAAAGCACCGCAATACCAAGACGCGTTTCCATGTTATTTCATACCAGCAGGTGGAGGTACCAGGCCTCGAACCCGCGACCATTGGAATTGTAGCCGAATACTCTACCATTTTGGCTACAGGGTGACTGTGGGCAGTGATTCGCACAACGGTAAGTGATTAATTTCCGCGTTCGAGTTTTTACTACACGTTGTGTGATTGGATGTTGACGCGCCATCTCAATGTAATGGACCGCGATTCGCATAGAATTTAACCTTATTCGTTGCGATCACTGAAACCGTTGTCAAGGAAGATGTATACTGGATTGTGCTGACCCGGAAAGACTGCACAACCACGACGCGTTTCGATGTCATTTAATCTCATCAGGAGGACATAGCAGGCCTCGAAAGCGCGACCATTAGAATGGCACCCGTATTCTCTATCAATTTCGATATCTGGTCACGGTGGGCAACGCATAGCACAAGGGTATTTGACTAATTGTAGGTTTAAGTTGTGACTACACGTTGTTTGTGTATTTCGACGTGCAAGCTCAATGCAATGGACCACGATTCACGATTAAGTGAACCTTACCCAAAGCGGTCACTGGGACCGTCGTCAAAGCAGATGGATAATGGGTGTTGCCCTTCAGAAAACACTGCACATCCGCGGTTAGTCTCGATGTCAATTCATCTCATCACGTGGAGATAGCAGGCTTTAAACCCAGGACCATTGGTATGAAAGCCCGAAACTCTTGCTATTGCTAAAGATCCGCTCGGGCAACGCTTCGCACAACACATTATACTAAGTTCTAAGTTTAAGATGGGGCTACACGATGTGTCATTGGCTTTCGACGCGCAAGCTCAATGTAATGGACTGCGATTCAAATAGAAAGGAACCTTAGTCACTGCGATCACTCAGAACGGTGTCAAAACAGAAGGATTTGTGCGTTGTCCAGCCGAACACACTGCAGAATCACGACGCGTTTCAATGACATCTCATCTCATCAGGTGGATATTGCAGACGTGGAAGTTGCGACCTCTGAAATATTGGCCGAACCTCTACATATTTAGCTAATGGTGCTCGGCAATGTACGCATGGCACAATGGTAAATGAATAATTGAATGGGTCAAGTTGTGACTACACGCTGTGTGATTGGATTGTGACGCGCAATCTCAATGTAATGGACCGCAGTTCACATTGAAGGGAACCTAAGCCTCGGCGATCACATGGTATAATATTCAAAACAGAAAAATTGGGTGTTGCCCACCCGAAAACACTGCAACCCACGACGCGTTACGACGACATTTTATCTCATCACGTGGAGATAGCAAGCGTCGAACACGCGACCATTGGAATTGTACCCGAATCCACTACCAATATGTCTACGGGTACACGGTGGTGATTACATGGCACAAGGATTATTGACTAACTTTAGGGTCAACTTGTGACTATACTGTGTGTGCTTCGATTGCGATGCGCAATCTCAATGTACTGGACCGCGATGCACAATGAAGTTAACCTTAGTCAATGCGATCACTGGGACCGGCATCAAAACAGATGGATATTCGTTGTTTCACACCCGAAAACAATGCGCAACCAAGACGTTTTTCGATGTCATTTCATCTCAGCAGGTGGAGATAGAAGGCCTCGAACACGGCAAAATTAGAATAGTAACTGTAACCACTTCATCGATGGCTACAAGGTCACGGAGGGCAACGCTTGGGACAAAGGTAAATGATTAATTTCTGAAGTCAATCTGGAACTGCACGTTGTGTGTTTGTATTGCGACGCGCAAACCCTATCTACTGGACCACCATTTTTAGTAAAGGGAACCTTAATCGCTGCGATCACTGGAAATGTCGTCAAAGCAGGTGGATACTTGTTGTATTTTACCCAAATAGTGCGGCACAACCACGACGTGTTTTGATGTCATTTGCTCTAACCACGTGAAGATATCAGGCCTCAAACCCACGACCATTAATATAGTGGCCGAAACCTGTACACCTTTTTCCAAATGGTCACGGTAATGTACTGTTTCGCAAAACGGTAAATGACTAATTGGAGAGTCGAGTTTGCGCTACACTTAGTGTATGGGATTGCGGCGCGCAATCTCAATGTACTGGGGCGCAAATTCACATTGAAGTGAACCCATTCACGACGATCACTGGGACCACAGTCCAGTCAGATGGATATTGGGTGTTGCCCACCCGAAAACACTGCACAATCACGACGCGTTTCGATGTTATTTCATACCAGCAGGTGGAGGTACCAGGCTTCGAAGCCGCGACCATTGGAATTATAGCCGAATCATTTACCAATTTGGCTAAAGGATGACCGTGGGTAATGATGCGCACAACGGTAATGACTAATTGGAGGGTCAAGTTTGGACTACACGTTGTGTGATTGGATTTTGCCGCGCCATCTCAATGCAATGGACCGCGATTCACATTCAAGTGAACCTAAGCATCGGCGATGACGGTGTTCGTTTTAGGTTGTTTCCCTCCCAAAACACTGCACAACCACGACGCCTTTGGATGTAATATAATCTCATGAGGCGGAGATAGCAGGACTCGAAGCCGCGACCATTGCAATAGTTGCCGAATTCTGCCCGTTTTTCTACGGGTCACGGTGAATAGCGATTAGCACGACGGTAAATAACTATTTGTTGGGTCAAGTCCGGACTACAGTTTGTGTGCTTGGATTTCGACAGGCAAGCACAATGTGATGGAGCGCGATTCACATTGAAGTGAATCTTAGTCACTGCCATCACTGTGACAGTAGTCAACGCAGATGGTCCTTTGTTTTGGTCCACTCGATAACACTGCACAACCACGACGCGTTTCGATGTCGTTTCATTTCATCTGGTAGCGATGGCAGACCTCGAGCACGCGACCACTCAAATAGTAGCCGAAACCTGCCGCTTTCTCTACCGGGTTACGGTGAACACGCTTAGCACAGCGGTAAATAACCATTTGTTGGGTCAAGTTGGGACTACACTTTGTGTGATTGGATTTCGACACGCAACCTCAATGTAATGGACTGTGATTCACATTGAAATGAACTTTAGTCACTGCGATCACTGGGATCGTATTCAACGTGGATGGGAATTGAGTGTTGCCCACCCGAAAACACTGCACAACCACGACGCGTTTCGATGTAATTTCATCTCATCAGATGGAGACAACAGGCCTCGATCCCGCGACCATTGGAATAGTAGACCACACCACTACCCCTTTGGCTACCGGGTCAGGGTGGGCAACGCTTTTTGGCACAACGGTAAATGACTAATTGGAGGTTCAACTTTGGACTACACGTTGTGTGATTGGATTTCGACAGGCAAGCACAATGTGATGGAGCGCGATTCACATTGAAGTGAACCTTAGTGACTGCGAGCACTTTGGCCGGATTCAAGGAAGTGGATATAGGGTGTTGCTCACCTTGAAACACACTGAGTTAATCATTAGAGACCAGAACGTTTGAGCCTCCTCCTATGGTTTGCGTAGCCTTCGCCGAATGTCCCCAAAGCTTGACAGCTTTTGGAAGGAAGGGTTTGAGTTTTGGTGTTCCTGTAGTGTTGTGAGAACCAATAAACCATCAGGATGATTGTTAATAATTAAATACAAATGAATGTTTTCTGTTACCGACATGTGGCATTCGGCTTCTATTTGGGAACAATCATCTTACACAGAATTAGTTTATGCGGCCTAAATCATAATAATAAAGGTAAAAGATGAACATAGCATTTCGGATCATGAACATCCCTCGGATTATGGAGCCAATCACTCAGATTGTAAAACCTACGGGTATTTGTACCTATGTTTCAAATTGTCTGTCTCGGGGGCAATGAGAAGTAGAGGAGAGGAAAGTAGGTTTCACGAGCACATGTTTAAGCTTTTGGCTAATATAAAGGGAGAGTAAGGTGAGTACGTACTAGCGGCTGCTCATATGCTTTTTAGACCTGCTTGCATCAATGTGTCTGGTGATTCAAGTGAGGAAATTCTCTAGAGTAGTTCGGAAAGTGGCATGGTTAGAACTCAATCGTAGTTATAGTGGTAGTCGACTACACATATTTGGCTATCACCCTAACATTGATGTCGATCTGCTTTTTATACGTAACAAACTGTATGGTCACCAAGTAGCCACCAATGCGGGTTGGAGTTATGGCAGTATTCCGTAGCGCGAGAGCGGTGCTCTCCATGGAAAGCCCCTTTTGTACAATGTTGAAAAGGAGAAAGAGATTGTTCTTCAACTGTCTCAGCTAAAGAGGTTTCTTCGACGTTGTTGGCAACTGTCATAGTAATTCAGGGTTGAGCAGCGCTCCAGGACCAGCTTGCTAAATGAGCGCTGGATATTTTCCAAAGCTGTTCTTTTTCTTTCTTACTTGGTCACTAATGAGAACACGATATTCTAAATTAAATCTTACGATTATTTTGTATAACTGAAATAGTAGTTCAAGAAGTTAAATGGGTCTAGTGATGTAACCGGGTAGTTGTCCGGCTTTTGTAACTTGGTAAAGTGTATGTTCCGAAAATATGTAGCAGTTGAAATACGTCATTTCGAACTTCCGAACTGAATCTTAAGCTGGCATCAAGTTAACAACAAGCGTGGTAGAGTCTTCTAGGATGCGACATCTGTACGCACGTACTTGGGATTTACTTGCAGAATTTTTCATTAGCAGACGTTCACTAAAGTTATTCAGTGCGGGTAGGTCATTGCACATGCCCATGGTAAAGTTGAAATGAGAAGGCTAGTTTGACGTCGTTCGCAAACAGAAATGAGAGTCCTTCTTGATGAGGTTGCATATGTTGTTTATGTATATCAGGAAAATTAATGGTCCTAACACATTTCCGTGTGGTAAACCGCTGGTTATTTGATTCTGTGTAGAGCATGGCTGACCTATTCTGACTCTGGATTCGGCTGTTAAGGTATGAGTTAAATCAGCTTATCAGAGGGATTCCAATGACATAGGACTCTAGCACGGACAACAGTGGCTTGTGTTGCACTTGGTCGGACGCCTATTACTTGTCAAAGAGAATTGCTGCTTGTCATTCCTCTGTCAATCATAGCCGTAAGAGTAGCACAGGAGCGATTTGAGAGCTAGCCACGTTGTGAGGGATTGTTCAGGTCTTGTCGTGCACAAAATTGCGCAGCGTTATTGTTGCCTATTTTTTAGACTTTAGAAGCAACAAATGTGGGATTAATCGGACTGTAATTTGACATTGCGTTTCATGGGCCACCTTTGGGTTTAGACTTTATGATGGATTGCTTCCGGTTTATATATGAAGCAACCGAAAGTTAGTGAAAGAGTGAAGATGTTTAATAACAACAGGGATACTTTTTTCAACAAGCTTTATTGCAGCTGTGGGAATGACACCTGGTCTTATACCGTTTGACCATTTTATGGGGGAGATGGCATTGTGCACCTCTCTCAATGCACACGGAATATTACAGAGTAGTTCGTTCTTAGGAGTGGGGTGAGATAGTCGAGCGTCAAGAACAAAGAAGGAGGCAAAGGTGGAGTTGATTGACTCACATATATAGATCTCGCACGTTCTTGAACCATTGTCTAATGTCAGCGTTTCAATTACCTGATGAGATTTAGGGTATCTTCTATTGTGTAGCTGAATCAGTGTGCGACACTATTCGGGTTTTCTGTGTCCGACGTTCTTCATTGATGTTGACTGGGTTAGATGTTGCATTTGCACTAGAGCCTTATCTATCTGTAGTAATGTAGACAACCTACTGTTCGTGCGCTAGAATGTTTTAAAATTCTTCAGTTTGGTTGTGGCCTTGTGAAGAGGATTTTACTGACCACCATGTTTTCAGATATTGCTCCATACAACGGTTGCCAAATCTTCCATATATAGGACAGTATTTGTAACAGATTCCTTAGCCGCTACAGCTGTTATGAGTTGAGAATAACCTGTTCCATCTCACGACAGTGATAACTTTATTCCACGCGTTCCAATCAACTCGATGCAGGTTAAGATTGCGTATTAACATTCTAGTTGATGGTTTAGGTGATTAAACAGTTATGTGACAAAGTACAGTGTTGTGAAAAAATTCGGTAGTGGATGTTAAATAGATACATTTGCCGAAGGAACCCCATTGTGTATACGACATCCAGAGTAGTGGTGCTTCTGGTTGGCATCTGTAAAATTTTGGGTCCTTACCATGAGGTGGAAACAAGAGCTTATTATTTCATGCCCCCCAGTGGCCTTTGATGTAGGCAGCAACCAGTTTACAAATGGCAGATTAAACTCTCCGCATTTAAGTTTGGACTTGTTGGTGGTGCTGGAGGTTAATTTGATCACATCAATTAGCTTTCTGCTTTTACAGTGACTGGCTAGGTGGGCCGATAAATATATCGCACTGGTAGATCAATAAATGAATAAATCTTTTATTTATTGACGATGCGCGAGACTATTCGAACACAGGGAACGACCAAAATATTTACGCCATTTTCATTTATTCCTCTCCACCTATTAGATTGAAATATGCATTATCTTATGTCCATGTCAGTTTAACACAAACAGGTTGGTCAGGGTGAAGTGCAGAAGACTGTTCCGGGGTTATATCCTCCTTTAACGGACCTCCTATCGATCCGAACCAGAGCAGCCTGACCAGAAGGCAGAAATGGGACTTTCGTGCATGAGCTGCAATGTACTTCCTCGACTGGCGTACAGGTGTGGGCCAGGACGAACGCTGAAGGCAAATCTCGGTAGCAGAACATGGCACTAAACTAATTAGGACGAACGGACAACACGAAGAAGACACGCAGTCGCCGGACAGTCACCTGCGTCGTAGTACCGAATGCGCGACCCGAAGAACAACCGAACACCGCACAAGAACGTTTATTCCAGAACCGCCTTAACAATTAAGTCCCATAAACAGGTTTATACAAACAACCAATCGTAGTACAACGCAGCCAAAAGAGAGTTATAAACAGCAAGCAGTTTAAAGAATGTTCGTTTCACAGAAGACAACTAACATAAGATAAGCAGACAGTAACCGCATCGATTCAGTTAAACAATCCATTGCGGTTTCTATTGCGTTACGCTACTTCTCACGTCGGGAAGACACATTTATCCGTGCCTAACATCCGGCGAAGTGGCAACAGCTGCAGGTCCAGGCCGTGTGGAGCAGGAAGCAGTCCATACATGCGCCGATCTGAGGGACAACAGACTTGACCATCAAAACCAAGAGACAGTGAATGGAAGCGGGCGGCGTTAGCATTCGCAATACTTATATTGTCTTCAAGACAGGGACAGAGAGCTTGTGCAGGATACGGGTGATGTAGAGACTGGTATCAAAGAAACAATAAAGTGTTACACGATAGTTGGTGAAAGAACTCAGCAATTAATAACAAATTTGGAAGTGAATTAATGATTGATGTACGTCTCGTCAAGGCATGAACGGTGGACTGGATGCATATCTGTGGTATCCTCATTGGTGTGTATTCGTCCACGTGAACATATGCTACTAAAGACTTTGTCATATAACTAGGGATATAGCAGAAACTCGCATGATCGGTCAATGGCAGGGGGCAATGAGTGACGTAAACCGAGGTAAAATTAATCACAACCGTGTGGGTGCACAAAGGCACAAGTGCAACGTCGGAAGATAGCACCTCGACGTTGACATCATCTAGCGGAGATACATATTCTTCGCTCAGGAGCAGGTTCTGTTCTTCGGTGATTGATTCAATTCGCTTTAGACGGTAGTAGAAATCTGAGTGATTTCTTCTAAGAAACAACTGGCCAAGAGTGGCCCAAATCACTTCAGATGGGCGTCAACAGGGACGCCGGTTATGAGGAACAAACCGATCACTTCGAGACTCAGGTAACCAATGACGTAACGACTGTGACTTCACCGGAATGCGGGAAAGGTAAACGGAGGCATTATCGTACCATTCCTCAAAATCGTCATGGGGGTGGAAAACTGCAGGCTGACGAGGATGTCGGTAAGGTTTGACAAAGTCCGAAGCTTCCTCAACTGTTATCAAACGTGTAGCAACCCAAATAATATTTCTTGTTTTATGTACACTTTTATTAACTAGTGCTGCAAATTGGTGACCCCGACGTGCTAATAAAGTCCAACCGGACCACGAGCACGGTCTGCAAGCTTCAGCCGTCCTGACATCGCCTGAACCTAGTCCGCCGCGTCCCACGACCAATCGCCGTGGTCGGGAGGTGCGTAAGCTGGTTCGTTTTTCCGACTATGTACAGTGTAACTACTTTTAATTTTGAAGATATTTTATATATTTGCCCCATTTTTTGTCGATTAACGTTTTGTAAACAAACAAAAATATCAAAAACCTCCGCAAAACCTTTATCGAAAAAAATATATTCAAAAACCCAAAATTAGTTAAACACGCAGCTCATTCGTTTGTTCCTTTTGGCATTTCCTGCGCGTGTTTTCTATTTTCTTGTCTTTACATGCCCCAACCCTCCCCTTCGATCGACTGGCCCACACGCGGAATGGTTTCGAAGACCCTGACCCGAACGCAGTCGTTTCTCCGCGGGACGAGGATCGCTTCTTCGCGGGACGAGGGTCGCTTCTCCGCCAGACGAGGGTCGCTTCTCCGTGGGACCATGGTCATTTTCTTCGTGGGACGAGGGTCGTTTAGGCGCAGGGCGGGGTGCGGCGAGGGGAGAGACCACTCCAAGCGCACTGTTTGGCAGCAGCGGAGGTTGAGGTCCTGTCGGCATTTTTCTGGACTAGCCAGTTTTTTTGTAGTCCGAAAAGCCCGCTCCAATGGCTCGCCGAAATGCACCCTGCACTGCAATCAATAAATAATAAAGACCGGAGGGCACAGCGGATATAAATTTTCGGCTATAATTTTTTTCCGAACCCGAGCAGACACTTCTTTGTATACCAGAACCTTTTGCGAACTTGGATCTACAACCACTTGCTTTCGAAGGCTTTTCGTTCAGCCTTCTAGGGGGGAGCTCTGTGGCAACCCAAAGGATATTTCTTGTTTTATGTACACTTTTATTAATTAGTGCAACAAACGCGAGAGATTTTGCAAATTAAGAACGATCCTGCACGCCACGCCAAAATGCAATGTATTTCCTTGATCAGCGTACGGGTGTGGGCTAGGGCGAACGCGGAAGACAAATCTAGGTAGCAGAACGCGGCACCAAACTAATTAAGACGAACGGACAACACGAAGAAGACACGCAGTCGCCGGACAGTCACCTGCGTCGTAGTACCGAATGCGCGACGCGAAGCACAACCGAAAGCCGCACAAGAACGTTTAATCCAGAACCGCCTTAACAACTAAGTCCCACAAAACGGTTTATACAAACAACTAATCGTAGTACAACGTAGCCAAACGAGAGGTATAAACAGCAAACAGTTTAACGAATGTTCGGTTCACAGAAGCTAACTAACATAAAATAAACAGGCAATAACCGCAACAATTCAGTTAAACCATCCATTGATGTGACGTGCAATCCAACTTTATCGATGGATTAAAATACGTTCAGAACTCCTAGTTCGTAGTGGATTCAGTGGGGAACTAAGATAAACAATAGTATCAAGGTAGGTGAGAAACGGCTATGAAATGATTATCAGTAAAATTAAATAAAGCCTAAATACCTAGAAAAGAATAATCCAAAAATATAGACATCAATCAGCAAGCAACAGATAAAATTTGGCAAGCGTCCTTGTAATTTCCGTAGTAGTTGTTCTGAGACGTCTAAACTTGCAGACTCATGCCAAACGTCTAACCCGGTGAGCAAACTACTTCATAATGAAACGAAGATTCTAATAGCAACAGACTACTGCGCTATGTACAATGAGAGTGAAAAGTGCATCATCTGGCAAATGGCATTTCAGAGCGACGCAGCTATAATAGGAAAAGCGATCTAGCAAATGGTAAGGATGGGATCACCAGCCTCCCACTATGAGTACTGTGCGATAACTCCACTTTCTGGCCTGTTATACTTTCGAGGCTTTTAGGCGAATACAACGTGAAGAAAAGTGTTTGAATACACACTTGACGAAATTTGACTGTTGTCAAAATTTTCGCTCTGAATATGACATCCAAGTGTGTGGACTGTAGGAAAGGTGTCACCTCCCGGTCAAAGGCCGTTCAGTGTGCACTCTGCGAGAAATGGGCGCACATAGGGTGCTGTAGCATTCATCATGATCACTACCAATTGCTTCAGCACAATGTCTACAAAGGCATAAACCCTCATTGCTACCCGGGATTAGCTGTGGTTGGCGTCAAGAAGCTTCGGATGAGCCTACGCCTCTTCAGCATACATACCGCTTCTGCACAAGTTCTGTCTAACTCTGACTGCGAAACATCTGTCTCATCTGTGTGTCTGCCTGGGTTTGGTTAATCTACTCCAAAAGGGAAAAGAAGCCGTGCCTCCTCCACTACTCTGGCAGGAACACCGTTGCCCATCGGGCCTGGCAATCCAGCACGAACTTGAGGACGAATTTCCTCCCCTTCTTCAGAGAGCACACTATTAATGCAAGATAATGTCTGCGAAGACCAACTGGATGCAACTAGGGCGAAAATAAAGATGAGGTCCTATACGGCTGTGGCGAGCAGCAATGCTGCAGAAATATCCGCGAAGAAGATGTATGCCTCCGTATTGAAACAGAGTGTGACATCAGTGAATGCCACTTTAAGCATAGCGGCCCGCAAGAATAAAATAAGGAGGGTTACAAAGCCTAAGATCCAGGAGGACATTTTACACCCCCAGCTGAAACACGTCATGGACAAAATGCGCGAGCTGATCATGACAACCCCACAAACCAAAAAGCTGGCTATTCCTGAGAGAAGCCCTCCCCCTAGTCGTGAACAATATCTTTTTATTGTCAACGTTCCGGAATCCGACAAGCCAACGCCAGCAGAGGGAAAACTAGACGACAAGGCATTTTTAAAAAGTATGGTGCTCTAGTTTTCGATGATGGAGAAGCTGGGATCAACATTATCTCCGCCATTCGACTCGGTAAAAGACAGGACATCTTTAATTGCCGTTCATTTAAAATAGTCTGCCAAGCTGAAGCTGAATGTTGCCGCATTCTTAAGCGCATCTCACGCCTCACGGGACAGACTTTCTTTGTCCTGAGAGACCTTCGTCCAGAGGACCATATCCGAAGGAAAATGGCTGTTGATGAACTGAGAACCCGAAGAGCTAACGTTGAGACCAGGCTACACATCGTGAATTTTCGCGTGCTGGAGAGAACCCAAAGAGCTCGCTGGAGACCAATCCTAGTCTTGCCCGGGTCTTAAGATCAAGGACAACATTTGGATTGCGGGGAATGTCTGCCAACGTCCGGAGCATCAAGAACAAACTGGATGAAATCCTCTGTACCACCTCGGAGCTTTGCCCAGACCAGTTTGCCTTTACAGGGTCGTGGCTTTCCTCGGATATACCGGATGAAGAGATACATATCCCAGGATATTAGTTGTCACAGGCGGATAGCAATTGGTCGAGAACCGGGGGCCGTATAATACTATACTGGAGATCTGAACTCAAGGTGCATACCATTGAAACTGTTAGTGACGACGGTATAGAAATGCTGTGGTGTCGGATCCACGACGGATGCGAAGCTCTTACCATCGGGGTGGTGTACAGCGTGCCGTTGGGTAACGGCAACCGCGTTTTGCTTTCGATCAAAAACTATGGGTTCGGCAGAGACTACCTACTATTGCGTGACTTCAGTGCGCCTAGTATTGACAAGATTTTCTCCACAGCGAACTCTCCGCGGAGTCATTTGATGTTGGTTTTTTTGGAGCAGTCCTTGGTGCCTACCCATCTCATCACGTCTCCACACCCACCAGAAAACTCCAAGGCCAGACACCACACCTTCTTGATTTGGTGCTCCCACCTGTTCATTCTGGCATCTCTGGATTGGTCACTCTTGCTCCGCTGGGTCATAATGATGACTGTACTCTTCTCTTTACGTAGACGCGATGAGTTGTCAGCCAAGACCGAAGGGTTTACCACCGAAAATTCTGTCGTACCAATCCTATCTGCTTAAGAGAGACGGGTAGCACCTTGGTCCGGGATACCACAAAATATCCTGACCTCGATAGTGCTTGGACACTTCTGCGCTCCAAAATGAACCAGCTCATTGAACAAGTGGTCCCAAACACAAGAAAAAAGCCCCACACGAGAGCTCCTCCTTGGATTGATCGGGAAATACGGCTTCTAATGAATCAGCGAAAGCAACTATGGAACCGTTTCAAATCAACTAAAGTGGCCTCGGACTATTCAAACTACCAGAGGCTCAGGAACTTATGTACTACGAAAAAGCGGGAGAAGAGGCAACAATATGAGCAGAGTCTGGCAGAACAGTCTGTGTCCAGACCTTAAAAAACTCTACGCTTATGTTAACAAAAGGACCAAAGTCGGCTGTGGCATAACCGCTTTGTCATCCAGTACAACAGATTCCGTTCTATACGAAGACGGCGAGAAAACAGATCTCCTGGCCCGGCATTACTCATCTGTGTACGCACTGGAATATCCACCGCTCAACAGTCTCGATGCTTCGGATCTCAACCGTCTTGAAGGAATTGAATTCAACGCGGAAAATGTTGCCAAAAGATTTCTCGAGCTAGATCCTGACTCGTCATCTGACCCTGACGGGGTTGCATCCCCTCTTCCTCAAGACAGTAGCAGATTACATTGCCACACCCAGTTACCAGCTGTTTCAGCTCTTTCTAGAAGCTGGGCGTCTGCCCGCTGACTGGAAGCTGGGAATAGTGATGCCAAAGCACAAAGGTGAAAATCCTCTGGACCCCACGAACTATCGCCCAATCTGTCTGACATCGCTAATTTCCAAGCTCATGGTGATTATCAAACGCGCTCT
This sequence comes from Dicrocoelium dendriticum, assembly GCA_944474145.2. Classification (NCBI taxonomy): domain Eukaryota; kingdom Metazoa; phylum Platyhelminthes; class Trematoda; order Plagiorchiida; family Dicrocoeliidae; genus Dicrocoelium; species Dicrocoelium dendriticum. The sequence goes on along the minus strand of OX104060.1, from coordinate 27,793,291 downwards.
ACAGAAGCCTTGTTCTGAACTAGACATCATTTCCACTACACAGCACGGCTTTCAGAAGAGGCGCTCCTACACTACAAATCTATTTTTGGCAAGGGTAAAGGGTAAGGTCAATAGATGCCGGCAAACGCCTAAATATTCTCTTCGTTGATTTCAGCAAGGCGTTAGATAAGGTCCCACATCAGCGATTGCTGTACACGCACCGGAAATAGGGTTCAGTAGACGCCTATACTCGTGGATCGCCGACTTTTAGGGAGATAGAACCATGCAGGTGCGAGTGAATGAAATCCTTTCTCAGCTAGTGCTAATGACCAGCGGAGTCCCGCAAGCATCTGTTATCGGACCTGAACTTTTCAAGCTGTTCATCAACCACCTTCCCGAAACGCTTCAAACCGAATGCCTGATTTATGCTGATGACCTCAAGCTTTGGTCGGAGGTCTCGGACGTCGATACTGCTGATAAACTACAGGCCAAGCTGGATCTACTACACGACTGGTCCACTAAGTGTGGTCTACCTATCAACTATGCCAAATGTTGTGTCCTCCCGATTGGTGCGTCTGATCCACTTGGCACCTACCATATTGGGGGTTTCCTCCTCAAGAATGCCGCCCGGGAGAAAGACCTAGGTGTATTAATTGCATCGGACCTAAAAACCACCCAGGACACACTAAGGAGAGTGGCCGCTGCTAACAGGATGTGGGGTGCCATAAGAAGATCATTCTCTCGGATGACACCAAAGATCTTCAGGCTACTATTCACCTCTCACGTACGACCTATTCTTGAGTACGGTCTACCGGCTACGTTTCCGCTTTCAAAGCTAGAATGTACCCTAATAGAAAGGGTCCAGAGACGTGGCTCAAAGTTTGTCTTCGGACTTCGGGATTTCCCCTACCCTCTTCGACTCCAAGAGATGAACCTCTTCTCACTGGACTACCGTCGCCGCCGTGGAGACCTTATCTTCACCAGGCGCATACTAAGAGGGGAACTTGGAAATGAACTGCGGCAGTTTTTCCAACTCAACGTAGAAGGCCCAACACGAGGTCACACTTGGAAAGTATTTAAACCGAGGATGCTCCGAGTCCGCTCCGCCGTCGCTCTTTCTACTCGGGTGGTAAACGACTGGAACAGCCTCCCAGAAACCGTAGTCAGCGCACAGACTGAGGAAAGTTTCAAGCGGCTTTTGGACTCCCATCTGCGCAAGATGCCTGGACAGCACTGTTCCTCTGCGACTCCCCTGGTCACTTGTGGACTGTTGGGTCGCTAAGGCACACTTGCTTCTCTTGCTGATTTGGAGGCGACGGTTTTAACATGCAACTTCCCTTATGCCCTCTACAACTCAATGAACTCAATAAACTAAGTGCATCTTGATCAGCAGAAATCGCAACGTGGCCATTACGAATATGTATGGCACAACCACCGCCAAGTTTGCGTGAACCATCTTTGCGGAGATGGTGATTTGCTGGTATGTGTTGCTCGTTTTGCACGCTTCTGTTTTTCACCATTATATATAGTATCGGGAACAGTTTAGCAACTCGCAGTGCTGGGGGCTCTTTTTCGCTTACTGGAACACAAAAAGGGACCCTCGTTAATCGGAAGCTTGTTTCGTCCCTGGACCCTGTCCTGTCCTGAGAGTTACTAATTGCTGATTTGCAGTAATTTTCAGTAATATGGCAAAATTAGGAGGGATCATAAACTGAAGGGTTGAAAGTAAGTGCAATTTAGGTAATCGAAAGTGAATCTTAATAATGACGAAGTTGACGGAGACTACTAAACGTGAATAAATGGAGTGGGCAAGGTTGGAGTTTGTGCCACTGTATCTAAACCTGTGTGTTGTGAGATAACTGAGTCTCACTGAACTCTGCACCTTACCGGAATGTGAGAAGTACTCCAGTAATTAGATCCTTCTCTGACTCATCATAGCACGCAATTTCGGCACGATTGGTGGAGGAGAATGCGTTGCAATGCGATATTCCAAAAAACGGTGTACTTTTGTAGTGTACAGAGGTGGGGGAATACTATCAATAGCAATGTGAGTGGCTTCAATGGAATAGCAAATATACATTGGCCTATGCTTAATTGGAATCAACTCGAGAAGGTGTGCTCCCCAGATTACCAGTTCAAAGTGCGCTGTCTGCTTTTTGCCTGACCCCTCAATTCCCGATATTGACGAATTGCGTGATACAGATCCCTGATGTGGTACGGGTGATAATGCTGGCATTGAATATGGAGTAATTTCTTCAACACGCCAGTAGCTAATCCAGAAGGAAGCTAAGGAAATCATGCGATACATCATTTTGTCAAAACAAGCGCCTCAAATTTTAGCGTCTAGGGCTAAAGGAACAGAACTGCTTGAAGTTTGAAACTAAAATAACATATTATCACAGAATAGAAGCAGTAATTCTGCTGTACTTCACTAAAGGGGAAGAAATTGTTTACTGTGCTACTACTGGTGGTGGCCTTGCTCAGGTTAGGGGACCATAGGTATATCTACCGAAAGACTATATGCTTTGGTTGACAGCTGCAGAATTTTGACGTTTCATATTGTACAACGGTAAACAAGCTGCAACTGTATCAATTGCTCTCACAAGTGAATTTCAAGAATAATGTTTACATATCAAAAAGCTCGATGTGCTTATGCTATAACTAGGATAACTGTATTATTTAAAGTGGGTGGACTTCTTGCTTGCACCGCAAAGTGGATACAAAATATACATTTGCTTTGTGCGCTTATGGGACAGTGGGGATAAACAACATAATTAGACGAAAGTGACTTGGCCTACCAGGGAAAAGATAAATGTATGCGCGACGAACATCACCAGAAAACCTTCAGTTGATAGAGAAGGTATTATTATCCCACAAATTCAACTAAAGTTTATGCTGGTGAAGCAATTTGTTAAACCACTTGACGAAGATGGCTTTGGTTCGAATGCTTTTGTAGATCATTGCTCGAAATAAGTATGAAGGAACGGATAGCTGGTACTTTCGATGGTTGCTAAATGCGTCCACTCACTAACTTTTGCAATTTGACGACATGTACGGTCAGTGTTATGGCATCTATTTGAGATGGTGCTGAATATAATTGCCTAGCCAGTATTCATCAGGAAACAATGGGTAAGGGGTAGCCCTGATACGTCTATTACATTCGCCGAAGACCTGAGCATATATGTGCATATTTTTACAGCGAGATCAATTGCAAGGTCAGGATGTGCAAGTCCCTTTTCGACACGTTCTGCGATTCGTAACACAATCATTCTATGATACTTTAGCCCACCTTTTCAAGCAACATGTCACTACATCTGCCGACCATCCTACTGCAGCGCAAATGCTGCTGATCACATTGCACGATACCGAAGTCTTGGTCGCTGTAAATTACAAGTTTCCGAGTGGCTCAACTACTGAAATCATTCACCAGAGCCTAGTAACTTTACTGGATATCATCAAGTAGATTGCGCGTTGATCCATGTCCTTCATTATACCGATAGTCTGTTCACAGTCAATGTGTCCTGAAATGATCTGCCGGCCTTTCGTGGCTTCGTAAACAGTCTGTACGCTACATAATGAGGAAAAGGAGAGTCTTTTCAAAACCTGATGTACTTTTACGTTATTCCAATTAATCACTTGCTATACTTACTTAAGTATATGATAATAAAAAGATTAATTTTAATTAAGTAATTATTTAATTTTCTCAATACCAATCACTGTAAGCACTTGTATCACATGTACATAAATTGTTTGGCGACTTACTGCGCACTGTTTCAAGTTGGGTGCTGGCACTCATCTCCATTATCGTCTGTTACTCGAACAGCGAATGATCAAGGGATATATTTGCCCAGCGGGTAATCGTGAGTGACTTACACTGCAGCATCAACAGTCCTGTATACACATTGTCCGGCCAGTATATAACCGAAGGAAAAGCTGGATAACCGTGAGAATGAGGGCCTGTAAACAATTCGATCATGCGATCAGCGCCTGGAAAACCCACAAAGTGTGAGCTGGGGATAGGCAGCATAAAGACACTTCCAACGACTGCACTCATGTGTGACTCTACAGGAGGAAGTAGAAAGCAACAGCGAGATAGCACACACTCACTATGCATTCACAAGTTCATTGCAGCCGCGAGTCACCGCTGTGTGGTCCCGCTGTGTGGTCCTTAAATGATGTTAGGAAGAACATCGTGGAACTGCCATCAAAGTACCCAACGATTTGGGAAGAGATGTCACAGTCGAACTCAGTTAAACAGCCAAAAATATCCGGAAAAGAGCTGAACAGGAGTTTCATCACGTTGGACTAATCAATAACATAAATCTGACAAGTATTATTATATTCGAACCTGTCTCTTCCCTCTTACGAATCAGTGTCTTAAGCCACTGCGCCATGGGCATCAGCGGCGAAGCTCTATACTTCACTGCCCAATGAGTTTGTCCAAAGCGTCAATGGCATGAGTTCCATGGTACCATATCGACGCTTCACCTAGACCGTTTGGTTTGGGCACACGAGGTCGTGCGTTCGGCGGCGTCAAGCGCTTTATTGTCATAACATCTTCGTTACGGGAGCAGAGTTTGGCCTACATGGTGCTTACTTCATTCCACCCTCCCTTAATATTTACAGACAGATACAGCCACATTAAAGATGGGTTACCAGTTGACTCAGTAGAAACTTGCTCTAACTGCATATTGCTAAGTCAGTAACTTATTCATTTGTGGATCAAAAGCCATTACAGGTTCAACTGAATCCAGTCTCCTGCAGCAAGTAGCTGGAGTGTTTCCCACCTCTAGCTAACGTGTATAATGATGATGATGATGAGTCTCCTGACACAGTGAAAACATGCCGTATTCGAACGATACTTGAAACTTATAACCTTCTCAACCACTGAAGTGTAACTGAGTGTGCATTACATTGGCGATATTGGAATACTGAATTTATGTCAAAAGGCGCTGCGCTTCGAACATGTCAATTCCAGTATTGATGCGTGATGACGGTACTCATGCGCATACGGATTATGACAAGGCCTGCGTACTCAGTGGGCAATATGCGGCAGCGTTTTAAGGAAACCTCTTTGACAGGCGTTGAGCTGGTTGCAGGACCCCAAGAGGGTTCAGACTATCTGAATTTATTGTAGCGGAGACTGCAGTTCGTAGGCTGTTACAAGGGCTGAACCCTTCTAAGGCCTCTGGCCTGATTTAATTCACCCGAAACTGTTGCATGAGTTGGCTGCGGAACTAAGTGGACCGCTCGCTATTGTGTTTCAGAAATCGCTTGACAGTTGTGCATTGCCTTCCGAATGGAAGGAAGCTGTCATCTGTCCCATCTTTAAACATGGGGACAGGGGTCTGCCTGCAAATTACAGGCCAGTTAGTCTGACGAGTGTAGTAGTCAAACTCCTCGAGAAACTGGTGAGAGATTCATTGGAGAGTCATCTGAGTAGATTTAATCTACTTAGCAATGTACAACACGGATTCCGGTGGGGATGTTCCTGTCTGACGAACCTATTGGTGGCTCGCGAAAGTTGGGCGGATGCAGTGGATGACGGCCACGCAGTAGATGTGCCGTGCGTCGACTTCTCGAAGACATCTGACGAGGTACCTCCTTTGACGCTCGCGCAAAAACTGACCTCCTAAGTGGTAGCTGGCTTAGCCCTTCATTGGGTGACTGCCTTCTTGGAGGTAGAGAACAGTGGTACGGGTAGGCCGGGGACTATCGTTTAGGCAATCTCTCCTCAGTGGCGTGCCGCAGGGCTCGGTCCTTGGACCGCTGTTGTTCTCTATCTATGTGAATGACCTACCCACGGAGCTTGCGGTACCATCGCTGCTATTTGCTGATGACCTGAAGCTGTGGAACATTGTTGATGTTCCTGGGGGGTTCCGAAGCTATACAGAGAGCATTGGATAAGCTTTGGGACTGGTCTACTTTATGGTTACTGCCCATAAATCAGGCAAAGTGCTCCGTTCTTCGAATTGGAGGAGGTTGTCCTCCTGCGAAGTACTTGGTCGGTGGGGTCGAACTCCCCGTGTATCTAGCCAGGTTGACTAAGGCGTCGTACACTCTTCGGCTTTACACTCCGGCGACAACTGGAAGAAGGCCGCAAGCAGAGGTTTCCGCATGTTGTGGTTAATCCGACGTTTTTTCGGAGTCTTGACGGGCGTCATCTTTACGAGGCTGTTCTCGGCTTTCGTTCGGCCCTAATCTGGAATACTGCGTCCAGGCTTGTCCGCCCTGCCTCGTCCGGGACAAAATGGAGCTGGAGAGGGTTTACGAGTGGGTACTAGATTAGTCGAGGGATTACGGGGACGGACGTACCCCCGAGGCGTCTACTTAGTTTGGGAATGCATTCAATGCACTACCGAAGGCTTAGAGGAGACCTAATCCTAACCTACCGTATCTTGACTGGGAAGGTTGGTCCAGATTTATCTTGGCTATTCAGTTCCGCTAGATTGTCTGTTCTACGCGGTCATTCGTTGAAGCTGGACAAACCGCGGTCCGATCGGATTAGGGCGGAAATCCGGCTGTCACGCCGAGTCATCGACGCTGGACACATGCTTCCCGGAAAAGTGTTATCAGGGAATCTACGGTTAAAGGGGTTTGAGCGGCAACTTGACGCTACCGGACGTGACGACGCCTCGCTTGAGATCGTTCCCTGGGGCTCTTTTGGGGTGGCAAACAACCACCGAAACCTTTCCTCCATTTTTCTCCCTCCCCTATAACTCCATCTTCCGGGGTCGTACTTCGAGATTTTTCCCTTTTCTCCTTTTCCCCTTATTCACTTCTTTCCCTTTCTCTCTCATCCCCCCCCCCCCTTTTCTTTCTTTTCTTCTTCTCCTCCTTACTTTTCCCATTCTCTATTTCCCCCTCCTCTCCTTTTTCTTCCCCCTTCTCCCTCTACTTTTCTTCCTTCATCCCCCACTTCCTCCCTGAGCGTCCCTTTTTCTTTCTTTTCCTTTCCTTTTCTTTCCTCCTCCCCCCCCCTTCACGTATTTTTTGGTATTATTTCTCTTTTCTCTATTTTAAGATTTTTCTTATATTTAAGAAGTTAAAAAAAAAAAAAAAAAGAAAAAAAAAAAAAAAAAATAAGACTGGCACGCACTCGCAACTTCCCTATCTTTTTCTGCTACCTCTTCGATTCTTCACCTCCTCCCCCTTAATCCTTTTCATTTATTTCCTTCCCTTCCCTATATACCTTTGCTTACTTTTTACTCTTTTTACTTCATTTACTTCATACTTACGAGCTTACTTCAAGTGACTGCCACAAAAGCAGGGGAGGGAGGATCTGCTAGGGCAATGAAACAGAAAAGTGGGCATTAAAACTACTGGTTGGCCAGTTTATGGTGCGATAATAACATCAATAAATACAACGGGTGTTAATCCGTTTTTTAAGATCCATCTCAAAAAACTAGTGCAAAAATCCACGTTCATCAAAGGGAGGGGGGGGGGTGGGGGGGGGTGGTGTGGTGGGAAAACACTAGGGATCCCCCAAACGTATAGATCAAACTGAACTTTACCCACTCAAATGCTATGAACCTCCCACAACACAAAACAACCACTACCGTCCACCCACCACCCCCCCCACTACCCCGCGTACAACGGGATTCTCCTATCGTTCCAGTCCCCATCTGCTGAACTGAAATACATTAAGTTGACCACCCAACGGACTGGACCAAATTGGTCAACATCCGGTTCTGTGCCAAAACATCATAACCTACTTTCCTCTTGTGAGTAGTGTAGCCTGAAATTTATTTTCACCTCAGGCTGTTTCGAGCATATTAGCCGATCTCTCAAAGAACGGCAAACGCAGTCCAAGCACACAGTGTTATGATAAATTAAAACGCAGTGTGCGTTTTGAAGTTAAATCGTTGTTGAAGAAAAAAGCAAGTATGTCTTCTTTCTTATCACAAACGGAACTGAAGAAAGCACAGCACAAGCTACACTTACTCATGATGTTTGGACATGTGTCTCTGGGCACCACACCAACAATACTCGATTTCGCCTACTATCAAGATCGTCTACCTAAGACTATCCATGCAATC
>OX104060.1:27749972-27784774 GCA_944474145.2 Dicrocoelium dendriticum | reverse complement strand
ACAGTCCGAAAGGGCACATCGATCAACCGAATCGAAGGCAACATTGATGTCGAGGAACACCACTACGGTGGGCCGCCGATATGTGTGACGGTGTTCCAACAACTGACGCAAAATGAAGATGCGGTCCATACAGCCACGACCCCGAGGAAACCCGACTTGCTGCTCATGATTCTGGCTTTCACCAGTGCCTGCTATTTTGTGAAGGATCATAGAGCCAAGTGCTTTTGTGGCGATGAGGAGCAGTCTAATTCCTCTATGGTTGCCGCATTCCGAGAGCAATCGTTCTTCGCAAATGGTAACAATAACGGAGCGGCTGTATTCGTTAGTGAAAGTTGCCTGCTCCCACAGTTTCACTAGTGATTCGTGTAAATCATTAACAAGAGCAGGGCACCCGAATTTGACGAGGACTGGATGAATATCATCTGGTCCCGCGGCTTTGTTCAACTTCAACAGGCCGACCTCAAGTTTGACCTCAGAGCGCGAGGGCAGATTCAAAGAAACAGCCCACGGAGCAGGGATATCACTGGACGGTGAGGAATCGAATAATTCCGACCGATTAACTTGCCTTTCAAAGTGCTCAGCCCAACGCTCCAAGCATTTTAACAACTTGTGGATAGGCTGTCTACTCTCGTCACGTATAATTCCACCAACACCATGTTACCAAAGGCAGCGGCTATTTCCATCTCTGACGCACGAAGGGACCACCAGGCTTCGCGGTCTCCCTTCAAGCTAGCGCATGTCAGCGCATACATTTGCATGCTCGGTGTCCACACATGTGCTCCAAATCGAGCGACAGTTCTGGACGCAGTCTCTCCATCGGTAACTGACTGCAATGTGATCGGTTTGGGTCCAAGACTAGTTCCAGGCTGGGGGGCGCCAAATCACCCTCCGGCAGGTGCTGTGTTGGAAATTAGTGCTCGCAAGAAATAAGCGAGTATCTTCACACAAATGAGGTAATCGCTCACCGTTATCATTACAGCAACCTACACCGTGCTGACCCCCTAGATGCATTTCATTAGTGTACAACTATCCAACTTGTGCATTTAGATCCCCGGCCAGCACAACAGTGTCCGTGCTTCTTCTGTGGCGAAAGAGCTCGGTAAGTTGGCGGTAGGAGTCGTCTTTTATCGTATTATAGCTACAATTTGTAGGCGCGTATGCAGCGATGACGCATTGACACCTACTAGTTCCGCGCGACTTCGAAGCTTTGCACGAGTCAGCCAATCGGACCGCACACATCCGGCCACTGACTGGGATCCAAGTAACCAGCGCAGCTTCAGCCCGCGGACTCAGAACAATGCCAACAGCTCGACCGGTGCTCGAAGCTGCCTCGTCACCGGATAGGTGCAATGAGAAAATACTGCTAGTGTCCCCTGAAGGCGATCACAGAGTGAGCACGGAGTTCGAGTTTCGCAGACGGGTCTCCGATAAACAGCAGATATCGACGGAGAGGTTCTCTAAAGTTCGGACAAGTGCTGCCTGTTGACCGGTCTGTAGCAATGTGAGTATACTGAGACATGAAAATCTGAAGGAAGGTGGAAGACTCCAAATGGAAGCCGATGAACTGGGCTTGATCGCTTGGTTGGACTTGGGCTTGTCCACAAGGCAGGAGGGAACGCACTACGTTTGCAACTGAGTTGAAACTAAAACATAAGCGCTTCTCAAAGCATGTTGGGGGAGGGCCGAAAATCGATGAGTTGAAAATTGTGGGGATAAAAGTGAAGTTGGAACGAGACCATAAAGGAGAAATTGTGTAAGAGGGGGAATAAGAGGACAGGAAAGCTTGAGCATTTGCATCCAAACCCCTATCCACCCTGCCCGATGCAGCAGATGGGGCACCGTTGATTATCCTCTGCGGTGACCTGAGCATTAAGAAACGGTTTGAAGAGAAATTCATAGTATTGCTTGGGCAGAATACTGTCAGGTTACCCAGGCCTAGACAGCAGAACGATTAGGGTTCTCAACCAAAGCCTTTGGTTCCAAAACCTGACCGCAAGGCAGCGGGTTTGGCATTGGGCTCCAAGTCCGTTTTAAGGAATAAGGAGCCACCCTTATTCCAACCCCCAACCTGGAGGACCAGGAGGCTGAGTTTGTCTGGCCTCTAACCATTGAATAATAGGTATGAGTGGCTCTGAATTTGCAAAAGCACCACCCAGCATAGCTCAAGTGATCACTGAGGCACACAAACCATCTCACCATGGTAAGGTGCAGCCTCATTGCGATGGATATCGTAGCATGTTTAGAGGACGAAGACATGCTGTTACTAACAGATCCAGATTGCTCTAACCCCCCGGATCGGTTAGCTTTCCTTTGCTGTTTCTCAAAAGGTGATTGGCGCCTATTGTCGCACCGGAGGTGACTGAATTGTTTATTGCCTCTTGGCGCAAGGAACCATCCCTCTAGAGTGGAAACAAGCAATGGTGCGACCTTCCATAAAGATGGCAATGAAAGCGAAATGGAAAAATATAAACAAATTTGTGCAACAAATATGTTGGCCAAACTACAGGAGAAATTTATCAAACGGTCACTGCTTGATTTTGCAGAATCATACAATATGATGACTGTAGTTCAACATCGCCTCGTGAGAGGATCGTCTTGCAATACTGCAATATACGATCGACTTATTATTTGATTCGTTATAACCGCCGTCCCCGATTTCGTTTCCCAGACGCGCTGTTTTGCTGTTGTAGAAGAAAAAGAAGCCGGAGAAGATTGTTAATCGTAACGTTCTTTCCATTTATATATATTCTCTGTAGTGGCTACATGTTGTTCAATACATGTTCCTACTTGATCTTTGAATTTTTTCCAGCATAGATGCCACATGTTGGCGACCCTGAATGGGAACAGAACTACACAATGCCGAAACTAGTAAAATATGCCGGCGATGTGTATAACTCCGAGGATAAAGACTCTAATGTCAAACTGTCCTTATCTTTGGCTTCACTGTCCCAAATTTTGGAAAAATTGTCAACGCCCAACGTTCAACCCATACCTATACCAGAAGGTTTTGTTATTGGGATGCCGTATGATCGCTGGGAGCAATAAGTGCAAATATATCTCCGTCATTACCAGTCAAACGAACAATGAAGTGTAACTTCGGGATTGCTATCTGGCGAAGCTTTCGTTATTGTCATGGATAGAAATATCTTGGAGGAAAGAATTATCACAGAAACGCTTGCAGCTCTTCGCCGGATGTCTAGTCGTCCAAACCTTCCGATGTAGCTTCGTCGGCAATTCCAAGCTAGTTATCAGCACCCACGTGAAACGGTTGATGCCTGCTTCAGGGAACTGGATAAACTTGTGCGTGCAACTTACGTAAACGAAACAGTGAAGCAGTGTGAACATCTCCTCGCGGATGTTCAGACGCCCTCTGACAAGACGGAATTTCTGCTATCCTCCTTAGGAAACGTGCTGAAACCCGTTAGGTGAGTGAACTGTTGGAAAACCTGGAAGCGGCGATAGGCACAACTTTTACAAGTCGGGCTGTGGCCAGCTGCTCAGCCGCAAAGACACACAGCGAAGCAAGTACATGCACGCCGGCTCCGAAGCCAAACACGCGATAAGAAAGTTCATATTACTCGTCAATATGAAGACCAAACAATTGAACGCAGCGGTGCACGCACTAGGGTCGCAGATCAGAGTACCAACTCAGACGGCCAGTTCAACGATCACAGTTTCCAAGAGGCCCCTGGGAGCTCAGACTACAACCTTTTACCTGCAGGCGTCCCAGACCGATTCGGATGATAGAGCATATTTAGGTAAGTTTGCTCACGTAAAAAATAATTTCATACCCGCCGTTATTCGCACCTTAAGTACAGTGTTAGCACTAACAGTATAATCAAAGATCGCAGGGGTTCGGTTAATAGGTCTCATCGATACTGGTGCATGTAAGAGCCTAAGCAGATCTAAACTGACTAACTAGCTAGTAGAACGCGTTTGCGCTCCTTGTCGCTACCGTCTAACCGCTGTTAATGGTGAATTATTATTCGTTCGAGATTCCTTAACCGCACTGGTTGACATTGGGAACCAGAGCTTTACCCAGGATTTTATTGTTGCAGATAAAACTCCGTTTTATGTTATTGTTGGGACGGACCTGCCGCGCCGTCCGAAGTGTCGATTAGATCTAGAGAGGTGGCAACTCGTCACACCTAAGTGTACAGTATTATTAACATTGCGAATGTGATGGTTTAGAGGCTTTAACAATCTATGAGGACACCAGAGACAGCGAGAAATACGTAAAGGCCTTTGTTCGCTCACTCAACCTAGTCACTGATGATCGGACACTAAAGTAGTTCACAGACGAAGAAGAAGAAGAAGAAGAAGAAGTGTATATTCTCGTCTGCAATAGACTGAATCCGAGAGGGCCAGATTAAAATGTACAGAAGCAACATGCTCATGCATGAGGTTTTCAGGTGTCATTAGTCATGTGTTTGGTAACTGTGAGGTTCCAAGCGGGCAGATGGCGGCGCCCGCAAAGTATGATAGGTTGCAGTTTGACTCCTTTGTGTGTTTGCGTTTTCCAACCACGAACCAGCTTACAGAAGTGTTTTAAGTTTTTCCTCCAGATGGCCAAAGCAGCCAAGCCAAGCTCCCGTTACATGTGTAAATAAAGCAGGCGAATTGGATTAACCGTGTGAAATAAAGCCAATAATTACAATAACGAAAGGAGAAAAATCGTAATGCCAGGCATAAATTTTACAGGTTAAGCGTAATTTAATGCAACTAGACAAAGCAATTATTTAAGCATGCACAAGATACGCAGTGTGCCATTTATATATTAAGTCAGCGAGTGGCCTTGCAGGCGACCGAACGGACTGGACTACCAGTCTAAAGAATTTTCTAGGGTGAAAAAGGGGGAAAAGTGAAAGCAAACAATCCAACGCAGTAAACAGGCGGTGCTATACCTTATAATGGTAACATAAAAGCAATTTTCTCAACAGTTTACAAGTTACGAAAAACTGCGAATAAGGTTAATTTGTACTAAAATTGCGGTTTTGCTTTCCAAACAACCCGCGAAAAGAAGAAAGAAAAGCATGAATAGCAGTGCAGTTAGATAGGTTCTAGGTAACAAGACGCATCCAATAAGCCGGGGCACAGCACAGAAGTAGCGATGGTTGCGATGTGCTACCTGAAAGACCGAAAAATCTGGGTTTTCGTGTGTAAGTAATAGAAAATAAAAAGTTTAACGCGTGTAACTTCGCGATCATGCTAAACGATCCATGCACGATTGCATGTACACGCAGTCCCTGTGAACTCGTCTTAACTAGTCCATTGTAAGATGAACCCCTCGAGCATTCTTTTGAGAATACTGAGACTTAGCGAAATGCAATGGAGGAAATGCCTACTTTTTCTATACCTTCAGGTGGTCTAGAGTATAGGTCCGGGCAACATAAGCCTTGACCACATAGAGACAGCAGGCCAGTTGAACATTCATTTGGCCAATATGGGTTCATCTGCCTGCAATTAATGTGGTGGAGACTGCAAAAGTTACCACTGGTTTTACTTTCTAGATAACAAAAGTCTTCGGTTTGTTTTACACTTGACATACAAGGATAGGGCAAGAAAAGTAAATAAATAAGAAAAGGAAAGATAGGAGGCACTCTGTGGTATCGATAATTTCGTTGAGACGGTTAAGCGGGGCCTCGACTACCATGGCTCTAAGACCTTAGGATTGCATTCGGTGAGAATTTACGTTTGCCTCGTATTTGAGTACACTAAGCGTCCACCATTATACCAATTTCCGGGCTCCCCATTACTGTTTTATAGAGCTGATGTAGGTGGGTCATTTTCTAGCACTGGAGGTTCGGCCAACTTGTAGGACTAGTTAATACCAGTCCGAGAAGGTACACGAAATTAAGCGCGGATATCAAAAGACAATTGGGCTCGGACACAGCGGACTGTATTCGATGGGCTCCAAGAAGTCGCGGACGGATGAAGTGAGACAAGAGCGAACACGTGAGCGCATTAACTTACAAGGCCGTCGAGTGTCGAACCGGTTGTGAGGAAGATGAAAACAAGAAGGAATAATGTACAATCGGTCGGCAATTAAATTGTACATGAAACATAGCAGTTAACGTTTTGGGCGCTACAGAGATCCCCGGGATGGTTACTACCATCTCACGTCTCCCAAGGGAGCCAAAACTAGGCCGGCACCCACTCGCGATCCAAAGCAGAGGTCCCGACCCAGACGCACACCCTAACCTGGTCCGGTTGGCAGCTCCCTGAGCCTGCTGGCCACGTTCCAAATCAACGCTGCAGATCGGAGAAAAATGGTCGTCGTCTTGAGCAGCGGTCAGTCGGTCTGCTTGCAATTGGACACTGCGTCCGACATCACGGTCATCTCCGAGGATCTCTGGCGATCCCTTGACAAGCCACCGTTCGAACCGACCCCCCAATCTGCCATAGACGCCTGTGGTGGTCGCGTACAGCTAACTGGGCAGCTTCACTGCTTTGTCTCCTTCTGAGGCGCCACTTTCAACGCGATCTGCCACATCACGAAGGCGAAGCTAAACATACTTGTTTTCGATTAGCTCAAAACACTTGGCCTGGCCGATCTTCCTTTTCGGGCCATCTGCAACGTGATACATACTCCGGCAGTACCCAACCAACAGAACCGACGACAAGCTCAGTCAGTCCGCCCCCGTGTTCCAGGATTGTCAACAAGCCTCAAAGATGCCACCACACCAATCACCGGTTCCTTGGCATCCGAAAGCAAACCCGTGGTCCGGAGTACACATTGACTACGCTGGTCCCATCGATGGTATTTTCTATCTGGTCGTGGTCGACGCCTATTCCAAATGGCCAGAAGTGGTCGCAGTCAACCCACCAACCGCATCCGCCACCCTGGGTTGTCTCCAACGAATTTTCAGTCAACATGGACTTCCCGAGGTTTTGGTGTTCGATAATGGTTCCCAGGTTATGTCTTCTATCTTCGAAGAGTTTTGTTGCCGACACTGCATCCAACACCTCCGCTCACTGCTTTACCATCCCCAGTCCAATGGTCAAACAGAGAGATTTATCTACACCTTCAAGAGGGCGCTCTTTAAATCTCGCGGGGAGGGGACCGTGGATGAGTGTCTTCAGGCATTCCTGCTCTCGTACCGGTCCACACCAAATGCAGCTACAACAGGATGCCAGTCACCAGCTGAAGTACTGGTGGGCCACAACTACGCACCACCAACGAAGCGTTCATTCCGACTGAAAAGCCAGCCAGTCACTCTGCTGCCTGCACCAAGCACAAGGAATTCGTCGTTGGAGCCCCGGTCTACGCTCGCGATTATCAAGTAGGTCATTCCCGCTGGATCAAACCAACAGTGACGGTCAGGCGAGATGACAAGCTGCATTATGTCTTCGTGGGTGATGACACATGGGTTCGCCATCGCAATCAATTTCGATCGCGCCACGGAGAAACCTCCAAGTCAACCAAACTTCCTGTGTGCAAGCCATTGCACATCCTGTTGGATATCTTTGGATTGGCAGCACAACGACAGACCACGGCCGAAGCCGCTCGATCGCCGCCGCGTTTGAAGAAACCCGCCTTGGCGACGAACAGAAAGAATATGGATATCGCAGAAATCCCTCCAGGTCAATGCTCGTCAGAAGCGGTACGTTTTCTCTTCAAAGAGAGGTGTTTCGGGCCTGTCAAATATCCCCGAAAAAATGTGCCCGAAACTCCGGCCTAATGGCTGTGGGAAGCGGGGTCCAATTCCTCTTCAGAGCATTGAAGTTTTCGGCCTAGCTGAGACGCGGCACAACTGCGCACCTGTTGACAATGCTCTTTTGCAAACTACCACCACGTCGTGGTAGCCATTTTCACTAACTTAATAACTCATAGCATTGGCTGGGGTTCGCCCTTTGTTGGTCGTGAAAGAGCCTTCAGAGGACCATTTGTCTTGCTTCCTCTTCGCCTTAGTCGAGAGTCGGTCGGGTCACGTGAGTTTGTGTGCGCCGTTAGCCGGGCAGCGTTCGCGTCTAAGTCACTAGCGCGCGTCTCCCGTAACCCCATCTCGTGTGCGTCCGTTCCGAAGGCTCAGCGTCTACCCGAATACGTGTGGCTAGGATCGTTCTCAAGCTCGCTCCATTCCCGTCTCACCAGCGCGTAACCCGGGCTAAACTAACGCCATCACATCATCGCAAATCCGTTAGATTGGCCAGCCTTCCAAGTCTTTCTCGTAGGCGAGCTCCAACCGTGCCAGTGACAAGCTTATCAGGCATGTGCGCAGTTATAACAGAGAGCCACAGTGTGCTGTGCTGACCAGTAAAATTGGAACACCAAGTGCTCTCCCCAGCGGCTTAAGCGCCTGTGCAGATTGCTGATGTTCGTGCCATCTGATGCACAAATCCTCTGGCTGATAGCGTGTGAATTGCAATCAGTGGTTTTGATGAGATTCATGGCTGGTCATGGGCATGGCCATATATATATATATATATATATATATATATATATATATATATCCCTAAAACGCTGCGCTGGTTCTGCCTACCTTCTCTGCAGGACCCGTCGTCGCTTCTGTTGTGGACCCGAATGGCCTAACTCATGGCTCACTAGACATTTATTTGAGAAAGAAAGGCATTAGGACGAAACTGAAAACCCACCACCTGAAATAATGGGACTTAGCATGCAAGCACGTGGTTAGTAAAGCGAATGCAGCGTACCTACAAACGCTGCGCTGGTTCTGCCTACGTTCTCTGCAGGACCTCTCGTCGCTTCGCTAGTGGTCCCGAGTGGCCCCGCTCATGGCTCACTAGGCCTGCCTGACTCAGGCACTCGCGACTGCATGTGCTACAGCACCATGCGCTCGATGTCGATGGAGTACAACCCATCGGTGCTTGCCGCTTCCACACTTTCCGCTTCTTCTTTGCATGTATGAGGTCTCTTTTCCGCACTTCGGCAACTGCCTTTGTAATCAGATCGCGCCATGCACGCCGATCAACCGCCTTCGATTCCCATGATCTGCGATCAAGATTAGAACGTGTGGGGCTCACTTTAATCATGTCCTGGTAACGTAACTTTGGTTTCCCCACGTGCCGTTTCTCAATGCTCAGCTGACCATATAATCGCTGCTTCGGTATGCGCGTCGAATCCATACGGTTCACATGATCGATCCACCACAGGTGTCTCAATAAAAGTATGCAGTCCACTGCATACATCCCACTTCGGCGCAGCACTTCGGTGTCTGCAACTCTGTTGCCCCAGCCGATGCGCAAAATCCGTTGCAGACACAGCTGATGGAACCGCTCGTGATATCGCACATCCTGCTGGTACATCGTCCACGTTTCAGTGCCGCATAGAAGAACGGTCAGCAACATGGATTTGCACACCATCAGCTTCGTGCCAATGGTAAGCTGATGGATGGTCCACACTCGGTACTCAAGCTTCCCGAATTCGACCGCTGCCTTCGACAAGCGGATACGCAGCTCACTGTGCAGCTGCTGATCAGTCGACATCACACTCTCAAGGTAGCAAAAGCGGGAGGTGGTTTCCAATACTTCAGTATCAATGCTGATTCGCGGCAATATTGAAGATTGCACATCCGGTGAAGGCTGAAAGAGACAATCAGTTTTGCTTGCGTGGATGGTCAAACCAAATTTGGCCGCTACTGTATCCAGAGCACTAGTCATGTGCTGCAACTTCTCCGCGCTGTGTGAAAACAATGCACAGTCATCAGCAAACAGCAACATACGGATAGTTGTCTCACAGACTAGAGTTCTCGCACCGAAACGACGGATGTTCAGCAACCCACCATCAATACGTTGCTCCACACGAACACGGTAAGCACAAGCGGCGTCAAGAGCACATGTCATCATCGTATCAAGATATATATTCAATAGGGCGGGAGCTAAAACACAGCCTTGCTTCACACCAGAGACAACTGCAAAGTCATCCGAGGTCTCTCCACTCAGCTGCACCCTCACTCGCATACCATTGTGCAGACATTTAATTAAACTTACCAACTTACGCGGGCAACCAAAATTACCCAACACCAGCCACAATGAAACGATTCTGCACTAACCACAAACTCCTGTATAGGCACATTAACGGACTTCGAAAGGTAAAGCGAGGGGTTCCGGCGCTAGTCACAGCTGATGGATACATGCGGTCAGCAATGGAAGCAGCTGATCTCCTACGGCTTCATTACTCTCAAACGTTCCAACAAGTGTCGAGCCCAAACATTCACCTCATTTCTAATACTCCACCATCTGGTTTAGAAAACATCACCTTCACTACGGAGGCTGTGTTGAAGAAGTTGTTATCCTTGCGTATCCACAGTTCTCCCGGAGCTGATAACATCCGTCCAAAGGCTCTACAGGCAGTAGCTAGTGATCTAGCAGAACCACTGGCTGTTTTCTATCAGCGATGTCTAGAGGAAAACCTTATTCCACCAGTATGGAAGCAAGGGATCATCACTCCTATCCATAAAGGAGGTAGCCGCACTGATCCTGCAAACTACCGTCCAATAACATTACTTCCCGTACTATCCAAAGTGATGGAATCAATCGTCGCAGACGTGCTGATGCAATACCTGGAAAGCCACAATTTAATAGCCCCAGAGCAACATGGCTTTCGTCAAAAGCATTCGTGTAACACTAACCTATTAATTGCACGTAATAGCTGGACTGAAGCTGTTGATGATGGAGTTGGAGTCGATGTCATCTACCTGGACTTTTCAAAAGCGTTTGATCGTTTAGACCATCGAGTTCTCCTTCAGAAGCTTCGGAACTACGGCATTGGCGATCCAATCCTGAGTTGGATTAGCAATTTTCTACAAGAACGACGGCTAGTGGTGAGAGTCCGAGAATCATTGTCTGATGCAATCGATGTGGCGTGTGGAGTACCACAAGGCTCGGTTCTTGGACCTCGTCTATTCTTGGTGTTCATTAACGATTTGGCGAGATCAATTACTTCCGATTTCTTATTTTTCGCTGATGATATCAAGATATGGCGAAGGATCAGAGGACCGGATGACCATGAACGGCTCCAGCACGATCTTAACACACTGTCGAACTGGTCAGTTCAAAACGCTCTACCGTTCAACGTAGACAAATGTCGCGTAGTACAATTACGCCATAGACATAACTACACCTACATACTTGGGACAAAGGAATTGCAGAATAGCTCCCAGGAACGTGATCTTGGTGTGATCGTACAGAGCGACCTCAACTGTTCAAAACAGGCTGAGGTAGCTGCCAAAAGAGGCAACCAGCACGTCGGCATGCTGCGAAGGGCATTCGGGAGATTTGACCCATCAATCTTCCCAATGATGCGCAATTCCTACTTGCGCCCGCAAGTTGAGTACGCAATCCAAGCTTGGCAACCTTGGTTGAAACGCGACCTAGAAGCGATAGAGGCACCACAACGGAGAGCAACAAAGAACGTGATGGGCCTGCGGTATCACTCTTACCACCGAAGGCTGAAGTTGCTGGGAATTTTCAGCGGACGCTATCGAAGGCTGCGCGGCGATCTCATATTAGCTTATCAAATATTGAGTGACCCCAACCACGTATGCCGCCATTTGCTGAAACTTAGCCACAACACGCAGCTCAGGGTTAACTGCTTAAAGTTGAAGGAACAATGTAGCCGTCTAGAGTGTCGACGGAATTACTTTTCCCTTCGGGTTTGCAAACCATGGAACGCACTCTCAGACTCAGTAGTATCCTCTCCTACCCTGGATGTTTTCAAAAAACGATTAGATGTTGCCCTCAGCTCCCAACATTTTGTTACCTAAGCTCCTCTGTTGTGGATTACGCCAAGCATGTTTTCAACAGGACTAATGTATCAAATGGACCTAAGTGAGCGACCATATTTTATTTTCTCACTCCTTACCTCAACTATCACTGCTCCCCAGTGTCTTTCTGAATGTTTAAGCGCGATATTTCTTTTTCATTTCACACTGATGTTAATTATCAAAGTATTCATCTCGGCAGACGTTCGATAGATGACCCAGACATATTTTAATTGCCTCATATTCACCGCTACCATCCTACGGGACATGTCAAGCACTTGCTTTTATCTCGTGATAAATCATTGTTCATTGTTCATTGTTCAATGCCTCGTGGTTCACCGTATCAAATGCCTTGATGAAATCAACAAAACGCGAGTACAATGGCTGGTGTCCTTCTCTACACGTATCTTGCAACTGACGAGCCGCAACCACCATATCTATGGTGCTGCGACCCGAACGGAATCCACACTGCTCTTCCGCCACGTTAGGTTCCACAACCTGACTGACGAGGCGGTTGAGCAGGATTCGGGCAATCACCTTGGCCACACAACTCAGCAAGTTGATGCCACGATAATTCGTGCAACATTGCTTGCTCCTTTTGCCCTTGTACAGTGGTAGCACAAGGGCATCCTTCAGCTCAGGAGGCAGCTCCTCCTCAATCCATACGCGTTGCACCAAGTGGTGCAGCGCAGTCAACAACGCGGGTCAGCTGTGTTTCAATACTTCAGGCGGGATACCGTCGGCCCCGGCACACTTGCCGTTTCGCAACTGAGCAAGTACTCTCTGCGTCTCATCCCGTGTCGGCATGTCCGCCAGATTCGCCTTTAAATCGTGCTGCTTGAGGCCGTTCAATGTAGGCCAGTCGATTTCTGAACGGTTGTGTAATAGACAGTCAAAGTGACTTCGCCAGATCTGCATTCCGTCGGCAGTCTGGTTGCAGCTAGCGCCTGAACTACCATTGATCAGTGTCCTCAACGGCTCCAATCTCCGTCCGTACACCGGCTTCAAGGAGTCAAAGAATTCCTTGTGTTAGCGGCGTTCGGCATAGCATTCCATCTGCTTCGCCTTCTCCGTCCACCATGCATTTTTAATGCGTCCCTCTCAGAGTTGGTGACCAAGCTTGACTACATCAGACCCAGACGCAAGCGGTGCCTACAAAGTTCCATCGTGAGTGGGTGGCCCGTACATAGACGAGCGAGTATTGTCCCATACTACGTGGATCGTAAGGCGCGTTGATAATCCAACGAGACAGCCCATAGTGGTGCAATTTAACCGTCTCAAACCATTTTGAATGGAGACTATCCAACTCGATGGCGAAATAACCGACCCACCCGAGGTATCCACTGAACTGGAGGTGCCTGCAAAAGAGGGGTATGGTCAAGCCCCGGGGACTGCCAGATTAGATGGGATGTAGTTTAATAGACGATCGCTTTATTATTTGACTTGTCATAACCGCAGTCCCCCCTTCCGTTTAAGAGCTGCTCTGCTGTGCTGTTGCCGAAGAAAAACAAGAAGACGGAGAAGATTTTTAACCCTTACGTTCTTTCCATTTTCGGTATACTTGTATTTTTCTCTATAGTGGTTACTTGTTGTATAATACAAGTTTCTGCAAGAGCTTTGGATTTCTTCCCGCATCGCATACTACACTACTAAGTTCTTGACTTCCAGCCCCAATTGGTTTGAAGCTGTTAACGGAAGTAAAAATATCTATGCTTTGCCCATAGGCTTTGGCAGCGCGTTTGATAAAACGAACCTCGGTCTCCTAATATCTAAACTCTGTGCTTACAGTGTGGGCGGAAACCTACTGTGATAGATTTAACGCTTTTTGCATGAACAACAGTGGTGCGTGCAGCTAAATGACTACCGAAAGCCTTGGTCTACCGCCCCTAGTGTTGTGCCACAGAGCACAGCACTTGGTCCAATACTGTTCCACATCGGTAATTCACCAGGACGTCTGAAATCTACTTGTGCGATATTTGATAAGGATTTAAAGGTGTGGAGGAAGATATCGACTCCAGTCGATGAGGTTTTACTGAAACGCGACCGCGAAGAAACCTCTTCATGGACACCAATTGACTGCCCCCCCGTTGAAACCCGAAAAATCCGAACTAATCAGCATCTTTAACTGCTGTCGTGACAGGACTTACAACATCCGGGGATGAGGGCTGTGCCCCTCTGCATTAGTAAGAGATCCTGGAGTACAATCTCGATGGGATTTCAAATTGTAGGACAATATATACAATGACAAATGTTTTAGCCTCCGCATGCTTTGATCACCGAAGCGGAGGTTTTAAGTCCGGTCGGTGCAAACTGCTATCAGGCTGTATGTTGCCATTGTTCGTCCGCTGTTAGAATACGGTGTACCAGCCTACTATTCTTGCACAATAGGTGAGACACAACAATTGGGAAAAATACAACACCTAAACAATCGCTTGAGTTCTTCACTTCCTGGCTTATCCTACCAACAGAGATGCCATAAATGGCGACTTCACACACTGGTATAAAGGAGACTAAGGATTGATCTCATTACAAAATTCAGGATCATTTAGCTGCGACACTGTTCTCATCTGAAGTATATGTTTTGCATTACAAACACACCTAGCACACGAGGACATACTGACAAACTGGAAATTCCGTGTTTCCACCACTTTTCAAAAATTCGTCGTTTTGATCGATGCGTGACAATTTTCTGGAATTGGTTGTCCAGTCCTGTTGATCTTGTAGATTCCGTACAGTGTTTCAAATAAACATTTGACCCCCTTTTTGCAGACCTATGTTTTGATGCATATGTCATGTTGGACCCCTTATCGTCACCTGGATGTGACAGCTACATTATCAGGTTTGATGGACCGAGTAACATAGAATAGTATTGTGGTTTTGTTTTGTATCCGTATTTTGTGTGTCACCAAGGAACCATAGTCGTAACTTTACACACACCGACATTCTGTAGTGGTTCTTTCTTGTGTTCACTCTAAGTATGATGGAAAGGAAACAGATTGTAACGTTTCACCCTAAATATAATGAATCGGATACATTCTGTTTAAATTTGAAACAATCAAAAACCTTAGCAAGGCAATGAGAAACTGCTCATAAACTCAGTCTACTTGCACAAATTGGGTTTCGGCTACCAAATTGCTTAAGCTTCAGCAAACGGAAGCAGGCGATCATTGCTCTGTCAGTTAATTATCCCGATCAATTCACGAGGATTTTGGCATATGGAGCAGTATAGGACGTGTTAAACAAGGGAGCTAGCCGGCAGCCTGGGACATTCGCTACAAAATTACGTCAAATGTTCTTTGAAAGCTTGGTCCACAGCCTTCTCTCAATTCGGCCCATAAGAACAATGAAAGAGTTAAACACATGAGGCAGTAACTAGTGGGGGTGGAACTTTATGCTGATTTTCTCTGGGCCTTAGTTTACCCGTGTCAGCTTAGAAAGACACATAGGCTTGACAAATATCCTGTGAGCTCCCGGATTTTTGGTGCATTTTCAACATACCTTCGTCCCTATGCCGTACGGTGCTTGCGTATACTGGGGTGTCGTGAGGTACATTCTGTCTGAAGGTGGCGGCGCTCGTAGTTTTGTCATTTGCAACCATACACAATTCTGCGTCAGTTGTGAGTCTCATTTGCTGGTAACGATACATGATTGAAAAATCACTGTTGCAGATGTTGATGCACTGCTAGAGGGATATGTCATCTTATCACAAAAGCCAATCTAGTATGCTTTCATAACTGAGTCCTAGGACAATTCCGTAATTTATGAGACTGTCGGCCATGTATGTACAGAACTTAAAGGACATCGCCAAACATTTTAATGTATTATTCCTCAGGGGATCCATTTGCGCCTTCGTTTCAGGAAGAACGTTTGCACTAATAGATATCCATTGTTCAGCCTACTTATAATGACCGTCCTCAAGTCACTGAGATCTTTGTTTTATCGTAACGCAGTGTCCCGAAGACATAGCGACCGTCATCCCCGGCTGCGTGTCCAAACATAGTTACGCGATGCGCCGTCGAATACTCGTTCAAACTCACTAATGCGTGAAAGTACTTTAAGTTACTGTCCCGAAGAAGCCATGCACCGTTTTTCCATGCTAAATGAGGTGGTTGGTTGAACAGCCGACATTGTTCCGATCAGCATCTGCGAGCCGTTTGTGGGGTTTGCTTTCCTCTGTACTGGCATTATGTTGGATAAACGGTTTACTGAACGAAAGCCAAGCCAAAAAATATGTAACATAGCTCGTTCACTCACTACAAGGCAACTCTCATCCTACCAGTGTCAGTTGCATGGCTAGTGGTCATATATCATTTGACTGCACTCACTGAAGTTCTCTAAACTCATGGTGGGGAGAAATATCTGGTGGATCAGCAAGACGATCTGATCGCACACGTACAAATGCACTTCGTCAAAGCACTGATGGCGTTCTTGACCATATGTGGAGTGCAGAATGCGCATTTTCATTATCCAACAAAAACCCATTGTTTACTTCGTGTTACTTACGTTTACACTAGTGACGAAATTAATACCACTTAGGCTCGTGCAGCTTTCAAACCACAACCAATGGTTGGTGGCAGCCCATTCCGAATTTGCCGGTCACTGCGGCTTCCGTAGGCACCTACAGGACGTCTGCGCCTACAGAGGGACCATGGGTGGCTTCCGCTGCAGCACCCACAGCTCCATCCACCCCCACTTAACTGGGGTATGCCCGAAGGGATAAGAACGGGTGGCATATGGATGGGAGCTAGGTTTATTCAGCTGAGCCAGCCCACACTCCCGCAACATCCACAGAAGCAGCATTCAGTCATCCTTCTTGGGGAATCAGGCCTGCCAGACCTATACAAGACGGTAGATAGGCCGTAGCACTTTCCACATTAAGTGCATGGAACCACACTTTGAGCCAATCAAGGTGACGAGGACCGTGTACCGCCTCTTATTAGCCAGTATAGGTGAGGTGGAGGATACTTAACAGGTAGGCAGTTTGTCAACAGTCACATCAAGCGCAGCGAGAGCGGGGATATTAAGCAACGGCCAACACCTGAAATTCAAATGCACAACATACAGGCACACACGCCCAGGCCAGATGCAACGATGATGTAGCACACTTACCACCTCAATCGCTTTATTGGCATGGGTTGGTAAATTGAACGGAAGTGAAAGCAGTATACTTACGAGCGCTGCGCTGATACTGAGCATGTAATCAGCTGACTCATCGTCCTTTGGATGCTGGCCACGCGTGGCAACGCTAGTGGCTCATCAGGCCCACTTGGCTCATGCACTCGCGACCGCATGTGCTACAGCACCATGCGCTCGGCGTCGATTAGTTGTGATCCATTGGCACCTGGCGCTTCCGTACCCAGCCCAGTGAACACAGTGATCTAAGTAAACACATGCATTGCGTGACGAATGAAGTGTACGATAAATTCCAGCTTTTTAAACCCTGTTTTCGCTTTTTCCTAACACAATACAAGTACGCAGGTTTAAGGTCAGTTATCTCTCCCTGGTTCGTAGCTTATTTGCAGTTCGTATTCCTTCGCGCATATACGAAGCTACTTTGTTTTGCGGTAGCCAACTTTATTTGTCATTCAGCGGGACGTAGTCGATCCTAATTCCGTTCAGTTACCCAGCTCGTTCCATTGTGATGAGACTGGACCTTAACGTCGTGCGATGGTTTGTGTGCCTTAGTGATCCATTGAGCTATGCTGGGTGGTGTTTCTTACACTTTCAGAGACACTCATACCAGATTGGTCAATGGTTAGAGGACAGCAAATCTCAGCCTCTTGGTCCTCCAGGTTGGGGGTTGGAATAAGGGTGGCTCCTTATTCCTTAAAACGGACTCCTTGTAGCCCAACGCCAAACCCGCTGCCATGCGAACAGGTTGTTGAACCAAAGGCTCTGATTGCGAAGCCTAATCGTTCTCCTTTCTAGTCCTGGGCAATCTGATAGTATCCTGCCCACGCAATATTATTAATCATTCGTCAAACAATTTCTTGATGTTTAGGCCATTGCAGAGGATAATCAACCGTGCCCTACCCGCTGCATCCAGCAGGTTTTGTGGGAATTCGGAAGCTACTGCGCAAGCCTACCCATCTTCTTATTTCCACTCTTACACGTTATCACTCTTACCGCCCCCTTCCAAGCTTACTTTTATCCCCTTGTTTTCAACCTTCAATTCTCGGCCCTCCACCACTTTGCTTCAATAGTTGCTGGTCTTCTAGTACCAACTCACTCACAATCGCAAGGCGTCGCTCCAATCCAGTCGACAAGTCCATGTTCAACCCAGTGGATAACGTCAGTTCATCCGTTTCCCTTTGGAGTCCTCCATCCTCGTTAAGACTTGCATGTCTCATTGTGCGCACTTTGCTACAGAATGGCCAACAGACAGCACTTGCCTGAACACTAGAGATTCTCTCCATCGAGATTGGCTGTTTATCGGAAACCCGCCTTCAAGATTCGAGCTCCGTACTCAAGCTGCGATCCCCCACAGGCGACACTGGCAACGCATTCTCATTGCCCCTGTCTGGCGAAGACGCAGCTTCAAATGCAGGTCAAGCTGGCGTCTGCATTGTTTTGAGTCCCTGAGGTGAAGCTGCCCTGATCGATTGGATTCCAGTCAACAGCTGGATGTGCGCCGTTAGGTTGGCTGGCTCCTTCCAGACTTCGAAGTTGCGCGGGGACAAACGGGGCTTGCTTGTTATTGCGGTTTAGGCCCCGCAAAGTGCAGTTCTGATTCGGTGAAAGATTATTTTTATCGCCAACTTAATGATCTTCTTTGTTACAGAAGAAGCACGGATACACTGGTGGTTGCTGATGATCTAAACTCGCAAGTCAGAAAATTGTCCTCTGATGAGCTTCATCTGGGAGGTCAACCCGGTGTAGGATCCCGTAAGGAGAATAGGGAGCGGTTTCTACACTTGTGTGAAGATGCTCGTCTCTTTCTCGCGAGCACTTTCAACACTGCACCAGCACAAGAGTGACTTGTAGTGCACCAGCCTCGAGCCAGTCATGGATGCAAATCGATTACATCGCGATTAGTTACCGCTGGTGAGGCTGTGTCCAAAACTGTCGCTCGATTTGTAGCAGAAGCGGGGACTCCCATCACCCTCTTTTGTGTGCTGACCTGCGGGGGCCTTTCAGTGGACGTCCACAAAGTCGCTCTGAGCTCATTGACACCAGCCGGCTGCCGAAGCTAAGTGTTCTGAATGCATATCAAACTACCCTAGCATCTGGTCTGAGTGAACGTCCACTGAACACCTTCGACGGGCATTGGTCGCATATTCGTCAAAGGTTACTATCAGCAGGCATGTCTTCATGTGGCAAATCGAATTACCAACCTAGATATTAGGTCACTACAAAGTCTCAGGAACTTATGGATGCACGTCGACGTATTCTGGCTGCAAGAGAAACAACGAGACTAGCAAAAATCTCAAGGCAAAACTGCGTTCTAGCCTGAAGAGAGACCGCGAAGCCTGGTGGTATCATCATGCATCGGAAATAGCAACGGCCGCTGCCTTTGGTAATCATCGTAAGTGCTTCCGTCTGATACGGAATATAGACAGCAGGAGACCTAGTGTTAACAAAACAATCCGCGACGAGAGTGGACAGCTCATCCACAGCTTGTCGACATTCTAGAAGCGTTGGGTCAAACACTTTGCAACGCAGTTTAACTAATCTAAGTTATCGCATTCTCTTTCGGGCACTGAGTGCCCTTCTCCACGGGTCGTCTCTTTATATTCTCCCTCATGCGCCGAAGTCGAACACAAAGAATTTGAAATCAACTACGGACCCCGTGTACGAAAATTGCCAAGTGAATTCGTTCGATTGGCGGGCCTTGAAGCGAACTGAGGGAATCATAGCGTTTTCAACATGAGATGTCTTAAGACTAATCTGATCCCCAAATGTCTCACAGAGAAACATCCAAACAGTGCGTATACCTCTGCAAGGATTACATTTACCGCTTCCAAGGCCTTTCTGAGACAGCGAATTTACCTAATGACTAAACGTTTAAGTGAATTCCGCATCGACGCGACTCGGCTGAGCCTGGATCTACAGACCGCAATAACGTCTCTCGACTTCAACCGACTTTCAAAATGGCTTCAGACGTCAACTTGAAACAAGGCAGAATTCAAAGAAAAGACAAATGCGTAAGTACGAGCGTTTAATGTCTGTGCATATTAATGCTACCGGTCCTACTGTCAGGTTAGGGTCCCAAGGTAGCTATTGTAATATAGTTAATATCTCAGATAAATTTTGAATGAAACGGAACGTTGATTGTTGGAGAAAGGTTTGACACTTACTATCAATAAATCTAAGATTATCCCAAGTGTTGAGAGCGCGGTTACCAAGTTGCCCGCTGCGAAGTCGGAGAATATCCGGGCATAGTTAGTAAATATCAGTAAGTTTCAGCTACCGGGTGAGTCAAGTCTTCCGTAAATTAAACGTATCGCATTAACTTTTTTTGATGGAAGATCGCAGCATTGTACTTATAAAGGCTGACAAGGGAAAAACCATGGTTGTAATGAATGGGTCAAAATACTTGGAAAAAAGGGACAACATTTGGAGACGGGTCCATATCGAGTGGTTGTTGGTAAGACCGTGGCGTCAGTAATGAAGAAGAGTAAAACGGAGGTTGGTAACTATTTAAGAACCGTGAAGGCCGATTTAGGGGCAGGCAAGTGGTAAAGTCTATACCCAAAATTGCCCTTACATCCGAGGGTTTATTGCTTGTCAAAAGTTCACAAACCCGAAGTTCCCGTAGGGCCCATAGTCGACGGTATAGGCTTCCCAACCCATGAACTTGTTATATATTTCGCAGGACTATTGCAGACTCTAACAGGGTGAACTTGTACATTCATGAAAAACGCTTATGAGTTCGCTCAAAAGACAGCAAGTCTCAAAATTGGGTCAGATGAGTTGATGGTCAGCTTCGATGTCACATCACTTTTCACCACTGTACCCAAAGAAGAGCCGTTAGGAGTAGTAAGACTTTGTCTAAATGCACATGTCCCTCTGAGTGATTAAACGAAACTAACGATTAACCGGATAATCGAGGGTATGCCAGTGTATCATAACATGTCTTACTTCGTTTTTCAATCAAAGCTGTACAGTCAGGAACAAGGTATAGCCATGGGATCTCCCATATCTCCTGTACTGGAGAACATATATATAGAAGACTTCCAGAACAGGGCGTTTACAAACATTAACTCACCAACAGTTTGGTGGCATTATATAGACGACACCATTATACTCATTAAACGGGATAAGAAGGATGAGTTCCTTGATCACATAAACTCCATTGACGAGAGAATACATTTTACTATTGAGTTGGAATCTTATGGCGGTACAATACCATTTTTTGACTGCCTGATTCACAGGAATGGGGAATTTAATGACGACAATATTTCGCAATCCAACAGATTCTGACGGCGTACTCCACTACACTTCGGGTCATCCGAAATAGATTTACGCTGGGATAGCCTCAGGGCTGTTCTACAGGGAATAAACCTTGTGCACGATGGAGGAGGACAAAATGACTGCGTGGAAAGTGGCAATGAGCAAACTATTAGAAAGTGGTTATCCACGGCGGCTAGTCAAACGCCAATTGCATAAAGTGTTAACCGGCAGTCAAGACCCACAACCGAGTGGGTAGGAACGGTAGGAATTCCGTACAAGGAAGGCACTTCGGAGGCCATTCAGAGGGTACTAAACAAGGAAAATATAAGTGTGATCATTCAGCAAGCTCGAAAGTTACGTTTGTCACTGCTACACCTGAAGGACTGCCTTCCCAAAGATAGGACGAGTAACCGTTTATAAAATTAAATATAAGGACTGTGCACATGTGTACATAAGCCAAACAACGCGACAATTACGCACACGAATTTCGGAGCACAGGAGGCGCATTTCAAGACCACCATGAAACGAGTTTGAATACCAGGCAATAGTAAGAGACTCGGCCGTAGCTGTGCATGCATTAGACACGGGTCACCAGATAGACCTCAAAAACGTAGAGGTCATTAGGAGGGGCGTACGATCAACACCTCAGCGGTTGATTGCCGATGCGGTGGAAATTGCCAAATCTAAGGTCTGCGTGAACAGAATGGAGAGGGTAGATAGAACTCCCTAATGGGTGGCGAGCGGTGTTAAGCCGGCCAGCCTGACTAGCATCAGTGCGGGAATCAGGTTGGAAATTGCAAACTGACTCCCATTGTCAACACTACGGGCTTATCCGTCAATGTCATGACGCACAAAGGAACACTTGGACTATTCCCACTGTGATTAAACCACCTGAGGTGACATCACGAACTGTGACTGTAATGACACCATGACTCAAGTCTCGGTGACGCGGTTATCGCCCCTGTTCACTATAAAATCCCACCCCAATTGCACACGGATTCACCTGGTCTGACGAAGCCCTTGTGTCGAGGGCGAAACGTTACCAAACTACTATACCAACCGATTGTTTACAAACCGCTCTGAATTCAGGACCACTCGAACGGTTCCAAGTATCTTCCAAGAATGCGAGATCAAACTGTTCAAATTGCATAAGGCCGCTAGTGCAGAT
This sequence comes from Dicrocoelium dendriticum, assembly GCA_944474145.2. Taxonomy (NCBI): domain Eukaryota; kingdom Metazoa; phylum Platyhelminthes; class Trematoda; order Plagiorchiida; family Dicrocoeliidae; genus Dicrocoelium; species Dicrocoelium dendriticum. Next base: position 27,762,490 of record OX104060.1, on the reverse strand, counting down.
AAAATTTCCCTACCTCTCTACGAATTCGGGGATCTGTTTCTGGAGATGGTTTACTCGAGTTGCTAATAGAAATTTGGAAGCAGGAAACTGTCCCGACAGACTGGAGCCGCTCTGTCATCGTCCCAATTTACAAGGGGAGCTCCCGTTCGGAAAGCAGCAAACATAGAGGATCAGTCTGATCTCAGTTGCTTCTAAATTGCTTGCCTCTGTCGTCCTCCACAGATTGAGCGGTGCGCGTAAAGGCCAGATCCTCGAAGAGCGAGCAGGGTTTAATCGAAATCGAGGCTGCATCGACCATGTCTTCACTTTGCGTCATATGTTGGAGCACTGCAATTTTTACTGGCAACCCGCCGTCATCGTGTTTCTCGACACCAAAAATACCTACGATTCGGTGGATCGGTGTGCACTTTGGGGCTGTCTGCTGAGAAAGGTGTGCCAGATAAATACGTAAACATTATCAAAGCGCTGTACGCGCATAGTTCGGGCAGGGTGAGGGTTTATGGTAAACTGTTGCCTCCCTTGTGTATCCCCAGCGATGTAAGACAAGGTAGTCCGTTGACATATTTTCTTTCTAACTTCGCTATTGATAAATCCATGGAAACAGCGTTCACTGGACACGACCTAGAAGGTGTGCAGCCACTTCCTGGTGAGCGACTTCTTGTCTTAAAGTATGTGGACGACATTGCCCTCGTCTGTGACAGCGCCCAAACATGTCAGGTTGCACTGGACCGATTAGCACTGGCTCTCTACCGCTTTGGGCTATGCTTCGTTTCATCGAAATGCAAGGTTATTCTCCAAGATTGATAAAGAGCCACCCCTGCGCTAACGCTTTGTGGTGCCCAGCTAGAAGTCGTTCAGGAATTCAAGTACCTGAGCAGCTATATTAGCGCCCTTGGAATCGACGCTGTGATTAGGAACCGTGTAGTAAAAGCTCGTACTGTTACCAATCTCCGCAACCTGTGGCTCAGATGCGACATCACTCTCGTCCTGAAAGGCAGACTTTATAATGCAGCCGTCCGTTCAACCCTGTAATACGGCTGTGAAACCTGGCGCATTAAGTCGACAGACATAAAGAGGTTAGCCACGTTCGATCATCGCTGCCGCTGAACCTTAGCTCATGTCTGGTGGGAGCACCGCATGAGCAACGCGCGTATTCTGCGTCGCGTATTTGATGCAGGAAGAGCTAGTGAAACACTCAGAAACATTATATCACGCAGCACGCTCCGTTGGCTAAGCCACATGTTGCGCATGCCAGCACACTGACTCTCGCGACGTGCGTTGTTTACGCCCCAGGGGTGAGGTTGGAACAGCAAGGGGGAGGTCAAGCGATGACTTGGTCGAGAGAAATGAAAACCCTGACTTCTAACTTGGCGTCGGTTTGTGCATCCCGACTTCCTGGCTGTGGTCCTAAGAACGATAAACAGGTTTGGTTGGACACAGTTGCTGATATGGCTAGGAGCCGGCCCCAATGGCGTTTGTGTTGTGAGTTCGTTTGTCCAAACTCCCTACTTAGCCTCCCCATCCATTCACGATCTCATTCGTTAAGTATAAGATAACTCTCCTTTTTGCGGCAAGACAGCTCTCCGGAACGGTGTCCATCCGTTATTGGGGACTCATCCGGCGCGCTTCTGTTGTTTTCCTTGCCTTTTGTATTGCGACACAATAGCTGAGGTGTTTTCCACCTGCAGCTAACGTGAATAATGATGCTGATGAGGACACAGCTCGTTTGGATACGATAGGAAGCGGTTGCTCTGCTCAGTTAAAATAGGAGCTATTACGCCTTTGTTCCGCATCCTAAAGATTGGAATTGTAGCACGTTGTGCTGCTTTGAATTCTGAGTGAGGCGCGTCATTAACTGTGTTATATTACCGAGACGATGCCAAAATAATATCCCTGTTGCAAGTGACATGCAAACCGATCAATGTGCTTGGCATGCTTGTTAACAGTATTCATGTTACCTAAGCAGCAAAATAATTTGCTAACTTTGGTTGTTTCTCCAGCCTTGTCAAATGAGCAAAGTTAGATGAAAACGGTCCCAGTAAATACACTGATAACTACTTAGAGTAGGTCTCCATTATCGGAAATAAGTTAGCACATGAATTCTTCAAGGCGATTTCCCAAAAGTTTCCAGAAAATCAAGTGCCCGTACTAGCAAACTAGCAAGTAATCTTGTGACTGATATATCTCGATTAGAAAAAGAAAACCAACTGAGAGAAGAACCATGGGAACCTGAGCTCCGAAAACATTCAGTCAAATATTAATGTCTTATAAAGTAATAAAAATACTACTACTTGAACCGCCCCAATAGGGAAGACATTTAAATTGTGGGCGAATTTTCCTGTTTTTTAATCCAGTTCATACAGTGAGACAATAACTTCTAATGTTGGCATAAATTCACCTGCAGAAATGGGCATAAGGTTGCACTTTATTATGGAGAGTTGTAGTGGATTAGGCTGGAACTGAGTAGCAAGTAAAGTAGAGGATGCCACTTAAACGCATCTATTATAAAAGCAAATAAAATAAAGCGTATATACAAACATATGAAGCGTAATCAAGATTTTGTTATATTAGTATTAAATAGCCCTGGAACAATTAGGCCGTTACTAGCAGTATTTACCACAGGAGTATTGATGGCAACATTTAACGTATGATAAAAATAAACAAAGATAGATCCCCATTTGTTACAGGGAAACAAATAATATCTGGTGGACAGTTATGTATAGAATTTGCAATGATTTAGATAATTCTTTGCTTCAGTTTATTAGGAGGTAAGAGTGAACTGAGCTTAAAGTAGCAAGCGAAGTGGCTCGAGAAGAAAAACATGTTGTCAAATCAAGAATTATAGAAGGAATCAGTAAGCATCACCTGTGACAACAACCACCCAGTTTGAATGGCGTACTTTAGACGCAAGCTTCTTAACGAATGAGGAGCAGCGGTCTTACAAGCAGGAACCAAAGGGAATAGGAAGCATCACCTAAAAGAGCCACTAAACTACGGTGCATGGTAGATTCATTTAGTTGAACTATACCAGATCAACATTTCGTATAACTTGGCCCACTTCACATAAGTTTCACACATATGAAATCAAAGTTCGTATTAATGGCGTCGGAGTTGACATCGGTATTCCTTGATGCGACCCGATAATCCGCGCAGAAGCTATCAGTAAGCGGACATCCAGAGTCAATAAACGCATACCTACTTGCTCTCAGTTATACTACTAACTGTGTACCAGTAGTTACACTCCACCCTCAACTTGCTCACAGGCCGTGTCAACTAACAGAAGAAAACGAGACGTCAGCGGTGCGCAGGCACACTGAACTGGTACCTCATAGCTACGCGACGACCAACAGTCGCGTCAGGGTTGGGGATAAGAGCGAGACCACCCGCGCTTATGACCATTCGAACCGCTGACCTCAGGATTTCGACGCCAACGCGTAATATTTCGGCCACCGGATGACTTGAGGTGCAGGATGAACCGGTACCTCTTCAAAATCCGTCCGTCCGTGTAACAACATGGCATAGTTGTATGAGATGCACATTTGCATACAGAATAGTATGGCTAGCTTGCCGAACTACCTCCTCGTGGTGCCCGCTGGGTCATACGGGTGTACCCCATTCCAGCAAAGTGTTCGGCGACAATGTTCCACCTCAGTGGGCATTGTAGTCCAGTAATTGTGCTGATTTCATGGAAAGAGTTGAGCCCCTGTTTGGTGAGCTACCAAACCAAAGACGCATAAACTGAACATTCGATCAGCGCTTCACAATGAGCGGGATTCCATGAATTCGCCCCCCTGCTTTGCCGGTAGGTTATTTAGCCCAAGGTGGGTTCCCCCAAAGTCAACTCCCTAATTCGGCTTGGGTAACTAGGTAGTATCACGCCCCCTCACAAAACCATGAACTGTAATAAAACGTGTTCATCAGCTACCGTTTCTGCTTCTCACATTCACGCGGCTTCCTCACACGCCAACTGCTTTTGCTGACAATCCTTACTTTCCTTTATCCGCTTCATGTGTTCAACAATCTGGCTGCGATTCCGGTTGCGCCGCGAACCAGAGTTTAACCTATGACTGTCCTTCGTGCCCGATCCTCGTTCCTTCTGACGTGCTTCAACATTCGAACACTCATGCAGATTGGACAGCAAGCCCGTCTAGCGCCCATTCTAGAGTCCCTCGATATTGATGTTTTCTATCTTTCGGAAACCCGGTTGCTTATATTGACATCCCCCACTGACCACGAAGTCATATGTCAGCTGCGTCTTCCTGGAGATCCAGAAGCAACCTCAGCGGGTTTGGCTGATGTAGGTATAGCATTAAGTGGAAAGGCCGAGGCGACACTACTGGTTTGGTTCCCGATTAACAGCCGACTATGTGCAGTTCGGCTTCGGGGTTTTTGTAGAATCAACAAACACCGCGAAGAGAGACGCAACTTGTTTCTGAAATCCGCGTAAGCTTCAACCGACTGTACTGACGGCTCAGTCAAGGACAAGTTTTACCGGGCTCCACATCAGCTTCTGATGCTAAAAGGTCGGATTTCGTTACCCTCGCTGGGGATTTTAATGTACGGGTTGTCCGCCTCTTACCATACGAAGTCCACCTTGGTGGTCACCGCGTGCCCGATGAGAACCGCTCTGATAACGGAGAGAGGCTTCTCACATTGTGCGAAGACAACCATATGTTTCTCTCGAGCACTAACTTCAGGCGTACAAAGAAGCGTTCCGCAACCTGGCGTACCCCTTCACCAACACAACTGTGGTCCCAAATTGATCACATTTCAATTAGCATCCGATGGCGTGACAGCGTACTGGACTGCAGGTCCTTTTGGTCCACATTCGTTGTGTCAGATCATGTTCTGGTCTTGCGCGAAAATCTGCATGTGTTTTGGGGGTCCCGAAACACGAAGCGCTGCAAGATTGATGTAAACAGATTAACTGATTTCTCCGTCCAGGAGAGCTATCAGTCTTCACTGACATATGCACTCAGTTGCAATCCACCGCAAGACGTGAAGTAACGCTGGACTTGTATACGGAAAGTGATGACCATTTCCGGACAGTCAAGCTGCGGCCTAGCTCGACGCCCCTTAAAGGCTTGGATCTCTGCTCGTTCGCTGAAGCTGTTCGAACGCCGCAAAGATATCCCCGCGGAATCACATTGCAACGAGCAGCGCCGTTCTGCTAACCGGCTGCTCAAGCAAACTTTACGCAAGGATTGCGAGGTATGGTGGTCTGAGTGTGCTTTAGAGATAGACACCGCTGACCTCTCTGACAACACTCGCAAGGTTTTCCAACTCATTTGGTCCACTGGCCTCAAAAAGCATGGTGTCAGTGAGGTCATTTGTGAGGTGCATGAATCTCCGATCACCAACCAGCAGAGGCGTATGGACCGCTGCGCCGAGCACTTTCACTCGCAGTTAAACTGGCCCACACCGTTCATCAGTACATGCAGTACACTTTTGTTGTTCACCCTGGCTCGTCCCACTGAATCCACCCAGAGAAGCAGAAATCTGCCTCGAGATCAAACTCACTCCAGGATGATGAAACCTGGCCTTTTGCCAAAGGACGCAGCACGTCTGAGCCATCTAAAGCGACGGACGCCAACATCTGACCTCAAACTTGTGCCGATCGCCATGCAAAGAACAGTGACGCAAAGTCATACACGGTGCAATAAAAATTATAGTGTTGCTCACCCCAACACTGGCGCCCGAAGACCGCGGTTTCGTCCTGGTTGGGACTCATCAGTTCGAGATAGCCTGAGTTGGGCCGGAACGCAGAGTCTAGTGGCTCATGGTTGACACCATAAGCACTATGCCACTGAGATCCACGAGCAACGCTTGGTCCAGCGAGAACGAATGCAAAGTTGGACTTGGAGGCTCCGCTGGTGGTTGGGTTGCTACAAGCAACCTCTATTGAGACCTCGGTTCACTTGGGGTGGACCTCGGTCATTCCGATCACAAAGACCGTAAGTTAAATGGAAATTATGGTGTTGCTCACCCCAACACTGGCACCCGAAGACCGCGGTTTCGTCCTGGTTGGGACTCATCAGTTCGAGATAGCCTGAGTTAGGCCGTGAACTCAGAGTCTAGTGGCTCATGGTTGACACCATAAGCATTATGCCACTGAGATCCGCGAGCAACGCTTGGGCCAGCGGGAACGAATGCAAAATTGGACTTGGAGGCTCCGCTGGTGGTTGGGTTGCTACAAGCAACCTCTATTGAGACCTCGGTTCACTTGAGGTGGACCTCGGTCTCAATAGAGGTTGCTTGTAGCAACCCAACCACCAGCGGAGCCTCCAAGTCCAACTTTGCATTCGTTCTCGCTGGACCAAGCGTTGCTCGTGGATCTCAGTGGCATAGTGCTTATGGTGTCAACCATGAGCCACTAGACTCTGCGTTCCGGCCCAACTCGGGCTATCTCGAACTGACGAGTCCCAACCAGGACGAAACCGCGGTCTTCGGGTGCCAGTGTTGGGGTGAGCAACACTATAATTTCCATTTAACTTACGGTCTTTGTGATCGGAATGACCGAGGTCCACCTCAAATGAACCGAGGTCTCAATAGAGGTTGCTTGTAGCAACCCAATCACCAGCGGAGCCTCCAAGTCCAACTTTTCATACACGGTGCATTAATATCTCTCCCCTTGCTACCCCTATGGTAGCGTACACATCAACAATTGCTCTATTTCATCTTGTTATTATGGAAGCTCTACATCACATCGCCACCAACTGCGGTCATTCGTAGTTCGCTGCCCAATTACTGACCGTGGTCAAAAATACCAGTAGAATGTTTTCATTCTAAGCTAGTGGAAACGTAGATAATTGTGGCATCTACAACCTAGATCCTGCACTCTGCTTTTCTATCTAATCCATTTTTGGAACTGGAGCAAGCCACAATGCCTACAAAGGTCTCAGCTCCTAAGACGCGATCAGCTGCGAGACCAAAGGCACAAACCTTACCCGTTGCCGCGAAAACACCGCAGACAAGACACGCTCAGAAGGTAAACCCAGCAATTGAGATATGCAACAAAATATCTCGCATGCAAACAGAGTTAAGGCACCTCAAGACTCAAATGAATGCTATGGAATCAGTCATAAGACAGCTAACGCCACTAACGTACATTCTGGACCCACCCCAAACGTAATGCACTGAACACTTGAATAGAGCCGGCAGCTCCATAGCTACTATTGCCACAAAAGTTCACGGATGGCTTACACATGCTAAGAACGTTGTCATTTTTAATATTTCGGTTAGGCACCCGAAGGATAAATTAAAGCACAAACTTCTGTTGACTGTTTCCTTACGTGACGCAGACTGTGATGTTGTAAGCCTACGGAAGAATTCACATCAGAAACACTTGCCCGATATTGTTGAAGTTAAAAATCTCTGAGGTTGACCGGTCATTCATTAATAACCGGAATCTAATAGTGAAATCAAATCTGTATAGATTAGAGCAGTGCAGACACCACTGGAGAGGTCCTGAAAATTTGAACTAATTTAACCAATCTTGTTCGCACGAGGTCTGAACAGTCTTCTTTACGAACCGAGATTTGTACTGAAGTTTAATCCATAACGTTTACCTAGATGATACTAACGTAACGGATTCGAGTTACGCCACGGAAGAGATTCCCTGCATAACCAAGTCTGAGGATATGATAGTCTTAAAAGATGGTACGGTCAAATCTGTTACGCGAGTTAGCGAGCTAAACACTTAACTATCTAAGTCAAATGAAAGTAATAAGTCGTCTAATAGCCAGATCGCAAAAACAAGGTTTACCAGAGCGATGTTAAAAAGGAAACGCATCCTTTCCGGAGACATGTTGGCTAAATAAAAGTTCTAGTTGTGTGTACTACGCCTGTATCCCGTGCAGTTCCGAACCACAGACCGAAATTCTCAATTAAGGCTGTGAGAAACAAAGAGACGTCCCACAGTCAGCTTAAAAATATTTGCACCACCAATCAAACAGATCACTATAAATCATGGAATGGCTGTCTATCCATACGACATGATAGCCTCCAAAGCCCAACATCTGCGCTACAATACATTGTAGAGCGTCGATATAACTCCCTAAAGTATTCCCGAAGTAAACGATTTGGTGAGTCAACTAGTGACACTAAACTTGTCTGTAGAATCAGTGATGGAAACTCGGCTGAACACCCTCACATCGCACAGCTGTCTCCAAATTCAAATTGGCTGCACACCAACAAAAGTGGAACTGCAGCCATTGACCGAAGGTTAGAAATTCCTATGGCAGTGCCGACTCCGCAAGATAGCATCCCTCAGCTACTCCAAAAACAACTAGTCTATGATCTGTCGCCATTCACTATCATGGAAATTCCTCAAAATCATTTCTTAGGACACCATATCCCACAACATTACCCCAACCATTTGGATTGCCGCCACCACGCCCATGAATCAACAGAGAATCTCTGTACTAGAACACCAATTTCCTTGGAGTCAATACAACCTAGAGATCTCCAAATCGCGAATGCCCCATTGAGACACATCACCAATAAAAATACTGACAAAAGTCCCTCTTGACCCTCCCTGCATCACCTCCTTCCGTATATTCTCTAGATTCTGCTGTTATATTCATCCCGTACTACCAGAATTGCATCTGCTTGCCAGTTTCGTCTGTCTTAAAACTCCCTATCTTGTTTTCATCACTGAAACGTGGTGAAACTCAGATCTAAGTGACTCACAACTTTAAGTTTTTGGCTACCACCTGTTTCTAAAAGCTTGTCTGAGGAAACAAGGAGGAGGATGGGCTATCTACATTCTAAATGATATCAGAGTGATTCCTGTTGATCTTTGGCTCTCAATGACCTAAAACATTCGTTGTGCTTAGCAATCCCTTCGGGTGGCCTACTACTGCGTGACATCTATAAATCTCCTAACGCTACCAATCAACAGACTAAACAACTATTTGATGTCATCAACCCTGCCCCAAATTTTTCCTATAAACACAAGTTTGTTGTGAAGATTTCAACTTACCGCAGATTGACTGGACAACTCTGACCCCAAAAGTGTCAGGGAGCCTCATTAGAAGAATCCATAACATTCAGATCAATGGTCGGACTCAACTGGTTAATCAACCAACATGAAAAACCAGCATATTAGGTCTGATGTTCACCATGTGCAATCCGTTAGTGCTCGTTGCTGCTGACAGCTCACTAATAGGCTGTGACCACAATACTCTGCTCTGGAGCATGAAGGTTAAAATAGCAAACAAATCACGAGTGAATGACAAACCCACTCGTTGCGCCCATCTCACTGACTGGATCATTTTTGGCAATCTCAGTACCCTGAGTTGGGACAAATCCTTCTTAACACCGAATCCAAACTTAGTCACGAACGAAGTTATAAACAATCTTATCACCTGGAACGACCTACTAGCACCCATACTGTGGAAAAACACCATAACATTAGTAGACAACGAAAATCATGTTTCAAAATTACCACAAAATTGAAGAAACAAGTCTCGATATCGTAAAAACAATAACTCCAACCTTTTTCATATTCAATGAACAATGAACTGTGAATTTATACGGGTTAAGAAGCTTTGCTTTACAAGTCCCGTTGAAGAGTTGATGGGGATATTCATATAACAGTAGTGATAATAATGATAGTAAAACAGTTAGTACTTTAAATATGAAAACAAGAACCTATCGTTTGCTCCGCCGTAGTACTGCAATCCGCTTAAATTCACAACACCCACAGTTAACATCAAATAATTCCATGGTAAACTCCAGGTGTAGGACGGCGATGTAGTGCTAAGTGACAAAGTGTAAGTGAATGAGTGCATCATCTTGAGACTCTACAGAAACTAAACTATCAAGCACAGCATGCGGAAATCAACGAAGCAAACCAAGAGCTAAAAAATCCGCAAAAGATGCAAAACATGGAGAAAGTTATCAACAAGAATCCAAAGGAAAACCATCAAATCCGAAGTCTGACATTAGAAGATGGATCAACAACTGATGACGTCTGCCAAATGTTTGCAGGATTGAACTCTAACTATGCAGCCTAGTTCAAGAAAGATACCAGTATATACCATCCTCTGCTAAAACGGAAGACAGATGAAGAGCTCTCGAGTATTCTCGTGACCTTGAGTGATGTTCAAAGGAGTGTACTCTCCATAAAACCGTCATTTCAGTTAGGACCCGATGGTATTCCTACAGCAGTCATCAAGTATAGAGGCCAAAACATTCCTCTGAAGATGTTGAAAGTCTTCATCTTTTCCTTAAACAGTGGATACTTCCCACCACAGTAGAAAATCTCGGTAGTAGCACAAAGACACAAAGGTAGCTCCGGATCTGCAATGACAACTTATCGATCTATTACTAATACTGCGGCATCCTCAAAGGCACTGGAGCGAATTATCAAGAACGGTCTTGTTAAAATTTCAACAAGATTAGACCTGATAAACAACGCACAGCACGGCTTTCTTACGAAGCGATCCTGTGTAACCTGTCAAATACCATTCTCCGAGCGCGTAATATCGGTTGTTAACATGCACAAGGCCTTCGATCGTGTGCCACATAAAACTGTGTTGTCCTTCTTGCACTCTTACGGAGTCAACAACCCATTGCTACGCCGGTTTAAATCCTATCTAGAAGATCGGACACATCGCGTTTAAATAGGCCAGGAACACTCCTCCTCGAGAGAAGTTTCAAACGGAGTTGTCCAAGGTAGTGTCCTTGGACAACTATTCTTCCTAACATATATAAATATCATTTGTGATTCCATCAAAACTGTACAATGAACAATGATTGTACAGGGTTAAAAAGCATTGCTTTAGAAGCCCGGTTGGGTGGTCTGCTGCGTTAGCGAAACGTGTTAATGAAAAAAGCAGTTAATAATGTTACTATCAAACTAAAGGACTTGTCATTTTTGCTTCAGTATCCCTACACCCCGAGCGTTTTCGTAGTTTCAGAAAATGAAAAATAATCTACGATATTTTCCGGGAGTTGGATGATGAGTAGAGTCAAGTGACAAAATGTAAGTATCGGAGTGCCTCCTCCAACCGCGTTTTACTACGAGTAGCATGTTTGCTGAGACAACAGTTTCCTAGAGAGCATTTCACGAAAGAAAATGAAGTTTCTACGGCACGTCAGGCGGCTGTATTGTTATGCTAATATCATGGAGTACCTTCTAAGTTAGGTGTTACTGCTGAGTTGCAGCAAAAAGTGACATACAGGATTTGGATTGTGTAAAATCAAATGCGTCATAATCAAGTCACCTCGTAGTTGGCTTTACCGCCCGTTGAATGCTCCCAAAGGTTTCAAGCTCTGCTCGTACGGAAGGTGGCATATTCCAGTGAAGTATTTAGAAGCCCGACTTTGAGGTTGGTCCGGAGCAGTAAGGTAGTGCTTCAGTCATGCCTGCCAGGCTTGGATTGCGCATTCGACATGGGAAAGAAATACGCATTCAGCGTCTGTCTGAAAATAGTGGTGTCCAGTTGTCCGAACGACCGTCGTATCAAGTCGAGGTGCTGGTTATCAGTTTTCGAGGCCTTTGCGGATTGCTTAGAACTACCCCGGAACAAGGACGACAACGGCGTGTTCGACGGATGACCGCTGCAGTACTTACTCCCCCAGCTTGTAGGAATAGGAACTCTGGTGTCGTATGGAGAGTACCTTGCAGTTGTCCACGTCGAACTGTAACAGATTTAGGGTTGACCAATGCTGTATCGTATCTCGGTCACACTGAAGTAACTTCTGATTGGCATCCACCTGAATCCGGCGCCATATCTTAATACCGTCAGCAAACAGCAGAAAAGTTGAAGCGATATTCCGTGCAAGGTCATTGATGAATACCAAAAACAACCGTAGAACCAGTATTGAGCCCTGGCGCCCACCAGACTAGACTGGGATAGGGTCAGATAAAGAACTCCGGGCTATCATAATTAATTGTAGTTGCGCGAGAAAGTCGGCGGTCCAACTCATGAGAGAGTCAGCGATCCCGTAACATTGGGACTTGTAAAAGAGAACCCGATGATCTAAACGATCGAACGCCTTCGACACATCTGTAGAATACATCATTAGCCTCTCCAAGGTCAGCTGACTGTGTCCGACTACTCCGCGCGAGTAAGAAATTTGTCCCGCATGATCGCTCTCGACGAAAGCCGTTCTGCTCGGGAGCACTGTTACAATTTTTCTAGCTAACACACCGACTCGTCGAAAACGATAGATTCGATGACCTGGGGTAATGAAGGGAGCAGGGACATTGGACGGTAGTTTAAGGGCCCAGTCCTACCTCCGCCTTCGTAAATCGGAGTTATTATTCCATGCTATCGCATCACAGGAATCATTTTCTGGTCTAAGCAACGCTGAAAGAACTGGGCCAAAGTTTTTGCCGGTTGTCTTGCTAGTGCTCCCAATGCCTCTAAACGAATGGTGTTGAAGCCAGGTGAGCTGTGGTTGCGCAGAGACGACAACATTCGCAAAACAGCTTTGGCAGTAAAACAGGTGTGGGTAAGCCTTGGAGGCAGGAAAACAAAAGTTGGAAATGGCCTAAGGGTAAGATC
>OX104060.1:27659805-27749616 GCA_944474145.2 Dicrocoelium dendriticum | reverse complement strand
AGCCACCTTGGCAATGTCGCTACGCAACCGTTGCTATGTACAATTGGTACCACGGAATGTACCGAAACCACACAAGTTTTTCCGACCTCCGATCACACAGTTCCCGTGGAGGCAAAAAATAAAGCAGGCGATAGTGCCTCATTGGGCGGTCATTTTAAAAGTTGTTATCCTCCGGAATCGGCCAAACAAAAATAGACGCTGTTATGCGCCTCAATGCCGTGACATTTTCAACGTGTGCGTGCAATCCTGCGCTCTGTGATAAATTGGACTTATCTCCTCAGTACATCGGGGAGTACTCAATCGATTTTGATCACCAAGCTCTGTCGCATGGGCACTAACATTTCTACGTAAGTCTAAAAACACACTTATACACCACAAATGACGCCTTCAGCAGTTTATTCTCTTGGACCAATACGTGAAACCTTGCTTTTTTGAGTTGCTTCAATGCCTTTGAGATGCCATTTGACAGAGCTTCTCTATGACGGCCAGACAAGTTAGAACATAGTACTGTGCATCAACGTTCGCCTTTGCTACATCCTATTTTGTCGCCGCACATTTCTCACCGCAACATTACGTGCAGTTTAGTGCACAAAGCTTGTGGTTTTTGTCCAACTGCGCGCCAAAGACGCAACAATACCAAAGCCGCTGACGCAACGGAAGTTCCGGCTAACCAGGCGACAAACGGTTTGACCAGCGAGACCTAATATGCATGCAAACCACCTAACTACTGGTCATAGAAGCTTATCCGCCAGAACCCCAGTTTACAAAATCCCAAGTTCAATCGTAGCGCAAACAAACTGACAACAGAGCTGATCTCAAGAGCAACTTGTTCGTTCTGTGCCAATTCCCACGACGCAACAAAGGTGAACATAAAGTGTAACGTAACGAGCATTCTACCTACAGATAGGTTGTGAGTCTGTGACGCATGTTCAGCTAGTTACATAGTTAGGGTTGCTCAAACGCTTATGATGTGTGAAACATTCGCCGCTACGTCAGTAGTGCAAAGGAACTGATCGCGGTATTGGGAGGGAAAATCGCTGCACTTGACTTCTAGATTGATGTATTACGTAGCCCCAATCCGAGACCTATTAAAAGATCAAAACTCTAGCGACAATGCTACGCAACCCAGCAAAAAACGAATGCAACTGGTTAAAATCAGCAACCACGACAGGCCGATTGAACGGTCTCCCACATCACACAAAATGCTGAAAGGCTTGCAGAGCTGTGCACAACTTGCGCGATCACTTCCGTTATCAGCTGGGCAAGGATAATTGACTCCTGTGGATAGTGCCGTTAACGGCGCATAATCGAATTTGTTATATCTTTGACCGCTCTTCCACACTAGCAAAGATAAGCACACAGACATTACAAAGCCCTATTCACAAGGAATCGCAGAAGAAACGGTTACTACGCAACTAAAAGGCAATAACAATGATATGTTCAAACGTCCCAGAACCCACTAGCAGATCGCTAAAATGTAGGCAAGCCGAGGATCCAAACCGCTAGCTAAACTAACTTGCACGCTCGAAGGAAAGTTCTCACAACTTTTCTTACACATCTTTCGCGAAGTCCATCATCTCCACACACATGGGAACCCCGGTTACTGAGAGTAAGATTTGACAACACACGGTGTGTATTCCTAATTCACCGATGTACCTGATACTGTAATATCCTGATTTGTTGGTGTAACTTTGCTACTATCTCATTATAAGTGGTACATATGTTATTCACATTTGTAACCACGGTGGTTAGACAGATTACTATCATTGATCACATTCATTATCTGAATTGACTGTACTGCCTATGATACATTTTCCTCTTAGTCCACCTTATATGAGTTTTCATTAGTTACTGACAAATATGCTTAGACATCCGGAACCTTTGTTTTAATGCAACACTCATTAGTCATCGAACAAGCGCGGAATGTTCGAACTGACCACGTGGAATTAGGGGGACCAGGACTCTCACATCTGGCGGGAACGGGTTTGGGGGCCAAGATCAACCGGCACAGCCGGGAGTATAATGGCAGCGTAGAATACTGAATTGTAGTTAAATAATTTGTAGATACTATAAATAAACCAGTAGCAGAAGTATAAAGAAATCAGGATCCTGTAGCTTTTATGGTGCTTTATAGTACTTTTATAGTTTACCGTAACCTTGGTAGCAGGTGCCCGGAGTTTCTAATTTCATAAATATGTCTAAAATGGACCTATGTTATTGGATAAGTAAATAGTGTACTCGGTTAGTCAGGAACTGAAAAATAGCCACTTTACGCAAGAATACAAAGAGCGATACACTTAAATTGAAGGGGAAATGAATATTTTGCTTACCTCACATGCTCCTACGTGATTTCTTTTTTGGGAAACGACTGGGCAGAATGGTTAGCGTACTTCGAGAAATAGGTGGACAAGAACGGAAATGACTGTGAGAATAATATGTAAATAACGGGGTGAACGGATGTGGCACGAATAGACAAATAACCATGCGATTGTAGTGGTTGTGATTACACGGTAATTTATCTTTGTTTTTATCATTTCCGTAACCGATCACTTTGTACCATTTGTTTAAATTCACAACTTTTGAATATAACAATTTCTACGCGCTCGCGTCGTGCTGCTTTCGCTTTTGTTGCAGCTTGTGATTGTGCTGCTGCCACGGCTATCCACTACTCGGAATATATGTTAGAACCTCTAGTCGGCATCAGACTATTATCGACTGAAGAAGGAACTAGAACGCAAGTGAATTGATTTTTCCTCTATTTTGTGTTTTTGCTTAAGACTGCATTTTGCCCCAGCACTAGAACTCATTAGGTAACGGTCCGCTACACCATATGCGCACACCTAATTACATATGGGACTTGTTACTGAATGCATATTTACAAAGGAAAAGTAACGCGAAAACTTCAGTTGCATATATGAATGCCTGGGGAGCAGTAAGTTAAGTGATCTAAGGTGAAGGAGAAGTGAAAATGCATGTCGGTCCCTGGTCAATATGTGGTGGCTAAATGCTCACAACGGCGGAATGAGCTTTCTTAGGGTACATAAATGGTTGATGAAACCTTTATATATATATATATATATATATATATATATATATATATATATATGGATATAGGTTAATAAGGCGTACATTTATGTATACATAATGCTGTCAGAAAGGGAATGCATATATTTAATTACAAATATATGCATTCCTAATTTTGCAACTTTAACGTGATTAGAAATGATATTGCTCCTCCAATCGATCCATGGTTATATCCTCATGTAGGAAGACAGTTGTACACGTGTTACGGTAGCACTGATCATCAGTTCTATGCCACTTAAATGGACGGCACGTTATTAGTCCCCGCTATGATTACTTAATGCAAATCCCCGCAACTGGACGTCAGTGGACCAACGTATACATTCTTTTCAGTACAGAGATATAAATGACCTTAACCGTACGTAAATGAGTAAATAATTAAGTAAGTATCTGTCAGTTTTAATGGAGTTTAACCGGTATCTGTAATGGTGCATATCAAGGTGTCTGGAGTGAAGTAAGTAAGGTCCGCATTTCATTAATAAGGTAATACCTTTTTATGAATAATACTAACGGAAATTTATCACACCCAGTATATGCGGAATTTATAGGTAGCATAGGGAATAATGGGATGGCAAAAGGAAGAGAGAAAAATCGATGAACGTCTTTGCGATGTTTTCATACAAGTAGCCCACATATATACGCAAGACTATATGTAGGTTTATGTTCCTGCGAACGTGACGGGTACATAGTAAGGCCATATGATTGCCTCACGGGTGGCATTTGTTTGTTCACTGAACCGCCCTCCAGTGTTGGCCGAGATTGGTTGCACGAGCGATGCATGGAAAAGTATCATGGGGTGCTATAGCAGCAGTGTCATAAAGATCATTAAACAGGTAGATATTTTTGACTTCACTGCGGTAAAGGAACGGCGTTTATTAAGCCTATGTATAATCCACAGGGAAGTATAATGGTGGCCTACAGCGACAGTTATGTTATCGGCACCAGGAGCCTACTTGAACGGCCTTCACTTATGTTAATTGGGTTCCATGATATTTGCATCCATATGGGCGGCGGTATAGTAAGCACTGCTAACGAATGAAAAGAGAATGCATCTGCACGCCCACAGGAATGATTTTAACTGTTCCCAGCGCAGCTTCATCAATTCTGCCACCATGGAATTAGCAATGACTGGTCTCACAGGTGTTCTTGACTGACAGTACATAAGTCTCCGTAGGTCTCACGTTGATGGCAGCATAATGGGCACGGGGGAGGACTGCGCTATAGGCGGAGCGCGCCTCCATAACTACTGGTCATGAAATGCATATAGGTCAGATAGAAGGCATTATTGTTGTTAGGAGGGAAGCCACAGTGGTAAACTTAGGCATTGCCAAAAAAGAACGTAAAACGTTCGTAAAATGCAACCTTCTACTTGAAAGAGAAATGGGCTCAAGTTCCAGCGGGACTGGAACGATAGGATGATCCCGTGAGTGTTCATTCTTCGGCGGGTCGTTGAACCAGGAGTTGGCGAACTTTGAAATACTGCTGGACCTAAAACAAAGACCGCATCCCACCCTGTATAACCAATTAATGCCCACGTATTCTGCCCTAGCAGTCCCTGCTGGGTCGGTTACGTGAAGTAAGACTGAGAAAAAAGTAAACGCAGAAGCCAAAAGAGAAAGTGGTAAGAGCTAAGCAAGTGGAATACTAAGATATTTGAGTCATTAAAAAAAGAACTGAAAAGTGAAGGTGAATCAGCTAGGAAAAAGAAAAAATTTGCTTTTGCCGCACAAGAGCATCGAGCCGGCGTGCAAAACCCTAACCGTTGGTTCCCTAGCCACGTGATCTGGAAGCGAATTCCAGCGACCTATAACTCGGCGCGACAGACGAGTTTCCACCCTAACCCTATCAGACCGTGGTTTATGCAGTTTCAGTGGGTGACCGCGGAGATTAGGTAAAGTAGCGGGACTAAATAGCCATGACAAGCCCGGGCCAATCTTACCCGTCAAAATACGATAAGTGAGAATCAGGTCCCCACTTATCCTTCGATAGTGCATTGAGTACATCCCCAAACTGAGCAAGCGTTCAGGATGCGTCTGTCCCCGTAGACCCTGCACTAACCGAGTGCCCACTCGTAACACCCTCTCCAAGTCCATTTTGTCTCGGTTAATACCTGGTGGACAAGCCTGAATACAATATTCTAGGTGGGGTCGGACGAATGCCAAAAATATTTTCACAAACAAATTGGCCGTTAGGTTTCTGAAAGAGCGGCGGATAAACCACATCATACGAAACCCTCGGCAAGGAGCCTACTTCCAGTTGTCTCCAGGTTGATGTGCTGATGCGTGTACGACTCCTAAAGCAACCTGCTGAGTGACAACAGGGAGTTCACCACCGCCGACAACATATCGGGTGGGAGGATTTGCAGCTCCGATTCGGAGAACAGAGCACTTGGCCCTATTTATGTGCATCAACCATTAGGTAGACCATTCCCAGAGCCCATCCAAGGCACGCTGAATTGACTCTGGACCCCCGAGTCATCCACAATATTCCAGAGCTTAAGATCGTCAGCAAACATAGGTGGTGACACTCCTACCTCTCGCCGGCAAGTCATTTACAGCAATCCAGCATCCTGTAACTGTGTAGTATTTATTACGCCGTAAAAATAGCAACTTACAGTTTCCCAGGAACGTTGCTATGCCTGCCATGAACACAGGGATACTGCATGTACCGGTTCGGGTACTAATCTGGCAACCCCTTTCACTTTTGCCGTTATTAATCCTGTAGAGTCACAACCGGATGCTTGCAAAAACCTGTGGCAGTTGCAAATTGCTTTACTTGGGACGCAACCCCATCAAGTTTCGGATAATAGTACGCAATAAAAGACCTAATCTCTCAGATTCATCCACCAGAGAGTGGCTAATTTTTGACATGAAAAATGGGCCTGGAGGGACTTTGTGTTCCGGTACACCAGGATGCTTTTATGACTGGATTTGAAGGAGATGTGAATAGGTCGCTTTGTGGTTAAGTATTTACAAAAAAATGGTAGTTGGTAGAATATCTTAGTTGTAAATTTCGCTTTCATTCATCGCGATTTCAAAAAATAAAAAATACAACAGTCTGACAAAAGATACGTATACCCGTCATCCAAGCAAGTAAGTTACTGCAAGCATAAACTTTACATACATGAAGCAATTACATTAACACTTGGTACCACAAAAATTACGCATATACTCTGCAGCCACTCAAACTAACTTGGATGATACCGAGGACAATCTTAGCGAAACCGTTTCCCGCCATGACAAAAATTAGCCCTTCCCCATCCACCATGATGACAGTTACAAATGTGGCGCCGAGTGATTTCCAATACTCCTGTAGTCTGTCACAACCACTAACTATGAGAACCACATTAACCTTCCTCAATACAAAACATACCCCGAGTTAACATGTGTATACTATACATATATACAAACCGCCATCTAATGTCAACCTCTCCAGTTGGCCTAGCATACCTACCTAACCAAACTCGCTGCTAGGCAAATCTCAGATGTGAGAGTCCCGGTCCGGGAATTAAGTGTCATACCACAAGTCTAGCGCGCAAATTCAAATACATATAATATACAAGAAGGGAAGGTTGATGCAATATGACTCGCGAAATTCACTTTTTGGCCGCGGGAGGGGAGGATCCGTTTAAGGATACCCGCGAATTCGAAAAACGGGTGATGTCTTCAGGTACAACTTATCTTGGGATCTTGGAAAATATGGTGAATTAGTGCTAAAATGTGGAATGTTAGCTTTGAGCAGGTCTAAATACCAAAAATGCATCCTTTTGTCATATATTTGATTAAATGTATAAGCTAGTAATTCTCGTAAAGATACAAATGTGATGCTAAGCAAGTGCTTTACATAGGGTTTGAAAATGGAGGAAGAATGCTTGTAATGGGAGGAAAGCGTGTGGCGGTTCATTGGTGCACTGTAACATGAACTTATTGATGACAAGTGTATGTATGTGTGGGGATTTGTGGGCCTGCCGCTATGCGTGTGTGCCAATAACAAAGCTACTCAAAATGAGAATAGAAATAGCATGCCATATGTTGCATAAAAGTCTGGACAGAATTACGGATAGACAAACCTATCTATGAGTGTTTGTCTACTGTAGGAAAGGGTGGATGCAGGAATATATATATATATATACATATATATATATATATATATATATATATATGAAAATGTAACCTGTATATATTAGCGCTTTTGCGCATGTTATTACAAGTACTTAAGTAAAGTTAGTTATATCTATTTAATTTTTACATTTGAAAATAAATGGATTGCAGACCCTTCAATATATCCCTGCGTATTTGCTTCTGTTATCGGGCATTAGCATTCAATTTTTTGTTATCCCTGATAATGTGTATTGTAGAATATAAAATGGGAACACGTTATGGCTCACGCGGGTAGTTGCCGAACGCAATTTTCCGGGTCTGTACGTCAGCGGACCAGTGTATGCTTTTGTTTAATGGGTCACATTTATTGCATCTTTTGCGAAACTGTTTTGGTAAAGTGCTTAGTATTTACATATGACTGGTTATGGAGACTAACAGATATTTGTGAATGTACATCTTGCAATATGACGAATAGCGTGGTTGGATTGCGCATTTCCATCATAACCTGATACAGTTATTATAAAACAAAAGCATTGAAATTTTTAGGTGCAGTTTATGAAGGACTTGTATGAAAAATATGCAATAACATGGCTACCAAGAAGCAACTTGGAAAAGTTAAGAACACGGATAAAATAATTTCATGTATGTATACCACGTATATGTGCAACGAACTAGATATTACTGGCTATTCCTGCAAAAGTTGCGGGTGCATACTAAGGTCATACAATTGCGTCAGGTTGTCCCTTTAATGTCCATATTTTGCCGGACTCCATGGTTGGCGTCACTTGCCGGCATGAGGAATGCCTAGAAAGGTAATATAAGTACCATAACAGTAGCGTCAGCTTCACCAATGAACAGGTATGTATTAAACGTTTGAACCAGCAAAAATGTATGTAGCTTAATAAAGCTATCCGTAACCAATAGAAAGACGTTATTATTACTATTATTATTACTATTTTTACAATGCCCTCGACTCCACTAGCTTCCACGAACTGCGGTTAATTAGTCCAAGTAGTCCCATGTACTATGCATTGCTACAAGCAATAGGGAAGCCTCAACTTTTGTCGCCAGGCAGCTTTACGATCTGTTCTTATCAACCCCGTAGTGGACCCATAGCATTGTTGTCATTATGGCAAGTAACAGTGAAAAAATGGTTCGCTCCTTAGTCTGCACAGGCGTTTATCAGGCTCACATAGGCCGCAAATGACAGAAAGACTAAGGATAACATGTGATCTGCGAAAGTGATACACGTATGTATGCGGCGCGGACGTCTGAAACGAACTCGAATGATCAGGTCATCATGGGGAACATGCAGTGCCGTAGAATGTAGACGCCGTAATTAATCTGATGCGTAGACTCCGCCAGTATAACTTCGCGGTACCTTGCGACTAACTCACAAATGCAAGAAGGCACGAAGGAAAGGAATCACACCATCATACCCTAATAAGAACCTTTGTTTTCCAACTTGGTGACTACATGCTCTACTACACTCACTTGCTCCGCCTGACTCCGATGCCTCAGATGATATATATCAAGCCTGGTAATATGGATGTCGTATTCTGTCACCACGAAATTCCTGCTTTCACTTGTCTGAAGAAACGACTTCATCAACTTTAAAAGCGCCGCCTCCTGTACCGCATTATGCCGCCGAGTAACCGAATAAAGCCAAGGTTGCCCTAACTGTAACAAATGCGAATACCTCAAACAGGCGCGGCCACTTTCATAATACACCTGCCTTTCAACACGACAGAAAACCGGGTCTTGCAGTTGTAACGTCTGTACCTAGAAGATGCAACAGCAGTTAACATTGTCATGAAGCTTACCCTTTCCTTTTCATATTCTTCCGATTGCTGTATTGCACATCGATACTGAATGAATCGATAAGGAAAATCATCAGGGAGATCGTTTCCAGTCCTTTGATTATGACCCGCCTCAGTAACCACGACGCATCTATAAAATGATCTTGCAGTTTTCTTTTGGAACCGCATCCAATCGCGTTGGAACTCCTAAATTGCATCGTAACGACCAGATATCATGCAATGAAAAGCAGCGGTGTGAACCTGCATGGCCAGGCCGGATCAGGTCAGGTCAGGTACAACGGAGGATAGAGGCTTTTGACTAACCAGCCTTCTGTTTCTTGTGCCGGAACTTCGACTTTGGATTGACTCTTCCTGCTTCTGCAAAGCGATGAAACAAGAACAAACTTTGCACATTCAGGTGTCAGAAGCAGAATAAACTAGGTATTCCGATAAAAATACAATATCGCTTTGAAAATGTCAGAGCAACGCTCATCTAAGCCTCTTTTGAAGGCTTCTACAGACTCACATTCCACTTAATCAGAGGGAAGCTTATTCCAGATGGCAAAAGACACGGAAACTCCAAAGTGTAGAAGCTAAATAACGCAAGAACAAACCACTTACACTGTCTCCCTTCTTTACCTATGACGTATATTCCCCTTAAGTTGCCCTTACCGTTTACATAACAATAGACTATCCAAAACTGCTTACGCATGTTTACACTGACTGTATCAGGCAACCGTCACGGACAATACTTCAATCACTTATCGTTTGACGGTCGTTCAGGAAAAGTATGGCCCCAATTATGAGCATATTTACATAGAATTTCATGCAGTAAAAGGTGATGTTCTATTGGAATAGCAGAAACCACTGTTAAAAACACGGAATACGCAAGTGAATGGCGGAAATAAGAAAATCCGTGAATTTTGGATCTGCTACGTTATATTTTGTACCGTAAATAGTAATGTACATATGTAGTCTATTTTATCAGGCTGAATGAGCTTTCTAAAGTAATTTAGCAAATAAATAAGCGCTAAATTATAACTAGTTTACTTCCTTAGCTAACTTTTGTAGACCTGTTTTTATTTGAAGACTATGAGTTAAAGAAGCACTTCTGTGGTTTAGTATATGCAATACTAATGATCTAAGCGTTACATAAAACGTGCGGTTGTCATAAATTCTTAAATATTATCCCCAATTAATCAAGCAAATGGGCGCTGTTTTATGAGGAATATGGATTTGCTTTTGCGGAACAGGAGGTATTCCCTTAAATATAAATAAATAATCCGGAGAAGGTACATGAACGGAAATGCAAAAGGTTAATAAAAATAAATGGAAAAATGGTAAAGGTTTATTGAAAGTATGTAAATAAGGTGACTGCAATAATTCAGCGTGAACTGTTATCCAGCTGTTAGGGTGTACCACATAGATGAGGAGAACATGTTATTTGCACGAACTTCTGAAAGCCGCATAACGGCTGCGTTAAATAAAAGTTACGCAACAACACCACTGGGTGCAACCAAGCTAAAAGACAACTGCCTTACCTTTACCGCCACTAGCTAAAAGATGTGGCCGGCTGCATATAAAGTCGCACAGCAGTACCACTAGATGCAGTACAGCTACCGGACTACTCAAGTGCGCTGACTGCTAGTAATTAAAAGACGTGGCCGGCTCCATTTAAGGTCTCACAGGAATACTAATAGATGCTATAGAGCTACCGGCCTGCTAACTTCCGTTGACGGCTACCAGTCAACGGATGTGGATGGCGACATTTAAGGTCGCACAGCAGTACTGATAGATGCAGTAGTGCTACCGGATACTCACTTATGATGATTGCCGGTAACTAGAAAATGTGGCCGGCTCCAATTTAGCGTCGCATAGCAGTACTACAAAGTGCAATGGAACTACCGAACTTATGCTGATTGCCAGTACTTAAAAGATGTGGTCTACACTGACTAATATTTAGGATAGGGTTCTCATGTCAAACAAATCAATATTACGCAATAATGGTCGGGCGCAAAGACACTCACTGGCTGCCACGTGGTATGCTCCAACACATACCCACTAGCTATTGGGAAGGGTGAGTCACCATCGAGAGGAAGCGATCCGGAATGGCAGCCTTGGATAACCCAAAAAGGGCCGGTTGATAGTTCTCACGAAGATGTATATAGGAAAAATGGTGTGGAAAAATAATTGACTCACTTCATAACTCATAACTAGAGCCGTCGCGTCTTATTGACATCACCGTCTCGGAGGAAGTGCGACGCATAAATACGCGAGTAGCATAAGGAGACAAACAAGAACCCAGCTTCTTCACATACCTAGTGCCTGGAAGAGTTCATGCATTCGGCAGCAACAACTTGACTAGCGACGTGGTCCAAAGCGAATCTGCATCGTGTGCGCTCCGAACAACCGCCTCAAATAGTTACAATAAGAATGTCCTCTCGCTTAGGCTCACCTTAAGATGCTTATTCGCGTACCCCACGCTGTTTGTGGTGAACATACCCAACATGCGCACTTTGCGCAAACTATGGTACGCCTAACTTCCTGTGAAGGGCAAGCAGTGCGATAAAGGCACCTGAAAGTCTCTTTGCTACTAACCCGTGTAACTCTAAGCAGCATATTAAACTGCAATTTGGTTTTGGTGTACACTAAACCGTGCATCCACTGCTTCAACAAAATGCTGGCAGCCTTTTTGACCTTTGACAGAGACTGGCATTAGCGTGAAATGTCACGCAGGAAATGAAATCAGCATAGTACTACCATGGTCCGTGGAGAATGCCTCTTAAATGCCTTCATTTGCGCCAGTCACCTATGTATCACAATTGTCTTAACTGAGTACGTGTTGGGCAACATCTCTGACAACGCACGGACCACCTCCAACTAACGACCGGCCGTCTCTTTGGTCATCAACACGTAGAACAAGCCGCGACCAACGTCGAAACCGTAGGTTAGCACTCCTTGTCAAAGAACGCAACCACCAGAGTTCAGCTGATTCCTGGCGTCTGCCAGAAACACGTCCCCGTATTTTGCTACTACGAAAGTAACCGATGCAGGAAAAAAAAGGGGAATCGCACCTGCGACCCATTCCTTCACACACGCACGCGCTTTCTTATTCAATAAATCTACAACTGGGTTTACCTCGTTTCCCTTAGACGTGCGACCTATACGATGCCGGGTAGAAAAATAGTCCTGACGATTTAACCGCTTGTTATACCTTTTCAATACATAGGCTCGCAATTCTCCGGTATTAGGGAACGTTTGCATCAAATCAAACACCTGCCGCTCCATTTCGGGAGGCAAACACCGATTACGCACCTCTAAACTTGGATTCCTCGGGTAGAAAGTATGATTATGTACCAGACTATGCGTACTTATCTCATAGTAAACGCCCTTAACACTGATGACTATGCTCGCCTCACAACCAAGTCTGACTTACCCATAGAACATGCATGACACGTAAAACAACGTCCACAATTACCGACTGCCATCTTTATCTTTGCTGTTTCGAAGCACACAACGATATTGTACCCATGTATATTGTATCCCTGCGGGTAGTTTTAGACCTGACCTCTGCTTACATGATGCAACCGTTAAGACGTCATATTTGTAAAAACTGGTTGCTGTCTGCACTTGGAAACGCTTCGAATCCTCTTCGAATTCTTCAAATGCCTCATAGTATTGGCGAAAATTAGCGCGGAACGCAATTGTGTCATCTACAGCCATAGGCCCATTGCAGCTAAACCGAAACAACACATGCGCACTAAAACAAAAACCTTTCCATACATCGTACAAAAATATATCATCTTTTCGCATACCCCTAAAGTAATATAGAGTTAATGAAACGTTTTCAAGCCTTCACAACCTATTTCATAACCTTCCTTGGTAGTGACCAGTACAGCAAGCAGTTACCGCCCACAAATTACTATTAGTTGTTGTTGCTTAATCCGACGCTCTCTATAAGAGAACAGCAAATGACAATTAACATTAAGGTTGGATATCCTATTTTCAGCATCGGAGGATTATATTATAGTACTTCACGGAATTTATTTTTTAAAATGGTTCAGTATGCATTTAAATAAGAAACCACAATTTGGTGTGTGAACGCAAATAATTGCTCCGTTGCGAGTGACGAAAGATAGTAAACGCAGACATTTCTATTGAATGTACGGTGGCTGATGCTATCGCCACAACTTGAGAATATGTAAATATGCAAACGTATTTAATTATATAATACTATGGAGCTTGTCAGTACTGTAAACGTTTACCTTGGCTAAGTTATGTTAATTGACCATGCCGATAGTGCCTTTGGCGCTGATTCTAGTGGGGAGACAGTTTAGTGTTCCTAGGGCATGAAAGGATCATTGACCAATCGGCAATGTCGCTGCGGTTACATCAAAGGCTCTACCGCTGGATCCTTCGACGACGATTGTGAAAGTGACGCACACTGTGCGAAGGTTAGCATTGACATTCAGTTTGTTGTGGGTGTGAGCAGCCGCCTGTATAGCAACGCACACGAACTGGTGCACTACATCAAGCAGTTCCAGAGAACCTCCGGGTCATGCTACAGTGTTCGAACGTCGAAAGCGGATGCCTCCGACGAAAAGACGCTGGTAAAAGCTCACTGCTACCGGAAAGGGTTTGCCCGCCATCCTGACGAAGGCAAAAGAAGAAGACTGTTGAATCACACACATTGCGAGGCCCATTTCAGTGTTTGTAGGCTGAAGACTTGGTTCAGAATAACCAGGTTCCCCATGGTGCATAATCACGAGCTTCTGGGAGACGAAGTATTGAAGTGGTTCCGTAGAAATTATCGATTGGAAGCGGAAGAGCTGGAGGTAATCAGATCGATGCTTGAATGCCGAAGCCGATGTTTCCACATCCGGTGCTACGTCTGATCGAAGTTCTGAAAATACCTGACGAACGCGGACGTCGGCAACCTTCGTGCAAAGCACGTGTTCGGGCGCCACAAGCAAGGTAGGTTGTTTTTTGATTAGGTAGCTTAAAATGCACTGTTTCAGGATATATACTGGACTTGGAATCACATTTTAACCAGCTAGGGCGAGCCCGGTGTCTGCGCGACGAAAACAATCGGATCACCCAATTCGTCTACTCCATACCCGAAATGCTGGAACTGTACCCCCGGTTTCCCGACTATTTTGCTTAATGATAGCACCTTCTCCACTAACCAACAAAAGTATTTTTATACCAACTGCTTAAAGTCGATGGCTGTCGAAAGGTCTGCCGGTTGTCATTGCTTTTCTCTGGCGAAGATGGAGACTGACGTCAGAAGCTTACTCCTCACGTGTATGGAGTTTGTAGGTGGGGCTTCTGGCGTCAAGTGCATTATGTCCGATGGTGCACTGGTCAGTGCGAACGCTCTACCCAACGTCTTTCCTTCCGCACATCATTTCTTATGCCGCATCCATATAATTAGAAATGTTATCAAACCTTTTCCCCAATCCACTTCATTCAGACGTTTTTTCATCGCGATGTACACGTGCAACTTTTGGAACTCATTCATATTAATGAGCAACCTTTCTTTCACTATACCAGTTCCTTCATTCTTCTCAAAGCCTGCAGAAGGGCCAACAGCAGGATTCCTGGTTTTGCAACTTACGGCATACACGACACGAATATAGTGGAGTCCATGCTTCGCTGCTTGATGATGGAACTACTGAATAGGCGAGTTAGATTATGGGAAGCCATACAAGTGACACAAATGAGCGCGATGTCTGATATGGAACCGACGAAAAGCGATATTGGATGCCCCGTCACGACCTCCGAATTATCGGTCATCCGGAGTTGGAGCACTTATACCGCCGATTGATGCCGTACGCTATTTTTGTACTAGCGTCTGAGTTGATTTCAACGTATCCGGTTGTGATTTTCAGCAACGGTGAGCATGCAACTGTTTCCAGCGATCGTCGACTGGAGACGGTGAACCACGACAGCCGTACGTGCACATGCAAAAGGTATGTCGGATTTGGACTTCCTTGCAGACACCTGCTGCATTTCGTACAGCTAAAGAGTGTGTATGTCAACGAACTGCTGGTCAGCCGACGGTAGACGAGAGGGAATAAGGACACGAGTGCCGTTTTAATCGCGCCGGTAGACACATTAATACTCGGAAGATAAGAACCGAGCTCCATTTGGAATATGGCGCTGAAAGACCTACATGCACTTTATCAGCGGATGCAACCAGCACACTTCGGTCTGTACACTGCGTGGCAATGGATTTTTGTTCAACAAGCTGACACGCAAGGAATGCTTTCGTTCACTTTCCCCCCTTCAGTGCATCTAGCCACGGACACGGTCATTGCCGATGACAACCAGCTGCCGGAGTCCTCAGTTCTGAACTTGCACGTTGCAGCCCTTCATCTGTCGGCGTTGCTGGAGGGGATTGTCACGTCGGCCACCGAGAACGCGGTCTTTAGCGACGAATGGAATGTGGCAATTACAAGCTCGCATGAAGAAGGCACTATACCAGCGGTTCTACCTGGTGCATAGCTAACGGCCGCTGTTTACGACGCAAGGCATGAACCCCGGAACTCAACAGCTGCCGAACAAACGAACCATCCAAGTTTGCAAGATTTGGTGATCGATGAAGAGATATTCTCAGAATGCAGCTTACAAGATCCGGAAGAAAAGGAGTGGCGAACAACACACTGGGTTCAATGTCCGTATTGTACACGTTGGTACCATCGAAGCTGTCTTCTGCAGCCCCCATAATATCGGTTTTCCGATGCTTTTTCTTCGAACAGATATTTGAATAACACTGCACAGGAAGTTGGTGCCTTTTGTAGGCCCTATTTGTCAACGTGTTTTTCCTGTTCTGCTTAGCTCCATGTGCGCTAATGATATAGTTAGATATACGCCACGTTACTAATAATTTCATTGCCATGTAAAAATTAACGCGGATGTAATTTCTTCTTCTGTTTACATCCACCGCATAAAGCCAACCCATCCTCAGCGTGGTGCGGTGGTGTAACCAGTTGTTAATTGGGCGAACATGTCTCTAGTGGTTTCATATGAGGGAATAACGCTAGATGCTAATCCATATATGATTGGTCTTTCCTTTCAGGGCATCAGCGAATGGGATGAAAGAAAGTATGAGGAAAAAACCCCGGTGTGCATTGTAAAACGAATAGAAAGCTCGTGATGGACCTGTACTTTTCTTCATACTATCGTATTGTGCAATGTACGCACATAATACACGTTGTGACTACCACTGTGTGTACTTATCCATGGGTGAAGGGTGTCGCGTTCGTTATTACACATGCTCAGTGTAAGCATGTTGTAACCGCACATACAGCCACTTTACATCCGAAGAAGTTGTCCACTTATGTTCAAAGGGGTAGCAGTGCGAACTAGTGCATTCCATCGTTGCAGCGTGTGAACGTGTAGCACTACCTTGTAGCGAATGTCTTTAGACTGCTTATGTTTAATGGCTTTTAGCATCGGCTGTATGCTGCTGGGTGGTAAAAACAAGTGTGACCATTTTCCGAACAGACTGCTCTCTTTGTATCCGAGGCCATTTTTGGCAATTGATCGGGTTACATGTTGCGGAACAAGGATTGACGGCCAGTGCTGCTTTTGTCGTATTTTAGAACACAGCATGGCAACTGTGCCAGTCAAATGCGTGCGACCGATGTTAGTAATCGTTGAAATGGGCGATTGTTTGTCAGTGCACTTAAATAGACAGCGATTAACCAACTGGATAGTTTATGCCCGAGCTTGTCTGTTGCACAACCCTACTACTCGAAAGTGCCTGGGAAGAATACCGAAACCGAGGAGAGATAAATATGCGGTTATTGTCCTCATGGCACCGTAGTAGTAACTGTTGACAGTACACCTCGTGTACAGTGCGGACCCCAGTTGCCTACGAGCGGAGACCGATAGGATGACAAACACGGAATTATACGGAAATTAGAGTCGTACTAACGGATGAAGCCGGAGTATGACGTTCACCAGCGAACCTCCTGTCCGTGCCAAGGGACACCAGTAAAAGTGGAACAAAGACGTCCGATAGTATTGAAGGTCAATGCAACCACGACTAAACCGACCTTGGTTGTGTAGTTATAACAGTAGTGAGACAAACTTTCAAATGAGAATATCAGTTGCAATGGTTTGGTGTTTTAAGTGGTTACATGGAGGAAAGGAAGGTGCGGCGGAATGGAACGTAGATTGAAAACGTATAGGCAGTGGTTCGGACAAATCTCAATGACCAAAATAGACAGGGTACCGTAGGCAGCGAAAGTAATTGTTGGCAATTGACCACACTGTTGTAGAACCCACTGGAGAAAAATCATCACATTTAATGCTTATTGCCAACAGTCCTATGCATAATATATAAAGCAAACTACTGCGGCAGTGGGGGTTCGTTTCCTAATCAGTTAGGTCTTTGCAGAACACAATAGAGAAAAATCACCGGATATAATAATCATTACAAAATAGGTTTTGAGAAGCATGGAAGCCAAAAATAGGTGAAATGATTCGTATCGAATTCCAGTTATTCAGCTAACCAAGTAAAACCAAAGGCAGTGTGGTGCGATGAGTTGTTGATATGAATTAAGTGCAAATACATCTGCTGCTGCTACGAGTGAACGAATTATGGTGCGTCACATTAATATTTAATGTATATGTCCATGGCTAGCTTCATACTTCTGTGCCTGAAATACGTGCAGATTAGATGAAGGCGGTAGTGAAAGCACGCACTCACAATCAGCTGTGCTTATTTCGCTGACAGGGAACGAACCAGCAACTTGTTCTTCCACCTTGCAGTTTGCCGAGTACGATGGAACATTTAAGTTGCGTGCGTATTTCTCACTACACCGAAGCTTAGTGCCGGCCCAGAAACACTCAACCTACATAACACTACTGTATCCGTTGCACCAGCCTTGTGTGATGCATAATATGCAGCTAGTGAACTTGTTTTCTATCGGCACATGACGTGCTATGAGTGAAGATAACGGGATATCAAGCTTATAAGGCCAGATTTAAGTGAGGCCATTGTCCTCATTGTATAAAACGGATTAGTTGTGCGAGGTGAACACGCAAACCATAGAGAAGTCCAGATCTAAGTCGCTCAGGTGCATTAAGCTTAACAACCTGATTGCATCGGTACCCTGTTAAAAATTTGGCGCAAGTTCAGAGTATTACACAATATGCCACACAGCGTTATAGTTTTGTCATAGACTGTAAAGCTCTAGGTGTAACCACGTTTGCGTGGTTATTTTGACCTGTACGCAATTAGCACAGAACATTTTGACAGTGTGTGATTTCCTAAATCTGGTCAAGAAATCTACACCCAGTTCACGTGCATGGACATCACAACTGCATTTACGAAAATGTGATAAACTATTTCATTGGTTAACTCTTTGTAACTACAACGTTAAATCCCATATGCAAGTGAGAAGTTATGACCAAAATTGGCCTCAGGTGCAACAACTTGATATTTGGCTTATCCTCTCAGTGACACCTACTGTTACATGCAGTACATTATCTGCGTAATGGCTACTTTGTGCGTCTGCTAACGACATGTGTGCTCCCTTCCCAATGAAACTGCGTATATGAGAATAGATGTCTCACGCTGATCTCACTCGAATATCCAATCCTATGGTATTGCAATCTTTCACATTGGCAACATAGTATGAGCCTTCTACTCGTACTTGGCGGCTGTAAGATTTCGGTCATTTACGATATACCTCCCACCATGCCGGGACAGGCGTGCCTTACTTTGTCGAACAGTTACTTCGTTTGTTTGTTTATTTAGTAACAGCAAGTGCTTCTGGAATGAGGGATATGACATATTAATTGGAGCCTGCGCAATTGTCCACACTCATCATAGCTGAAACGCGCTTATCTACCCATGAAATTCTTCTACTCTTCGCTTTGTGGTCTAGTCTATAGACCTTGGCCGATCGTTGATGGATATCGACCAGCGTTCACGTACGCCTCCTTACATTCCCATGGTTAGCGTTGTAGGTTTGTCTGTGTGTGCATGCTAATCCCCGGCACTGGTTCCGTGCGTGTGCGGCTACCGACGACCTTGGATCTCCAACCCTACTCTTCGCCGAACATGACACGTTCAGCCCGGAGCATGTGTCGCACCCCCTCCTCCGTTCACTGGTCGCTCGTCCAAACACCATGTTTATGCGTGCCATTAAACTCTCACCCTGTGTTTGGACCATCCATTGATTGGTCAACGCCATTATTCTTAATACTCGTAATACTCAGGTGTGGTGACTTATTCCTTTGATTGTCCGTAGTAGACAACTTGTTCCCTCCTATTGTTTACTGACACCTTGTTGTCAACTTGCATACACCGGGATACTGAACAATTGAAGTATGTCCCAATTATCAACTGTATATATCCTAGTAGTGCCGTAGTATTTGTGATCCGACTTGTGTTGATTTCGTGATCTTTGGCTACGCGTTATTCAACGTTCACGGTGGACGTTACAGTAACATTGGAACTCATTGGATGCGGTGCATTACAGCTTACACCATCGCAGTGCTTTTGTTTTTATGCGGTTGTCCAAATAAATGAACCTGGTTCAATCTATCCGTATTCCGTTCAGTGTTTCGGAATCTTTATTAGTCACCATCTTTGCGTCGGCCCTTTGAACATAAAAGCATACCATTATAAACCGTTAGAACACACGGCTTAATGGAGTTCAGCTTCGTCATAGCATCCTAGTCGTGCTATCAGCATTGTGCATTAAAATCTTGCATACTATTACAATTGTTAAGCGCGTTCACAAGCGAAGCTAATCTGCCAGGTAGATTAACACTCAGCACCTTTGTCTGGACCAAGGGACATTGGTCCATCATTTTCGTTCTTCGCCGACTTAAGGAATCTGTGCTGTATATGTCTGATAAAAAATCCAATAACTCTTCTTTATGCAATTGTCAAATGTTGCATAAAACTCTCTCAAGCTAGAGTTCTTGATGTCGCTGCTCGTGAACTATATGCAGATGTTTTGCCCTACACCGAACTTTCAGATGTGCGCAGCAACCTACACGCTCTGTTGCCCTGATATTTCCCTTGCATCCGCTTAGAATGATGAGGGTGCGAGAGAAAGTGCCATGATATCATACTAACAAGGCCCGAGAAATTTGAGGTCATTGTCCACAAGGATGTAACGGATTCTCTGCGGGAATTCAACACCGGAACTATAGATAAGTCCGTATGTCAGTTTGGAAGTTGCATGTAGCAAAATAACTTCATGGATTCGGTTACCTACCACATAATTCGCAAAATCGGCACCCCGAATCACCCACACTGTATGGTCCACGGAAAAGTTTTCTCTAGCAAACCCGTTGGGTGTAGGTAAAAAATTTGGGGACATTACTGCTTGACGTATCCAGCTGGCAATCAAGCGAGTTGCTGCGCGGAGACATTGACACGGTTAAACACATGATATCATGAGTGTCCGGACACGCATTGTTTTGCATTTCACCTGATAGGGAAACACGGAAAATCAACCTGTATGGGACACTAACTTCTCAGGTCGGACGCGGGAATGAATTATGTCGCACTCTGTTTTGTTTTTCCAATCAGATGTACATGTGATCATTTCTGGGGGTAATGCTGGTTGCCATCATGTGTCTTACTAACGCATACGCCTGTTATCAAGGCTTTCCGCTATACTCAGGTTGGGTTGAAAGTACTGCCCCACAAACATCAACGTGACTTTACGTAGAGGCAACATTCAGTGACTTCGTCTGCAAGCCATCTTGCACAGCCTTACCAGCCAGACCGATCGCAACGGTTGATTACACATGCGTTGCAACGCGAACTGAGTGCGTGCGCAAGCTTGCAAGAATGGCCACCCTGCTGCATTGGCCACTGCCTGCCCCGGCCTTACCAGCCAGGCCGGTCGCAACCGATGATCCCACCGCAACTTCAACATGCGAACGGAGTGTTTGCGCAGAACAGCAAGGCTGTGCATGACTGCCGCACCGGTCACTGACTGCGCAGAATCGCAATGCACGCCTGTTCCGGCATGATGGGAGGTACATCGTAAATGACCGAAATCTTACAGCCGCCAAGTACGAGTAGAAGGCTCATACTATGTTGCCAATATGAAAGATTGCAATACCATAGGATTGGATATTCGAGTGAGATCAGCGTGAGACATCTATTCTCATATACGCAGTTTCATTGGGAAGGGAGCACACATGTCGTTAGCAGAAGCACAAAGTAGCCATTACGCAGATAATGTACTGCATGTAACAGTAGGTGTCACTGAGAGGATAAGCCAAATATCAAGTTGTTGCACCTGAGGCCAATTTTGGTCATAACTTCTCACTTGCATATGGGATTTAACGTTGTAGTTACAAAGAGTTAACCAATGAAATAGTTTATCACATTTTCGTAAATGCAGTTGTGATGTCCATGCACGTGAACTGGGTGTAGATTTCTTGACCAGATTTAGGAAATCACACACTGTCAAAATGTTCTGTGCTAATTGCGTACAGGTCAAAATAACCACGCAAACGTGGTTACACCTAGAGCTTTACAGTCTATGACAAAACTATAACGCTGTGTGGCATATTGTGTAATACTCTGAACTTGCGCCAAATTTTTAACAGGGTACCGATGCAATCAGGTTGTTAAGCTTAATGCACCTGAGCGACTTAGATCTGGACTTCTCTATGGTTTGCGTGTTCACCTCGCACAACTAATCCGTTTTATACAATGAGGACAATGGCCTCACTTAAATCTGGCCTTAAAAGCTTGATATCCCGTTATCTTCACTCATAACACGTCATGGGCCGATAGACAACAAGTTCACTAGCTGCATATTATGCATCACACAAGGCTGGTGCAACGGATACAGTAGTGTTATGTAGGTTGAGTGTTTCTGGGCCGGCACTAAGCTTCGGTGTAGTGAGAAATACGCACGCAACTTAAATGTTCCATCGTACTCGGCAAACTGCAAGGTGGAAGAACAAGTTGCTGGTTCGTTCCCTGTCAGCGAAATAAGCACAGCTGATTGTGAGTGCGTGCTTTCACTACCGCCTTCATCAAATCTGCACGAACTTTTGCATTAACTGCTAAGCATTGGCTGTGGAACATCGCGACCCAAAGGTCAAATGGTTGAGGTGTGTCTACATTTCTTCCAACTTGTTTTATTTAGGTGTGCCCTGGAGAGGCACGATAGGCCGCATCGGCGCACCATCTTTGGTGGTCCGTAGAATTGCGCGATATTCGAAGCACAGGCTCTCATCCTGTCGAGCTCTTCTTTCAGGATTTGTTTCAATTAGGGAACTTGCTCCAATCTTCTGTTTACTTTTCTTGTCATCTGCGAAGTAGGATCGGTGTCGATGCACCTGTAGTTTGTTTTGTCATTCGAGAGACCTATGACATTCGCAATGTCATTCTTTCTATCCATTATGACAGTCAGGAGTCCCTTGTCAGCTGGTAAGATAATCATGGTTTCGTCAGATTTCACGGCATTCATTGCTACATATTCTTGTCTGGTTAAGGTGTTGTATTTCTTCATGTGCGTTAAAGCAGAAACAACAGCTATTATGTAACGCCATCCAAGGTATCCAATATACAGTGGAAGTGCAGGAAAAAAGCCAGCTCTCCTTCTTGGGCGTATTAATAACAAGAACCGTGGAAGTCCAGTTGCAAACATCGGTCTACAGAAAAGGCACACACGCAGACCAAATTCTGAACTTCAGCAGCAACCACCCGAATTGCCCAAAAGTAAGCTGTGTACGGACAACGCTTCGCAGAGTGCAAAAATATTGCAGCACTACAGCAGCATAGCAAAACGAAGAAAAGCACCTATTTAAATGTTTCCAACTCAGTGGATATCCGTGAAGCTTCGTCCGAGCGGGTCTGCATCACAACAACGCAAACGGACAGCCTATACAAGCAGCAGCAGCAGCAGCAGCAGCAGCAGCAGCAGCAGCAGCAGCAGCAGCAGCAGCAGCAGCAGCAGCAGCAGCAGCAGCAGCAGCAGCAGCAGCAGCAGCAGCAGCAGCAGCAGCAGCAGCAGCAGCAGCAGCAGCAGCAGCAGCAGCAGCAGCAGCAGCAACAACAACAACAACAACAACAACAACCACAGAGAGACGTTGTTCTGCTTTATATGAAGAACATATGGGAAATGGCAGTCAGACTATTCAAACAACATCGTCTCATCGTAGCACGCAAACCAACTGCCACGTTGCGAAAAACTATCGAAACCAAAAGAAAAATTGCAGGCGCATGAATAACGCAATGTGGTACACAAACTATGTTGCAATAGTGGTTCGACGATCTGTCAGGATCTCACCATCACCAGCTTCAGGACACAATGGTCTCTCCCCCCGCACTCCGGATAAACGACTATGATTACCTGCTCAAAATCATAGCTGATAGCGCTGAGACTGCAATGCGTTAATTTTCTCCTTAGTCTGCTATTTAGCTGACTTGCAAATCTGACGCATGGTATCATTTAGGTGTTTCTACTTTACACGGTTCTTGTAACAACTTCGAGGAAATTGCTCCAGGACGTCGTGGGTTAACACGTGGCAGTGGTTTTTTAATTAAAATGGCCACAAATATCCGTTTAACATTACCGATAGGTACAGAATGGCGGCCGCCGAACGAAAGAAATGCAATATAAGTAATCAGCCATTAATAAACAATATACGCGATTATCCGACCTTTATTTTCTTTCTTGTGCGCAAGCTATTTAGTCAAACAACCAGCTTGGTGACCCCTAAGCTGACCTAGATAAACAGGTGGCACCACAAACACTGACACAACCATGGGCCTTGCTGCATTAGCTTCCGCTTTTACGTAACGGCAATAGTTACTCTCTTTGAGTTCCATGGTTTATGATGGCTCGATGTTTATTGTTTATACTGCTGCTCGGTCAGCGGGCTGCGATGCATGTACAAATAGAATACACCAACACCCAAATGTGCGGCCGCAACTTGCACTTTTTAACCGCAACAGGAATGCTGCATCCCATTTGAATAATAATCAATTTGTGACACGTGTTTATCCGGAATGACTTTAAGCCTGTTGGATGGACAAGTTCCGCAATGGATACTTTTATCACTCCAAGTCTTGTCAATACAAGGTGATCCAAGTACAAATTTCACCAAATGGCTTGATATGATCCCAAAGTCTGGATTGCCACCTGTCTCACCGATACTCAATCCGGAAGAGCGACGACATTTTAAACCCATTCCTCGTTCATGGCCAAGGTACAAATTTCAGCGTACCTTCGATTGCTATACTTGTCAAAACTGCATTGCAGAACCAAAAACCGTTCTCAGGACTGAGAGCGATTGCACAGAATGTGTTGTAAGTTATGCAGAGACATCTCAGACTTAATATGCGAAGAATTACCAGTTAGAGCTCGGGAAACACTCCTCTTTTAGGATCATAGGCGATTGGCTTCAATTAGATGCGATCATTTGTCAGTGGTTCAGACGCCTGTTTTACATCACCTGTGCATCTGAGTTGCAAATCCGTAACCATCATTACCGTCATCCTCATCATCAAATAGAAGTGAAAAAGACTCCTGCTATTGTGACACCATTCGGATAAACCAGCTAGTGCCAACATCGAGAAACCAATGCTATTACACCTTGTTTATGATATTTAACTAAGATGAGACCATGATTGAAAGGAAGCGAAATAACGGCTCGAAACACAACCCCAACTGTGGTCAGCTCTTGACGATGTCAACAAGTGTTGACAAGCACATTTGTTCATTGTTCTTAAGACTCTAATTAGACAGCCGTGACATTGGTGAGGCCAGGTTCGAAGTGGGTGCTCTCATTTCCGTTCAGTATATTTTCGCCTGGTGTCTTATCCTCTTTTGCTATCGAGAACGCACTAGCGTAAACATTTCGTTCGTGCTAATCGATATATCGGCCTTTGTAACACGTGGTTAAGCCATTGAGACCTGGTGCCTAAAGTAGCGTTTTTTTAAGGCCTGTGTGTATTTACTACGCCATAAACCTGATGGCGAACAGGCTGGCTTGGTGTTTCAGCCAGAAATGAACAGAATCACTGACGCAACTAACAGCTATACATTAGTCAATCAGCCGGGCCATGTTTCGAAACCCTGCAAAATCATTGAATATCGACTAGATTGTAGAATATACCCTTCGGAAGTCTAAATAGTTGAAGTTGATCAAAAGCACGTTCAGAGATTTCTCTAACGTTGGATGTCTCCTGTTTTGTTAAACAGGTGCTGATATAGTTGCTCATTTATCTGTATTTCTCAGCAAAATCTAGCTAACCCTAACCAGGGGGTAATTCAGCAGTTAATCCTCTCAACCGTAGAGGAAGGGCTTGCATTTTAATAGTGTGAAATAAGACCAGAAATGATTGACAGGCAGTACTTATCTGTTCGGTCTTGCTTGGTAAGCCTACATACTATCCTAGATGGTAAAAGCATTAACGGTACTCTGGCACACAGTACCAATGCATCGCCGCCAAGCGACCATATGAGGGCAATCTCGTCGAACTACCCAGTTTATCATTAGTTGGAGCTTCACATCTTCCAGTCCGCCGGTGACCGAGTGGTCTGCACACCTGGTGGTGGTCGCGCGGCAGCGAAGCGCCGTTAAGGCGTATAGCTGACAATTAATATTTATTTCACATCTTCCAAGTTGAGCATACTTGATGCGATTTTTATGACCATGTCAATAATGAAGACGAAACAAAAGTTAATGGCGGTTACCCTTGTCACACCACTAAGAATATGTAGGGCGATGATAGCTGTTAATAAAAGCGCAACCCGCCCTAATTGAAGACGTGAAGTATTTCTAAAACCTGATTGTAGCTCGATGAGCAAATCAACATATAAACTGTCAAGCCTTGCTACCGATTTTTGGTGTCGATGTTCGTTACGATATTTTCCTGCTTCTTAGGCACACCATTCATTATCAAAGAATCGGCTAGTTCAGATATTTTCCTCTTTCAACAAGTTATTCGGTGACAGTGTTCCAGATGGTGGTGCCTGGCAAACGTTTACTATATAAAGTGCTACAAATACCTGTTTGAATAAAGGGAGCAGCTTTTAAGAAACGAATTATTTTGGGTAATTCTCATCAGACTCAAACTTTACATGATGATCGTTATGCGCTAAATGTGCCAAATAAGGCTGTGTATTGAACAGCATCTTTAATTCCTGAGCGTTTCTTGCTCGGATACCGGAAGCATCTCAAACCTAATGAGGAAGCTAGCTATTTCCGCCACCTCAAACCGCAGTTTTGCGTACAAAAGCAGTTTGTACGGCCTTCACTTCAACCTCGGCATACAACTGTTGTAAGTTCCTTTGATTTGGGCCCCGGTTAATCTTTGTGTAAGCTATTTTGCTCCTGTACACCTTCAGCGATCGCGTGATTTGTTGGTTCATTCCCGTTGGAATTAAACATTGTGATCAATACGTAGCTCTGTACGGCACATTTAGCACATACTTGTTATAATGTAAAGCCTGGGTCTGATGAGAATTACCGAAAAAGATGATTTACCCAGAATCTGCCTCCCTTGAGCTAATCTAATAAATGGGCATTTTTGGATTGCTGATGATTAGAGTACCCGTGGGTAAATATCTGTTTAACAACACTGAGACGTCGCGGATGTACTCATTCCTAAAGTAGGCCGCTGCACTTCGCTAGAATTCCAGCTACCGGATTCCTGCTTTGTAGTCCGATGGCGCGGGTTCGAGCATGCGTAGGAGACCGGGCGTTCCTCGAAGTAATCGTAGCCCGCGCGCCACTGTTGTTGGATGCGTGACAGCCAAGTGTCAGCATTGCCTACCGGCGTTCTGCTGATATCCCCTACCCCTAATCTACCAAAATAAAGGCGTACAATCTGGGTATTTAATTAGCGCATCAAAATGATTACGACTCCTTGAATTTGTCACTCTGCTGGCAGGCTATGTTGCGGGAACGTCAAGTAACCTCACAATAATGCTCCACCAACTCCTGTGTAGTCTGCGCCACTCATTGTTCATTTCCTCCCCGAAGCGTAGCAGGGTCCAGCCACTCCGAGTCGGGACGTAACTGGATGGAAGTGGATAATGTTCTTTCGTAAACCACGCGCCCTACGTGGTGATTCATTTCACCCATAACTGGGGTTCGACCTTTGTGGGTTGTAACAGAACTCGAAGAGGTCTGCTTCGTCTTATCTTTTCTCCTCTTGTGGGTGGTTGGGAACCGCGTGGTAACGTGATCGTGTGCTCTGCTTTAGCCGTGTGTTGCGTATGCGCCTAAGTTTGCGCGTCTAGTCCCCAGGTCGTGTGTGTATCGTTGTCTGTCTTCGAGGGCTCAGCGTGTCACCCGAATCCGTGTGTGAATAGGGACCATGTTCAGGTTACGCGTAACTTTCGCCTAAGTCAACGCGACCAGGTCTGCGCGAATCCATTACAGGCTACTTAAACAAAGATTCGGGCGGTATTCCCCAATTTAACCTCCAACTTCCGTTAAGGCAACACGCAGTATTACCACTGACAAAGCAATATAGTGTTTCACCTCTTGCTTACCAGCTGCTGTTTCTGCTATTAGTATTCCCTCGACTCGGTGACACACCAACTGTAAGTTTTCTATCAATTCCTGTTATCCCTTACCAGATGGTTGTGCCCATGGATCTACTTCCGACGCCAGTGTTACCTCGAAATCTGAGATTCAACCAGTGGCCCACCTTCGACCCCGATTCTGATTTCGTCTAGTATGCTTCAATTTATGTACACTTATGTTGATTTTGCATCCGGCCGGTCTAGCGCGTATCCCGAAGTCCCTGGCTATTGATGTCCGCTACTTTACCGAAACCACATCACAGGACTACAGTACTGTGCTTAGGTCGACGTCCGTCATTGACTGCGAAAGTACACATGCTTTGTGCATAGCTGGTGACCTAGAAGCAACCCCAGCGGGTATGGGTAGTGAAAGTGTAGCACTAAATGTCAAAGCCAAGTCCGCACTGAGGACTGAATTCAGATTAACATTCCACCGTGCATTTGTAAGTTGTAGGGGGATTTATTAGGTTTTTATGTAGGTTCGTTGCAGTTTACACAGGCAAACAACCACCACACATACAGGAAAACGCTAGAAGGCCGTTTCGTCCTATTAGGACTCGTCAATATCGCGCACCCGCCGAATCCTACCGGATTGAAACCCACGACCTTACTCTTGCGAGTTAGCGACTTATGTCACTGAGCCATGGGCGACGACAGCAGACCGCCATGACTGATATCTAACTACGATGTAGCGCGGCTCATCCTCCGCTGTCTTGCAGGTTATAAATGTGCAGAGGACAGGGCTAGCCCCCGGAGCAACGACTTCCTTTGCCTAACTGTGTCTAACTGCGACGCACTCACACAAAATCTAATAAATCCCCCTACCACCTGCAAATAATCAGTAATCACCTTAACAGCGTACATACCAACTCGATTGGTGGCGGCTTACAAAGGAATTCATTGCTTTGGGGGCTAGCCCTGTCCTCTGCACATTCATAAAATGCAAGACAGTGGAGGACGAGCCGCGTTATATTGCAGTTAGATATCAGTCATGGCGGTCTGCTGCCGTCGCCCATGGCACAGTGACATAAGTCGCTGACTCGCAAGAGTAAGGTCGTGGGTTTGAATCCGGTAGGATTCGGCGGGTGCGCGTTACTGATGAGTCCTAATAGGACGAAACGGCCGTCTAGCGATTTCCTGGGTGTGTGGTGGTTGTCTGCCTGTGTCTAACTGCGACGCACCTACACAAAAATTCCACCGTACAGTTCGGCTGTAGTGCTCATGCAGAATCAACAAGAGTGGGGAGGAGATTCCTCACCTTTATGTGATCCCGTACGTGCCAAATGACTGCAGCTGCGACCTGACGAATGGCAACTTTTGTCCATAATTTTAGCAACACTTGAGCAACGCTGACAAATTGGATGTTGTTGTCCCTGATGGGTGTTTCAGTGCATGTGTTGGTCGCCTGTTACCAAGTGAACGTCACCATGGTGGTTATAATGCACTTAATGACGAAGATGGGATTACTACATTGTGCGATAACAAGCAGCTGTTAAAATCCCTCTTTTTTAACAGAATTCTGGTCTGACCACATTTAAAGCGGTCTGAAATGACAGGCGGCTTAAGAAACTGCACCCCATTTTGGTTTATTTTCATTGACACAAAGCTCGCGCTGTCTATGTGAACATCTGCATGCGTTATAAGGAGCTCTCGTAAACTTAACTCCGCAAGATTGATGAGAACATATCAGTTGATTCGTCCGTCCACGTGATCCCACAATCATCGTAGGCTGGTGCACTCAGTCGCGACCCAAACAAAAGGTTGATCAAAACTGGACTTCTGCGTATCGGTTTGATTCCCACATGGTTTGATTTAACAAACTCTTTCTGGTAAGGAATGATAGGACCAGAAAGCTATCAAGTTTGGTAGATGACTTTTCTGAGGGCTGTTCAAGCAAAACTCATCAGAAATTTTAAGCCCCGTTGTTGCCTTCAAATAATAAACTGAAGCACGATTCGCGAAACGAAATTGTTTTCCGATTTTCAAGCTTTGAGATGCAATTCATAAGGGAACCATGTAATATCACAATTAATTCTGAGTCCATTGGTCTATTTACCCTCACCTCAGGTCATCCATACAAGGCCCAACCCACCATATCGGATGTGTAATAGAGGAAATACCTCCATATGCTTGAGCAATACATCTGCTCGATGCTGCCGGAGCAATCTATGTAACCACGCAACAAAATCGCGTGGGTTACATTACTTGAACTACACGGTTTTGACTATTTGGACCGTATACCAGTTCGTCGTCTTTCTGTCAAATTAGATAACTGCTGTTGACGTTATCTGTAGTTGGATGACTTGTACAATTTTGCACCATGCTACAATGTGTAACACCTAAAATATAAATAACGTCAGTGCTGCAAATCTGTTTGTGATACCAGGGGGCAGCCAATGAAACGATTGGTTGGATTTTTCCCATTTATTTGAATTATCGCAATTCTGTAGCGTACATGGCAACGAGACTGGACCTTAAGATGGTGCGAGATTTTGTGTACCTCGTCAACCATTGAACTACACTGGGTGGTGCCCCGCCCTGGCGACGAGACTGGAAATTAGCGCGGCGTGATGGTTTGCGTGTCTCAACAATCCATTTGACTATGCTGAGTACTACTTTAGCACCTTCAGAGCCACCCGTACCAGATTGATCGATGGGTAGAGGCCTGACAAACTCAGTCTCCTGTTCCTCCAGGCTTGGAGTTGGAGTGAGGGTGGCTCCTTGTTCCGCATAGCGGGTTCTGTGTAGTCTAATGCCAAATCCACCGCCTTGCGGTTAGTTTATGAACTAAAGGCTTTGGCTGAGAACCTTAAACGTTCTTCTGTCTAGGCCTTGATAACCTGAGAGTATTTTGACCACGCAATACAATGAACCTTTCTTCAAATAGTTTCCTTTTGCTCTGACAATCTCAGCTGATAATAAACGGTGTCCTGTCCTGCATCGAGCAGAGTGTATGTGGTATTTGACAATACTGCTCAAGCCTTCCTATCTTCTCCACCCTCTTGTGCTTT
Source organism: Dicrocoelium dendriticum (assembly GCA_944474145.2). Classification (NCBI taxonomy): domain Eukaryota; kingdom Metazoa; phylum Platyhelminthes; class Trematoda; order Plagiorchiida; family Dicrocoeliidae; genus Dicrocoelium; species Dicrocoelium dendriticum. The sequence continues at coordinate 27,719,083 of OX104060.1, read as the reverse complement.
TTCATCCTTATCGTCCAGTTTCAACTTCCCTTTTACCCCCACCCCATTTTTCAACATCCCACTTCTCGGTCCTGCTCCATCTTTGTTCAGTTATCCGCTATCTTTTATTTTTGACTCACATGTAATCGCATGGTGTCGCTCCAGTCCACTAGACAAGTCCAAATGCAGTCAAACGGAAAACGTCAATTTATCTGCTTCTTGTTGAAGCTCTCGATCCTCCCTAAGACTGGCGAGCCTCAATGTGCGCACTTTGTTGTAACTTGGCCAAAAGGCAACACATGCCCGAACACTGGAGAATCTATCAGTCGAAATCGGTTGCTTATCAGAAACACACCTGCAGAATTTGAATTCTGTACTTACCCTGCAATCGCAAACGTGCAACACTGGCGGTATTTTCTCACAGTGTTTGTCCGGAGATGAAGCGGTTTCAAATGCTGGTCGAGCAAGTGTGGGAATTTCTCTTACGCCACGGACTGAATCTGCCCTGATCGAATGGATGCCAATGAACAGCCGAATGTGCGCTGTCAGTTTGGCAGGCTCGTTCATAGCCTCGAAGTCGCGTGGGTACAACCGGTGCTTGTTTGTCATTGTGGCCTATTTATCCAAAAAGTTTAGCGCTGGTTCTGCGAAAGATGAATTTGCTCACCAACTGAACGCGCTCCTTTGTCACAGAAAATGTACGGATACTGTGGTGCTGGCTGATGATTTGAGTGTCTAAATCAGAAAATTGTTCACTGATGAGCTGCATCTGAGTGGCCAGCACAGTGTAGGCTCTCGTAATGATAACGGTGAGCGGGTGCTACACTTATGTGAAGATGATCGTCTGTTGCTTGTGAGCACTAACTTCAGAAAAAGCACCCGATGGTGGGGGATAGGGTGCCCACCATCCTCGGAGCAGCCATGGATGCAAATCGATCACACTGTGTTCAGTTACCGCTGGAGAGAATACGTTCAAAACTGTGGCTCAATTTGAAGCACCAGCGTGGACTTCGACCACGCACTCTTTACGCCGACTTTCGATTGCGTTTTGGTGAATGTCCGCAAAGGTGGTGTGAACTCGTGGATATCTGCCAGATTTCGGTGCAAGCCGTACTGAATGCGTATCAAAGCACGCTAGCATCTGACCTGAATAAACGCTCACTGAATACAATTGAGGATCACTGATCGCATATCCGCCAGAAGATATTAACAGCGGGTACGTCTTTCTTGTGGCAACTCAAGTTGCCAACTTAGATACTGGGTCTCTACGCCGTCTCTGGTACTTCCAGATGCTCACTGACCTGTTCCCGCTAGAACCGAATACAATGAGACTGGCAAAGCTTTCTGGAAGAAATTAATTGCTAACCTGAAGATAGACCGCGAAGCTTGGTGGTCTTACGTGCATCGGAGATAGAGAAAGCCGCTGCTTTTGGTAACAATCGGGGGTTATTCCGTCTGCTACAAGAAACGCTTAGCAGGAAACCTGATGTTAGCGAGACCATATGCTATGAGAGTGGACAGCTGATCCACACCTATTCAAAGCGCTTGGAGTGTTAGGCCGAACTGTTTGAGAAACAACTCAATCCATCACATTGGTCGGTTTCTCCATGGGCCATTTACATGGATGCGCCCTCACGCACAGAAATCGAACGTGAGTCCTGAATGCTGAAATTGAGCAATGCCGCCGGAGAAGTTGGACTTCATCCAGCCGTCTACAAATTTGGGGGACCTGCTCATTTGGACTACTTACATAAGTTGTTAGTGAATCTATGGGAGCAGGAGACGGTCCCGACCGGCTGGAGCCGCTCCGTAATAGTTCAACTTTTCAAGGGAGACCCACATTCCGAATACGGCAGTCATAGAGTAATCAGACTGATCTCAGTTGCCTCTAAATTACTTGCTTCTGTCATCCTCCATAGATTGACTGGCATTCCTGAAAGCCAGATGCGGTATGAGCAGGCCGAGTTTCGTCGAAATCGAGGCTGCATGGACCACAGCTGCACACTACGTCGATTATTGAAGCAACGCCACATTTATTGGAGGCTCAGGGTAGTCGTGATCTCAGACATAATAGAGGCCTTTGATTCGGTTGATCAGTGTGCCTTTTGGGAATGTCTAATGAGGAAAAGGGTGCTTGAGAAATATGTAAATATGATTCAAGCACTATACGACCATAGCTATGGCAGAGTGGTGGTTTACGGCGAGCTTTCGCCGCCCTTCATTATATACGGCGGTGTGAAACAAGGTTTCCCGCTGTCAGCTTACCTGTTTAACTTCGCCATTGACAAAGTCATGGAAACGGCATACGGCGGGCACGAATTAGTTGGTGTGGAGCTGCAGCCAGGTAAGAGACTTCTTGACGTGGAGAATGACAACGACACTGCGCTCATCTGTAGCAGTTCCCGAACGTGCCAAGCTGCACTATGCTTTGTACCATCGAATTGCAAAGTTTTTCCCAAGGTTGGCAGCGACTCACTCCTGCGCAGACCCTTGGCGGGGATCAGCTAGAAGTCGTCCGGAAGCTTGAGTATATTAGCAGTTATATTAGCGCCAGTGGAACGGAAGATTAGGTCATGAACCGTATAGCGAAAGCTCGGGATGCTTTTGCCAATCTCCGCCACCTGCGGCGCCGGTGTGACATCACTCTCGTTCTTACAATGCAGCCATCTGTTCAACACTCCTGTAAGGTTGCGAATCCTGACCCATTAGATCAGCCGACATAAAGAATCTAGTTATGTTAGACCATCGATGCCTTCGGAACTTGGCTTATGTCTGGTGGGAACACCGTGCGAGAAATGGGCGTGTTCGGCGTCGCGTATTTGGTGCAGGAAGAGCGAATAAACTGCTCAGCACCGTTATTTCACGCACTAGGCTCTGATGGCTGGGCCACCTGTTGCGCATATCAGCCCAACGACCCACGTGACGTGTGTTGTTTGCGTTACTAGGGTGTGAATGGAAGAAGGGGAGGGGAGGCCAAGCGATGACTTGGTCAAGAGAAATGAAGTCCCTCGCTTCGAACTTCGCTTCAGTTGGTGTTTCCCGAAGGACGATAAACACTTTGGGCTAGATTCACTAGCTGACGTGGCGAGCAGCCAACCTCAAAGGTGTTTGTGTTGTGAGTTTCTTTGTCCCTTCCCTCCCCTTTAGCTTCCCCTCCAACGAGGATTTCACCTCAATGCAAATGGTGATTTTAGCATTCCTTTTGTAGTCTGAAATGTTTAATCTTTTACCATTGTTATATTACGTTACATTAGCTGAGGCATGTTTCTCACCCTCGGTTAACGTGTTTGATGATAATGGTAATGGTTACAATGCTGAGTTCTCTGCAGGGCAATTGCTGATTATGACGCCCAGCAGTGAAAGTCGCAAGGAAATATGTTCGCTGATGCCGCCTTGTCTTTGCCCGATAGCCAGCTCTTTGTGACAGCGTGTTTTTGACAACATCTGGGCAGCATGACCCCGAATGTTTGTTTAGAGCACTAATATTTTCCGGTAAGTTCCCCTTCTCTCTCCATTATTGTTCTTCGTTCCGTAGGGGGTTATGTTTGTATGGCAAGTGAGTATCAATTCAAAAGCTGATGTAATGCCGTTGTTGGTAGTGAGTATTGATACTGAAAAGGACTAGCTCGAAATGGGTTAGTTCGAATGACAGCTAATTACAAGTTAGATGGAAGAAATGATAGGTTAATAGTAAATAATATGTCGCTATTCCCATAGCTCATCTTGGAACAAAGCTTAGGTTGTGTTGGTAACTCACAGCCCACTGTGACATCTCCGATTCCATCGGACGGTGCTTGGCATGTGCCCACCGAGACTTCTACGGAAGCAGAGATCCGAAGCGCAATTCAATGCTTGAAAATTCATAAAGCTCCCTGCCCTGATAGTCTACCCCTGGCTCTATTCAATGATGCCTGGAATACACCTATCAGCAAAATCCACACACATTTCATGAAGGTTTTGTCTGACAAGAAAGTCCAGATTGCATGGGAGAATATGCCGTTGTCCCGATTTACAAGAAAAGCTCCATTGAAGATTACGCTAACTACCGTTGCATTTTGTTGATCTCTGTTGCTTCCGAAACTCTCGTGGCTGCCCTATTCTGCAAGCTTTCAGCAATTAGAGAAGTTTTTCCCGAGAGGAGCGAGTGAGTTTTCGTCTAGATAAAGGTTACATTGACCAAATATTCATACTCCGCCAACTTCTTGAAATCCGTCACGTACAATGACAGCCAACAACCGTAGTTATCTTAGAGATCCGAGCGCCATTTGACTCAGTAGGTAGATCTGAATTGCGGAAATTACTAAGGAAGAGTGTGTCAGACAAGTTTGTAACCAACCTGGAGGAACTCCACAGCCGCAGTTCAGGCAAAGTCAGGGATTACAGCAGGCTTTCTACTCCGTTTGTCGTCACCAGCAACGTTCGCCAAGGTTGGACTATTCCACCTTCCCTGTTCAATTTTGTCACTGAAGAAGCCATCCAACGTGCATTAGAAGGCTTTCTGAACGGCGGTATTGAGCTTCTCCCAGGTGGCAGACTTACAGACGCGGACTACGCCGATGATATTGCTTAGCTTGGGGACGATTCACAAGCTTTCCAGAGCGTTTTGAAAGCCTCAGCGACGGAGGCGTCGAAGGATGGACTGTCTTTCATCCAAGGCAAGCGCAAAATAATATTCTAAGATTGGCGGATGCCTGCTCTCAATAATTCTGCTGACATCCTGAAAAAATCTCCTGCTTCACTTATCCAAAGAGTTGCACTAGTGCTGTGCCGATGTTGTAGATGAGGTCTCAAAACGAATCGTATAGGCCCGCTTTGCATAAACCAGACTGCGACACGTATGGCGTCGCCATTCTCAAGCTGCAGGGCAGGGTGTATACTTCTTCTATCCATGCGGTCTTCTTGTACAGCTGTGAGATCTGGACTATTCGTTTGAAAGACATGCAACCAGTATCAGGTTTTGACAACTGTTGTCTGTCTTATGGAACAATGGAACAATGGTTTATGACGGGTATAAAAGCAATGCTTGACAGGTCCCGTAGGATGATGAGAATTAACATCGTAAACTTAAAAAATCGTATCGATGAAAGTACGTGTGAAATGCATGACTCACCAAGGGATTGGAGATGCACATAAACAAGTAATCCAATAGGAATTTTAAGTGGATTCCGTCCACGTTCGTTGTTCACTAATACCATCATCCGATGGTCGCACGTTATATCACATAGTGCAATCGTGTCAGAGTTTCTTCGAGGCGTTTTTTGAAAAGGGATAAGGTGGGAGCGTTAATTACATGTTCTGGAAGGGCGTTCCAAGGTTGTGACACTCGGAGGGAGAAGAAATTGCGTCGACATTCCAGTCGACTGTACTGTGTGATCAACTTGAACTGATGACCTCTTAGGGATGCGTTTTGACTACGTTTCAAAAGGGAATGACACGTGTGGTTGGGGGTTCTCAGTATCCGGTACACCAATATGAGATCGCCTCTCAAACGACGGTAACGTCCACTGTATAAGTTAAGAGATTTCAGCCTGAGTGGGTAGGGAAGGCTGGAAAGACCTTTGACGTATTTTGTCGCCCTGCGTTGTGCAGTATCGAGTGCAGTGAGGTGGCACTTCTGCCATGGTTGCCACGCTTGAATAGCGTATTCTGTGTGCGGTTTAACAAAAGCGCTAAGCATTTTCGGAAAGATTGAGGCGTCAAACTTCCCAAACGCTCTACGCAGAAGGCCAACGTGTTGGTTTGCTCTCTTGGAGGCCTTTTCGGTCTGCATTAAACACCCAAGATCTTCTTGTACAAGCACGCCAAGATCGCACTCATGAGAGGTCCGCTGTAGTATGTCTGGTCCTAAGCGGTAGTTATACGCACTCTGATGGCGTATGCTCAAGATTTTGCACTTTGTTGTGTTGAACTGTAACATGTTCTCGTTTGACCACTTGTATGCTTTGTCCAAATCATTCTGCAAGGCTGTGTGATCCTCTCCTGAAGCTATGGCACGCCATATCTTTAGGTCATCTGCAAACAGCAGAAAGTTGGAAGATAGTGCAGCTGCAAGATCATTTATGAAAACAATGAACAAGCGAGGCCCGAGTACCGAGCCCTGAGGTACGCCACACTGAACTTTGATTGGTTCCGACAGGGTATTTCGGACTCTCACATTCAGGTGACGTTGAACGAGAAATTCGCCTATCCATCCTAGAATTGGATTGCCGATACCACAATGCTGCAGCTTGTTCAGTAAAATCCGATGGTCCAGTCGGTCGAATGCCTTAGAGAAGTCCAAGTAGGCTACATCCACTCCGACTTCGGCGTCCACAGACTCTGTCCAGTTTGAACGAGCAATCAGCAAATTAGTTGTGCAGGACCTGCCTTGGCGAAATCCGTGCTGCTCCGGAACGAGGATGTTGTTTTTCTCCAGGTACTCCATGAGGGCCTCGGCTACAAGGGACTCCATGATCTTGGAGATTACCAGAAGAAGGGTAATCGGACGATAATTAGTTGGATCTGCACGGCCACCATTTTTGTGGATTGGAGTGATGATCCCGTGCTTCCACATCGTTGGGACGTGCATCTCGTTAAGGCATCGCTGAAAGAGTGTCGCGAAAGGTTCAGCTAAGCTCGTGGCGGAGACTTTCAGCGCTTTCGGCCGAATGCCGTCCGCACTCGGGGAGCTAAATTCGCGCAACGACATCAACCGCTTCAATACAGCTGCAGTTGTGAAGGAAATGTGGTTAAGGCCTGATGGCGGAATAAGTTGCCTAGATATGGTGCAGGATGCTTGCACACACTGGAAAGTGTGGCCGAAGTGTTGTCCTAGGACGTTCGCCGCATCCTGTGCCGTATGTGCTAATCCGAAAGCTGTGCGCAGAGCCGGAATTCCGCGCTTAACGCGGCGAAGCTTATTTATGTGTCTGTATAGTAGCTTTGGGTTAACGCAGAACTTTGACACAAGATCTTGTTGGTTCTTTACCTTATCCTCCCTGACGAGTGTGACACAGTGGTTTCTTTGTGTAACATAGGTGTTCCAAGTATCCTCGCTCGGAGAGGCTATATGGGCGCGCCATGCCAGATCCCTCAATCCCATGCATTTCCGGGTCTTGCTTCTGAGAAACGACTTCGCCTTGTCGGGTCGGGGGATTTTGGTTTTAGATGCCAATGCTACGAGCGTGTTGAATTTGTTGACAAATTTCCCGCATGCCACTTCTGGGGACCACTCAGTTAAGAAGGACCAGCTCGTAGCACTAATGAGTTCTGCCAGGTTATCGTAGTTGGTTACGACGTAAGATTCCACGTTGCTTTCATTCGGATAATCTGCATAACACAAGTATTGGAACAATAGTGTCGCATGATCGCTGCGGCCCAAGGGAGTGGATGTGGTTACTACGTCAATCATCAGTTCCTCATTGGTGAAAACGAGGTCCAAGATGGCCGGTTTGTTTCCTGTCCTGAATCGCGTTGGGGATGTGACATGGTTGTACAGCGGTGATCCTGCAATTAGCTCTTGTAGATCGGCTTTGAATGGTTCACTCATGGTGGCTGGGGTTTCTAGGCGGTGCAGATTGAAGTCCCCTACCAGCAAAACATGACTGTATGACCGTTCCAGTAAATTCTTCAAAGCAGAAGACAGGGCGTTGTCCATTTCTAAAGTGGACATTGGTGGACGATATACGATGGCCAATAAGCATTTATCGCCGTGCTTTAGGTGTAGGGATCACCATAAGGAGTCTACGGTTTGAATCCCAGGGTCGTTCATGAGCTCGATGAGAAGGTCTGAACGGTAGTAGAGAATTACACCGCCGCCCTTGGTGGGTCGATCGTTACGCAGTAGTGACATGCCAGGTAGTTCGATCTCAGCGTCACTAATCATGTCGTTCAGCCACGTCTCAGTTATAATGATGAGGTCCCAACACATTGAGCTATGACGAGATCGAAGTTCTGCCAATTTGCTTAGAAGCCCTTGGGCGTTTGTATAAAGGCAATTGAGAACTACGGATGTTAGAAGCGTGTTTGAACATACGTTGGTTTTCCAAAAATTTACGCCGACCCTTGTTGGGTCGGCTGAGGGACGTTTTTTTGATGTGTCTCTTGCAAACTTCCCGGAGCCGTTACGGTGGGAAGCCTACAGCGCCCTGAGTCGATCTACAGCAGACTGTCTTTTCCTTCTTCATCGAGCGGCTGGGGCGTCTCATTGTGTTCCGGTACAGAAATGCAGACAGCGGGGATCGTGACTACTTCTTGCTGGTTTCGTGTTCCCTTATCGATTGGTGGCCTGGTTCCGACCGCCTTCAGACGTATTTCTGATGGCAATTTGGTGCGGAACTTGTGCCAATTCCCGAGCACCGTTTCAACCATTTGTTTGGAGTAAAGCAAGACTTTAAGCACTCGTGGACCACTTCCTTTGTAGTTTGGCGATATGGGTAACCTCGATGTTGAGCTGGCAATTACGTCGTGGAGAGATAGTGCTTCGCGGATATACCGCCACTCTTCCAAGTCATGAGCTTCGACCTGCGACTCTTCCGGTGCCTGTGTTTCGGGGACACCATGGACGAAGATGGATCTTTCATCAGTTTGCTTGCGGTGTTCTCCAGGATTTTGTTTTCGTTGTCGACGCTCACTCCAAGGTATATCCGGGAATATGCGAACTCCGCATGATGAATCACGAAGACGGTGAGCTGACAAGAGGACTGTCTCTGCTTCGTTACCGGACTGCAATGTCACTTGAAGTAGTCTCGGCTCGCCATAGTGAAGTGAGTTGGGGTGGCGGATGATACGACATAAGCTAGCCTGTTTAGGCTGCATTCCAATTGCTCGGCATATGGATTCCCACTGTTTCATGTCGTCCAGTAGTCTATCTTTGATAGAGTTTGCCTTTGACTCAGGCACGTCTTGGATTGCTCGCGGGTGGTGGTAACACGTAAACAACACAGAAGTCTGAGAGCAAGTGTTTGAAGCAATCAGCCCATGCCTCCAAAATGTTATTCTCCAAAGTGCATGAAGAAGGCGACCTCAACCTTAGCATCCGTCGGACCAGTCAGCTTTCCAGGATGGAGACCACTAAACTCGGAATGCCAGCGCTTCGAAACGCTGGGAGTTATGGAGCGCAAATGAGATCAGTAGAGACAATGTTGTTCAACCGAATCTGTTGCTAATGCCTAATCGAACAAATATATAAAACTTCATGAAAAGCTCTAAGTATCATGTGCAGAACAAAACAAACAAGTATTTTTATATTTCGTTCTTCCCCTGTTTGCCATGGTTGTGACGGCATAATGTGTGTACTCAGTTTAGGAATATATATATATATATATATATATATATATATATATATATATATATATCACTGTGGCTAGCCACAGGACGCATACGCCTACAGAGAGACCATGGGTGACTCACGCTGTATCGGACACAGCTCCATTCACACACCCCATATCCAATGTAAACCCGAAGGAATAAGACCGGGTGGCAGGTGGATGGGAGCCACGTTTCATCAACGGAGCTGGCCCACACTCCTTCACAGGCAAACACAAGCACGCTGTATTTGGGGAATCAAGCGCACACAAGGCGGTGGCTGGACTGAGTGCATGGAACCACTCTTCGAGCATAGCATGGCCACAATGACTGTGCACCCCTTCCCCTCCAGCAACCACCAACTGTCCCGTGGAGCCATTATGGACGAGGTAGTGGATAATAGACAGGTAGGTACCTCGTCAACATGCGTATCAAGTGCAGCCACCCTTGGGATATGAAACAAACCCAGTCATTGGAAACGACGATATCAAATAAAATAATATAAATCGAATAATACATACAGATACGGTGACATAACTCTTCACTAAATGAGCGTATACAATAAATTGGTTGCAAAAAACCGTGAAGGGTTCAATACGTCAGAAAATGCCACAACCGCGAAAATATTATCGAAGTTAAATACAACTAGCTTCAACGACGCGCAAGTTTACAAAAGTTAGTTCAGTTGAAATTCATATGAGATAACAAAGCATTGGGAAAATCTACCAAATCCACCACCTTAAATAAAGAGACTCAGCATGCACGAACGCTGTTAGTAAATCGAATGTAGCGTACCCACAAACGCTGCGCCGATTTTGTCTACTTTCTCTGCAGGACCCGTTCCCGCTTCGGTGGTGGCCCCGAGTAGTCTCGCTCATGGCTGACTAGACCTGCCTGACTCAGACACCCACGACCACATGTGCTACAGCACCATGCGCTCGATGTCGCTGGATTAAAACCCATCGGTGCCTATCGCTCCCGCAATTGCCGCATCTGCTTTGCATGCACGAGGGCTTTCCCTTGCACCTTGGCAACGGTCTTTGTGATCAGATGACGTCATGCACGCCGATCAACCGCCTTCAATTCCCAGGACCTGTATTCTAGGTTAGAACGTGAGAGACTCACTTTGATCACATAATAGTTGTTTCGTTATCCGCGTCGAATCCATACGGCTCAAATGACCGAGCCACCTCAGGTGTCTCAGCAAAAGTATGCAGTCCACGGCATCCACTCCACTTCGGTGCAACACTTCCGTGACCTCAACTCTGTCGCACCAACCCATGCGTATAATCCTTCGCAGACACTGTTGATAGAACCGCTCGAGATATCACGCATCCTGCCGGTATATCGTCCATATTTCGCTGCCGTATAGAAGGAAGGACAGCACCATGGATTTGTACACAATCAGCTTCGTGCCAATGGTAAGCTGATGGTTATTCCACACTCGGTACTCAAGCTTCCCGAATGTCTCCACTGCCTTCGAGACGTGGATATGCAGCTCACTGTGTAGCTGCTGGTCAATCGACATCACACTCCCAAGGTAGCAGAAGCGGGAGGTGGTTTCCAATACTTCAGTACAAAGGCTGATTCACGGCAATATTAAAGATTACACCTCCGGTAAAGGCTGAAAGAGACAGACAGTTTTGCTTGTGTTGATGGTGAGCCCGAATTTGGTCGCTGTCGAATGGAGCCTTCCGTTGACCGTGTTCAGTCATTACACCTGTCAGCATCCCGTTATGGTTGCTGTATTGACAGAGGACCTCGAAAGACAAATCATCTGCATCCAGAACAACGGGGTGCCGGGGTGCATATTCCTCGCGTCTCTTTTCGGCGTTCGGTGTCTCTGGAGGTTGCATTGCGGTCGGAACAACTCGCTTGTTTTCGTCAACTTGGTGTTTGAACGCAAAATCCTTATCACTTCTCGTTGCTTGTCTTTCAGTATTGTCCTGAAAGTAACGCTGCCCTGCGTTGGAGTCCTTTAACTTAGCTAGCCCGTCCCATGATACGGTACTTGCCCCTACCGTGGCCATTGGCGTAGCATTGGGGCTTGCATCTTGATCAGTCTGAGTGTGGTATTGACGCAAATTCATAAACCCGTGCATGGCTGATATTCTTTCGCTATGATTCCTTATGATGTCTATGCCTAGCAACTCAGATGAATCACTTTCATCTGTGGGCAGTGCATCATCCACTTCAGTCACCTGGATTTCTTCGGTCGAAAAGGGTTGGAAGGTCGTCGTTACAATCGTTTGCCAAGCCGAACGACTATCTGTCGGTAAGGTCGTATAAAGCTGCTTTTCCACTCTAACGGTTGATGTATAAGCTGACGGATGACGTGATTTGTCCCAAGTGATGGGCATTGAGATTTTAGAGAATTGTCCCTCACGATCGGAGCCAGATGGTTCAAGATATTCAGTTCGTCTTCCGTGCAACTGTTCCTGATAAGTGGGATTACTGGTTCTATGGGATCGCTAGCCTCTACGTAAATCGGTATATCCGTACATCCGGAGAAACGGGAGATGATCAAGAATTTTGCAGTGACAAAATCCAAGCGTCAACTCCGATCATTCCTGGGAATGGTGGCGTATGATTCGAGATTCGTGCCTCACTTCGCGGAGAAGAGCAGTCCTTTATTAAAGCTTCTCCACAAAGACGAACCATTCTTTTGGACACCGGAAGGCGACCAAGCTTTCAGCCACTTAAAGACATGGGTCACAGAGGGACCAGCGTGTTTACGAATACCCAGTCCTGGCGAAAAGTTCACGGTGTCGGTCGACGCAAGCAACGTGGCAATTGGGCTCCCTGAGCTGGACGCCGCGGCAAGAGAACGATTATTGCGAGGTCAGTTTATACAAAATCTGCCAAGCTAAACTACGGCGCCCGATATGCGACTCACAAGTGGAGACCATTCAACATCGGAGATCAAGTCAAGGTGGGCAAGCATGATCATCCAATACACAGAGGGCCCGGGGCAAGCAAGTTCAAAGAACGCTGGAAAGGTCCCTACACTGTAGTTGACCGAAAAGGAGTGAATGTCAAAGTTGACAATGGAATGATGAAGCGATGGATGAATACAGACCTGGTGAGACCATGGCACACGAGAGAGCAACAACTTCGAGGAGGGGCAGGTGTAGAGGCGCGGAGGACTTCGACAACACGGAACAGCAGAAAACGACAAGAGCAAGAAAGACTATCCAACAGAGGCACCGGAATCAGTCAGCACAACGTAGGCCCTACCGGACGAGTGGAAAAGGGACCGCGGGCGATCACGGGAAGAAAGTCTGCTCCCGGAAGATCTCAAACGATATTAGAGGAGAGGCCAAAAATTCAGACAAAGACGTCGATTGTTATGCCTCAAGAAATGACTCCAAGCTGAGTGACGCCTGGGAGATCAAGCAAGTCGAGAGCCTTCGAACAAATCCAGGCTGGTCGGAAAGCGACGTACAGGAGCGGAGATACGAAGCAAAACATTCGAAGCTGAGTTGCCGAATTGTCGCCAATTGGCGACCGCATCGCATTTCTGGTGCGTTGTGGTGTAGAAATGTGACTATATGTGTGTGGGCGTGAGCGCGTGTGGGACGAATCGTGACGTGCAATACAGATCGTGCTTTATTGCCCCGTCGTTCTTGCTACAATAGCACTAGTCACGTGCTACAGCTCATCCGCGATGTGTGTAAACAACGCATAGTCGTCAGCAAACAGCAACATACGGATAGTTGTCTCACAGACTAGAGTGCTCGCACAGAAACGACGAATGTTCAGCAACCCACCATCAATACGGTGCACCATACGTAAACCGTAAGCACAAGCGGCATCAAAAGCACAAGACATCATTGTATGAAGATTTGTATTAAACAGGGCAGGAGCTAAGACACAGCCTTACTTCACATCAGAGATAACTGAAAAGTCATCCGAGGTCTCTCCACTCAGCTGCATCCTCTCTCCCATAGCACTGTGCAGACATCCAATTAAACTTGCAAACTTATGAGGGCAACCAAACTTACCCAACACCAGCCACAATGCCTCGCGGTTCACCGTATCAAATGCCATACAGAACTCAACAAACATTGAGTACAGAGGCTGATATCGTTCACTGTTCTTCTCCTGCAGTTGAAGAGCCGCAAGCACTAAATCTATAGTGCTGCGCCCCAAACGAAATCCACCTTGCTCTTCCGCCACATTCGGTTTCACAACCTGACTGACGTGGCGGTTGTGCAGTATTCGGGTAATCACCTTGCCCACACAGCCCAGTAAGTTGATGCCACCATAACTTGTACAACATTATTTGCTCCCTTTGCCCTTGTACAGTGGTAGCACAAGGGTATCCATCAGCTCAGGAGGCACCTCCTCCTCAATCCAAACGCGTTGCACCAAGTGTTGCAGCGCAGTCACCAACGCGTGTCCGCCGTGTTTCAATACTTCAGGCGGGATCCCGTCGGCATCAGCACACTTGCCGTTTCGCAGCTGAGCAACTGCTCTCTACGTCTCATCCAGTGCCGGCGTGTCCGCCAGACTCACCTTCACATCCTGTTGCATCAGATCGTTGGCCAGTCAATCTCTGAACGTTTGTTCAAGAGACAGCCAAAGTGATTTCGCCAGATCTGCAGTCTGTGTACAGGTAACGCCTGAACTACCATCGATCAGCGTTCTCAGCGGCTTCAACCTCGGTCCAAATATTGCCTTCATGGAGTCTTAGAATTCCTTGTGTTGGCGGCGTTCGGCATACTATTCCATTTGCAGTGCCTTCTCCGTCCACCATGCACTTTTATTGCGACGGAGCTCTTGGCTCAGTCGCCATCGTAGTTTGCGAAACTGACTATTTTCCCTCAAGTCACTTCGGTCTGCCACATGTGCGGAAAACGCTGCATTCTTCCCCGACACCAATGCACCAATCGTCGCATTGTTCTCATCAAACCAATCAGGCCGATTACAGTTTGCGCGCCCGTTGATCTCTTCGGCTGCAGCTGTCACCTGGTGGCGAACATGGTGCCACAGGTCGCCCATTGTGCCTATGCAGTCCACATTACACAGTCGTGCAGCCATCGCCGTCCCCAGCTCAACATATTTCTTCACAGTGCTGAGGAAGAGGATGTTAAATTTACGTCGATTCACGGGGGATTGCAATACATAAATTTACGAAAATATATGTACAGTTTGGTCCGCACCATTTTGTGATTAGTGCCACACTTAGCTCTACGTAGTACACGTATCGTGCGCAATTCACTTATGTCGCGCTGTCAATAGTTCAATAGTTCAATAGTGTATGATGGGATAAAAAGCATTGGCTTTACAAGACCCATAGGATGGTAAATGCAAATAGATAAAAATCATTAGATTCCGACATGAAACTGAAATGCCAATAGTCTAAACCTGGTATATCACATCACAATGCGTTGCTTGTCACTCAGATGAATGTCTAACAGTTGTTTGAAGGCTGTAATGTTCGGAGCGTTTACCACATGCGTTGGCAAGTCATTCCATTGTGAACAGATTCTAAGAGAGTAAAAATATTTTCTACAGTCTAATCGGGAGTGTTGGATTATCAACTTGAGGTTATGACCTCTCGATCACTTATATGAGGCTAGGGTGAGCAGCGATTTGCACGGGTGATCGCTTTCCGTTAATATCCGGTATGCGAGAATGAGATCTCCACGTAGTCGTCGGTATCCGGAGGAAAACATTCCGATTAAACTGAGACGCACTTCATAATTGAGACCAGATAATCCGCGTGTTGCCTTGGTAGCTCTTCGTTGGGGCTGCTCTAAGAGATGAATGTCTCGTTTTAACCATGGGCACCAAGCCTGGACGGCATATTCGACGTGGGGACGGATATAGGAGTTGACAAGCATGGGTACCAGCCGTCGTTCAAAAACACCAAAAGCTCGCCTCAAAAGTCTCAGGTTCATGTTCGCCACGTTCGCTGCTTTGGAACATTGGAGCGAATTCCCCAGACTTTCTTGCACAATGATACCTAAGTCTTTTTCTGTGGTCACCCGCCGTAAAACCTACTGCCCCAAGAGGTACGTGTTGGCAAGATTGCTGCGCAATGACAGTAGGTGACACTTGGCAGGATTCAGGGGGAGGTGGTTTATATCTGGTTTATATCTGTCGTACGATGATATAGTGGGGCAGGTGAACGTGGGCACTCCGTGAGTGCGTCCTAATTGTAATGTCACTCGTACCCAGTACAAACCGAGTGTTCGTGATCGTCAGGTCGTGAGTGGCACACAGTGAGAGCAGCCTGTCACCGTTCATATTCGCTGAACCAATGCCATGCAGACCGACAACAACTGTCTACACTAGTGGTTCCCATCCTTTTTGAAGCCGTTACCCCCAAAGCGGTTTCACTTTAAGCAGTTACCCTCAAACTTTCTATAGCCAAATAGTTATCAACTACTGCATTTTTTCTTTAAAGTACGGCAAATGTATACCATATGTCATTACTTTCGATCATGCAAATAAAAGAGACCCCTATTTAGTGCGAAGAATATGCATGATCTTCTTCCATTAAGTAACGCGTTCGAAGTATTCTTGCTGATGTCCTGAACGCGACTTTGATGATGCTGTTAGAAGGCGATATCACAGTTGTCCTTAACGTATTTTGCTGTACACCGGCGATTCTTAACATTTTGGAGGCTCTCACCAATGGGGTTTGCTATAATCAACCCGCCCCCCCCCCAATTTCCGTTGCAAACGATAACTGACGAATAAATATCGCGCTGTTTGCTTCTAAGTGTAGGAACTGATAGCTATTTGAAATAACTCTCGACCAAAAAATAGATCACAGTTGCTTGGTACAACGTTGTATGCACTCAAGAGGTGATATACATCAATGGGACGGTTGATATTGCTTAGTGCTCACAATTTCAGATAACTCTGTACATAAAGATCCATGCTCAACATCATGCTCCAATCCAGAAGGGTGTAAGAACAATGTTCCAGTGTTAGTCACCGCGACAGTAGCGGCTGCTCATAAAGACGCGTTCACCGCACACTCTCCACCAGAACCACCCACCACGCTGAACGCTGTTAAAGGGACGACAACATACGCGTCCGTTGTCACTACTCATACGGCTGAGGCCCCTTGCATCGTTACGCAACTCGCTGCCAAACAAGTTAATACTATCATTACCACCACGGGACTCAAGGACTCATCATCTACCCAAGCGAAGAAACCAGTTACTGGTCCTCACAAGAAGGTGGACATTAAAAAACATCATAATCCCTTGACAGTTATATGCTCCAATGTGACTGAATCCGGGGCGAACTCTATAAAAGATAAGATATTGGACGACAAAAAACAGTGGGACTCCCTGTGTCAACTGATGGAGGTTCAAGTTAAACCAGTCAGTATGATGCGTCTCGTCCGTCACCCAAACTCCATACACTATGGTGATCCACGTTTACTCCAGGTAACACTACAATCAGCTAATGATGCAGAGGAAGTTCTCTTGTCAGCTACTCGCCTCCGTACCACATCATGCACAGTTCGAATCTTTCCAGATGTTCCTTGGAGCGAACGTCAAAACGCAAACAAAATCCGGACAACTTCCGTAAACGACAAGACGCCAAATCTGTTCTTGTTCACGGTGTCCCCGAGCTCAAGACCTCAAGCGATCTAGAGGCCAAAGCGCATGACTGGGATGAATGGCGTTTTATTCGCGAACTGCTCTCACTCGAAAATGTTATTGCTACTTCGACATCAAGGGTACCACTCTCACCTAACTACAAAGGATGTGGTCCCCGAGTGATGAAAATATCATTGCATTCCGAAATGATGGTAGAATATGTGATCAATACGTGGCGCAAAATGCGTCAAATGCTACCATCCGAAATACGTATAAGGACGATGGGCGCTGAACCACCAACAGGCCATGTCACACTGAGCAAGCAACGTACCAATACAATTCTGCCGCCATGTAGCTCAGACCAGAGACAATGCCAAAACACGCTGCCGGCTGAAGGGGGACAAGTTGGTCACCCACTTGTTGGCGCTGAGAGCTCAATACAACGACCTGAACTGGCCCTAGGGTCTGCAGCATCGGTCCTACAAAAAAACTACCGACATCCGACCCCACAAGGGTCGGCGTAAAATCCAACCGAAAACCAGAATCTACAAACACTCTTCTAACCACCGATGCCCTCACCTGCTTCTATACTAATGCACAAGGTCTTCTCAGCAAGCTAACCGAACTTCGATTTCGCCAGGTCTCCACGCCCTGGGACCTAGTTATGGTCACCGAAACCTGGCTGAGCACAGAAATCGCGGATGCCGAGATTGCGCTACCTGGCATGAGTTCCTTACGAAAAGATCGGCCTAGCAGAGAAGGCGGAGTGCTTTTGTATTATCGATCCGACCTACATGTTGAGATCATTGATGACTCAGAAGCAAACATCAACGATTCTCTTTGGTGTCGTATGCACCTGAGACGTGGCGATGTGTGTTTGCTAGCAATAGTTTACCGTCCTCCAAAGTCTACCTTGGAAATGGATAAAGGCCTTGCTGCTGCGATGAAACGAGTATTGACACGTCCACACAGTCACGTTCTTCTGGTAGGGGACTTCAATCTGCACGCACTCGAAGTTCCAGCATCGCCCAGCGAACAGTTCAAGGCTGATTTGCAAGAATTGATTACCGATGTACCACTGTATAACAATGTCACCTCCCCCACTCGTTTCAGAACGGGTGACACCCCCTCTGTCTTGGACCTTGTGCTCACCAACGAGGAACTAATGATTGACACCGTTACCATAGCTACACCACTAGGTCGTAGTGATCACGCGACTTTGCACTTTCATTACATCTGTTATTCGGAGTACGTTAGAGAGAACGATGAGGAAACTTATATGGTTACACATTACGACATCTTGTCTAACCTTGTTCAAGACACCAACTGGTCCTTCCTGACTGAGAATCCGCCCGATGAGGCTTGGATAGTGTTTGTCACCAAATGCACTGAGCTAGTGGCAAATGCATCAGAACGCAAGGCCTTTCGCCCGAAGCAAGTGGATTCGTTCCTAAGAAGCCGTACGAGAAAATCTATGGCCTTAAGGGATTCGGCTTGGCAAGCTTACAAAGTTTGCCCAAGTAATCTGACCTGGGGAGTTTACACAACTCAACGAAACTACTGCGTCAAGTTGATTCGCGAAGACAAACTCCAGCACCAACAGAACTTAGCGGCAAAATTCAGCAAAAATCCAAAGCTGTTGTATAGACATATCAACAAACTCCGTAGAGTGCAGCGCGGGATCCCGGTCTTGCGTGCAACAGATGGTCATGCGCAAACTGCACAGGACGCGGCCAATGTGTTTCGTCAACACTTCCTCCATACTTTCCGGAGTGAACCATCCCTTCACCCTATTTTAACAGAGCTCTCACGGTTCCCAGGTTTACACAACGTATCGTTCACGGCAACCAATGCGTTGAAAACGCTAATGTCGTTGCGTGTGCACAGCTCGCCAGGCGTAGACGATATTAAACCGAAGGCGTTGAAGGCAGCGGCCCTAAACATTGCCGAACCATTAGCTCGGTTCTTTCAACGTTGTCTTGACGAAATGCTGATTCCCACAATGTGGAAACATGGGCTAGTCACTCCCATTTACAAAAGCGGTAATCGTGCGGAGCCGTCGAACTACCGTCCAATCACTCTCCTCCCAGTTTTATCCAAAGTAATGGAACGTATAATTGCAGAGGCGCTGATGGGATATCTGGAGAACAACAATATCATAGTGCCACAGCAACACGGATTCCGCCGAAATCGATCCTGCACCACAAACCTGCTGCTGGCCCGAGCAAGCTGGACGGAGTCAGCTGATGCTAGATTTGGAGTCGACGTTGTCTACCTGGACTTCTTGAAGGCGTTCGATCGTTTGGACCACCGCATCCTCCTACACAAGCTTCGAGGCTACGGAATCGGTGACCCTGTGCTTGGTTGGATCGCCAACTTTCTCACTCAACGTCAGCTGAATGTGAGAGTCCGCAGCTCCATGTCCGACCCAATTGACGTCCAGTGCGGTGTGCCACAAGGGTCAGTACTGGGGCCACGTTTATTTTTAACATTCATTAACGACCTTGCCAGTGTACTACAGTCGAACTTCTTGCTGTTTGCAGATGATGTCAAAATTTGGTATGATATCCGGACAGAGGACGATCACATAACACTGCAGAGCGATCTGGACAGGGCGTACACTTGGTCATCCGAAAACATGCTCCACTTCAATATCGCCAAGTGCAAAGTCGTGAGCTTACGCCACCAGCGCATCCATGAATACTTACTCGGGGACCAGCCGTTGCAACATGCTTCCCAGGAATGCGACCTCGGAGTGATCGTGCAGGACGACCTTGGCTGCTCCAGACAAGCTGAAAAGTCATCGAAAAGGGCCAGTCAACATCTCGGACTCTTACGGAGGGCTTTCGGAAATTTCGAGCCATCTGTATTTCCGCAAATGCTGGGCGCTTACGTGAGACCCCACGTGGAGTATGCGATCCAGGCCTGGCGTCCCTGGCGCAAGCGCGACATCAGTGCACTTGAAGCTCCACAGCGTAGAGCAACGAAGCTCGTCAGAGGCCTGTTTCACATCCCCTACCAACGCAGACTGCAGTCTCTGGGATTGTACAGTGGTGAATATCGTCGTCACCGAGGAGACCTCATCATGGTCTACTTAATACTGATGAATCCAAATCGCCCATGTCGCAGTCTCTTGCAGCTCAGCCAAAATACCAACCTGAGAGGTCATCAGCTCAAACTGGCTACACACTACAGCCGACTTGATTGTCGACGAAACTCTTTCTCACTCCGTGTGTCCCATGCTTGGAATGCGCTCCCCACTCACGTCGTCCTTGCCCCCACATTGGCACTATTTAAAAAACGCCTAGATGACACACTTCCCAACTTGCATTATTTGGCATAGCACGTCCTATTCGGAGGACGAAATAACGAGACCCAAACCATGAGGTTACTGACCCTCCCCGCAAAGTGGCGGTGATGTTACATACAGAAGTGTCCCAATGAGCGACATGGATGTATACAAACTGGAGCAACGTACCACATCTCTCAACGGAAACAATACACGAGTGAATGTTATCCGTTCCGTTGATTTCTTTTTCCCACATTTGCTGTAATATAACAGCTCTACTTTGGGTGCAGACATCCAGTCCATACTTCAAACTATCATTATGTAGAGGCTTAAAAAAACGATTTACTTGTTCGATTATCCTTCCATTTTATCTATTGCTCCAACCACCCTATGGGACCTGTCAAGCATTTGCTTTTTTACCCGTTATAAATCATTGTTCATTGTTCATTTGGTTCAGTTTCTGCTAATGCACATCGGAAGTTGTGCTCCAGGTTCATTCGACTCCTTGCATTGTGTTTATTGAAAATATTGTCGAAAATCCACCTTTACATCTATAAGTTGTTGTAAAAGGGATCAATATTCGCAATGTACTTTCCGATAACAATGGATACTCAACGCCTAGCTTTATCCAAAATGCTACCAGTGGTGTGCATTAGAAGTCTATTTTTAATTCGTTATCTTCGCGCATTCCTAGGAATTGTGCTTTGGCTTCGATGGTAGTACCCTGATAGATTTCCTTATCCACTGAAAAGCGTCTTAGCACCCAAGCATTTACTTGGCGATTTTCCAAAGCAGGAAAATGGTTGCTGATGTAATGGACCACTGATGACAAGTGGAAAGTTATAGCATCTGTGAAAACGCATGTTTTGTTTCTTCCAGCGAGCACCATTGATAGTTCTGAAACCATCGACACATCGTCAACTGTTGCTCTGCGTTGGTAAAGCTGCATTTTACGAAGAAAACTGGCAACATTATCCTGAGCAGTCAAAATACTAACCATATTTCCTAGCAAGCTGAGGTTCAGTGCATGTAGTTCTCTGAAGAAATCTGCAAGATATGCTAGTTTGGAAATAAATATTTTGTCTGTTATCATGACGTGTAACCCGTTCACCTTACTCTTATGCAGCTCCTTCCTTTCAAGGAACATTGCACTTTCTTGTCGAAGCTCCAGCACTCTGTGCAACACCCTGCATCGTGATAATCAACACACTTCTGTGTGCAATAACAACACCTGCTATGGTTCCTTGTCAAAAACAACTGTAGATGAATGTGATCAACCCAACACCCAGTGGTCACTGGTGTCCAATCAGCTGATTCTGCCTTTTTGTGATCAAAAACGCGGTGTTCTGCGCACTTTCAAACGCCTGCTGTTGTCTCCATTCAAGGCATCATATGACCCTTTCGTGTGTGATTCATGATCAAACATGAACAGATATCAGTGCCTTCGCAGGTGTTGCATTCATCCATTCCAAGTCATTCCTGCATGATAACTTGACACCACCAATTTGTATCGATACGTGGTGAACACTAACCGCCTGTTTTGACCCTTCTAACCTGGAAACAATCTCGCGTCATCTTGCCTGGTCGTCTGACCAAGGCTCAACTACTATAGTTTGCAATGGAATCCATAATTCGACCCGACGAACGACCGCCTGACGATAGTCGCGGGAGCCGAAAGAGGCATCATCTGGTTGCAGTGACTAAGTGACTAGTGACTGGTCACTGATGGCTAATCCAAAGTACATAAGTAGTTAGCGACATGTTTTGATACGGCTGATCTTGTTATTGAACTTGTTTAGCGACCGATTGATGACCCAATCATCTTACTAATATTTACCCCCCGCAAAATTCCATTTTACCCCTTTGGGGGTAATTACACCCAGGTTGGGAACCCCTACTCTAACATCTTCCACGTCTTGAACAATAAGCTTAATTTGAATACATATCGTTCTTCTGAAGTGGGATACAGCTTGGTCCGCATTTAGATGCTACCCTGGCGGCTCGTGCTGATGCCAAGACTGTAAGGTCGTTCGCGTAAGTACCTTGTAAACACACGGGCAGCTCGAACAATTACAGCTAGTACCGCGGACCATATCAATCGTTTCAGAACACATATGACTCGGTGATCCCTTGCGAGCATTCAGTCTCTCATTCTAATCCGATCCGTGTAGATAAATATCGGTGACAGCTCAAAAACGTGCGAAGCTGCACTGAACAGATTGGCGCAGACTGCCAGCTGCTTCGGGCTTTGCTTTGCACACTCGAAGTGCAAAGCTTTAATTCAAGATTGGCATGCACCGCCTCCTGCGCAGACGCTTGGTGGGCTCGGATAAAATTATTCAAAAATTCAACTACCTGGGAAGTTGTATCAGCGCCCTTGGTATCAAAGATGCGATCAGGAACCGTATAGCAAAAGCTCGAAGCGATTTTGTTAATCTTTTTCACCTATGGCGTTGGCGCAACATCTCTCTGGCCCTGAAGAGTAGTGTACAATGGAGCGGTACGTTCGACCTTACTGTACGGTTGTGAAACCTGGCCGCTTAAAGCAGCGGACCTGAGGAGGCTAGTTACGTTCGACCACCGGTGCCTTCGTAATTTAGCTCACATTTGGTGGGAACACCGCGTGAGCAACGAGCGTGTTCGACGCCTCATTTACGGCACAGGAAAAGGAACGGAACCGCTCAACAACGTTATTTCACGCATCAGGCTCCGATGGCTCGGCCACGTGTTACGCATGCCAGCCCACCGACTCCCGCGACGTGCGTTGTTGGCTCGCTGGGGTGTGCATGGAAGAAGAGGAGAGGTGGCCAAGCCATGACTTGGTCGAGAGGAATGAAGGCCCTCACTTCTGAGCTGGCCTCGGTTGGAGCGTCCCGGCTCCCTGGTTGGGGTCCGAAAGACGATGAACACGTTTGGCTGGATACACTTGTTGATATGGCTAGGAGCTCAATAGTTCAATAGTTCAATAGTGTATGATGGGATAAAAAGCATTGGCTTTACAAGACCCATAGGATGGTAAATGCAAATAGATAAAAATCATTAGATTCCGACATGAAACTGAAATGCCAATAGTCTAAACCTGGTACATCACACCCCAATGTGTTGTTTGTCACTCAGATGAATGTCTAACAATTGTTTGAAGGCTGTAATGTTCGGAGCGTTTACCACATGCGTTGGCAAGTCATTCCATTGTGAACAGATTCTAAGAGAGTAAAAATATTTTCTACAGTCTAATCGGGAGTGTTGGATTATCAACTTGAGGTTATGACCTCTCGATCACTTATATGAGGCTAGGGTGAGCAGCGATTTGCACGGGTGATCGCTTTCCGTTAATATCCGGTATGCGAGAATGAGATCTCCACGTAGTCGTCGGTATCCGGAGGAAAACATTCCGATTAAACTGAGATGCACTTCATAATTGAGACCAGATAATCCGCGTGTTGCCTTGGTAGCTCTTCGTTGGGGCTGCTCTAAGAGATGAATGTCTCGTTTTAACCATGGGCACCAAGCCTGGACGGCATATTCGACGTGGGGACGGATATAGGAGTTGACAAGCATGGGTACCAGCCGTCGTTCAAAAACACCAAAAGCTCGCCTCAAAAGTCTCAGGTTCATGTTCGCCACGTTCGCTGCTTTGGAACATTGGAGCGAATTCCCCAGACTTTCTTGCACAATGATACCTAAGTCTTTTTCTGTGGTCACCCGCCGTAAAACCTACTGCCCCAAGAGGTACGTGTTGGCAAGATTGCTGCGCAATGACAGTAGGTGACACTTGGCAGGATTCAGGGGGAGGTGATTTATATCTGCCCATTTGTTGATTTTATCCAAATCATTCTGGAGGAGGGCACAGTCTGATGTTGAGTGAATAACTCTCCAGATTTTTGCGTCATCTGCAAAAATTTGCATCGAGGATTGAATATTATCCGGGAGGTCGTTAATGTAGACCAGAAAAAGGAGGGGACCAAGGACGGATCCTTGAGGAACACCGCTGGAGATGCAGAGGGTTTCCGAGAGGGCATCGGCGACTCTGACCTTGATCGTTCTGTCATGCAAATATGCTGCTAGCCAGGTGAGTAGGGAACCATGGATACCGTAGGCACGAAGCTTATGAAGCAGAGCTAAGTGATTGACTCTGTCGAATGCCTTCGAAAAGTCTAAGTAAATCACATCAAGGGGGGATCCTTCATCAAGTGCTTTGGTCCATGAATCCCGAGCAAGAAGCAGATTTGTGAGGCAAGATCGTTTGCGCCTAAAGCCGTGTTGGAGGTGAGAAATTAGCTTCAGACTCTCAAAATATCGTGTAATTTCATCCGCAACTAACGATTCCATTACTTTTGATAACACAGGGAGGAGAGTAATGGGTCGGTAGTTGGCAGGATCCGATCGCTTACCTCCTTTGTATATCGGAGTGACTATCCCGCTTTTCCACTCAGACGGAAGTGTTTGGGAATTGAGTAGACTTTGGAAAAAGCTTGCGAGGTGTGCTGCTATGGTGGGAGCAAGAGTTTTAAGAACTTTGGGTCTGATCTTGTCGACTCCCGGAGCGCTATTTTCTCTTAGAGACCGTAATTTGCTAGCGACAGCTGCTGAGGTAAAAGTGACAGTTGATATGCCGACCACGTTGGAGGAATGCTGGTTTGGCAAAGATTCTATGGCGTTTGCAGTCACTGTGCCAAACTGCAGAAGTAATGCGTTCGTAGCATCCACAGCAGTAGTCGTTAGGCCACCATCTGTCTTGAGTGGTGGTATTCCTGTTTTAACTTTCCTTCTGCTGTTCACGTACCTGTACAGCAGTTTTGTATTGTTCGTGAATTTAAGTACCATGTTTTTTTGCCATTCGTACTTATCGGCTCTAATCAGTGATGTGCAATAGTTCCTCACTATTTTGTAATTCTCCCAGGTGGCGTCGCAATGGTTCAGCGCGTATTGTCTCCAGATCTCGTCTCTGATGCTAATCCATTTACGCGTTCTGCTTCGGATCCAGGTGTTGGTCCGGTGCGGCACTCGTAATGGTATGACTTTTGACGCTGCTTGCGTGACACAGCTAATTTGTCTTTTAGTTCGTTCCACGCGTCGTCTGCCGTGCTCTGTAGATTGAGGTCCCAGTTGACGGTTGTCGCTAGGCTGTGCAGCACGGAATAGTTGGTTATAGTTCGTCGGTTTTCATGTCTGATTTCAGTAGTATTGGCGTAACACACATAGACAAAATTCAACACTGAGTGGTCACTGTTGCCTAATGGTGGATCGTATGAAATTGTCTCAATCATCAACTCTTCGTTGGTTAAGATTAAATCTAGAGGCGATGGCTTATTTGAACCGCGGTGTCTAGTTGGGCGGTGCACGTGGTTGTACAGAGCTGCTGTATCCATAAACTCGAGAATCTTTGATTTGAAGTAAGGACCACTAGAAGTCGCTGAGACAATTGAGGGTACGTTAAAATCGCCCATGATTAGACAATGTGAGTACTTTTGAGAAACTGCATAATGAAGCGCGTTTAACAGAATGTCATCTCGGTCTGCGGTGGAGTTCGGTGGCCTGTAGACAACTGCCAACAGACAAGCATCCCACGTCTTCTTCGAAGGTTCACCACCTCGTTCGTGCTGTGCATTTCTTTGTCCCTCCCCAACTATTTTAACCTTCCCCTCCAACAACGATCTCATTCCGTAGCGAAATGTAATTTTACGTCATAATTTGTCTTGTTGCCCAGTAGACGGCTGGTAGCTTTCCGGGACGATGTTAAGGCGATGCCTTGCAAATTCGTCAACATATTTACCAAGCTCGTGGCAAGGACATCTGAAACCAAACTCTGCCGGCCTAAAAGGATGAAGTCTTGCGTAAGGAGCAGGACACCTAAATGCATGGCATTAAGGGACTTGGCATGGCATACCTACATCGCCTCCCCGAACGACCATACGCGGGACGTCTACACCATACAAAGAAACCACTGTGTCCAACTCATCCTGGAGGATAAACTGAAGAACTAACAAGATCTAGTGAAAAAGTGTTGCTCTAATCCCAAACTGCTATAAAGACACGTAAACAATTTGAGCTGTGTTAAGCGCGGTATTCCTGCTCTGCGCACAGCATGCGAGTTAGCCCAAACCGCACAAGAGGCGGTCAACGTTCTTGGACAACAATTTGGCCGTACCTTCCAAAGTGTGCAATCATCATACATCCTGCCTAAGCAGATAACGCCGTCATCGGGGCTTAATCGCATATCGTTCACATCTGCAGCTGTACTGAAGAGGCTGATGTCTCTGCGAGAGTTCAACTCCCCGGGTGCGGACGGCATTCGCCCGAAAGCGTTGAAAGTTGCTGCCATGAGTTTGGCAGGACCACTAGCAATTTTCTTTCAACGATGTCTGAACGAGATGCACGTCCCCACGATGTGGAAGTACGGAATCATCACGTCAATCTACAAAAGTGGCAGCCGTGCCGAACCAGTAAATTATCGCCCGATAACACTACTTCCTGTGATCTCCAAGGTTATGGAGTCCATCGTAGCTGAGGCTTTAATGGGGTACCTGGAGAACAACAAAATTCTCGTTCCGGAGCAGCACGGATTTCGCCGAAATCGCTCTCTCGCGCTTGCTCGCGCAAGCTGGACGGAATCTGTGAAAGCTGGTGTAGGAGTCGACGCGGCGTACTTGGATTTCTCAAAGGCATTCGACCGTCTACACCATCGCATTCTCCTCCACAAACTCCGGAAATATGGAGTCGGCGATCCTGTTCTGGGCTGGATACGAGACTTTCTCGTGCAACGTCACCTGAATGTGAGGGATCGAAACAACCTGTCGGAATCCATCGAAGTTCAGTGCGGCGTACCTCAAGGCTCGGTACTTGGACCCCGCCAGTTTCTGGTTCTCATAAATGATCTCGCAAGCATGCTATCTTCTAACTGTTTGCAATTTGCTGATGATCCAAAGATATGGCGTACCATAGCTGCAGTGGAGGATCACGGTGTTACAGGAGGACCTAGACAAAGCGTACATATGGTCCATCGAGAACATGCTGCATTTCAACGTTACCAAGTGCAAAGTTCTCAGCATACGGCACAAGAGTATGCACAAGTACCGTCTAGGACCAAAAATTCTATAGCGGGCCTCTCACGAGTGCGATCTCGGCTTGTTAGTTCAAGATGACCTTGGTTGTTTGAGGCAGACTGAAAAGGCATCTAAGAAGGCAAGCCAGTACCTCGGCCTTCTTCGCATAGCTTTCGGGAAGCCTGACCCTTCAGTCTTTCCAAAAAATGCTTAGTGCGGACGTGAGGCCGCAAGCGGAATACGCTATTCAAGCGTGACAACTCTGGCTCAAGCATCATCTCACCGCGCTTGATACTGCACAACGTAGGGTAAGGAAGAGCGTCAGAGGTTTGACCAGCCTCCCCTACCCACTCAGGCTGAAGACTCTCAAAATATACGGTGGACCTTATCGGCGTCTAAGGGGCGATCTCATAATGGTGTACCTGATCCTGCGAAACCCAAACCACCCATGCCATTCCCTTCTGATACTCAGTCAAAACACCTCGCTAAGAGGTCATCGGTTAAAGCTGGGCACGCCGTACAGCCGCCTGGAATGTCGGCAAAACTATTTCTCCCTTCGAGTGGCACAGCCTTGGAACGCCCTCCCGGAACATGTAATTAATGCACCCACCCTATCCCTTCTCAGAAAACGCCTTGACGATACTCTGTCACATTTACACTACGTGCTATGGCTCATGACCACCAGATGCTGGCACTAATGCACAACAGACAGTGGATAGTACCATAACCCTATTCGAGAATGAGTCACTCCAAACCCCTTGCACGAAATTTGATAAATGCTACTACTATAGAAACTGGATTTCTGTATCCCGTCGACTCAACATAGTTGCACACGTGTAAACGTTGTCCTTGCTATATTTTCCTCGCCTATTACGTGATCAATAACCACTCCCCTTATGGCTTTGTGTGGGTACATTATAATTTCAAACCCTTTATACGGCAGCGCAGTTAAATCTGTAATCGCCCGAACTGATGATTCCATTATCTCTTGATTTATCTCTTCTCACTCTAAACACCCTACGGGACATGTCAAACCCCTGTTATTTACCCGTTATCAATCATTGTTCATTGTTCATAATGCATGGCAACAGGCCATCCGCATAACTGATGCCGCCTTCACAGTCAACTGCAACGTAGCCATGCGTACTGACCTCGAATGGGCAACCTACACTAATCCTTTTGCATTGCAGATGAAATTCGCATTCGCATGACTCTTCAACCACTTTATATCGCTACCGCTTCGAATCACAGGTGCATCCCACCACCCATTGCGTGCCCGCATCATCCAATGACTTTATTCCTGCACTTCTCAAGTGTCTCAACAACTAGTTGCGAGCGTAGGGAAAAAACCGAGTCAATATAGAGTTGCTAGGGCCAGCTCCACAGGTGGAACATATGTCATCGCACTGTGTCTCCTGATCGACATTTGCCGGTCTTAAATCCACGAGCTGACCCACTCAATAATCTCTGTGAATAACGATCTGGGAGAGGATTGCTCCGTCAACTCTTTCTTCAGTTGTTTATCCTCATTCTCGATCCCATTCATCATCACTCAACAATATAAACATATCGCACGCTGACGATGAGCCGCCCATTATGATGCTCATGGAAGCCATATACATCGCAAGTACCGGTACAATCCCTCACTCTTCGCTGCAATCGTCCTCAGAATTCTGTTGAAATGCCCTCCATCACGTGTGTATATCAAAAACAGCATCCACTGCCGAAGAAGGTTCCTCACCACTGGGTTTAGGCCAGCAGGTTGTACACATCGTCAGTACATATCTCTCATAAAATGAAAAGGGCAAAATACAATCGCCGTGATGGGATACGCGGACGTGGGGGCGCGCCATACACTTGTCAACAACAAATGTTTGCAAGGCAATATCGCTTTCATAGATTCCACCGCCGGTCTGTAGCTGTGCGCCGTCTCATTTCACAACAATGCGTAAAATTGAATACGCAATTCCTGTAACCTGCAGTAACATATAGTGCCACAGTATATAGCCGCCATAATTCAATTGGTGCGTGGCATCCGCCAACAACACCTCACAGTAGCGCGCAGCTATCGATTCCATGCAAGATGGCATGAAAAACACAAATCTAATTATGCTCCTCTCTCTCACTACACGACATGTTCTGTTCTTCTCCAGCAATTCCGTCACCTCGCATACCTGCCCGCCTGTCGCTTCCGGTGACGCCTGGTCACTGTCTTTATGTCGTCGAGCGTCATCACTCGTCCATGCTTCCGGTTCATGAAACGACGAATATCACGGGTGCTTTTAAACACGGACATCAGGCTCACAACCTCTTGCTCCTCCGCCTCCGTCAAGTGCCGATTCTGGGAATACAGCCACGGAGTACCCAAATGGAAATCATGATTATACCGCAGCTAAATTTCACCACGTTCGTAATAATCGCCCCACAACAAGAACGAAAACCTGCTTTTGCTGTCCAGCATCCTTTAACTGTTGGGTCATTTTACGGTATTAACAATGGGAAGCATACCGTTCACCACGAACATTGCTCTGCTTACCATGCACACACTGGTATTTCATATATTGGTATGGATAGCTATCAGGTAATTCTTCCTCCGTCATCCGTTTATACCGATTTCGAGTAAACACCGCTTATAAAGCGAAGTCGCAGTAGCCTGTTAAAATTGCTTCACATCCTCCTCCAAGTCCGCAAATTACCGGGAACATAATCGGAAAAACCATTAAACGTAGCAACATCGTCCACCAAGATAGTAGCTTCCAATAACGCGCCGCAGCTCACAACTGCACTTTGTTATCCCGTTGAACAACAACAGCCGTGTTAAAATTCACAAACTTTTATATTACCATGTTTAATAAATCCTCATGTATCTCTTCAATACACTCGTTTCGACTTTAATAAGCGACATATCCCCTACCCACTCAGGCTGAAGACCCTTAAAATCTACAGTGGACGTTATCGGATTCTAAGGGGCGATCTCATAATGGTGTAACTAATCCTGAGAGACCCCAACCACCCATGCCATTCTCTTCTAATACTGTCAAAACACCTCGCTAAGAGGTCACGAGTTTAAGTTAGTCACGCAGTACAGCCGCTTGGAATGTCGGCGAAACTATTTTTCCATTCGAGTGGCACAGCCTTGGAACGCCCTCCCGGAACATGTAATTAATGCACCCACCCTATCCCTTCTCAGAAAACGCATTGACGATACCCTGTCACATTTACACTACGTGCTATAGCTCATGACCACCAGATGCTGGCACTAATGCACAACAGACAGGGGATAATGCCATAACCCTACTCGAGAGCGAGTCACTCCAAACGCCTTGCAGGAAATTTGATAAATGCTACTACTATAGACACTGGATTTCTGTATCCTGTCGACCGACAATAATCGCACACAAGTAAGCGTTGTCCTTGCTATCGTTTTTTAAACTTTTTCTCGCCTATGATGTGATCAATAACCACTCTCCTGTTGCTTTGTGTGCGTACATTCTTGTTTCGAACCCGCTTTATACGAAAATGCAGTTACATCTGTAAGCGCCCGAACTGACAACATTATCCCTTCGCTATCTTTTTTGTCCCGCTATCCACCCTACGGGACATGTCAAGCACCTGCCTTTTTACCCGTCATAAATCATTGTTCATTGTTCATATCCAACTTTTAGCACAGCGTACCATACCACCCGCAACCACATTATGCCCATAACAGATTGGTTAGAATCCCGGTCCGACGATTTCCACTTGCGCTCGCAAAGCGTTATTACTTCCGCTCTGGGTTCGAGCCAATCGTACTTTAATTCCGACTAACTTGAGTTAGTTCGACTTTGATTTGCGTAATTTCTCATACTACCAAAAATGTTTTGCAGCCGGTGATTATTCAGGGCCGCCGACCATTATTACCTATGTTTTTGAAAGTTAAGAGAGTAAACTGAATAATCCAACTCCAGCAGGCTTCGGTGGAATGCGAGTTCTAATAGAGTGAAACGACTGTACAGAGCATTTCCGGATACTATAGAAAATGTGTACCTCCTTGTGCTCAAAAAATCAAAATATTTGTTGTCGGAAATCCGGATTATCCCTCAACAAGACGTAGTTTGGTTGCGTTCGGATGGTCAACAGAAAGATACTTACGCTACTTAATGTGTACTAACCTAAGAATAACGTAGTATACTAGCAGCTGAAGGTCAAACCTTGACCTTATTCATTAGATTGACAAGAAAAGTGATGCGCAGCGGCATGTGGAAAACGAACATAATCAGGGACAGATGTACCTGTTATCCTCCGCCCTGGCCGCAAATGCGATACGGGTATAGCCTGTGTGAAACATGTAGGAACACCTGAACAATACAGTGACGCGCTTTCGTTACAGTGTCCTATCAATAATACAGATACTTGAGCCGGATCCACTCTACACGTAGTGGTTAGGACACTTGGAAAGGCGAGTAAAATAACCCAAACGAAATGAATTTGGCATAGGGAAGTCAGAAACCCTGTAGTTACAAGGGGGTACGAGTTTTGTCCACCTCAAGCTTACGTTAATGTTGCATGTATTTTCAGCGCTGTTGGCTGGAGCAAATTACGCTCACGCTGGTTCCATATTACAATAGATCTATCAATAGATCCATTTTATTTTATTTGCTCAGTTGTTCTTATTCTCCGCATATTGCCTGTTTATTTTGTGTGGTTTGTCCTTTCAATTTTGGGAGTTAATCATGCTTAACTTTATAATTGCCAAAGATCACCACTAGGTAACGTCAGACAAATAGAAGTTATTTTATTTGCTCTGTTTTGTCACTACGCCGCACATCTGATTTCCAGTCTGTTTGTTTGTTTCCTTCCTATTCAGTGTTTGCTGTTAGCTGTTCTTGGTGTGGCTGCGCTTGGGGTGAGCGTTGAAAAGGTGCATATCTGTCCAAAAAACGCTACATGGCTCCAGAAGACTGTCGTTCCTTGTTTGAAGAGACTAGGTGCACAGCCCTCGTGGCCGTGGTAGGCTCAGAGTGGTTCCATCCAGCGTGAAACGGCCTACGGTCTAGTCACCGCTTTGTGTACCTCTAGTACGCATGGTTCCTCAACGAGTTAGACAGGAATGCTACTGCTGTGCATGTTGAAGGAGTGTAGGCCGGCTCCTCTGATGAAACTCGGCTTCTATTCCCCCGCCTTCCGGTCTTATTCATTTAGGTTCACAATGGATATGAGGTGTGTGAATGGAGCTGCGGGTGGTGAAGAGTAAGCAACCAACGGTCCCTCTGTAGGCACAGGCGACCCGTGGCTGTTCTATGGAAACCACAGTGACGGGGAAATCCGGAATCGGATACGGCAAACCCTGTTAACCTCGGACATCAGCGAAAGTGGAAGTGGCATGTTTCAGTTAGGTTGGTTTTATAAAATACTCATGAAGAACGGGACTGCGAACGCTAAAGTACTACGTCAACCGATCTATGGATAACCATCGAACTAGGGACTCGTGTATTGAAAATAAGTGTGGATTTGGTAAAGTTGTAGGCCGAGTGAAGAAGAATCATCATAAGCAATGAGACAAAAGGCATAGTGAACAGCTTGTACCTCGAGTTATTGTTTCACCGTACGGTTGCACCACTTTGAAAGTCTTGATTGTCTCGGATTATTCCTCACCAGCTTGCTGTTTAATATCGAGCATTGGTGAGTCCCAACATCCTGGTGAAGAACTAAAGATTAGGAAAGCGCTCGTTACAGACCAGGATGCTGATCTGAATGTTACTGGTTCGTCCTTCTGAGGAGCAGCGAAGCACAATAACTTGATTCACATCATTGATTTGTAAGCATTTGTGACGCGGATGACACTACGTTTTACAAAAAGCACCCACTGTGCATTTGAAACATGGACACGACGGTTGACAAACACCAATCATTGGTGAGATCTTCCCTGTCGAACATAGAAACCGGAAAAGTACTAACTGGCCGCCACAATTTTTCATTAACGATAGTTGAAAGTCGACTGGACGTTTGCCCGTTCGGCACAGACAACGTTAGCTTCTCTTAAATATCTTCCATGATGCTACACATTAGGTTAAATGTGCATGTGGGTTTAGATGTCTCAAATGTCGGGCACGATTCACCGAGTCTACTGTATCCCACTTTGGAGAGAAGCAGCTATCCATTTAGCTCAGTTATCTTCTCAATCAAGCAAGCGTCACTTTAATCCTAATAGTAAATAAGCTGTAGTAGTTAACTGATGAATAAATTAACACTATTGTTTACTAAATGACTGGTTATCGGTATACACCAGCACTCCAAATCTAAGACTGTTGTCTGACAACGTTTCAGTTTGAAATATATTTTGAAATGGACACTAAAACGGAACCAGCTTTCCTTTATCGACAGGGGAATCCCCAGATGTGCACTCATTAAGTCAACCCATGCGGGGGTAATAAGTGCCCCACAAGTTGGATGGCGCTGCAGTCTGAAGGCGGAGAACCCACGTGGTTCCGCAGCGTCAGATGACACAATTCAGCCAAGCAGTCTTACTTCGTGGATTATGGAAATAGCCAAGGGTAAGCACTTTCAAAGATAAGCACTTAGTTGAGATAACAGAAGCAAGCAATGGGTAGGCAGGTAGAGAGATATGTAAAAATTAAGATAATTGCGTCAGATCGACCCAGCCTTGTACCGATGTGAGCCACCTGTTCATGGCTCATGTTCATCAGTGGCCTTCACGTAAGTAGATCCAAAGGTTTGTGCTCGAAAACTGTGCTATATGTGAATGATATGTAGTCAGTGCGAAGTACAAGATTATAAACTATCCAGAAGAGGTTCCCGAAGCAACGTTCAAGTTCCGATGGAAACCGACCTGTGTTTACGTGTTGCTCGCGACGCTTACAGTGTCCATACCTTTGGCCATGCGAATTAGGGGTGACCTACTAATATAGATCGCTTTTGGAATCCTACGGGTTGCTGTGAGTGGGAACGTAAGCTGAGTCAACAAAAGGACACGTTACCTCCATCCGCTGCTTACTAGTGTCAAACCATGATTATTCACTGTGAATGACCGTAGAGAGCAACCTGCACAATCTGGTAGTGACTCGCTCTGAGAATGTTGCAATGCCTAGGCTTGCCATTATGAAACGCACAGTGTGCCGGCGCAACTGGAGTTTCTAAAAGCCCATAGAGGATTTATAATTCATTGGTAGGAGGACAAAAGATTAAAAATTAGGATGTGTGGTACTTTGATTTAGTGCGATCGAGTGATGCAGGAAGGCATACAGGACTCCAGAAGGGATGGGGACACGCGATTTATAGTAGATTTTTGGCACTGGCGGAGCAGTGCCACTTGAAATGGACACGGAAGATCTCTGATGGCGAAAATGAAGATCTAACAGTCCTAAGAAGACCATATTTCCAGTTTGGTGCGAAATATGATTGCACAAAACGCAAAACATACTGGCAGTTGCATAAACCTAATAGACTCATACTTTTCTGGCAGGTAGCCATTACGAAAGCACCCACGTCAATGGGTCAACAAGGATCCACTTGTGAGTTCATTTCAATGCTTATATGACTATCTATTTTGCGACTGTTTGAAGCCAATGTAGTGCGTTTGTTTTCATTAGTTGGTTGGCATAAGCCTGACCATCTTCCAGTTGCTCGTGTGGAATGCTTGGACTATTAACTTGTAGGCCGTCTGTTTTTACGTTTGCCATGTTATATATCTGGTGCACTCATGGTAAAGCCATTAGAACCACGAGCCCAAAGATAAAATTTTCCATTACGCCCCCTTCTCTATTTTAGTTGGTTGCGGTAGCAGACCTGTGATGGGATTATACAAGCGGAAGTACGCTACGGATTTAAATGACGAAGCGAGCGGCTGACTTGCCGCAAGCGCACGAAGCAGATGATTGGACGCAACTTTGCCAATAAGCTGATTGGTTCATATTTGGAAGCGTGGGACTGCGTTTGTTTGACTGATTTAAAGAAAGCATCCCATGAAGGTAGAAACGTCGTTAGTTATGAAATGGACCTGGTTATTTGCGTCGAGGCTTCTACAACCTAACCATCTTTGTTGAGTCGGCTTTGTCAAATAAAATATTTGTCCCTAAAGGACCGAGTTCTGAGACATGGTGTCAGAAAAAACCAAGGCAAGATTACCGAACGGTGCTCAGTTGCTGATTGGAATGCAGCCAGCTGTATAAACGCCTGCCTGTTTAACATGGAAGAAAACGGATTGGCCAGTACGCAGAGAATTCGGAAAAGCAAGTTGATCGATTTCCGCGTACTGGCGCATCTGAATGAACAATAGATGGCGTATCGCTAGGCGATGTTTCGACATACGATCGAGACGAAGCACGCCGCGTCCTGGAAAAGATGCAGTACGAAAAGGAAAAGGACCCAGTTGGTCTGGGAACTGTCATCCGAAAAGTTGACGATTTCTGAGGGGGCCAAACTAACGAGATGTGTCAGCGGTAAACCCATTTTTATTCGAAACAGGCGCCCAACCGAATCTGACGAGAACTATGTTACAGAGCTGAAGATCTTGGCTCGTTCCTGTAGTTTTTGCAATTGTATGGCTGATAGTCTCATCCGAGATAGAATCGTGCTTGGAATCAACGATGAAAACATCACGAAGCGGCTGCTGCGGCAACGACAGTTACCGCTCAGATAATGCCTTGATATATGTTTCAATGAATCGTCAGCTACACACCACACCCAAAAATGGAGTGGCCGACTATAGCAGGGGTGTGTGCCGTATCCAGATTACATGACAAAACTGCGAAATCTGTTATCAAGACACATGAAACTTGCAAATCCTGTGCAGCGCGACACCAAAAGGATCGTGATCAATGTTCATCGCGGGTCGAATTTAGGCCAAATGTGGCAGACGAAATCATTTCGTTTGATGCTACGAGTCTCCCAGAGAGAAGGCACTCAACCGTGACACAACACCCTCCGATTCTGAACATTTGATCAGCAACCTGTCGCGGACGAGACATAAGAAGTCCGTCTACACAAGTTTATGGGTTGGCGACGAAGTCGTGCGTTTTCAGTTAAACAAGGCGGCTACCATCAGCATAATACCAGCGTAGCGATGCCCAGGAATTCGTGGGCGACCTGATCAGGGATCCCTGCGCATGTGGAACGGTTCCAAAGTTCCAGTCCAAAGGTTTGGCCACAATCAAAGGAAGCAATCCCAAAGACGTATCCTCACAGCAGTTAATTGTCGTGATCGAGGAGGAAGAACCTACGCCGATCCTCAGAATCGATACCAATGTCTTGGCTTTGTTCATTATACCAATGATAGATTTATGCAAACGAGTTGAGCGAAGATAGATGTAAGTGAGCAGTATCCCTCCTTGTTTAGCTCAGTTTTTAGGTTGAAAGGTCCATTTCCTTTGTCACTAGATCCGTCAATACGACGGATTACGCTGCCGGCTAAAAGCGTCCTGTTTCATTTGCTTGATAAGTTCGCCACCGAATTAAGTAACCTGAGACAATTGGATGTAATCGTTTAGGTCGACAAGCCGACAGACTGGATTAGTCAAGTAACACTTGTTACGGAAAGGATGGTGATTCGCGTTTGTGCATAGATCCTAAGCCATTGAATGAAGCTTTACACAGTGAACACCATTGGTGGACCTAGACGACGATTCCAGTTTTTTTAAGACGTTTGCCACACCCTTCGGAAGTTTTTTGCTATCTACGTTTAGTTTGAAGTTCTCGAGTGAAAATTTTCAGAAATGGTTACTGCAAGCTGTTGACGATCTAAAGGGAGTAACGTGTGTAGCAGACGATGTGTTGATTTACGACTGGACCAACAAGGAACATGACATCAATCTGCAAGACTTTCTACAGCGTTGCGTTCAATAGAACACAATGATCAAGCTTGAAAATTCTGGGCTCCGAATGTCAGAAGTTGTTTTTCATGTGCACGTTCTGACGTCCGAGGGAATAAAGATCGATCCCGGAAAAAGCAAGGCAGTGCAGGAGATGTCACAAAGTAAGAACGTTAAGACTGTTAATCGTTTAAATGGCAAGGTGAATTATTTGAGCAGTTTCAACCAAGGCTAGCTGAAATCATGATGCCCATCCGGAGACTGACATACTAGGGCGTAAAGTGAACTTTAGAAGAGTAGGAGGCTGTATCCAGAAGCATCAAGCATCTCATCAGCTGCGGACCAGTACTGGGCTATTATGATCCAGCTGTCTTTGTAGGCGCAACGTGACAACAGTCAGAGCGGAATAGGTTCTGTTCTCATGCTAGATGGAAAGCCCTTGGATTTCAGCACTCGGGCGCTCACAGTGATGGAATAGCGATATACGCAGTTCGAAAAGGAGATGATCGCTATTGTCCACGCGATGGAGCCATTCAAAGACAACAATTCTAGTAGGACTACCATGTATACTGATCACCAACCGCCCGTATCAACAGCAAGTAAACCGTTACAAAGTGTCTCTCGACGTTTTCACCGAATGTTTATCCAGCTCCAAAAATACAACATGGAGCTTGCGTACACCCCGGTGGTGCAGCTGTTCATCGCGGACGCTCTCTAGAGAGCTCATCTTCCGATAGTCGAATATCAAGAGGAAGAAATCGAGGCAGTAAACCTAGCACAACATCTGGCGGTAACGGAAGGTCTCTTGAAAGAAATAAGGCGGCTTACGGAGGCAAGGCGTTTCTAGATATGATTTCGAGTGGATGGTCAGGTATGAACGTCTGAGGGAATGAAGGTCGTTCTTCTACTTTCGGGATGAACTCACGGTATAAAACGGTTTGTCGTTCGGTGGAAATCGCGTTTTGGTCTCACTGTCACTTCGTAAATAAATGCTAGAACACGTTCATCGAGCTCATTTATGTAGCTACAGCATCAGCAGAGCCCGAGAACTGAAGTTCTGGCCCAGAATGACGAGTTAAATTCTAGATCAAGTATCAAGCTGTTTAGCCTGCCGATCCCACGAGGTTCGACAAGCCAGAGTACCAATGATGCTGCGTGAGATTTCAGATCGAGCATGGCCGAAAGTAGCAGTTGACTTGTTTTGTGATAACGGTAAGGACTACTTAATCACGATGGACTAGTGCAGCGACTATTTCGAGATCGATCCACTCACCACGGAAGCAGTCATCAATAAGCATAGATCACAGTTCGCTAAACATGGAATACCGAAGCAAATCATCTCTGACAATGGCTCGCAATTTACTATTGCTACGTTCCAGACACACACGAACAAGTGGGAATTTTCGCATCGACAAACGAGCCCGTATTACCGCCAGTCTAACGGAGAAGCAGAGGCAGCGGTCAAACAAGCCAAGCCGTTGTCGAAGGCTAGAGCCACTCATGAGGATCCTTATCTAATGCTGTTGGAAATCCGCGGCGCGCCATCACCGAACATCAGTCTCAGTCCAGTTCAACGTCTAGACAGTAGAAGGACATGCACTATGATGCCTGCGTCCGCCGAATTTTTACACCTGGTCTTGCCGTCGTATGAGCGACTGCGAAGGAATTTAAGAAAATGGATGCCTGATTAGAAACAATTTTACGACCGTAGTACCCGGGCTCTACCTGACCTATCAGTGAACGAGGAAGTGTGGATTCAACATATGCCGGGTGTCAATGAGCGATGCAAGGTGCGTTGGCTGTGAAGATCGTAGAAAGGTCTTATGAAGTCAATACTGGATGGAGGATAATCAGAAGAACCGAGTGAAGCTGAAGCGACGCCAGGAACGAGGAGGCGAATCTGAAGCAAAGCACACGACGGTTTTCGGTGAAGTCACGACAGGTGCAGCAAAGATCACGCTGAGTGAAAGAGCGTACGGAGTCTTCATTAACGTCGATGCGGCTGATCACGGAAAGTGCAGGTGATGGAATTATGCAATCAAAGGAAAGAGACGGATTTACATGAAGAAGCAGGAGAAAAAAGCACATGATTGTACGCTTGCGTATCATTGCTTATACGCCGGTTGGTTGGTAGTTGGCAGCGCTGGAATGCGTTTGTTTGAGTAAATTGGAGGAAGAATTTCATGAGTACAGATATGTCGTTAGTTATGGAAGTAACCTAGTTAATTACATCGACGCTTCTACAACCTAATCTTGCTGTCATGTTTGCGGAGTCTGCTTCTTTGAATAAACTCTTTGTCCCCGTAATACCGAGTTCTGTAAAAAGACCCATTTCGGATACCTCCTTCCAAAACTAATTGGATTTAAACAGTGATCTCGACTCTTCTCTTAATGAGGAAAATAGACTAAACATAAGTTGAAACACTGTCAGTCCGGGTTGGTTGTTCAGGTGTTGATTGGTTCACCGAGCTCGATTAAATGGTCGCACACATTTCGCCGCCATGCGAGGTGGCATCGTCAGTGCGGTGATGCGCGGTAGTCAATCTCACTGTTTGTATGGTGGTGAAACGTATGCGACCATTTAATCATACTCGGTAAACCGATCAGAAGCTGATGACAGATTGATGTTGCTTTGCCATTTACTCGGGGATGAGAGGTAGCGGGGTTTCATGACTTGGGTCTTCAGGGATGCTGGCAAGCCGAACAAACTCCCTGTTGTGTCAGCTGCGTGGTCCGGATTAATCCCGTTCCAGCGACTGGTTCGACGGCAGTGTTCCAAGACGTGGTGGGCTAACGCTCGGGGAGCGGTTTCCCTCTAAAAAGCCATATAAGTCTATTTAACAACATTGGGACGTGCAGTATGTGACTCGCTACTAAGGAAAGTCACTGCCCTTCGCTTATCCGGACCACCATTCTCACTCCACAGACGTCAGTCCTCTAAACCGAAGAGTTCCCCGAACCCTTCTCATACCGACGACCTGGCTGAACACGACAGCAAACGGAACGCCAAAGTAACGCATTCGGAGGAATGGCGGTAACCATAATTATGTTACTTGGCAAACACTAGGTTAACGTCATTTGGGCAACGGAATACGTGAACCTGGCTTGTGGGAATCGACGGTGGTAATTTTGTACATCTACTTGGTTGAATTTTGTGATGGGTAACTTGAGTTATCAACGGAACTAACTCATCACATTTGTTAGCATCCTCCTACAAAGAAATGTTGCGGACCTGTGTCATTCCACAGATGCTCGCCAAAGGAAGTGAAACCAAGCATTGTCAACGAATGTCGCGGGATGTCGGTGAACACGGCATAAAGTGCTAGCCGATAGATTCTAGCGGATACTAGTCTTCAACCGAAAAGACGGTGGTCATTTTGAACATCTATTTCGTTGATCT
This sequence comes from Dicrocoelium dendriticum, assembly GCA_944474145.2. Taxonomy (NCBI): domain Eukaryota; kingdom Metazoa; phylum Platyhelminthes; class Trematoda; order Plagiorchiida; family Dicrocoeliidae; genus Dicrocoelium; species Dicrocoelium dendriticum. The sequence continues at coordinate 27,678,713 of OX104060.1, read as the reverse complement.
TTATGCTCTTAGAACATACTTCATGTAAATATATGTATAATGCATAACGATTGATTTCACTAACACATTGTTTGGTGGGTAATAGTGGAAATACTTCGTGAGGTTGAATGAACGCTACGGGAAAATAGAACAATGTGAGTAGGTGAGAAACGAGTGACTACTCAATTGCCGGACAAAGTGCAGGCGTCGCTGTCGATGTTTTCTGTAAATTAGACGGCGGTGGACGAAACCGTTGATGCCCATTAGGCTGCGTTCTGCGCTTCGTGCAAGCAAAGGACAAGTACTTCCGTTGCCTATATGACGTTAACCTCGTGTTTGCCAAATAACTCAATTATGATTACCGACATTCCTGTGTCTATTATGGTTCTCCAATGGTAAAGGAACTGTCGCCGGCAAATTACGCAGGAGCTACAAGATAGAGATGTTGCCACAACCGATCATCGTTGACTACTTCGACATTTCGCATCAGCCGTTATGGGATCCATATGGCGCACCTGCCCATTATGCACAAACAGTGTGGCATTATCTTAAGGAGGTGTTAAGCCACCGGTGGCTCGGTCGCAGAGGATTGGTCTACCTGGTCACCAGATAGGAGCAAATTACATTTCTTCCAGTAAGGTTATTTGAAAAGAAGAGCTTATAAGAAAATGCCTATTTCACTGGAACTACTGCAAGGCAGTATGGTTCACGAATGTCGCGCCATCAATATGGAAACTTTGCGAAAAGTTATAGCCGATTGCCTCAGACGATTTCCACAGTGCAAGCAGAACGCCGGTGGGCACGTTGAGCCTTTTGGTCGTTGACGGACAGATTACCGTTTTATGCGGTTTAGGTTAGTATACGTATTCGTCGTTATCACTGATTTCTGGACTACACTGGTGCAGGGGTAAATGGTGCCAAAAGTGCGTCGGGCCTGAATGCAATCCACGAGCAAAGTTGGTTTGACAGCTTTTAGACTAACCACTTCTATGCAACTTGGTTCACAATAGTAATACTTGTTTTCATGATTATGCCTAAGGAATACAGGGAGGATGTGAACGAGATGATGATGTGAGAATAGGCTACGCGGTTTCGTAATTGTATCCTGTTCATCGGCGTACAGGTTCTGGCGTGGAGTGAGTGCGTCCAAGCAATCACATACAGGTCACACAAAGGGGAAAGAAAGATGGTCCAACAAGTTTTCAATAAGAAAGCGTGGCATATCGATCCTTTTGAATTTGATATTCGGAGTTTGCGGCATAAAGTGTAAGCCAATTTATCACAGGGATAACGGGATTGTGGTGCACAGTATGCGTGAGAACCCACATGCGTGCGCTGTTGTCCCACAATTTGTCATACATTTTTCGAGCCAATGAGCTCCGCGCTTTGTGCGATAAGTGATTCACAGTATCCGCGAGGATTATATATTTTACTAACAATGCAACTTCTCAGTTCCGTGTTAATGGAATATTGCCTCCTCAGTTAATATGCTGGAATGAACGCTTATGGTCTCGGCTAAAACAAACTAGACAGCATAAACACACTTGTTCCTGCAACGGAGATCAAGAGTGCGACGGCAGAATAGGCTATGCAACAGCGAGAAGACTTCAGACAGCACAGCCTTTCAAGACTCATATCTCCAAACGTCACATCTTAAATTTACAAGGCCTAATTGTAAGAAATGCCTATTTTGCTAAGGTAGGTGGTTGAAAGAGTGCTTTCAGTTTACAAGAGCACTGCCAATAATCATTTCACAGTAGCTGGGAAAACACTAAGCACCTATCGCACACTCTTTGCTCAGGCCAGATACGCCTGTCCAAGCGGTACCACAACTCTACCGCAGTAGCCCAGTAATGAGGCACTTATGTTTCGCTTTGCGCTCCTGTCTCCGTTCCAACCAGCGCGAAGCACCGTACATATCGATCGATAAACTTGCCTTGGGGAGTGCTGTAGGTTGACTCCAACTCAAACATAAGCGCCTACTACACCGTTTACAAGCTGGAAGACACTGGCAAGTGCACATGTAAAAATGCATAAATATGGTAGTTTTAAACGCATGTGACGGGGGGATTCATTTTGGGATAGAACGACATCAACAATATGATTAGAAAGGTGGGGAGGATTGCCCTATGAGTTCAATCCAATTCAACAAGACACCCGTGTCTACGAAGGACGGATAATTTGATTTCGTTTTCAGGCTATTCAGTCGGAGCGGCGTGCTTAGCCGCAAGAATGTGTACCTCGGGCGGGAATTTCTCTCTGCTCAGATAACTGGTAGCCCATAGGTCAATGATGGCATTCATAGTTGTGGACAAACAGGAGCAAAATTGCGGTCCAGACATTGGTTAGATTTGCCAGATAACTTTAGGCATAAGGTAAGCTTCCGTTATTGTTGGATTACTTTGTCAGCGATGGAACGCGAGGATACAGTCACTTCAGTGAATGTTATGAGCCTCAGTTACGTCAAGTCGCGGATGAACAGCGCGTGATGATTCTTCGATTATATTGGGAGTGCGGGCTTAATGCAGCCGAGAGAGCGAGAAGGTACGATAGCATAACCTCGGGGATGCGGCCTGTCAACGGAGGGTACGTGTTAAAACTGGGCAAGAAGTCTGAGAACACTGGTAAATAAATAAATAAATAAATAAATGACATATTGCTCGACATGCGAGACACAGGCAGACTACGAGCCTGATCATGTGGTACAACAAAGTCGGGTAGTGGAGAGGGATATTCAGTGATCTATTGTGTTCACATAGGAATGTTTCAGTGCTAAATCAATTAAAAATAGTAAAGCAGTAGGAGTAGTAGAAGTTGAGAGTAAGAATAAAAGTGGATATAAACTGTCACTTTAACTGGAGTAATACTACCCATCATGAAACCGTCTCCCGGAGACCTGCTTCCACACTTCTCTTCCACATCTCATCTGGCCATGTGCTATTGTGGCCTTATATGTATACAGTTATGTTGGGGCCTGTGATATATATTAAGCTCTCCCCATCGTATAGCCATCTTTTATTTGATTTGTTTCCGGCACTGTATTGTGGGGGCCTGTGTTCAATGAAAAGCTCCCCCCATCATACAGCTATCTTTTAGCTGATTCAATTCCAGCACTGTATGTGTGGGGGCCTGTGTTTCATATTAAGCTCTCTCCATCGCACAGCCATCATTTGGCTGATTAGAATCAAGCACTTGTAATATGTGCCAGTGAGTTTGTGATAACTCATACTGCATGAGTGTGTTGCATTATTTTCGGAAGCATTTATCCATAGCCTCTGGAGATCGGCCCAATCCTGGCCAACACTGGAAGGAGAGAAATAAGCAAATAAAAGTGGGTGGACGTACAGTAACGTGAAATGCTAGATTTTCGTCCGACGTTGTTCGATTCAGATTGTACAAGTTTCACTGGTAACTGATAACCTCAGGAATATACATGCTTTTTACAGAAAAGGAGAAGAATTTTCGGAGGAAATAGTAAGATAGCTCCAGCAGTTGTCGGAGATTAAAATGGGAAAATTGGTGATGCGAAATAATTTTGTATGGTACTGCGAAATGTTGTATGTACGCATGGTATTTTTCAGGGAGGGAGAGAAAACTGTACGCAAAGTAAAGTAAGTTAACTGTCGTTCCAACTGTTCAGCTGTGTGCGGTAAGAGGAGAAGCTGATTTCGTTGAGGGGATTTGTTCAGAGTGAATGTAAGCGTGGAAGATCATGGTAGGTTTACGGAAGGTGTTATCAAATGGATCCAGCCCAAAAGCAGAAGGATTAAATCAACATTGATTTCGCTGAGCACGTAACACAGCAGCTCGTACCTAAGGGACGGGTCCAGGGGAAAAGATAAGTAGAAAATAACTAGCGTTGCAGAACAAATGCGAGATAATTTGCTCGAGAGGAACTCTAGGGCACATTTCCGTCTTGGTGGGTGTGAACTTCATTGTTAATCAGGATATTTTTGCCTTTAGAAAACACGTTATTGCTACTGATAAATTTGGGGAGGGCAGTAAGATCGGGCAACAGGAGAATGAAAAGATCCTCTGATACTGATACTATATCCAACTTGCTCCTATTTCGTATGGGGATTCACTTGTCAAGGTAGGTTGCAATATACCGATCGCTGTTTCGACGTTTAGAAAGGAATGTATAACGTGTCGGAACTTCATCCCTGACTGGATTGCACGTATCTCAGATGGAAGCCTGTTCCACAATATGGAGTATCGATTTAGGAAAAAGTTGTCAGACAGTTTCGTTCGTGATCTTTTCACTTTTACTTTATTGCGATTGTTATTTCGGGTGCGATAATTTGATAATTCTGCTAGTTGTACCGATGGGCGTGAAGAATGTATTTTTTGGGTAATTGTATCAAAGCAGATGAAAAGGTTAAGTTTCATTCTTCGCAGCCACAGTGGGTCAAGTTTTAAGGCAACGCAACGATCCATGTAAGATAGCGTGGTGGAATAGCCTAGAAGACGCTTAGTAAATGATCGTTGAACACGTTCCAATGTCATACGATCACTCACTCTAGAATTACAGTAGGTGATGGAGCCATATTCATGCAGCCGGCGCGATTTTATTCTATACATGGTGTTAATGGATTCTTTTAAGTTAAATGTTTTGAACAAAAGCCCAATGCTTCGGTGGGCTTGAGCTGCGGTGTGTCCTGCGAGTTCGGAAAAGTTAAGGGTGCTCGAGTAGTGGATCCCTGGGTCACGGATAGTGTGGCAGTGAAACAATGGTTTACCATCTATAGTTAGCGAACCTGGTGTGATGTCACATCTGTAGGATACCACGTGGCATTTATCAGTAGAGAATGTCATCATCCATTTGGAACTCCATGAGTCCAGTGTAAGTAAGTCATGCTGGATTTCGCTAAGCGTATCACAGATCTCAGTTGGACTAAAAGTGTAAACAATTTTGATGTCACCGGTAAACAGGAAAGGTTTGCCGGAGGCAAAGACAACAAAAATATCATTTACGTAAAGTAGGAATAAAAAGGGTCCCAGAACACTACCTTGTATCACACCAATGGTGACAGGCTTTGGCGTACTTGTTTCGTGCTCGATCTGAACAACCTGGGTTCTATTAGTTAGGTAAGAATCAAACCATGAAAGCAGAGGGTTGTCTATGCCATATGCAGTTAGTTTAGATAAGAGGTGGTTATGAGGGACACGTGTAGTGCAACGGAAAACATGCGCTTTCAGTATCTTGTAACATTGGATCTTATGGTTGTTTTAACCTTCGAAACGTCCATTTGTTTTACTGACTGCACGTCCGTTGTCACAAACCGTTTTGGCGAGTACCTCGCTGCACGTTTCTCGCTCTGTCTGATTCGCTTCCTATTCTTGTAGCCTGCACAATATACGTTGGGTTCAGTTGCCTCCGACTTCTATACTGTCGTATTTGGCACGTCTTACGTGTCATTGCTTACCGACTAGTATCCCAGGTTCCGCCCAACACACGATCAAATGCTTTGTGCATATCGAGGTAGATGACTATCGCTGACGAACCGTCATCGACAGAAGTAGTCAGGAGACTGAGAAAGTCTATCTGACATGTTATGCAGGATCGCGTGCTTAGGAAGCCGTGTTGTGAGGTGTTGATAAGATTTCGCGACATCATGAATTCCACAGTTTTGGACTTTATGTGACCCTCCATCATTTTAGAGAGGATAGAAGTATGGCTTATTGGGCGGTAGTTGGTCATTTCATGCACAGCGCCTGACTTGTAGCGAGGAATGACTACAGCCGTCTTCCACTGTGATGGCACGGTACCGGTGTTCATGGATAGAGAAAAAAGATTCAAAAGTAGTACAGGGAAGTCAGATCCACCGTATTTTATAAGCGTTGGTGGTAATTTGTCAGGTCCGGCATACCATGATGACTTCGTAGAGGTGATAAGTCGATTTATATCACGAAGTTCAAAATCAACTGTGCAGATCTTGTCATCAGTAAGCAGACGGATAATGTGCGAGGGAGCCGCAGCAGTGGTGTTAAAAGTAGGACAAAAGTAATTATTGAAATCCCTGCTTATTTTAGCTGGATTGTCAGTTATTTGGTTACCAGAAATCAGGATGGATGGGATTTCCGTATTCTTGTTTCTAAATTTCATCAGCTTGGTAAGTTCTAGGTTTTTATTCATGCTATTTAGCGCCCGTCTTTCTACGTCCATAAGGCTGATATGCCGAAGTCTGTCAAGTTGAGCAAGGAATTTTTGTTGTAGCAATACTAGGGAGAAGTCATTTGTTTTCAAGTAGTAATTTCGGAGTCGTGTAAGTTTGCGTGAAAAATTATCGGGGGTGGACTCTAATTTTATTAATCTGGAATGACGGCAATAATTCAGTGGTATTAGAGCATCTAGACCCATCTCAATGTTCTTGTAGAACTCATCGGCTGCCAATTGTGGATCATTGGTTAGGAAGAAATTTTCCCAGTTCAAGGATCTCAGAAGGGCGGAAAGTGTGTGCAGTGCCCGAATTACAATGCGGCCTCGCAAAACAACCGACGAAAGCTCAGCTAGTGCTATCATCCGCAAAGTGACCGAAACGGCTGAACTCAGCAACTTTGTAGGTCAACCCACTACGTTCATGGGACATCAGACCCCGTCCATCTTTGATCTGGTCTTCGCAAAGTCAGGCGACTTTGTTACGGGACCTTGTTTATGGTCCCCCTAAGTAGCCAGTGAGCATGTTTGCCTGTCATACAGTGGTGCATTTATTAGGCACTGCAAATGATTCAGCACCGAAAGTCACAATATCTGTCGTTTTTGAACGAATTAGCAAGTGAACTTACTGGACCCATCAGCTGTCCGTTTGCAATGTCGCTTTAGAGTAATATTCTGCCTAAGGACTTGAAGCAGGCTGTTGCCTGTTCCGTCTTTAAAAAGAGCGACAAGCATTTACCTACGAATTACAGACCTGAGAGTTTAACGAGCGTTCGGGTCAAACTGTTAGAGAAGGTGGTTAGAGATGGACTGGCAAACAATTTTGGAGACATTTGGTCCGCTCAGTCCGTTGCAACATAGCTTTCGTAAAGGCTGACCAATTTACTGATGTTACGAGAACCGTAGGTGGACTCTGTAGACAGGGTTATGCTGTTTTCAAAGACTTTGCCGAAGCATTTCAAATCGTCTCGCATTCTCGCCTTTCATTAGAGCGGCACTCATATGGAATATCTGAGCAGGTACTTCGATCGGTTAACTGCCCAGTCGCTTATACAGTTCGTCAAATTTCCGTGGCAATCCATACACATTGCCATGACATCGCCTCGCGTCGTGGCGTAGCTTTACCTTAACTCAAGCATTCCCGCAAAGATTTCAGGGCGAAACTGCTTGCTAGTGTGAGGAGAGACCGGGAAGTCTGGTGACCGAGTGCTCTGCACGCGTGGCTTGCAATCATTAGGTCAACGGTTCGAATCTATTTCTCCGACCTACTTTGTCATCCTGGATGTCTTCTCGGCGATCACACAGTATAATTATTTGCTGGAAGGGCAACTTTACAATATCAAGCATTCGAGCTTGCATTTCACGCTCCCTCCTTTTTACAAGTGGGCGCTACATATTTTATCAATTACCTTTCCTTCAACTAGCCGAATCGCTAACTTCTTGAGGTTGAGGAGTGACGGAGCCTGCAATATACAAGATTGCTGTTCACCGGCTTGTGGATTTAGTTTCCACCAGTTTCTGAAACCCACGTCCGTCGAAAATATTGACTATCCTGTTGACATTTGTGACAAATGCCATTGCCTTTCGTGCAAGTGCGAAATACTGCCAAGCAGCCGGATTATGTACGGCACATATATCTCTCAACGCGACTTGGGTGCGCAAATATCCGTCACTTGTCAAAATGATTCTACCCTGTTAAACATGGTACTGACAGAACATCAGATACAAACAAGCGAAATTTTAAAGTCTTTACTACCATCTGTCTGAGCTCAGGAAATGTATCTTGCGAACGCCCAAATTCATCACCATTGGGGTTTTAAAACTGCAGCCGTGCGAACATCGGAACGTTATAAAATACCCACCCTGAAGATATCTTCGACGCGCAAGGATACGTAAGTAATAATACTACCGTTCACATTCACTATGTGGTGCATTCCCTAGCTCTCACCCTTGATCCCTAGGTTCACTTTGATTATTTTGTTGCATTTACACGAGCACCGACAATTGTCTACACCGCATACAGGGCACAGTGTCTCCATTAACGACGTATACGCAATATACGAGATTGGTGTTCACCGGCTGGTGGACTTAGTTTTCACCGGCTGGTGGACTTAGTTTCCACCAGTTTATAAAACCCCTGTCAGTCTAAAATTTTGACTAACCTGTTGATAACTTCCCACAGCTGAAACAAAAACAGATCCTGTTTTGAAAGTGAATACACCTTCAGTGTTAGCAATCCTTGCTCACCAGTTCGCATGTACCGAAAAAGCTAATTCGTTTTTCATGCTCGCCCCAGGTTTTGTATTCATTCCATGTAGAATCAGTTATCGAATTCATGATAGATCTGTTGCAAGACAATTGATCCTAGGCGGACAAAGGTAGTGAGAATTTCATGGCAACTCTTAACAAGTCACTGACAAACGTGCACAGAATCGGTTGATGTGCTTGTTATCGTGCCTAAGTGTGCTTGCATTTTCCATTTTTCAACTTCGCGCACATCTCCCGCATCAGAATTCCAAACAATCCCCGCTGAATCCGTGCTGTCAGTGTTGCTTTCGGTTGCGCGAATATCAACCTTCGCAGTACCAATTTCCTCTTCAGTCTCAGCATGACTGTCACCTGCATTTTTGTCACTTTAGTCATGGAGGCAATTCGAATGAATTTACGCTTGCAACTGAACAATCATCCATACTAAAAATGCCGTCCCTCACACGTGCCGCCCGAGTCGGACTGCCCCCGCCACCCCACCTATGGTATGCCTCTGCGTGGATATAAATAAATAAATAAATAAACGTTTTATTCCTCAGCAGTGCGAGGCACAGACCAATTGGATGGTCTTATCAACATGTACAACGTGATCGAATAATATAGTTAATTGTTCGTCTTTTGATCAATGGTTCCCATATGAGTTTTTGAAATCATAAGCAGTCTGGAAAAAGTAGAGAGATAAAGAAACTGGGAACAATAATAAATGTAGATTTTGCGGAAAATTAAAGTAAAGTAATACGGTCATCCATGGAACTGTCCCCAGGGGACTTGCTTCCATGCAGGGTATTTCCACGATGGGTTTCACACGCAATTCCATGCTCCAATTGGCTCTCTGCCTGGGTGGCAAGATAGTAAATAGGTTAGTCTGATGGAAGAAGGCCGATTAGCGTTCATTTACCTACCATGGCTCGTTCATGGTGAACGCCGGTCATGTACGGTTGTTGTCCCCTACATCCAATAGCCATCCAATGTTTGGCAAAATTCGCAACATGCTACTGTGAGGGCAGATACATGAATTTCTCTCTCACCTTAGTGGTGCGGACGTATGGAATTCTCGGCAGACGAGTGATTTAGTGCAGGGCTCAGCTGAGAAATAGCCTAACCTCTAAAGATGCACCGACATGAGGCTGTTTAGCAGCCAGCGAGTCATAACGTGTTTCCGGTTGTCAACTAACTTCACACTAAGTGAATGTCATGGCCAACCGTAGGCGTTGGAACGATCGATGGTTATCTCTGTGTGTCTTCCTGGCTACGCGGCAAAGTCGGCTTAGACGACCGGAACCGCAACATGCATGTGCGCACGTGATGGCAGCTCAGCTGAGGACGAGGTTAGATATTGCAACTGTTGTCAATGTTATTGAATCACAGGTAATGGAGCACGGGCAGACAACGCAGTCGGGATCACGTAACGTTCCCGTTACTCAGCGCGCGCTGATTATTTGGCTGTACGGCGAATGCGGTTTAAACGCCGCATCAGCTTCAAGAAAATACAACGCAATGAACGCAGGAATGCGTCCCATCACCGCCCGGTACGTGCTTAAACTAATGAAGAAGTTCGAGCAAACTGGTAGTTTGTGTGACATGAAGAGAACAGGACCGTCTCGCATCACCACGGACGACCGTTCAGCTTGCGCTGTAGTCAGTGAAGTGTCAAAAAGTCCCGATCTCAGCATTCGTCGGATCGCACAGCAGTGACACGACCCGACATGCGGTACACCGGATATTACTGGAACGAAAATTTCGGAGGTTTCGTGCACTTCAAGTGCAGGTTTTGAACCCATGCGATCCGGAGAAGCGGTATGAATTTTGCCGCTGGTTTATGGGTCACGGGGATATTCGTTCTGTTATCTTTACAGATGAGGCATCGTTTCATCTGCATGGAACAAGGAAACTATTGTTGGGCTACCAGCAACCCACGAAAATTTACCGCATCACGTACGAACCACAGTGTGAAACTGATGGTTTGGGCCGGATTAACAAGCCAGAAAGTCTTGGGCCCATATCTCTTTTCCGGGAATGTGACCGGTAGGTTGTTGTTTTGAAGTACTAAAGATTTATCTTTTCCTAGCATTGTTGTATTTGGAAATGATGCAGACATTTGTGCTTCCCCAGTTGGAGGCCGAAGGACATTCATACTATTTGGTGCACATGAACATTCTGCTAAAACGTTGCGTGCTTACCTCACCGACAAATTTGGCCACCATCGGATCGGACGCGGTGGACCAATAGAGTGGCCTGCTCGCTCACCAGATTTGAATCCCATGGACTTTTTTCTATGAGACTATCTGAAGCGACGAGTGTACAAAACAGGACCGAATACATTGGATCAATAGAAAGAAAATATTGTGAACGAATGTCGCACGATCACGTGGGATACATTGGAAAAAGTGCTCGCCAGTTGCATCAAGCCGTTTGTGCACTGTAAGCAGAATGCCGGTTTCTCGTGAATAATGTTGGTTCCATGTGATGGTGGAAAATTTGTGGCAAGCGCAGTGTCTATACACCTGATCGACTCGAGCCATCAAGTCAGAGCGCATGAGGCGTTCCAGCCCATCTATCGCGTACCCAGATGTCACACAAGAGCGGTTAGATGTCGTCTACTGGCAGCGGCCGAGGCGATAGCCATCAGGCTTCATGACCCTGACCTATGTGCACACAAGAAATTTGTCCAGGCACTAACTCTACGCTGGTCCCCTGTAACACGGACACATAGTGTGGACAACGCCACACACACACACACACACACAAACTGTTGATCGCCGTGTGGCCAATCGCCTAGCTTGGTCACTCAGACCATCTGGGTTTGGAACCTGTGCCCTTCTCTGATGTTTACGTTCATGTCATTTATTTGTGGTGTATTAGCCTGATGAGGAACCACTGAAAAGGAGCTTGTTCGCTAACATTTTACTGATGTCTATTCCCGGGACATTTTATCAGTTGAATACTGTTCTCTTGCGCGTAGTTGCATAAATAATCTATCGTCTCTAGTAGTGGTACATCCGTGATTAAGGACACTACATTTAGTGAGAATATTTTTTTCTTCTTTTAGGATCCCATTTTTAATGTGCTCTACGAATTTGAAGCTATCACGAACACTACGTTGAACAATTCGTTTTGTTATCATCTCCAACGTTTCTACCAAGCACTGGGTTGTAGGATGGTGTGCTGAGTTTGTCATAGACAATATTAGGCGTAGAGGCACACTATATGAACTTTCGGCGGTCTAGACGTCCGACTTGCCTGACTTTCAAACAGACAACCAGCTATAAAACCAAGAGTGGATAAATCTTCCAGGCACTTCGTCAGTTTACGTTCCGCTTTGTTTGTTCATTCTCTCCCACTCATCATTACACAAAACGTTCGTCTCAGAGAATTTGGTTTATTTCTGAACTACAATCACTTCTAGCCATTAAGACTATGTCTTATATGATTTGTACCGGCCCGTAGATGAGTCATTGAAAACAATTGCTTGCCAGACTTGTGTTCTTGTTGAATGGCGGACAATGTTCTACAATCTGAAAGGGAATTTCATGTTTGAAAGTTCTCAAGCAGACTCTTCTTCGGTTGTGACAGGACGCAACCGATTTGTGAGTCTGTGTGTTCGGTCGCGACTTCTGAACAGGTGCACTTTTGACGACTTATCCACGTGTTTTTGAAACAATTACGTAAGAGTAAAATGAGTCCAATTGCGGCTACTCTTGAGAGGCTGGCTCCGAGCCAAAAAGAAACATGTTTACATAGGAGAGATCAGCTTGATGATGTGACTATTTGCTTGTTGTGTGCTGAATAAAAATTCCTAACTTCACCCATGGTATTTTGAGAAAAAAGACGTGTTCCGCATGAATCAAGTTCGGACGTACCGTTTCCAGTAAGTCACAAATAGGTGTATCAGGCTAGAGGTTAAAAATTTGTTCACAAGACGTCATTGCTGTAACTTAACCGATCGCAAATCGAGGCCTCATGCTTAGCTTCAAAACGCCATCTCGTCAAATACATAAAGAATCCATTGGCACAAGCTTCGAGAATCTATATAGAGACAAGTTGCCTCCCTGACTTCAACATCACTTGACAATGAGGCTTGGTTCAAAAACAAACTATAGGTTGTATCGCATAATTTTTTCAACGCTCCAATACGTCAGCGAAAGTAACTAAATACAGACCACTAAAAAACGAGCGCTCTGTGCGTCGGAACGGATGAAAGGTTTATTTATATCTCATGATAAAGGTTCCAGAGTGATCAACCTCAACAAGTCGGCTTATCTACTCAAGAGGGAAATAATACTGTCGGACACTACAAAATCCAAGCCAGATATAACTTTCGATACAGCTTGGTTGGTCGGGAAGCAACTGTGTCGTGAAGTACCGAGTTTACTGCTATATGGTTTCATATCATACACTTACACTCTGCAAATGTATGTGATACCAGAGGGGTATAAGACAGGAATACCTATGTGACCAATACTCTCTACGCCATTGCTAAACGGCATGCTTTAGCCACTGAGAAAATGTTTCCTAAGATATACTCCGGCAAACGTCTTCGGAGTAGTTTACTATTTTGAAGTCACAAACTTGGCCCACAAGCATGTGTTCACTTGACGTGCAGTCGCTTTGTACCGACGTTCCGCTGAGTGAGACTGTTGGCCAGCTATGTGAGTTCAGCATGAAAAACATTTGACTACAGCTCCCCACAAAAATGTTGAAAAACATGCTCCATCTTGGCATGGATGTCAAATTTTATTCTTAAGGAAAAGAATATCGATAGATAGATGGCGTGTCTATGGGCGGCACATGGGGACCAATGCGGGTGGACGAATTCATGGTGATGATTAAAGAGAAAGTGGATAACATAATCAAGTCAGCTTTGTTGATGATATACTGCTAGTCATGCGATTACAACCAAGGTGCTTAATAGTGTGCACCAGTAGTGATATGTGAAACTAAGCACGGCAATTGTCTCCCATACTTAGACATACGTACTGCTCATAAGATGACCAGATGGCTCGATCAAAAGTCCAGTCTACCGGAAAGCGACGTAGACGGGACAATACATACATAGTAAGAGTTCCTTAACAGCACATCACCAATGCTCTTTAGTTCGAATTTTATGTCATTTGATTCGCATCAGACATACTGGAAGTACAGAAAGGACTGTTGTTCGATATGCTACAACAAATGGTTATCCAGTGTAGCTGTAAATAGTATCAATACAAGTCAAATATTAACTGCATTATTGAGAAAAAGGAGAAGCGGCAAAACTGACCTACTCTCGCATATCGTCATGCCTGAAGGCGAATGCATTGATTCCCCAATTTCTATAGCAGAAGTCTTTAGCTCATATTTTGCTGAATTTTTAATGTTGAAAAAGAAGCGCTGGAATTGTCAACCTCGTTTCACTCCTCTGAACAAGTCTCAGCGATGGAGCTTAGTGTCGCTACGATAAAAAGGTATGATTGTCTGCCTACGACCATCCTACAGACCCGTCCCCGATGGGATTCTTTCTGCTTTAGTCAAACACGGTGGAGATGATGCCCCCTCTCCTGTTATTGAATATCTTCAATTTGTCTTTCTAGTCTGGTCAATATCCCGAACGTTGGAAGAGGTCTACTGTCATACAGAGACAGAAGTCCGGGCGAAAACTGGCATCCGGAACTACCGACCCATTAGCCACACTGACATTCTCTCGCGCATGCTGGAGAGAATTGTTAAGGAACATTTGGTTCCGTTCCTATTATCGCACCAACTCCTTTCAACTTCACAGCATGGCTTTCTGAAGTCCCGCTCGTGTGTCACCTGTCAAGTTGACTTCCTTAACCATATAACTGAAGCAAACGACTCAGGTCTTCAGTGCATTGTCACCTTACTTGACATGCAAAAAGCGTCTGACGGAGTCCCGCATAAGAGGCTGCTAGATAAAGTAAGTAGATACGGCGTGACAAATCCGCTTCACTCTTGGCCACAATCGTACTTAGTTGGACAGTCGCAAGCTGTGGATATAAATGGTGACATCTCTTCACCTCGTCTGGTCACCAGTGGAGTGGTATAGGGCAGTGTTTTAGGTCCGTTAGTTTTCCTACTCTATATAAATGACCTAGTTTCCATTATATAATTTGTCAAGCCTTATATATTTACTGATGATCTAAAGGTTGTTTACACGTTCTCAAGTTCTCAGCATACCGCTGAACTTAACAATATCCAAAGCGACTTGAAAGCCATTGAGAGATGGGCTGACATGTGGCAGATGACGTTTGCAACATCGAAGTGTAGTATTCTGGCGTATGGATGCCAGGTAGAAGCAGAATTGTTCAGGTTACACGACGAAATCATTCCTATCAGCCAGTCTGTCCGCGACTTCGGTTTGAGATATTCTAGTTTGTTAAACTTTAGCGAACATACAAATCATATCGTGAGAAAGGCTATACAGTCGGTGGGGTTCATATGTCACCTGCTAACCTTGAAAGAAACCAGACTGATTGCTTTTAAAACCAGTATCAAACTTTTGTTTGAATAGTGCTGTGTTACATACAGCAACATGCAAAAGTGTGATTTGCGAGCCAACGAAAACGTTAAACGTGCCTTCATGAAGATATTTGGTTATCCAATCACTCTTTCATACAGAGATAGGCGCAAAGAGCAGAATCTCGAACGTTTGTAGTAACGAAGAATGTAATTAAGTCTGCGTTTCCACCATAAACTCGCGTGGCGGAAAGCATTTGTTGGAGCCTATCAATCGCACTTTTGGGAAAATGTTAGTTAAGAACCGCGGGATAGTGAATGAATAGTCTCTACCTAAATTCCGAACCAGCCTAAGAAGAAATTGCTACCTTCATAGGTAGGGCTTCATACAGAATAAGCTGCCAAAAGATATTAAAGTATTGAACACTTTTGCATATTCAAGGAAATGGTAATGATTTATCTGTCAATTGACAAAGTGAAATGAATCTTAAGAATTCAATTTGATGATGAAAAGCTGTATGAAGAAGGGCCGGATCATGTATGACGGGAGAACATCGACTGGAAACATGTTCAACAAATGTACCAGTGCAAACTTGATCATATAGATTGAGATGTTACAACTGCTATATTCTTTAACACAACTTCTTACGTGGTTTTACTCCTTTCAAACTTAATTTTACAACTGTCTTCAGACCTAAAACCTAGAGCAAAACTATTTACTATTATGAGGCCAGGAACTATCTTCGTAATCCTCTCCTCAAAATGACAAATTCGTAATATTTGTTCTGCGATTCGCTTCGCTACACTTATTCTGCAATGCAAACCAGTTCCCATTCTTTTCCGGAGTTAACATTTCAGAAACATACACCGGATTTCAGTGATTGACGATATCGGACTCCCTAGTTAACTTTTGCCTATGGACAACTCGTGCAGTTATTTGTCTTCGGCTGTCGCCGCACAATTTGACTGCCCGATCGGCTCGGTTCGTTTTTACGCTGTTGTAAAACATACCTGCCTATTTTTGGCATTAACGATATTATACTTATTGCACTCAACTTTTTGTTTTGCATTCCTTATTCCATTGTTGGCCACGACTGGGATGATCTTAAGCAACGGACTGAAGCTTCCAGATTATAGAATACTATACCTATGCAAGGCACACTGGCCATAATTGAATGATCCGCATGACGGACTGGGCTGAGCCTTCATAGCCCATAATACATGTACAAAAGCAGCCCTAAAAAGAACAGAACATATGATAAACAGGTGATGGATCATATGCTACTATGCCACACCGGCAGACGACCAGGTACAGTATGGAAATGCGGGCGAAACCTTGCATGGAAGCAGGTCCCCTGGGGACAGTTCCACGGCTGGCCGTACTAGTTTACCTGAACATTACTTTTAATCTGTATGTTAGTGTTCCCGGCTTCACAATTTCTTTAATACCTTAAATCTGCCAATTAGTTTAATAACCATTTTGGATCCATCGTATAAAGCGTGAACAATTACTTAGTTTGTGCAATCCTGTAGTACACATTGATCAGGCCGCATAGTTGAACTGTGCTTTGCATTGCCGAGAAATATACCATTTATAAAGCGCTTCATATAAATAAATAAGTAAATTGTATATTCTCGCTTTCGGCGAGATACGCTTGTGACGGCATGTTCAAGTAATCAAAGCATTTTCTAGTTCAACGACCATGAATGATCAAAAAATGTACAACAGCAATGAAAATTATTTTTCGGTTTGATAAGGTATCAAAGTTGCCTGTGTTACGTGATGTTGTACAGAATGTCTATGACGGGTTTGGTAGGTCTCTTAAGAATATTAATATGGAAATGTATAAAGTGGGTATCAATCTTCTTTTAGCACATTTGATGGCTGCATTATTTACGGCTATTTAGTGGTACGGATTCTGGTAGTGGCACTCACACGAAACCGGAGCAACAGGAGCACCTACCATAGATAAACGTAAGAGTAAACTGCAATAAAAGTAGTACGAACATCAACAATGAAGATGAAAATGTGGAGGTGTGTTTGAATGACTTCATCCCTTATAACACACATGTCGGTGACAGCTTTGTCGTTGGCATAGGTATGAAGGAGGAAGAAAGATGGAGGATGATTATAGTCTTACTATTGCAATAGTCGCTCTAGATTAAAGGCTGGTATCTAGATAATATAAATCCTGGACTTTGCTCGTATGCTCGATTGTTCGTTGCGTGATATCGCAATAGATGGATCACATTTTGCACAGTCAATTATTTGCTAGTACTTCTTCGAAATTCCTGCTATGAATTGCTAGCACGGATATCAGTTGGCAATTTGTTCCAGCTTCGTGTATATCGGTTAAGGGAGAAATTAGCGGATCTGGTGGTCTTTGACTGCATTTCACTACCGAATGGTCCTTATTGCGTGTGTTGTACGGTGGTGAATGCATAATTGACATGGTAAGATTGGAAACATTTGCTTGTGTAGAATGTTATAGAATATGATAAGTTGAGCTTCATTCGCCTCAGACAGACGAGATCAAACTTGAGTTTCTCACACCGCTCGGAATATTTTAATTTCGATGATGTTCCTAATAGACGTTTTGTAAATGTTCGTTGTATAATTTCCATTACAATGCAGTCTCTTTTGTTTGCACTACCATACATCATCGATTAGTATTCCAAAAGAGGACATGAAAGGGATGAGTAAGCGCAGAGTATGGATTCTTTTAATCTGAAAGTTCTAAATAACATTACAATGCTTTGCCTGGTCGTTGCAGTGACGTAGAACACTTGTTCGGAAAAGTTGACACAATGAAACGAAATCGATAGAATTATTGTCCAAAATAAACCGGCTGTCAATGGGTCGCCTTTCAAGGGTGACCACCTCATAAAAGTCACCGGTAAACGAAAAGGTGCCTCGATGGAAAATTCAAATAATGCAGCAGAGCTCCGATTGCTCGTGTCCACGAGAGCACTGCTTAAGTGTTCAGTGAAGACACTGATGTCCAACCAGTGCACGTCCTATTGCTTATACAAATGCACATGTAGCTGTGGAGACAGCAATGTTGAGCGCACTGACCGAAAGCTAGGCGTTCGAATCAGTTAACACATTCCCAAGTGGCTCCGCAAACGAATGTAACAGGCGACGGTTGCACCAGGCGGGTCGAGAAGCAGGGTTAGCTCAACAATCACGAGGCATTTGATGAACACCGGTCCCAGATCTCAGGCGCAGTCAATTAGCTCACATTTACAAGCTTCTCAATCGACAGCGCACATTATTCTGTGTCCAAAAACTGCCGACATTGTAACCAAGCCTAGCATGGTAGCGTGTAACGCACCAATCGGAAAACAGTTGATCGCCAACCGATTTCATGCGACATTGTCTTGATTGTCTAGTTAGGTGCATGCACAAGACTGAAATGCACGCGCGAATTAATAGTGTCATCCCACAACCTTCGTCTTCTGATACTCCTAGAATTGCATGTTGGTTAATGATGTGGGCGGAAAAATGTGTTTCACAACTCACTGCATTCCGGAAAATGTATCTCAAAGTGCATGACAGCGTAGGATACAACTCGGGGTCAAAAGATTATTGAGGGTAGCTTATCCATTTTTGGGCACAAAAACAGTAGAAGTGATTATCTTGGGTGCCGGATGAAATATCAGACTATAATAGTAAAAGGTGTGAGTAAGAAGTGGAAATGTGTTGGACGATCGAGGACAACGGAGTATTGTCCACCAAGAAAAAGCTATATCGGGAGGTATCAGTAAAATTTCCTGAGACGTTTGGATATTTCGATTATGGGAAAGTTTGCTACGACATCATGTACGTAAGAGCGTCGGGTACATAAGGGGAGTTAGAGACAGGGGAGATCGCTCAGGATGGAAGTGCAAAGTTGGACTCATCAGGATTACATAAAAACATTTTCAGAGACATGAGAAAAGCCAAAAACAAGAAGGTGGTCTCCGACGGACACATGAGCAACGAAACGATTCATCACTCTGCATAACGATGAGGACCGGATGAGTTCCAGTAAGCCAATGAGCACATTTC
>OX104060.1:27643614-27659631 GCA_944474145.2 Dicrocoelium dendriticum | reverse complement strand
TTCAGGTACTGGTAGCATGTAATAATGTAGTACGTAATACTACCAGTCAGCTAGAACTAGAAGTCCAGTTTGATAATGCACATTCCCAAGTAGCTATGCTTACACCCCCGTCAGCATTAGCTGCTGAGCATTTTAAATCCACCATGGCCAATACATGTGCTCTGACTTGACGGCTCGAGTCAATCAGGTGTGTTGACGCTGCGCTTGCCACAGATCTAGTCACGCCGGCCGATCCTTAAGGACAGAATTCCAAGGTCTAGTACTTCATTCTGTGTATACTCTTTCTCTTGCTCGTGTCGAGCAAGATATATCGAAGGAACTACCAGGAGACTGTCCGAGAGAGCCAGGGAACACTGTCCAGCTTGGCTGTATAGCGGCGTGACTAGATCTGTGGCAAGCGCAGTGTCTACACACCTGATCGACTCGAGCCATCAAGTCAGAGCGCATGATGCGTTCCAGCCCATCTATCGCGTACCCAGATGTCACACAAGAGCGGTTAGATGTCGTTTACTGGCAGCGGCCGAGGCTATAGCCATCAGGCTTCATGACCCTAACCTATGTGCACACAAGAAATTTGTCCAGGCACTAACTCTACGCTGGTCCCCTGTAACACGGATACATAGTGTGGACAACGCCACACACACACATAAACAAACTGTTGATGGCCGTGTGGCCAATCGCCTAGCTTGGTCACTCAGACCATCTGGGTTTGGAACCTGTACCCTTCTCTGATGTGTAGGTTCATGTCATTTATTTGTGGTGTATTAGCCTGATGAGGAACCACTGAAAACGAGCTCGTTCGCTAACATTTCTACTGATGTCTATTCCAGGGATATTTTATCAGTTGAATACTGTTCTCTTGCGCGTAGTTGCATAAATAATCTATCGTCTCTAGTAGTGGTACATCCGTGATTAAGGGCACTACATTTAGTGAGAATATTTTTTTCTTCTTTTAGGATCCTATTTTCAATGTGCTCTACGAATTTGAAGCTATCACGAACACTACGTTGAACAATTCGTTTTGTTATCGTCTCCAACGTTTCTGCCAACCACTGGGTTGTATGATGGTGTGTTGAGTTTGTCATGGACAATATTAGGCGTAGAGGCACACTATATGAACTTTTGGCGGTCTAGACGTCCGACTTGCCTGACTTTCAAACAGACAACCAGCTATAAAACCACGAGTGGATAAATCTTCCAGGCACTTCGTCAGTTTATGTTCCGCTTTGTTTGTTCATTCTTTCCCACTCATCATTACATAAAACGTTCGTCTCAGAGAACTTGGTTTATTTCTGGACTATAATCACTTCTAGCCATTAAGACTATGTCTTATATGATTTGTACCGGCCTGTAGACGTGTCATTAAAAACAATTGCTTGCCACAGACTTGTGTTCTTGTTGAATGGCGGAGAATGTTCCACAATCTGAAAGGGAATTTCATGTTTGAAAGTTCTCAAGCAGACTCTTCTTCGGTTGTGACAGGACGCAACCGCTTTGCGAGTCTAAGGTGTGTTCGATCGCGACTTCTGAACAGGTGCACTTTTGACAACTTATCCAGGTGTTTTTGAAACAATTACGTAAGAGTAAAATTAGTCCAATTGCGGCTACTCTTGAGAGGCTGGCTCCGAGCCAAAAAGAAACATTTTTACATAGGGGAGATCAGCTTGACGATGTGAGTATTTGCTTGTTGTGTGCTGAATAAAAATTCCTAACTTCACCCATGGTATTTTGAGAAAAAAGACGTGTTCCGCATGAATGAAGTTCGGACGTACCGTTTCCAGTAAGTCACAAATAGGTGTATCAGGCTAGAGGTTAAAAATGTGTTCACAAGACGTCATTGCTGTAACTTAACCGATCGCAAATCGAGGCCTCATGCTTAGCTTCAAAACGCCATCTCGTCAAATACATAAAGATTCCATTGGCACAAGCTTCGAGAATCCATATAGAGACAAGTTGCCTCCCTGACTTCAACATCACTTGACAATGAGGCTTGGTTCAAAAACAAACCATAGGGTGTATCGCATAATTTTTTCAACGCTCCAATACGTCAGCGAAAGTAACTAAATACAGACCACTATAAAACGAGCGCTCTGTGCGTCGGAACGGATGAAAGGTTTATTTAAATCTCATGATCAAGGTTCCAGAGTGATCAACCTCAACAAGTCGGCTTATCTACTCAAGGTGGAAATAATATTGTCGGACACTACAAAAACCAAGCCAGATATAATTTTCCATACAGCTCGGTTGGTCGGGAAGCAACTGTGTCGTGAAGTACCGAGTTTACTGCTATATGGTTTCATATCATACACTTACACTCTGCAAATGTATGTGATACCAGAGGTGTATAAGACAGGAATACCTATATGACCAATACTCTCTACGCCATTGCTAAACGGCATGCTTTAGCCACTGAGAAAATGTTTCCTAAGATATACTCCGGCAAACGTCTTCGGAGTAGTTTCCTATTTTGAAGGCACAAACTTGGCCCACAAGCATGTGTTCACTTGACGTGTAGTCGTTTTGTACCGACGTTCCGCTGAGTGAGACTGTTGGCCAGCTATGTGAGTTCAGCATGAAAAACATTTGACTACAGCTCCCCACAGAAATGTTGAAAAACATGCTCCATCTTGGCACAGATGTCAAATTTTATTCTTAAGGAAAAGAATATCGATAGATAGATGGCGTGTCTATGAGCGGCACATGGGGACCAATGCGGGTGGGCGAATTCATGGTGATGATTAAAGAGAAAGTGGATAACATAATCAAGTCAGCTTTGTTGATGATATATTGCTAGTCATGCGATTACAACCAAGGTGCTTAATAGTGTGCACCAGTAGTGATATGTGAAACTAAGCACGGCAATTGTCGCCCATACTTAGACATACGTACTGCTCATAAGATGACCAGATGGCTCGATCAAAAGGCCAGTCTACCGGAAAGCGACGTAGACGGGACAATACATAGTAAGAGTTCCTTAACAGCACATCACCAACGCTCTTTAGTTCGAATTTTATGTCATTTGATTCGCATCAGACATACTGGAAGTACAGAAAGGACTGTTGTTCGATATGCTACAACAAATGGTTATCCAGTGTAGCTGTAAATAGTATCAATACAAGTCAAATATTAACTGCATTATTGAGAAAAAGGAGAAGCGGCAAAACTGACCTACTCTCGCATATCGTCATGCCTGAAGGCGAATGCCTTGATTCCCCAATTTCTATAGCAGAAGTCTTTAGTTCATATTTTGCCGAATTTTTAATGTTGAAAAAGAAGCGCTGGAATTGTCAACCTCGTTTCACTCCTCTGAACAAGTCTCAGAGATGGAGCTTAGTGTCGCTATGATAAAAAGGTATGATTGTCTGCCTACGACCATCCTACAGACCCGTCCCCGATGGGATTCTTTCTGCTTTAGTCAAACACGGTGGAGATGATGCCCCCTCTCCTGTTACTGAAGATCTTCAATTTGTCTTTCCAGTCTGGTCAATATCCCGAACGTTGGAAGAGGTCTACTGTCATACAGAGACAGAAGTCCGGGCGAAAACTGGCATCCGGAACTACCGACCCATTAGCCACACTGACATTCTCTCGCGCATGCTGGAGAGAATTGTTAAGGAACATTTGGTTTCGTTCCTATTATCGCACCAACTCCTTTCAACTTCACAGCATGGCTTTCTGAAGTCCCGCTCGTGTGTCACCTGTCAAGTTGACTTCCTTAACCATATAACTGAAGCAAATGACTCAGGTCTTCAGTGCATTGTCACCTTACTTAACATGCAAAAAGCGTCTGACGGAGTCCCGCATAAGAGGCTGCTAGATAAAGTAAGTAGATACGGCGTGACAAATCCGCTTCACTCTTGGCCCCAATCGTACCTAGTAGGACGGTCGCAAGTTGTGGATATAAATGGTGACATCTCTTCACCTCGTCTGGTCACCAGCGGAGTGGTATAGGGCAGTGTTTTAGGTCCGTTAGTTTTCCTACTCTATATAAATGACCTAGTTTCCATTATATAATTTGTCAAGCCTTATTTATTTACTGATGATCTAAAGATTGTTTACACGTTCTCAGCATACCGCTGAACTTAACAATATCCAAAGCGACTTGAAAAACATTGAGAGATGGGTTGACAGGTGGCAGATGACGTTTGTAACATCGAAGTGTAGTATTCTGGTGTATGGATGCCAGGTAGAAGCAAAATTGTTCAGGTTTCACGACGAAATCATTCCCACCAGCCATTCTGTCCGCGACTTCGGTTTGAAATATTCTAGTTTGCTAAACTTTAGCGAACATACAAATCATATCGTGAGAAAGGCTAAGCAGTCGGTCGGGTTCATATGTCACCTGCTAACCTTGAAAGAAACCAGACTGATCGCTTTTAAAACCAGTATCAAACTTTTGCTTGAATAGTGCTGTGTTACATACAGCAACATGCAAAAGTGTGATTTGAGAGCCAACGAAAACGTTAAAAGTGCCTTCATGAAGATATTTGGTTATCCAATGACTCTTTCATACAGAGATAGGCGCAAGGAGCAGAATCTCGAACGTTTATAGTAACGAAGAATGTAATTAAGTCTGCGTTTCCACCATAAACTCGCGTGGCGGAAAGCATTTGTTGGAGCCTATCAATCGCACTTTTGGGAAAATGTTAGTTAAGAACCGCGGGATAGTGAATGAATAGTCTCTACCTAAATTCCGAACCAGCCTAAGAAGAAATTGCTACCTTCTTAGGTAGGGATTCATACAGAATAAGCTGCCAAAAGATATTAAAGTATTGAACACTTTTGCATATTCAAGGAAATGGTAATGATTTATCTGTCAATTGACAAAGTGAAATGAATCTTAAGAATTCAATTTGATGATAAAAAGCTGTATGAAGAAGGGCCGGATCATGTATGACGGGAGAACATCGACTGGAAACATGTTCAACAAATGTACCAGTGCAAACTTGATCATATAGATTGAGATGTTACAACTGCTATATTCTTTAAAACAACTTCTTACGTAATTTTACTCCTTTCAAACTTAATTTTACAACTGTCTTCAGACCTAAAACCTAGAGCAAAAGTATTTACTATTATGAGGCCAGGAACTATCTTCGTAATCCTCTCCTCAAAATGACAAATTCGTAATATTTGTTCTGCGATTCGCTTCGCTACATTTATACTGCAATGCAAACTAGTTCCCATTCTTTTCCGGAGTTAACATTTCAGAAACATACACCGGATTTCAGTGATTGACGATATCGGACTCCCTAGTTAACTTTTGCCTATGGACAACTCGTGCAGTTATTTGTCTTCGGCTGTCGCCGCACAATTTGACTGCCCGATCGGCTCGGTTCGTTTTTACGCTGTTGTAAAACATACCTGCCTATTTTTGGCATTAATGATATTATACTTATTGCACTCAACTTTTTGTTTTGCATTCCTTATTCCATTGTTGGCCACGACTGGGATGATCTTAAGCAACGGACTGAAGCTTCCAGATTATAAAATACTATACCTATGCAAGGCACACTGGCCATAATTGAATGATCCGCATGACGGATTGGGCTGAGCCTTCATAGCCCATAATACATGTACAAAAGCAGCCCTAAAAAGAACAGAACATATGATAAACAGGTGATGGATCATATGCTACTATGCCACACCGGCAGACGACCAGGTACAGTATGGAAATGCGGGCGAAACCTTGCATGGAAGCAGGTCCCCTGGGGACAGTTCCACGGCTGGCCGTACTAGTTTACCTGAACATTACTTTTAATCTGTATGTTAGTGTTCCCGGCTTCACAATTTCTTTAATACCTTAAATCTGCCAATTAGTTTAATAACCATTTTGGATCCATCGTATAAAGCGTGAACAATTACTTAGTTTGTGCAATCCTGTAGTACACATTGATCAGGCCGCATAGTTGAACTGTGCTTTGCATTGCCGAGAAATATACCATTTATAAAGCGCTTCATATAAATAAATAAGTAAATTGTATATTCTCGCTTTCGGCCAGATACGCTTGTGACGGCATGTTCAAGTAATCAAAGCATTTTCTAGTTCAACGACCATGAATGATCAAAAAATGTACAACAGCAATGAAAATTATTTTTCGATTTGATAAGGTATCAAAGTTGCCTGTGTTACGTGATGTTGTACAGAATGTCTATGACGGGTTTGGTAGGTCTCTTAAGAATATTAATACGGAAATGCATAAAGTAGGTCTCAATCTTCTTTTAGCACATTTGATGGCTGCATTATTTACGGCTATTTAGTGGTACGGATTCTGGTAGTGGCACTCACACGAAACCGGAGCAACAGGAGCACCTACCATAGATAAACGTAAGAGTAAACTGCAATAAAAGTAGTACGAACATCAACAATGAAGATGGAAAATGTGGAGGTGTGCTTGAATGACTTCATCCCCTATAACACACATGTCGGTGACAACTTTGTCGTTGGCATAGGTATGAAGGAGGAAAAAAGATGGAGGATGAATATAGTCTTACTATTGCAATAGTCGCTCTAGATTAAAGGCTGGTATCTAGATGATATAAATCCTGGACTTTGCTCGTATGCTCGACTGTTCATTGCGTGATATCGCAATAGATGAATCACATTTTGCACAGTCAATTATTTGCTAGTACTTCCTCGAAATTCTTGCCATGAATTGCTAGCACGGATATCAGTTGACAATTTGTTCCAGATTCGTGTATATCGGTTAAGGGAGAAATTAGCGGATCTGGTGGTCTTTGACTGCATTTCACTACCGAATGATCCTTATTGCGTGTGTTGTATGATGATGAATGCATAATTGACATGGTAAGATTGGAAACATATTTGCTTGTGTAGAATGTTATAGAATATGATAAGTTGAGCTTCATTCGCCTCAGACAGACGAGATCAAACTTGAGTTTCTCACACCGCTCGGAATATTTTAATTTCGATGATGTTCCTAATAGACGTTTTGTAAATGTTCGTTGTATATTTTCCATTACAATGCGGTCGCTTTTGTTTGCGCTACCGTACATCATCGAGCAGTATTCCAAAAGAGGACACGAAAGAGATGAATAAGCGCAGAGTATGGATTCTTTTAATCTGAAAGTTCTAAATAACATTACAATGCTTTGCCTGGTCGTTGCAGTGACGTAGAACACTTGTTCGGAAAAGTTGACAAGATGAAACGAAATCGATAGAATTATTGTCCAAAATAAATCGGCTGTCAATGGGTCGCCTTTCAAGGGTGACCACCTCATAAAAGTCACCGGTAAACGAAAAAGTGCCTCGATGGAAAATTCAAATAATGCAGCAGAGCTCCGATTGCTCGTGTCCACGAGACCACTGCTTAAGTGTTCAGTGAAGACACTGATGTCCAACCAGTGCACGTCCTATTGCTTTTACAAATGCACATGTAGCTGTGGAGACAGCAATGTTGAGCGCACTGACCGAAAGCTAGGCGTTCGAATCAGTTAACACATTCCCAAATGGCTCCGCAAACGAATGGAACAGGCGACGGTTGCACCAGGCGGGTCGAGAAGCAGGGTTAGCTCAACAATCACGAGGCATTTGATGAACACCGGTCCCAGATCTCAGGCGCAGTCAATTAGCTCACATTTACAAGCTTCTCAATCGACAGCGCACACCATTCTGTGTCCAAAAACTGCCGAGATTGTAACCAAGCCTAGCATGGTAGCGTGTAACGCACCAATCGGAAAACAGTTGATCACCAACCGATTTCATGCGACATTGTCTTGATTGTCTAGTTAGGTGCATGCACAAGACTGAAATGCACGCGCGAATTAATAGTGTCATCCCACAACCTTCGTCTTCTGATACTCCTAGAATTGCATGTTGGTTAATCATGTGGGCGGAAAAATGTGTTTCACAACTCACTGCATTCCGGAAAATGTATCTCAAAGTGCATGACAGCGTAGGATACAACTCGGGGTCAAAAAATTATTGAGGGTAGCTTATCCATTTTTGGGCACAAAAACAGTAGAAGTGATCATCTTGGGTGCCGGATGAAACATCAGACTATAATAGTAAAAGTGTGAGTAAGAAGTGGAAATGTGTTGGACGATCGAGGACAACGGAGTATTGTCCACCAAGAAAAAGCTATATCGGGAGGTATCAGTAAAATTTCCTGAGACGTTTGGAAATTTCGATTATGGGAAAGTTTGCTACGACATTATGTACGTAAGAGCGTCGGGTACATAAGGGGAGTTAGAGACAAAGGAGATCGCTCAGGATGGAAGTGCAAAGTTGGACTCATCAGGATTACATAAAAACATTTTCAGAGACATGAGAAAAGCCAAAAACAAGAAGGTGGTCTCCGACGGACACATGAGCAACGAAACGATTCATCACTCTGCATAACGATGAGGACCGGATGAGTTCCAGTAAGCCAATGAGCACATTTCCGTCAGCCTTGATGTGGTGCGTGAGAAGGCAAAAAACTCTTCCTCACCGGAAAACATTGAAACAACTCCCGCTTTTCTGCTCCCCTGTTAAGCAAAAAGACGCGCCATACGCAGCAATAATGTTGGGTTCAAATCACAGTATATAGTGTCAGTTTGCAGTTAGGGTACCTGAAGCTAATGAAGGTAGGTACTGAGCGAAAATAATCTATGAAAGATTAAATAACCAGCTCACGATAGTAGTCAGGCACACTATGATATGGCGTCCAGTAAAGAGAAATATACTGTTCCAAGAAATCGTAGGGGAATCCAGTTGCGAAGAAAAGCACACAGAAAATAGGGCAAATATAAGAGCTTTATCTTTGTGAGTTCCTAGTGCATCAAATAAGTGTTTGGCAGTTTTGAATTCTCCCAGTTTGAGGAAACTTCAAAAGATAGTCAAAACGCTGTCCAATAGACAAACCAAGTTACAGTTTTTAAGGCTTACTGAATCGATTTCTCCCCCAGCTTTAAACATATTCTGGGCTGGAGAATTTTTAATTAAATGCTGCGATTCCGTTAGAATTATTTACCAGCAATAAGGTTGTGCCTAATTCTATCGAACACCATGTAGGTTAGTCAGTCAACTGTGAATAGGATCTAGAACGAACAAGCCTAAATAAAATGGTTTCTCAAGTTGAACATGTAGAAGTGTGAGTCCATGAAAATTATCCGATTAATGGCATCGGCGCATAACTCACTGCATCGAGACCCAGATCGTCGGCTAGCTGGCGTCGTCTATCAGAAAGCGCATCCGACGGCTCAGCAACTGTGCAGAGAAGTGTATCGATAGGAGCTTCAGCGCCAACTAACAGACGAACTCGGTTGTCGTACAGCACATCGATGAGATGGGTGAATCGTTTTAACATCGCCAAATTAGCGAAGCGAAATTTCGGGACTCGGAGAAGGACCAGTGTGTGAAAGTGAGTTGACAAACTCGTGTAATCCGCTGCTCCAAGTGGCTAAGGGGAAAGCGAGAGGAGATCAACAGAAGAGCAATTGAATCAGTGAAATGCATACACCTATGCCCTGGGGATGGTGAATGTAAGTTCAGAGCAAGAGAAGCGGGTTGCATATTCCTGAGGTGGGGTACAGATTCGAATGCACAAGTACCCTACTTTGATATTGTAAGTCAAGTTACACTGACCAGTCACCCAATAATAAGGATCAGAAGTGTCAACAACGGTTCGGAACCGAGCAGGCACATAATCCATACACAGGGCAAACGAGTTCAACCTCTAATTGGTATGCAGATAGCAGCTGCAGCGGTAGTCAGCTTAATTTCTACTGAGGATAAACGTAGTATAAAACCGATCAAATGGCGATGTAAGCTGTCCGTTCGCAACCAATCAAATGAAACTCTTAACGTCGATTTTGATGATTTGTGAAACAGCAAGCGTGGTATTTAAAGACTGGATAAATAGTGATGAACTGGGTGGGTGTTTGAGAAGGCAACGGGGCTGATGAGTTATGAGTGTCATCTTCTCAGTCATATCGAAGTAACGACAATACACTTGGCGCATTCCAATGGTGCAACACTAGTGAAAATTGACGAGTCTAGATGTCAGCCGTGAATGGTCACTCAGGCAAATAGAAAAACATGCACTGAATATTTACTGATTGGTCACAACAGCTTACAGGAAAAACAGATTACCAACAATCCGGAAAACCACCAGATGGCGGTTTCACCCTATTGGGACTCGCCAGTGTTGCACATCTGTAGGCGCCATCGGGAAACCGAAAGCATGATCGTCAGCAGCTTGAGCCATCTAGCCATGAGTTTGTGCTAATGATCCATAGGGGACGGTGAAAGACCGTCATATACTGCAAGCAAACTGGGATTTAACGTGACCTAGCTTCCACTGCCATGCTGGTTACCACGCTTGTGGAGAATCGTGACTGGCCTCCACAATTCACAAATTCTAATGCATAGCATAATTAATCAAAAATATGCCCGCACAGTCTCCAAATGAGACCAGCACTTTTCCGGATGTACGTGAATGATCTGAATGCCCAAGTTGGAAAACTGTCCATTGATGAGCTGCATCTGGATGGCCAACACGGTGTAGGTTTCGGTAATGATAACGGTGAGTGAAGATGCCCGCCTATTACTCGCGAGCGCTAGCTTCCGACATAGCACCCGCAGAAGAGTAACGTGGCACCCACCATCCATGGACAAAAATAGATCACATCGCGATCAGTTACCGCTGAAGAGACGGTGTCCAAAATTGTCGTTTGAGATGGAGCACGTGCGTAGACTCAGACCATGCACTTGTATGTGCAGACCTGCGGATGCGTTTCGGCGGACGTACGCAACCACGCTGTGAGCACACAGATAACTGTCAACTGGTGAACCAAGATGCTCTGAAGGGACATCAAAGTACGCTGGCACCCGAGTTGAGTAAACGCTATCTAAACCCAGTTGAAGGTCCCTGGTTGCATCGTCGCCAGATGTTATTAGCAGAGGTGTTCAGGAGCCAAAGCAAGATGCCAACGTGGACACTGGGTCTCTACGCAGCCCCTGGAACTTCATGGTGCTCGCTGATTTGTTTCGGCTTGGAGCGAACACAATGAGACTCGCAAAGATCTCCGTGCAAAACTGCGCGTTACCCCGAAGAGAGACCACGAAGGCTGGTGGTCTTACCATGCATCGTAGATGGCAACCATCGAGAAATATTCCGTATGGTACAGGATAACAGGCAGCAAGAGACCTGGTGTTGGAGAGACAGTAAGCGGTGAAAGTGGACAGCCAATCCACCACTTGGCAAAACGCGTACACACTTTGAAAAGCAGTTTAATTAGCCAGAGTAACCATTTCCCTTAACGTACATTGATCACTCTTTGCCCTCGGTTGTTCCCTTGATCCGCTTTCACGGGAGAAGTCGAATGCGAGATTAGGCTGTTGAAAACAAAATAAGGCCTGCAAGAGCAGATAGGCTTCCTCCAGCCGTTTTCAAGTTCGGGGTACCAGCTCACGTGGATGATTTGCACAACTTATTTGGGAAGCTGTGAGAGAAGGAGACAATCACAACAAACTGCAGCCGAACCGCCATAGTCACAATTTGAGGGGAGGCTTACGTGCAGAATGCGGCAATAAGAGCAGTCTTATCACAAGTGCCTCTAAATCGCTTGCGCCTGTCATTCTCCACAGCCTAGCGGGCACGCGTGAAAAGCAAGCCTGATCTCGTCGAAAAGGAGACTGCAGTGACATCTTCACTTGACTTCAGTTGTTGGAACATCGCCATATGCATTGGCAACCCACCATAGCCGTATTTTCCAACATCAAAGGTGCGTCGTATGCGGCGGATCGATGTACCTTTGAGACGGTCTGCTTATGGAATGTGTGCCTGATAAATATGTAAACGTCATAAGAACGTCGCATGCGCGTAGTTCGGGAAGAGAAAGGGCTTATGGCCCAGTGTCACCGCCCTTCAATATCTCCATCGATGTGAGACGACGTTGCCCGCTGTCACATTTTCTACTGAACTTTACTAGCGAACAAGACTTGGAAACGGCGTTCACTGGATAGAACTTAGATGTGATACGTCCAGGTGATCGACTTCTTGACGTAGACTACGTCGAGGACATTGCGCTCAACTGTGACAGCTCCCAAGGGTGTCAAGTAGCACTGGCTGTCAAAAGTTTCGGACTATGAAATGTGCACTCAAAATGCAGTTTTCTTCAAGATTGGCAGGGACGCACTCTTGCACTAACCCTAATTGGTGATCAGTTAGAAGCCGTCCAAAAATGCAATTATCTAGGCAGCTCTAGTAGCGCCTGTGGAAAAGACGATGAGATCACGGATCGCATAGTAAAAGGTCGAGGGGTTTTTGTCGATCTCAGTCACCTGTGGAGTCGGCGTGACATGACTCGCTCTGAAAGGCAGAGTTTATAATGCAGTCGTGCTTTCAACCCTCCTGTACATTTACGAAAAAACGACTCATCAGATCGAAAGGCCTCAAGTGGCTAGTTATCTCCGACAATCGTTGTGTTCGCAGTTTAGCCCATGTCTGGTGGGAACACCGCCTGCGCAATGAGCGCGTTCGGCGTCGCGTATTTATTGCAGGAAGAGCGAATGGATTGCTCATCGGCGTCATAATAGGCACGAAGGTCCGATGGTTAGGTCTCGTGTTGCGCAGGCCAGCACACCGAATCCATCCAGCTAAGTGGCTTGCGCAACCGGGATGTGGAGGGAAGATGAGGAGGAGGCCAAATGATGACTCTATCAAGGGACAGGAAATTCCTCACTTCGAATTCGACGTCGGTTGGTGTCTCCCGACTACCGAGTTAGGGCTCAAAAGATGGTGAACACGTTGGGTTAGATACACTAGTTGACATGGTGAAGAACCAATCTCAATGGCGTTTGGGTTGTGATTTCCTCGTTCTTCGCCTTCCCGCTTATCTTTCCCTCCACCACCATTTCACACTCCAAATATAGAACAACACTTAGCAACATAGTTCTCGTTATTCTTTAGCCTTTTGTGTTCGGTAATGCATGGTATCTCGCCTTCATATATCGTACCTTATTGTGTCGCGACCCAACAGCTTAAGTGTACTATCACTTTCAGCTAGCGTGTAATGAGGTTGCGTTATCTGCCAAGAAACTGGCCGCAAAGAACCTTCTCCAAAGCAAACAAGATAAAAATAAATAATGCACAACACCGAAGTCAAGATGTACCAGCTATTTCGTTGTCCACACTGCTCTCTGCCTGCGTCCAAAACCACATGCCAACTTAAACCAAACTTCGAGTAATTCAATATGGGAGCAAAACATTGTGAATTTGTCTAATTGCGCATTTGGTAGACACATACGACCGACCTTCACCGGAACTTAACATCCGGCACAGTGACAGTCACCATGCTTGTGCAAAGTTGAAACAGATGGACCGGTTAACAAGGGGCGGAAAGTCGAAATACGGTCTCAAAAGTGCAAAACTGACGCGGATCAGTGGTGGAACTAAGGTAAAGACAGTAACAGAACAGCTCCAGATGAATGACATATTCAATACCACAGCGAGCACTGAAGTGGCCAGGTTAGGGATAGCCTGGTTGTACTACTCCAATTGCTTCCATGTTAAGTGCGTTGGACTGCGGTAATATGAGGTAAGGAACAACAACGCGTCAGCAAATCTAATCCGATTTGGTACGGTGCGTTCCACTGTGGATGCTTGCATTAATCAACAAGTATAACAGTTTAGTGGAACCAGTCAAAGAGCAGATAAACATCACATCTGAAGTATTGGAAGCGAACATACATGAGTGAAGTGCAGCAGCTGTTGAACAAAGCAGTGCAAAAGTTGTTTACACGACAGTACGAGAAGAGAAAGGAACTCCACCTACTTTGGCCTTATGTTCGAGAAAAATGGGCAGGAGTTTGATAGTTATTATCGCGAAATATCATGGAACCAACTGAGAATTCTTAAGTTCGAAAGGTTTGGAATACCTATCGGTTTTGGTTTTGCTACCGCAGTTTCGTACAAGACTATCAAAACTGCAGTGAAAGAATCCCAGAATACAAATAAGATTACGACGTTTAGTTGTGTCTAATCATATTGAGTGCTGCCTTCAGTCAGATAAAAAACTAACACAAGTGACCTAGAATGGGGTCGAAGTCAAGATGGGAACCTCTTCTTACACGGTTTGATGAACAATCTCCTCGTGGGGACATCTGTGTGGTTTGGCGGCAGTGCTCCAGGACGAGGTGAGTTTTCACTTGCCAAGCGTTCTCCCTAGAAAAAACCATGTCTTTTTGACAACTCTGCGACTAAATAAAGTTACTATCCCTTGCTTCACCCCGGTGCAGCATTGCATTGTAGGAGATGGATGCTGTAATTGTGTGAATATTGGGCTACAGTTTGGTAAGTTACCAAACAAAAGGAGTATTAAACGAGAGATCGGTCACCGACCCCCAATGAATGCGACTCCTTAAATTCGCCCCGCTGTCTTGCGTGTAGGCTGTTGAGCTAAAGGCTCGGGGTAGGGTCCTCTAAGTAGATTCCTTACTTCGGCTTGGGCTACGGGGTAGTATCACGCCCTCTGCAAAAACCATGAATCATATTGTCACTTCGCTGCATTCTCTCGTTCCTGTCTTCGTCATTTTCTACCTAACTCCACCACGCATCGCAGCAAAAGTGAACTGTCAATGAACCGAAGATAGCGGTTAAGAAAGGAATCAGATACGTGGTAAATGAGTTCAGGCTGATTCAACAACCGTCAAAGAGAACCACCTCTCACTATCATCGCGTACCTAGTTAAAATATGAGTGTACAGTAGATGTAGAAGCAAGATTTGAAAAAGGTTTCACATTCAAATGAGAAAAAAGGAGGGATCCGATGAGTTCACTGAGACCTGGTAAGAACTGCTTGCATGAGAGAGTTGCAAAATAACATAAGCAGTTGAAAGTGCCCTGAGGCATCCAACATGGCGTGGAACGTAAAATCATTTGATTCAACCTCACAGATGCAAGTGCGTACAAAAAACTAATAACTGCAACTTCAAAAGCAAGATGAAAATGAACTATTTACCCTTTCACATAATTCACTAAACGAGCACATTACGACCCGGTTTCCAGTGTGATTGAACAGAAGTGACCGCCCGAATACGTTCAAAACCGTGGGAGAAGGTGGTCCTTCTGTGAGAAAATACAGGAATCGCGTGAACTATGGGTGAAATAGATTACCAGTACTGCATACGCCTTCAGCACTGGGTTGCTACAGAGACCGACATTGTACGTCGGGAACGTAAACGCAGATCAGCTGTGGTCATGAAATATCGGGTTACTTCAGCGTTAGTGAAGTAGTATGAACACAGCCAACAGACAAAATGCTGTTAGGCGACAGATATAAAGCAACGCAGAAGTGACGCAAATCAGGTGTACAACAAAACGTCATGGCATCATGAGAGCGGTGGTCATGCACGGTTGCCATCCTGTCTACAATAATATGATACAATAAAACGAGAAAGTTTGCACAAACATTCAATGAACACAAAATGGCAGAGCGTGATGGGACTGTACTATCAGAGTGAACAGATGGATCTTATAAACGGGAAACGAGCCCACGGATACAACGACTGGACGCAACTAGTGTGGTTTTCTATATTCAAAGGTCTGTTGATCGACCAAAGCGTGTGCACTAAAGTGATTACCTCACCGCTTGTTTAAGAATACCAATGGAATGGTGTCATCGGTCCAGAAACGTCCCTATTTGCGGAAGTGCATGATCAATATGTGTCGAAGTGCTCTACATGCCAAACGTGCAGTACTATTCGTTTTTCCACCTTTGCTGAATCAGCTGCTTGTTCCTGGAGGGCCCACTGTTACAAAGCTGAGTGTCGCATAGAAACCAAGACGTTGAAATGCACCGTGGATTAAACTGAGTGAGTTGATGAAATGGGGCTCAATGTAAAATAAAATGTGACGTGATCATAAAAGGCAATAGTAGCAGCAGTAAGCCGATAGATAGTATCAATGATTCGCTGCCGTGTAAGCACAAACAGTTGCGCGTGAACTAATGATACTGCGAAGATCGCCAAGTCCCGTACGAAGACTCGAACGCACGAGCTCCGGGCTACAAG
>OX104060.1:27627618-27643116 GCA_944474145.2 Dicrocoelium dendriticum | reverse complement strand
GAGATACACGCAGGAGCCCCCCTCCCCCCCACAGTGAGCACTGAGTCCTCACCTACTCACTGAATAGTGACAGGTTTTAGTCAAAATCTCAAATGGCTGCATCAACTCCAATCAGTTAGGAAACAAAACCCTAGACAGCAACCGGGTTCCCGAACAAATGCACGTCAAATATGAACAGCGATGGATTGCAAGCAAGGATGGGCTTGTTCAACTACTGGACGAGTTTGCTCTGTTGCGCCAAAAGGAGACATATCAATAAGGCCTGCTAATGGAGTCGGAGAATTGGTCAGACGATAAAGAGACGCAACGATTCCTGGAGAAAGCTTCAAGAGTCCAGAAGCTTTAACCTTTGGAGACATTATGAGAAATGCCGGAACTGGGCAGTCAACTTGCAGAGAAGTGCGAAATACTGCTATGAGCTTATGTTAGCTCATAATGTGGAAGCAAGGCCCGAAAAGGTATTATAGTTGTGTTTAATGGAAGGCTTCCGTGAAAGATGGGGTCGGTAACTTAGTGACAGAAAACGGTAGTTATGCTATAGAGGATGCGGAGAAGCCACAGGAGTTATCGTGCGTCTTTCGAAACATATAACGTGAGGATGACGGGTGTTCTATAACCTCACAGCCTCATGGCCAAGTTGAGGGTATGATGGCAAATAATCCAATAACTGCATCAAACGTTCTTGATGCCTTGGCACGCTCGAATCCATACAAATCGGCTGGATCTAATAATGTGTATCCAGCCCCTGTCAAGCCACTCGTTGAAATACTCCAGTACCCCGTTTTGGACCTGTTTAACATATCATTTCAGGAAGGTAGGTAGGCTGCCACAAGACGGGATGGAAGTATCTGCGGCAGTCAAGCACAAAGGGGTCTGTCAACTATGGGCCAGTTAGCTTCACCAGTGTTCTGCTTAAATGTTTGGCACTGAATTATCCATAAGCTGAGAGGAGCGGGGAAGCACGGCTCCGCCAAGAAGTTGTGTCTGACCAAGCTGATGTGCTTTTAGGTTGAGATACCTCACTGTCTCGGCGATGGGGTTTCAGTAGAAGTTTTCTATCTAGGTTTTAGCAATGAACCTGACTCCGGTAACCATCGTTTTTTGTTAGAAAATCTGACATGGTTTGGTATACATTCCAAACTGTTGAATTGGATAGCAGTTCCTTTGCAGAAGAACCTTCTGTGTTACAGCTGGTGACTTCAACACTTCATCGCTCACAGTGATGTTTCCCAGGGCTCAGTTTTAGGCCCGCTATTGTCCGTTATTATATAAATGAATAGGCTCCTCTCTTTGAAAAGCTTTGTTATATCCTTGCGGACGACGTAAAACTCGTAAACAGGGGCAATCATGACGCGCTACCGAAAGACCTTCACACTGTATCGAGGTGGTGGTCCTTGTGGGAATTATCACTTAAAGCCAAAAAATGCCAAATATTATCCCCCCCCGCAACGAAGGGGTTAGAGTGCAAACTACTGCTGGTACCTTGGATTTGCGGTGTGTTACTGAAGCAATGGCTACATAAACACTACTGCATAGACTGGTGCGCAGCGCTGCACGCTTTGGCAAGAGATTTGCACCTTCAATGTGCAAAGTGCTGTTATATGACTGGGCCGACACACCTCTGGTTCTAGCTATCACCGGACAGCCACTGGAAACGGTGGATCGATACATGTACCTAGTGTAACCGCTGGTGGTCCCATCCCTGAAGAGGATGCTTAACGCAGTAGCCCATGTGGTTTTCCAGAGGCTCAAACATCTATGGAGACAGCGGGATAGCAGCTTGGCAGTGAAAGGTAGGGTGCATAACGCTGCGATAATGTCGGTCTTACTGTATGGATCTGAGACCTGGCCACTTCATAGTGAAGACAACAAACGTTTGGCTGTGTTTGATCACCGATGCTTGCGGAGTATGGCTCACGTCTGGTGGGAACACCGGGTGAGCAATGCTGAGATCCGCCAGTTGGTTTTGGGCAAAAAGTCTCCAGGTGCCCCAATCTAGTGATTGCTGAATATAAACCGATTACGTTGGTTAGGCCGTGTTCTTCGTAGGTCTGTTGACCGGCTTCCTCGGCGTGCATCATATGCCGTGGCTGGACTAAATTGGGCGAAAGCGCAAAGTGACAAGGTCATGACGTGGCACAAAGGCATGAAGAAATTGACTCAGATTTGGTCAGGTCGGTGTATGCTGTCTAAAGGGATGGGAACTGCTGGATGGTCCATATCAATGGTTGGAGCCCCTTTCCGATATGGTGTAGTCTCGCAGTGAGTGGCGTCCATGCAATGCGGTTTCTTGCATCTGGCTGATAATTTTCATTCTATTTCGATAAGTTTAAGGCACCTCCTTCTTGATACAAACTGCATTCACTGGATCCATCGCACTTTGATGCTCGGATCATAGTTGTTTAACCGAACTGGACTGTCATACAACCACTCGGTTTCAAGAATTTCAAAAGCGCAGGAACAACCAACATTACAGCGGAATAAGCTGAAGTAAGTAAATTTCGCGTATTCTCCACGGTCGATTACACGCAGTGGGTGAAAATGTTATCCGGTTAACAACGACAGATCGATAGCTGTGTCAGTGAACCTGTTGCAATCTATCAAGCTAAAAGATTGGCCACAAACCCAAGCTGCCTACATAGACTAGGCCTCAAACACCGGATGGCGGAGGTCTCACCAAAACGCAACGATTTGGGATTATTCTGTTTGTTTATGACCTTGAATGACTCGCGGAAGATTTCGCGTATCTGGCAGTCGACTGACTGCCGGGCAACAGAGCTATCAGGCAATGTTGCATCACTGAGAGTTAAGTTCCGCAGAATGTGCTCCGAAATCCGAGTAGACAACCTTTCTCTCTCTCCGGGCGATGTACATGCTACCGCAAGTACAGTTAAACTGTCAGACATAAGAGACGGTGGTATGAGAAAGAGGACTGTCTAAATTGGATTCGTGCAGCATCTTTTTGGTTCGGGGAAGCAACACGAGCTCAGATGTATGGTAACACCACTTTAGAGCGGTGCGTAAGTGATGGCAGAAACGTTTATCATTTGTTTCCTTTTTATAAGGTATTGTGATAAAGATATTTTCAAGGAAACTTCAGCCCGTTTCCCTTGTGGCACGATTTTCTCTGCATACCTGGCGATAAACATGTCAGGGAAACCAAAATCGTCTCTCCTCTCACAAAAGTTGCACGAACCAAAGAGCGCTTGTGGTTCTTAGAACAGTAGTTGTTAAAATTTAGATATGGCCCCATCCAGCTCGGTTGGTAGTAAATTGATCTTAAGAGTGAGTTATCGGATCTTTCCAAAGCTACATCCAAGAAGCAGAACTTTCCTGATTTTCGCGTTCCACAATAAACTCGATCTGAGGATGACATCTGTTGGACGTTTCGAGCATGCGTTCAGCCTAGTGAGCATGGTTCACAACCACCAATGTGTCATCAATGTATCAAGCGTAAAAGTGCGCCGTCTGACACAATTTGGTGTTTTTTAAACGAGCCACACCCTCCAATTGGCCGACAGTTCCACTGAAGCAAAACTGATCATAATTTGCAAACATGAAGTAAATTTTTGAGTCGGTGTGCTGGAAACCCCAATCTACTTGCGTCCCTGTCAAATGTGCTCAGCGTCTCTTTCAAGGAACATTTGTAAATAGAGAAAAGGCATCAAAAGACAGCATTTGCTCACCTTCATGTTTAGAATTTGAATCGTGTCAACGAATTCAAACGAAACTTTCAAGCCATAAACTGATAATTCCCGTCGGATGGACGCAATCAGTCTGACTAACCAATGTGCCAGTTTCTGGTACGGCGCACTCGCCATTGAAATGACTGGATGTAGCAATACCCCTTCTTGATGCACTTTCGGTAAAAAAATACATCCGAAAAAGTCAGAAACCACGACGTCGCAGTTGTATCATGACACTGGAATCGATCAAGCCGTCATTGTGTAGGCTTGGCAGCTAGAGGGCTATTGTCTTTTCAACTATTTCCGTTCTATCACGGCCTATTAAGTCACAAGTAAGCCGATTTTCATTGGTGAGTACAGATTGCATTTTATGTAATTAATCTCGTCAGCTCATCACAACAACAGAACCCTAGTCAGGCCTCAGTACATCAGCATTGAGAGGTAACTCCATTGTAGAGTCAAAATGATATTTGGTAATTTGTCGGCACTTTCAGCTTTCATAAAGATATCAGCAGTACGCCGGTACGCAGTACCGACGCTTCGCTGCTGCGCAACCACCACCAGTTGCACTTGGGCTAAGGATACTGTCAGAGTCGCACTGTCCCTATGCAGGCTCGAACCCGCGACGTCAGATTACAAGGCAAGCTTGTTACCGTTACTCTACGGGCCGGCTTTAGGTTTAAATAAATAAATGAATTAATTGTATATTCCACGACGATGCGAGAAGCTGTTCCCTAAAAGGAACAGATCAAATAATGGTACAAAATTTCCATGACACTGCAATAATGCATTTTCAGAAATAAACTTAGGCGCAATTGCAAATAAGGTAACACGGAATAATCAGAATCGTTCTGCTATTTTTTCCTGCAATTGAATCAGGATTCTTCACAATTACATGACAAATGTTTGGGCCGAGAAAAAATGTAATGAAAGAGGCTGTTGTCCGAAATGTTATGTGCATGTCTCGGAAATTTATTCAGGCACCATGGATATCGTTTTCGAATGCGTTAGCTAGGGACTGTGATGTCCCGAACATCTTAATCACGTTTTGAACGGTTTAATGCTTACTAATCGCAAGCTTAAAATTGCAAAGTGTATAGCATGTTCTGATATCACTTGGAAGTTTCTTCCAAATCTTTGTAGTGAGTTAGAAAGAAACGTTTTCTGATTCTCGTAGTAAATTTTGGAATCATGACCTTTACCTCTTTGTTACGTATCGGATATCTGCTGTTTAGAGATAGGTGAACATCATTTTCAAAACTGCGAATTTGACAATTTATGATTCTGTAAAGAAAACATAGGTTCAGCTTCATTATCCGAAGCCAAACTGGGTCAAATCCAAGTTTATCACATCGCTCTCTGTATGTCAACTTTGAGGAATACCTACATAGCTTTTCGTGAAGCGTCTCTGGACCCTCTCAAGAGCGTGCTGGTCAGATTTCCGCAGATTAGACTGTACCATTGAACAGTATTCCATACACGGCAATACATATGTTTTGTAAAGCGATAGGCGAGATTCCGTGAGGTAAAAATGATGGCAGATATAACCGATGGTCTTCATGGCTTTCCAAACTTGAAAAGCTGTGTTCAGTTTCATAATGCAAAACTAACTATGCCTACGATCTTGGCCTTAAAGCAGCCAATGGCATCACCCTTTGTTCGCGTCACGTTGGAAAGCCCCATTGTGTTAATGTGCGATGAGAGCGATAGGTGGTGGGGCATTTACTCGTCATTCCGAAATGTGTGCTACCCTGTCCAATAATGCAAATTCCCACGCAACTCACGCACAATAGTGGCAAAATGCGAATCAAAGTATTGACCCAGAATTTTTGCGATGGGTACATTTATGGAGGGAATAAAATGTGAGAAATCTGGAATTAAAAAACGGCTTTTTTGGTTGTAATCGAAAACTAGGAAGGAGCAAAAACAACCCGATCGTGGGAACGTGACCAATCAGATAGCATCAGTGCGTCAGTCGATGGTGCACGCAAGCAATGGATATATTTGTTGCGCTATGTTCACGTAGCACCGCAAATGCTGTTTGGAGCATGGGTGCAGTAAGGCCGAGTTTATAAGGGACAAGCAAATGGACTGAACATCACAGAGAATGGCTGCGTACCTCTCAGCCTAAGTACTCCCACAAGTATTTTGTTGGTAAAACCACTGGGTGATGGATCTGTTCCCTCTCTTACAGTCAAGGTGGTGGTCAAATCTACCTTCGACAAAAATCCGAAAACACTCATTCGTGAAAAGCCGGTGTAGCAAACAAGTCCGTTTTCGGTGATTCATTATCAAGCTAACGACATCATAAAAAGCTAACATAACATTCGTCTCAACACCTAGTAAATTGTTCATGAGTGTTTTGGCCCTAAAGAGACCAGCTGGTAAGTATGCAGCTTACATGTGAATGGACTCAGTCCCAAGGAGCATTTTGGACCTCAATTGTCCGGTTATTTAATCCACCCTGTCTCATGTAAGCCATAGGAATGCGCCACATTTGCATGATGGCGAGTCGCCGAAAACGTTCCTGTGGGTCGCACAGATTCTCAACGATGGAAAATGAAATTAATCACCACGCGAACAATCTTGCATACAAGTATTGGACGCTATCGTTTTTATCTGATCCAACCGCTGCGTTTTGTCCCGCTTGTTCTCTTTGGTGTAGTAGCGCGTGGAATACAGCAGATGAAATCCTCTACTGAGCACATGTGACACGGAGGTTACTCGTACGCTGTCCTTTTCCAGATCTCCTCCTCATTAACTGTAATCGATCGGATCACGCATGATTCCACTCCACCTGCGGAAATGGTGAGTATCGCCGAAGACAACGAGCAGAATAGACTGAATGTAACTGAGGAATGTAGTGTTAGATCACACATTCTCAACAGTCTGTGCAAGTGACAGTAGTTCGAGGAAGGGTAACATACTTACCAGACGCAGTGAAGTTCAAATTTATGGTCATTATGAAGGGTTGGCGATAAAAGCCGGTTAAGTTGATGGTTTTATGATCAGCGAAGCAAGCCGTCTATAGTTACAGACGTAAAAGTTCGGGAAAAATAGGGACAACACAAATGTAGTAAGGGGGATAGTTTGAAAGAATGTCGATGACGGGTATCCGTGAGCAGACAATTCTTTCGGATGCGCGGTTAAGCCCAAAAGCCTACTCTGACAATTTCCACCTCTAGCATTTGACTTAGACGTCTAACCCTGAAAGCGGCGTGAGAATCTGAGAGTCATTTGAAGATCCAAGTCAAACACTTGATCAAAAAGACGATGGAGCTTGCCTAGCTACTGAACATACTGGAGAGAGAATGTTGGCGATAACTACAGGTGAATTACATGGTTAAAATGATCTAAAGCAATTGACATCTGATCAATACTGCTAGAGTCGCAATATAGTTATCAGAAACTGCTTTCGTGGAATATGTCGTTAGAAGTAGAACCAAAGGTCAGGATATGCTGACATTAATTGAGGTGATCGGTGGCTTGGATGCTGTGTCCAAATTAGGCTCAGTAAGTGATCACAAGAAAATGAGAAGTACGATTTAAATCAGTGAGTGTAGAGTGATCTAATAACTCGTGCTCCATAGTGCGGCGAATTGCGATGCGGGGAACGGTCGGTCTCTGCCCCATTATCAGTATGGCTTGAGTGCCCCCAGATTTCTAGCTCCGTGGGCCAAAAGATGTAACAACAGTTCCACATACCGCTTCAACACGAATACTTTCACAATAAAGCTGACAAGGACCAGGCGCAAGGCTATTACCAAACCCCTTAAAGGATTCAAAATCGTCGAATTTCACAGAAACCACGAACATTTTTAACTTCAAGGTAGTGATACACCGGTTAGGAATCTTCCGTGTGCAATATTACAGTCTGCGAACGTAAAATTGATAGCGTTTGTTTTCGGCCCATTCATCCTAGTCCATACATGCAAGGAAACTGGGACAAACGTAAAAATCTCCCTGCCCCCTATCAACTGATAGGTATTCATCATACGGGCAAAGAGCAGAGGAAGAACAGCAATGTAGGAGCTCACAGTAACTTCATTCGTTTGCGCACACAAATACTAGGCGAAAAATCATCCTGTCTAGTTTCTACGGTCAGGATCAATCAATGTAAGGTTGACCAACCACAGCCATGGAAACAACTTTGACGAACATGACTTTTGAGTCGATACACAACAGACCTTAAAAACTGCGCACCGCTGATTTTCGACTGATGGCGTTACTCACGGCTTGTAGAGTAACTGGAGCATTCTGCGTTCCTCTCTAGTGGTGGTGTTTTACAGGGAGCCATCCTCTCATCCGCACTAATTTTGTTATACATTGGAAAGATCCCCAGTCCATCTATCTTGATTGCATGCAAGTTTGCTGACGATGTCCTTTTGAGATGCGTTACTTCAGCCGTTGAGACATCTTCTACTTTTTAAAACGATTTAGGTTAGTTTATGCTTTGCTCATCGACCAGAACTCTGATTTTGAACACTTCTAAATACCATGACGTAACATTCGCGTTTCTCCGAGCTGACAACTTACGAGTTGTTTTGGACGCCATTTCTCCAATCATATTGGGTGACCAGATCATACCCTGAACGGCAAGTATTAAATATCTAGGGGTCATTCAGTTCCGAAACTTATCTTGGTCTATTCACGTTGCCAAAATGCATTGCAAGGTTAAACGGTTGTCATTTTACGATCTTCGACAAAGTAATTTCAGTACCCCGTGATTTGATTTGTGACTGCATGCATTCTGCCGCATTGGCTCTACCGTTCTGCTGTAAACTTCTCTGGGTTACTCAAACAAACCTTTATTGTGCGGTCCATAAAGCATATTTCCAGATGCAGTGGATTGTCTAGAGTCGCTTGTGAAGTGTATAGTTAGCAAGCACCTAGACGCCTGGTAACTTCAAAGTTTCAAACGATTCTCTTTATCCACTACATTGTGATGTACCATGCATTTTGTATTGTTTCGTCAGTATCATGAACAATAAGCGGTATGGATAGATATAGCTAACAGTGGGTGCGACCAGATAAGCTTGAGGTGAAGAAGGAATGAGGGATATTACCCATATGACTGCACTTTTCAACTTTTTGAGAGGTTTCACGGTTTTTAAAAGTAATTGCAAATACTTCACCATTCGAAGTGGTACTGAAACATGCTGAAAGTGAACATACTCGGGTGCATAAAGCCTGCTCCAACTTGGCATGACTGACTTTACTTAAAATAAACCATGAATAGTTAAATTGGTGGCAGTTCGAAAACATGAAAGCACTGTCCGTCACGAACCCTGTGTGTAGGGTAGTTCTCTTTTGAGCTCGAGAGATGAAATTTGGTTTTCTCCTTACTGCATCGTGAGAGTACATGGTGAGAATACCCAGGAAATCTGTTGCGTGGTGGACCAAAGGCAGACGCTACTGTGCCAGTTATCAGTAGTATGGAAGCACCGGGATGTGAAACGGCAAACAGCCAACAGCTGGGTGTAATGACTCCCACAAAGGCAAAGAATACTTTAGAGCCGCAGTTGTATGCGCACGATGATTGGACGCACAAGCAATGCACACCACAACCACTAAACACAGAGAGAACCCCGCGCCCTGCAACCCCCAACAAGATAAGTGGACGTACTTAGTAAAAGGTGTGATTAAAATAATGAGAAATTTCGCTTGCACCTCGTGTTGTTACAGCTGCACCCAATAGCATGGTGTGTGAGTATCGGAGCACAGGCAAAATTCAAAATGTGGAAAGCAACCGTGATGCGCAGGAGTAAACTGATGTTGGTGCAGTGAAAGCGTGCTAAACCAATGTGAAGCAAACTTAGGTAATAGATGATAAAGAGAGCAGAACAAAGTAGATCATACCAAAAGTGATAATTCTTACCGTGTCTGTCTTCTTTAGAAAGAATTCTGAACCACTCTTCCAGTCGTTGATCTGCGTCTGGAGTTTGCTCATAGCTACGAGGAGATAAGTCGGCAACACATCCTTCAGCTGCTGACACAATCATGGTAGGTGAAGGGCAAGAATACAAAAGCGAATCTGAGACATATCTCCAAAACTGTTCCACAAAGGAAGTGGACTTAGTGCCTTATGTATTCATACTGCTAAAGTATATAAGACCATACTAGGAAGTTCTTCCGGCTCTGAAAGCAGTTTATCATCGATTTCTGCTTATTTTCAAGGAACCCCTAATATTTGTGGGACAGT
This sequence comes from Dicrocoelium dendriticum, assembly GCA_944474145.2. NCBI lineage: Eukaryota > Metazoa > Platyhelminthes > Trematoda > Plagiorchiida > Dicrocoeliidae > Dicrocoelium > Dicrocoelium dendriticum. The sequence continues at coordinate 27,633,228 of OX104060.1, read as the reverse complement.
GCATAATATGAGTGAGGCATCCGACAACAAAGCAACTCATACAGCTAAGTGCCCGAAACACGGTGTTTCAACCATTTAAAGCCCATCTATACTGGTTAAAAACAAGATTTGCATAGAAAAACGAAGAAGAGGAAGTAAGACCACTGCACTAGGTGTGCACGGTACGACGATAAAAGTTGTCTCTATGCAAACAGTAAACATCCTTATTGCTGACATTGGCTGCACAAAAGTATGAACATAAGGTGGCTTGCTCCGCGTCGGGAACTATAAAAGCTAAGCAAATAGAGCATGGTGAAGCTATCGCGAGCTTGACCTAACGCCGGATTTAACCAGCGCTTTTTAAAAACAACCAGGTGACATGAGGACAGTGTAATCAATTAATATGGTAATAAGATTAATCCCCTGGATACTACTCACTACGGATATGCTGATTCACAAACAGGTTAAAAGAACTTACACGTAATATGTGACAGGACCAACTCCGATGTCGCCCGGAGAAATCTCACGACGATAATCGACTGCGCTGTCTAAACTGAGCACCGTACATTTTCTCTGATCAAACAGAAGAGAAAAAAGGAGACGGGTTATTTGATGGAGTCACTAACGCTTATTGCAAACAACACGTTCGCATAAACTGTTGACAATATTATGAAGAGCTGGACAGACTTCCACCGGTCCGTTCAACAGAACAAAGTGACAGGTTAAAAGTTGTGAGAGCAAACGCGTAGATAGAAACTCGATGGAAAGCAAATGACCCAACTACCTCGATGAGATAAATAGGTGGCATTTTATTGTTCAACACTGACTTTTACTAAACAGGAATCGCACTATTTCGCCAGAATTTTAGTATCAGAAGTGTACTGTAGCGGCTTGAGGGTGAATTTGTGTACACTACTGTGTACTGATGGAGCTTCTTGAACCAAGCTGTACGGATTGTGCATCAAAGCCAGCTGATCACATATGGAATAGCGTATTGAAAGGTGTCGAGAAGTAGGAAAAGAAATGGCTAAAACCGAGATTCAACGCATGGGGTAGTTCCATGAATTGTTAAATGCAGCTATCTGCTGCCTTTCTGAAATGCGATAATAGGACTCAAGTATTGTACCCCAGTTAAAATGGCTGACCGATTAGAAAGCCACATGCCATTTACGTTCATCTGGCAACGCGTAAACTGCTTCCGCTGGCTTGATCGGCGTTGATGTGGCGTGAAGCAACAAAGCCGAGGCTGCACTCCTTGACTGGTTCCCAGTTAACAGCCGACTATGTGCAATTCGCCTCCAAGGCTCAGGCAGGATTAGCAGGCCTCGCGTTTAAAGATGCAATCTATTTTTAGTTTCTGCTTAGGCACCAACCGACTGTAGCTCAGAACTGAACAAAGACATTATTTTACTGCCGACTTCATCAGCTATTACACAAAACCGCTACGTTGGACATCATTGTCCTCGCTGGAGACTTCAATGCACGTGTCGGTCGGCTGTTACCAAACAGCCTGTGGGTTATCTCATCACCCGTTGAGGGATTGGATATCGGCGTGCTCCCTGGCACTGTTCGACCGCTGCCGAACTCGCTCAGTAAACCCATACCAGAATAAAGTTCAATGTATTATCAGCAAACAACTCAAACGAAGCCTTCGTAGCGATCGGGAAGTTGGGTGGTCCCAACACGTCTTGGAGATGGAGGCCGCCGCCCTCAGTGAAAACAACCGAAGGCTGTTTCAGCTTATTCTGACCACTGGACACAAGTCTGGTATCAAGGATGTCAGCTGTGAGGTAGACGGGTCACAGATCACTAGTTTGCATAGACTTATGGACAGATGGACTGAGCGCTTCCAGTCTGATTTCAACTGTTCCTCTCAATCCACTTTCAAACTCGGTAAACCTAGTCGCATGCAATGGTTAGTGTCATCTGATCCACCAACCGAAGCGGAGGTTTGTCCTCAGATTCATCAGCTGAGGCGCTTCAAGGCAGGCGGCTTAAATGAACTTCCCCCAGTCGTTCAAATATGCTGGTAAAGCAGTCGTCAAGAAGCAAACTTCCCTATTTCTGAAGATCTGGTAGGAAGAAAAGGTCCCCTCTTCCTTAGGAGAGTCAATCAATGTTCCAATCTTCAAGAAAGGATCACATACTTCCTGTGCCAAGCTACCAGCACTCGTTATGCTCCCCCACTCGTGAGTCATACTACCTGGAGGAGTAGGCAGGTTTTCGACCCAGTCAAGAATGTGTGGATCAAAATTTCACTCTTCGCCAACTCCTGGAGCATCGCAGACCCACCATGGTCACTTTCCCGGATATCCGGGCTGCGTTCGACTCAGTAGACAGACCTAGCTTATGGAAGGGCCTGCTGAAGAATGGAGTTCCGGGAAAGTACGTCGCTATACTTCGTGCGCTATACCTCCATATTGCAGGCCGAGTGAGAGCCTATGACACGCTTTCCCCAATCTTCCCTGTCACCAGTGGCGTGGGACAAAGATGCCCAAAGTCACCGTTTCTCTTCAGCTTTGCGATTGAAAATGTCTTTTTGGGAGCTTTAGAGGGCCTGCAGAATTTCGGCATCGAGCTTCTCCCAGGTAATCGCGCGACCGACTTAGACTACGCTGCTGACATCGCCTCCCTCGATGACAACCCTCATGGGATGCAATCGATCATTGATCGATTGGTATGTGCTTTGCCCACTCCAAGTGCAAAGTTCTTTTTACAGAACTGGCAGACACCCCGTCCACAATTCATCATGGAAGGCACACAGCTCGAAAACGTAGATGGTTTTGTCCACCTAGGAAGCTACGTTTCTGTCGAGGGCATTATCGGAGCCTTCCCTTCGTATCGCTAAAGCCCGGTTAGCGTTTGCCAACTTAAGACAGCTGTAGCGACGTCGTGACATTTCACTCTCGCTAAAGGATATGGTTTATAAAGCCTGTGTATTCGCGGTATTACTGTACGAATGTTACTCCTAACCGATCCGTTGCGTAATCTTTAGCCCTTAACAGTAACCCTTCGCTGGGGATAACCCGCGTCTGTTGACAACACCGAGAGCGCAATGATGACGTTAGACATCGTGTTTTGAGCGAAACGGATATTCCCCTTTGTCATCCGGCTGCGTCAATTGAGATGGTTTGGTCACGTCCTGCGCAAGCCTAACGAACGTTTAACCAGACCTCCCCCCGATTGCGAATGAAGGGTTACTTTGAAAAAGGCCGCGTGGAGGTCAACCGTCTACCTGGCGAAAAGGTATGAAATCGACGACCCCTTGCATGGTCATTGCTGATTCCGTTCGACTCCCCGACTGCAAACCTATCCTTATCATCATTATCAGAAGCAGCAGCAGCAACAGCAGCAGTAGCATCATCATCATCATCACCACCACCACCACCATCATCATCAATACACGTTAGCCGAGGGCGAGAAACAAACCTCAGCTAATGTGCCGCAATACAAAAAGTAAGACATTAAGCAGTGTAGATGTAAAAGCTATAAACAAGAAACAAAATGCAAATATCACATTTTTGATCGCTGTTGGAGGGGGAAGCCAAAGGGAAGGGGAGGGACAAAGGGGCTCACAACACAAACGCCACTGACGTCGATTCATTCTCAAGTCAATTAGTGTGCACAGCCTTTCTAGTCAAGTCGAAATAGGCTTTATACACCTAAATAGGCGCATTATCAGCATTTGCACTTTCACTGCGTATACACTGAATGAATGAGACCAGTGCGTGAAAATATGCACTTTATCATCCTCCTTTTCAGGGTACTCCGCATAGCATATATAGTCAAAGAGTAGAGTAACATGATCCCTACGACACAGTGGTGTACTTGTAACTATCCCGTCAATCATGAGTTCTTGGTTAGCTAGCACAAGATCCAGTATCGACGACTTGTTAGCAGTTCGAAATCTGGTGGGAGAGGTTACGTGGTTGTACAGAGGGTGGCTAGCAATTAGCTATTGCAAGCAGGCTTTAAACTGCGTACCGTCGGTTGCCGACGTTCCTATGCCGTGCACGTTAACGTCTCCCGCGATAAGAATGTGGGTGTAGGACTTGTTCAAAGCAAACTGAAAAACGCGGTTCAGTTTGGAGTCCATTTCGGATGTTGAGTTTGGTGGGCGATAAATCACGGCTAGTAGACATGTGTCTTTGTTTCGCAACCATAGGCGGCACCAAAGTGAATCAGGAGCTCGGATTTCCAAGTGATCGATAACTTCACATCGGAGGTTTGCAGTATAGTAAAGAACCACACCGCCACCCCTTTCGGTTCTATCGGTCCGAAACAGTGACATACCGGGTAAGTCGATCTCAGAATCGGTTATCTCAGGGTTTAACCATGTCTCCGTAATCATAACGAGGTCCCGCGGTTGTGAGGCATGGAGTTCTCTACGTTCGGCCAACTTGCCCAGAAGGTCTTGGGCGTATGTGTACATGCAAGATGGGGCTTTTGTTGTCAGGAGTGTGTTGACAGATGTCAACTTTGGGTTAGTTTTTAAGCCGGCCGTTTGTTGGCCGGCCATTAATCGTTTTGTGGTTTATGTATTTCAGTCTTGTTGCATGGTAATGTTGAGCGTTCCTAAGCAGACGTTACACTCGTGCTATGCTCTGTCCTGTTGTGTGCCGTGGGCACTGTGGTGTCGGTCTCTCCATAGGACTGTGTAAATAAGGAATTTGTAGCGTTTGCAAGTTCCATCGAATTGCTTCCGACTTTTGGCCATTCGCCTGCTGCCTTTAGCCGGATCTCTGTTGGCAACCTAGCTCGAAACTTTAACCAGCTATCCAACAGAACTTGCGTCATTCCCTCGGAGTGCAGCATTACTTTCATTAGCCTTGGACCGCAGCCCTTGTAGTTAGGTGATGACGGAACTCTTGTCATGGATTTTGCAATAACATTGTCAACAGAGAATGATTCGCGGATATAGCACCACTGCTCTCGGTCATGTGTTTGCGCATCGTGATGAGAACGCAGATGCTCAGGAACACCATGAACAGCGAACCGGAAATTCGTTGGACCGGGGTTCGATTCCCTGTCGAGGCACATTATTGTGTGTGAATTTTAATCGTGACTTCCACTTGCTACGAACTTTACACTACTCACAAACATCCACAAATATTGTTTTCTTGCTATCCGTATTAGGAATGCCGCGTTGCTCAACTGCTTCTTTTGGGCGACCTTTCCAAGGTAGATCAGGTAATATGCGCACTCCGCTCGGTGAGTTGCGAAGACGAACTGCTGAGAGCAGGACAGTCTCTGTCTCATCTGCTGAGTCTAGTGTTACTCGAAGAATTCGAGGTTCACCAGAGTGCACTGAGGTCGGGTGACGCGCTACGCTTTGCAGCATTGCTGGCTCAACCCGAATACCAATCGCCTCGCAGATGGAACTCCACTGGCTGCGATCGTCTTGCAACTTGGCTTTTATTGTACCAGATTTGGATTCGGGAACATTGGTGCACACGAGAGTTAACGCAGCGTGGTTTTGTCTGTCGAGTGTTGGCTTTATACTTTTTGCTGGCAATTCGGGATGTTTAGAGGGCACTGTTGTATCAAGAAAGCCGTAGGAAAGGTAAAATGTATCTGGCAAAATTAATTAAGTACAACTGAGTCAATCCCTTGTTAAACGGAGAGTCAAGC
>OX104060.1:27602061-27627120 GCA_944474145.2 Dicrocoelium dendriticum | reverse complement strand
ATATGTGGGTGTAGGACTTGTTCAAAGCAAACTGAAAAACGTGGTTCAGTTTGGAGTCCATTTCCGACGTTGAGTTTGGTGGGCGATAAATCACGGCTAGTAGACATGTGTCCTTGTTTCGCAACCATAGGCGGCACCAAAGCGAATCAGGAGCTCGGATTTCCGGGTGATCGATAACTTCACATCGGAGGTTTGTATTATAGTAAAGAATCACACCGCCACCCCTTCCGGTTCTATCGGTCCGAAGCAGCGACATACCGGGTAAATTGATCTCAAATCGGTTATCTCAGGGTTTAACCATGTCTCCGATAATTATAACGAGGTCCCGCGGTTGTGAGGCATGGAGTTCTCTAAGTTCGGCCAACTTGCCTAGAAGGTCTTGGGCGTTTGTGTACATGCAAGATAGGGCTTTGGTTGTCAGGAGTGCGTTGACGGATGTCAACTTTGTGTTAGTTTTTAAGCCGGCCGTTAGGTGGCCGGCAATAAACCGTTTTTGGTTTATGTATTTCAGTCATGTTGTATGGCTTTAATGAGCTTTCATGAACAGACGTTTCACTCGTGCTGTGCTCTGTCCTGTTGTGTGCCGTGGGCGCTGTTGTGTCCGTCTCTCCGCAGGACTGTGCAAATAAAGATTTGTAGCGTTTGCAAGTTCCATCGAATTGCTTCCGACTTTTGGCCGTTCGCCTGCTGCCTTTAGCCGGATCTCTGTTGGCAACCTAGCTCGAAACTTTAACCAGCTATCCAACAGAACTTGCGTCATTCCTCGGAGTGTAGTATTACTTTCATTAGCTTGGACCGCAGCCCTTGTAGTTAGGTGATGACGGAACTCTTGTCAGGGATTTGGCAATAACATTGTCAACAGAGAGTGCTTCGCGGATGTAGCACCACTGCTCTCGGTCATGTGTTTGCGCATCGTGATCAGAAGAATGCAGAAGCTCAGGAACACCATGAACAAATATTGTTTTCTTGCTATCCCTATTAGGAATGCCGCGTTGCTCAACTGCTTCTTTGGGCGATCTTCCAAGGTAGATCAGGTAATATGCGCACTCCGCTCGGTGAGTTGCGAAGACGAACTGCTGAGAGCAGGACAGCCTCTGTCTCATCTGCTGAGTCTAGTGTTACTCGAAGAATTCGAGGTTCACCAGAGTGCACTGAGGTCGGGTGACGCGCTACGCGTTGCAGCATTGCAGGCTCAACCCGAATACCAATCGCCTCGCAGATGGAACTCCACTGGTTGCGATCGTCTTGCAACTTGCCTTTTATTGTGCCAGATTTGGATTCGGGAACATTGGTGCACACGAGAGTTAACGCAGCATGGTTTTGTCTGTCGAGTGCTGGTTTTATACTTTTTGCTGGCAATTCGGGATGTTTAGAGGGCACCACTGGAGTTGACGGTGAAAGCTGATTTGCGCCACGCGTGCTTGGTACAGAAGATGGACATGTGTCGCTGTCGGTGTGTTTGTCGAGGTAATCGATGCGTACGTTACCTGCCATTTTACATGCACCGGATTGCCTTCGGCTCTGATCTGTTGGTGTCATGGCTGAATCTTCAAGTGAAGCGTCTATGGTTGGAGAAGTGGAAGCAGGCATGTTTGGGGTTTGCCCATTTATGGGAATGAGGTGACCCAGTGGATTTAGAATCACAGACGCTGCAGTGCGGTTGGAGCGTCTAGCTCTCATCTTCGGATTAGATTCGGAGCTTACTTTGGCCGGATGAGGTATTATCGTGGCCATATTTACCTCCGTAGGATCGACCTTAGTATTTAAAAAATGTGCGGTTATCTCAGTCATCCTATCGCACTTTTTCATGAGCAAAGATAAACAGTTGACAACTGGAATGACTTGACATGTTGGGCAAAACCAAATTGTGTCAGCAACTTGGTTTGTCTGTCTCACTTCTTGGACGGATTTGCCTACACATTGCGGACAGTACGATCTAATGCAGCTAGAACAGGTAATACTGATCTTAAGGACTTTACTGCAATTGTCTGCGCAACATAGGCGACGTTGAACCATTGGAATGCTAGTCGTCCTCTTATTGTTTACAGCAAGGCCTATCTAAGCGCTCACCTTGATGAGTGTTCTTTACGCTGGGGTGACGCACGAATAGGTCAGAACACGCACACGAATTGAGAGTTGTTCAACCGCACCAAAGTCAGGCGGTAGAGGCAGATGGAGGTCGTAACGCGCAGGCTGTCGGGTCACAGCGATCAATCGACTCGCAGTTGAACACACCCACCCACACAAAGCGGCAGCGTGTGTTAATCGGCCTGCCTTAAGCGACGATGCAGGTGGAGCGCTGATAAGCGTCTCTAGAGCTGTTCAGTTGATGAGCGGAGCAAAAAGGCTGTAATTTTGTTATGCTGCAACTTGCAGGGATGGTTGCCGCGTAGTTTGGGAGCCCTCAGCTTCTTCTTCCGAATGAGACCAAAATCTTTTCCGAAAAACCGGTTTGATGTGGTTACACAAGTGGAATTCGGCAAAGAATATGCCGAAAACTGGGAATTGGAGCAAGAGTATAATCCACACAGGTTAGATCCAAGAGTTGGGAAGCACTGAGTAGAGCTCGTCGAACTGGTTCGAACGAGCGCACGCACAATATTGTGTGATGAGAATTAGAGTGGCCACAGAGGGCAAAGCGAGAGCCGAGTTAAAGGTTGGCCGCACGGGAACTGGCTAGTTTAAAAGGGTAAATTGGTTATCAGCAAAAAAAAGAAAACAACAAATCAAGCACTGGGTTTTAAATGAGTCGCGTTAAAAGTAACCGGTTTTGAGGTCAAGTTACCACCGAGAAACACATTTGGGGGGGGGACAGAAGAGTTTCAACTTACTTTCAAGAGTTCAATGAAAGGAAAAAAGTTAATCCTCTGTAAGCCATTTTTGTAGAGATCTGAATGTAATATGAAGGAAATTGTACCAGCCATCAAAGATTAGGTTAATAATTTCATCCAGCTATATTGAGTAAAGGAAAATAGGTTAATTATGTATGAAAATAGTGACAAACTGGTGCCAATAATAACAAAATACGAAGAAAAGATCTGAGTACTGCAAAGCCATGGTAGTTTCGTCAGTTATCAAAGGAAGGTGTGAAAGTAAGAATGTTAGGATAAAAAGCTCGAAAACGAAGCTGTGATGTCTAATATCGTTTCCATTTAAGTTTGCAGACCTTACACGCAAAAGTTTATTTCGGAGAATATATGGCAACAAGTAACAATTAGAAAGGTTGGTGTATTGCCAAGTTGAGGCGAAACACAGCTTTGCAGTTAGCCTAAACATCTGAATTTGACACAGAGCATCGGGACTTACAGCACCAGATGAGCAGTTGTGTCATCTACATCAAGCATCTTTCCGTGTGACGTCGACAATACACGTCATTCCTAATAAGTTAAACAGAACAACTACAGGGCGTTACCAGCTTAGCCCTCTAGGTGTTCTGCTTATCTTATTAGGAATGACGTGTAGATTGTCAACGTCACTCGGAAAGATGATTGATGTGGATGACACAACTGCTCATCTGGTGCTGTAAGTCCCGATGCTCTGTGTCAAATTCAGACGTTTAAGCTAACTGCTAAGCTGTGTTTCGTCTCAACTTGAAAACGCACCAACCTTTCTAATTATCACTTGTTGTCATATATTCTCCGAAGTAAACTTTTGTGCATACGATCGGATGCATCAGAATGACGCACATATCCAACTTCTAGTCGGTTGACGTGCAAACAATATAACGGATTTTTATAAGACTGTCGAGATAGATTTCAGGTTTTGAATACAAATCGGTTTTTGTAAGATTTCATTATGGCTAGCCATCTGCCTGAGTTCGTCGTTCGTTCGCAGCTATTTTGACCACTCCTACCTTGCATTGAAGAAAATTGCGCTATGCTCACAATACCCCAACCCAATCCTGGGCTGTTCATCCGGCCCGTGCAAATGTGGTCAGCTTGCATCGGCTGCGCTGATTAGCTTTTTACTTGTCGGCTTCGTCTGTTTCGCTTGGTAAGTCCATCAGCTGCTATAGCACCACGTAATGTCCGTTCAGGATCAGTGTCGCACCGGGGTAAGTCGCGTGCCTCTCCCGGGACCAAAACCATGCTAGGCCCACAGTAAGTAAGTAATAAGTAATGTGTCAGCTGTACGCCGTAACGGCGCTTCGCTGCCGCGCGACCACCACCAGTCGCGCGCGGGCTGAGTATCCCGCGAGGACGCCCATCCCTACGCGGATTCGAACCGGTGACCTTATGGTTGCAAACCAAACGCGCAGACCACTCGGCCACCGGCCCACAGTACGGCAAACCAACTCCCAAGTAAAAGTTGTCAGCTTGCGCTGGTGACGCTGATTGGTTTTCCAGTGCAATGACTGCCCGCTGATTTCGATTGCGTGACCTGCACGCAGCCATCCCAAAGCGTTTCTGCAACTCTGTCCGATGTAACCCCATATGGGGTGAGCTCAACGAATAGAACCAAAACATTTCGCACTTAACGCGTACACAATCAAGGCAAACTAGTATCTATTCTATAGAATTGAAGACAGGTAGCTCCGGCTGTTCAGATGGCGGTTGAACTGTTCGCTGAGCTTGGCAATCTTGTTGCAAACGTTTCGTCACCAATTGAGGTGACATCATCAGCGCGTAGTTGAGTGGCGTGCAGTAGCGTTGAGGAACCTCTCACCGAGGCATGCACCCCGCGCATTTTTCTTTCTTGTAACTGCCTTTCATAATACCCTAACCTATAAGACCATTTGTCGTTATTGCGCCAATAAGGTCATGATTCTGCCTTAGTGTTAGCCACTTTACACTGCACACCAGTACCACGCATTGAAGGTCCCCTGGTGCGCGTGAAAATTTGGCTGCAGTTTGTTCCATCAATCCACACAGTTTGTCTCTCTTCAGCCTCCAATTGTAGCAGTGCCAACACAAGGATTTTGTTATCAACACTACAACCTACAGTCAAAATGTAACAACCATGAGCTTTACCCAATCCTCTCAAACAAGCGCATTCTGCAGAAAGCTGCGTGGCGCGGAACTCATTGGACGGTAACGTTCACTAATCGTGCGTATGCAGTCGACGACACACCTACATATCGGCTATAGGGTCAATGAGCACTCAATTCTGTAACTCGAAGTGAGTACCTAACGGAGGGCGGGTAAAAAACCTTGTTGGTCACCGGGTTCTCTGTGGACCGCTACTGAACACAAAGAAGGCGAATGAGCTACCCGGATGTCAGCGGTTTAGGTTAATCGTCCCGCTGCCTTACTGGTCAGGTCTTTATGACCAAAGGCTCGGGTGGGGTCTCTAAAGTCAACCCTCTTCCTCGGCCTGGGCAACCGGGAAGATCTCTGCTCGCACAACACATTAACCTTGTAAACCTTTCCACTGCCTACCTGTTTTCTCCTTCTTCTTCTTCTTCTTGTTGTTGTTGTTAACTATGAGTTGTGGCACTGCCGAGTGTATATTGGTCAGGTGTTGAATAAAAATAATAATAATAATATACAAAGGTGACCACCCTCACCCGGACTCATGATCACCTGCTGGGCTGTCAATTCCGTTTCTTGATCACTGAAATCAGGCCCACATGCACTCTAGGATTTTGCCTCATTACTTCAAATGTTTCAATCGCGTATAGGTTTAACCTGGTGTGAATGTACCAAACACTGGTCATATTTAGCACCAACCATAGCATTGTCGGTGATCTTACATGTTTCCATTATCAATCCGCCAACGCTACATTCATGGTTGTTACATTTTAACTCAACATGCGAATAGACTCACACCCAACACACATTCGGTTTGTGTCTGCGGAATAGGATGCTCTCATGCGTGACCGACCTCAAAACTGCACTGACCTCAACCACAATGGCAGCTGCAGTGCTGCATAGGGTGGCGGACAATATATCAACAGGTCGTTTTGGAATTGAGCGTTGCCCATACTGCGTGAACATGGAACGTGCACGCATAACTACCATAGGCAAGAACTGAGGCAGTGCAGCTAACACAGTGCATTAGACACGAAGTTTAGCTTTCCTGTCCAAGTATCTAACCAGGAGAAGAGGGCGGTGAGGAAGGATGATCTATTCCGTGAAGAGCAGTGGTTACGTACTATCAAAGATCAAACACATCAGACAGTTGCGATTTTTATGAAAATCCATTCAACGAGTACAGCGTGCTTACATAATTGCTGTGTACGGAATCCCATGGTAATCGTCCTTGAGTAGGGTCTGAATCAGTCCGCCTTATGCAAGCCACAAATAAGTTAATTAACCACCTCCTGCAATTGCGTACTGTAAATGAAGACCACCGCTAACACATGGTCCGTTTCGCATTTGATGCAGTGCCCGTTCACACAGGTTACCGTAGTAACCTTCACCGTACATGAGGTTTACTGTATCCAAAGTTCCATATAGCAAATTCCAGGAACAATTTCGATCTCCCTACTATCGTTGCCGCTATCTTGTACTGACCGAAAACGTTGCGGGTGTCAATTACCAAAGCTTACTTCAGTAACTTCATCCCAACTGTAATGAACTGTGCACTAATGGCTCCAAAGAATCCCCACACTACTGGGAGTTGGTCATTCAAACACGCCGTGTCAAAGTAAGTAGTATCCCAAAAGATGAACTCACCCAGCTGTGCGAAGCAATGTAGTGTCGAAACAGCCTACATGGTTTCCGAGATGATTGGCAAACTATCGCAGACACAGACTGAGCTGAGAATGCTTAAAGCAACATGTCTCCTTTTCCAGCGGCTGAGTACAAGATGAAGGCGTTTCCTAATCGCTATCCGCCGTAAATTATAGCATAGTGTTAAAGTAATAGTAGTGTATTTAGATCGCAAAAGTCCGCTCATCTCTAATATCCCAGACACTGATCTAACGATATTAGTGATGTGCAACCAAATGTAGTCTTGCACCCTAACAGCGATTCGCTGTATCTTGACACTACTCCACAACGGGTCTCAGAAGCATATCTGTCCGTCGGTGTTTAAATACAACAGCCCGTTATCAGTGGCGTGGCAACTACTTTTGCCAATCGAGGGGGTGGTAAGATTATCACCCTTACTGAGGGCAACATAGGCGCGTAAAGGCCATACGATCGGTAAAGAGCACACTAGCTTTCGATGCAAACTAATATGCGCTTAGGACCTTGAGGTGAATGTGTTGAAAGTGACCACTATGGAAGAAATAAGAGGATCACCGAGAAGGACGTTTGCACAAGTGTGACATGGCGCAAATGTGTTGTTGATCATGGAGAGTAACATCAAAATATTCCACTCACAGCTTATCTGGATAATTTGTCCTTTAAATTTGATGTCCAACATACGACGGTAATAAAAATGCGGCCCTTGGGCGGACCGCCTATGCGCCCCCATATTGCGCCTCTGCAAACGAAACAACTAAACGTATTCAAAGTGGATTAGTCATCTCTTCGTCTACATAATGCAAACCCCCGTCATTAAGCACGATCAAGTGTTGTGAGTTCAGCAATGACACCATAGGTGAATCATCGATAGTCGCTCATCTAAACTCAAACTGAGTGCAATGAAAACCAAACCGCTTATACCGGAGATGCATCACCAGGTTAACAACCATGTAGATGACGTTCCTGATGAAAAGCGCTTGATTGAATGTGCCGGTAAAGCATGTGCAATTTTAGTCGATAGCAATTAAGGACGTTAAGGTAACCGCTCATTTTCCCGAAAACAACACTGGAGCTAAGTTTCGACGGATCGCTCGCCTAATGCCGTATGTGTCATGGCGAGAGTACCCAGGGATTCCGTATTCGGGCGTACGTTGGGTCGTCAAAGACCCAGGGGATTGAAAGATGAAACAAATATTTGTTAGGCGGCTGGACCGTTTCATATCAACCACCTACTAGGAGTCCGAGGTGGATGGAGAGTGCGCCTGATTTATATCTCGTGGTTAGCTGCACGGTGTAGTCACAGCTGGCGATGGGAGACGCAGCCTGAGGTGTGTGGATGGATGACGATAACACGCACGAGATATGATTGCAACAGATGTCCGGCTATAACCGCATCGTTTACCCAGGTAGAACTGGGATGGAGCGAAATAGCAACCCACTTGCAAATGTCATATGAACGCACGGACCGGTTTGCGTCAAACGGAGCCACTCATCCCCGTGCAGACGCTACAACCTGACGAACAAATGTGATTCACCGAAGCGAGTACATTTTATTTGCGGCTTAGAAGCACGTTCACACCGTAACTCTGTGGTGTGTTTGAATACAGTCCACAACTGACAAATACCCATTCGGAAATATTTCCGTAGAGGGCGTGATAAACGTTACTTGTGCTTGGCCTACATGCTCTGAGTTTCCGCATGCAGCGCCCAGCCGCTTGTGTTGGTGTAACGGGTTGAACAATGCGTCAAACGGCCACACACACTACCCATGTCCATCACGTCTGCATCGTTCAATTTTCTCATTTATTATGCCTTTATCAAAGTCCTTAGCCAGTGGCTCTCCAAACACAATCAACGACAGGCGGTAGAACATAAGTGCTTGTTACACAACCGTGTTAGAGTGGAATCTGTTTGTCAAGCTCCCACATGATTGTTCTACAACGCGGCAAATAAAACAGGCATGCGACGCGACCTCACGCACCAACTTACCGGAAATGCACGATGTTCCCCCGAATAGAGAACTGGCTATTGCTAACAGGGTATAAAGTGCACTCTGACCCGTCATCATAATAAAGTAAGAACAACACTCGTTTAGAACAGGTAGTTTACTGCCAACAGAGCATTTTACAGATCGGCCAAATGAACAACACGTCCATAATTCTCAATGATATGCTGAACCATTTGTTCGCAGTGCTGATTCGTCACTAAGGCCCGTGCTTCAGACACCGCGTGCTTCAAAAAGCAAATCCGCCACTCGCTTTTATTCAGAACACCTTCAGGATCCCACAGGAACATTTCGGAGTACCGTCCCCTCATTGCCTGTTTTATATGAGCCTTTAATATGCTCCAGATGCCCTCGATAGGATTGAGAGTATTGCGCAAGGCGTAGAAGTCTCCCAGAGCGGTACGGTTCCTCCAGGAAAAGGTGCTTCAGGTGCGTGTGACAGGGCGCGTTATCACAAATCAAAAGACACCTTTCAACAAACCCTACTCCGTTGGTATCAAGTACTTGTCGTAGCTACTGAGTGCACCTTTGCTTGTTGTAACTTTTCTCATAACTGAACACGCTATCAAGCGTTATTTGTCATGGTGCCGACAAGAGGAACATTCGGTCCCCGGCTGTTCGCCACTGTACACTGCGCTCAACTACCACGTCGTGAGCGGCCACGAGTGTGGGAGCAAAATAAGTTGAAGTTGGTTTCATCAATCCACACCGGTTGATTTCCTTCCACCTCGTAATTCATGAGCTGCAAAACGAATGACCTGCGTCGCTTGTTCTCCATCGTGTTCATGGACTCCGGAATGGTGTGCGGTTTCTTTATTGTTATCAGTCTACCATCCAAGTATCGTGAGACGGTGCTGGCACTTACTGAAAGTCCGAACTCCACTTTCAACCGCAAACGAAGGGAAACGGTAGGCTCCGCAGAAACCTACTCCACCAGAGATTCGATGTGGCTTTCTCCCAGTGCTCTGCGACGGACTCCGACGTGCTGCCCCACCGGTTCTGTCGATTCTTACGCCCGTATCCAGTTGCGTCAAGTTTTCTCGTTCACCTTCAGTATACAAGCGATCTGCTTCCAATCGTCTCCTTCCTCGTACGCTTTCAGTATGACGTTCTTCACCTCCCTCGAGTGACGAACATACAAGCCAACCGTTGCGTTTAGGTGAACTGCACGTTCAAAAGCACCCAGCAAACTTATTTGGATGTGGCTCTTTATACCAACCCAATCGTCGTTCAAATCCCTACTCTCGTTCTAATTGGTGGGAATCGCTTCCTTGGACAGAGAAACAAAGGCCCACATGGTGCATCGGCCACCGACACTGTACCTGGTAGGAGCTGAAGCGTCCCACCTGCACCCCTATGACTTAGTGCACGTCTGGGGTCCTATTGGCTGAAGGCGCCTGCACAAGTGAGCGGTGCACGCACGGCTCAAAGTAATTGAGTAAAGACACAACTTGTATGCCCCTCAGCGCAACTCCTTTGCTGTTCAGATTAACTCTGTTGCCCAAGAAGACAAATTGGCCGAGGAATGGTATAGTATCCATGGTTAGTGAGCAATCGATAAACAGCTTTTCAAGCTAGATCCAACCGTTTACTGCTACGATACGCATTTAAACATCGACAGAAAAGAGATGTGTAGCGATAACGCGTACATATTATGGAATTCTGGCAGCACTAACAGCAACACTACAAGCAAGTACCCGTGCGTCGTAACCAGGCCTCCCTGGCGAAGGTGAGCAGAAAGAAACTATTCGGTGACACGAAACAGTTTCTTCCACCAGACCTGTATTGTATTTATCCTTATTTGCTTCCCATTCCGAGAAGTCGCTATATTTGGTCCTGTGACACCATTGACATGAGCCCTTACTGACTTGTTCCTACCTTTGCTGAAAACAGGATACAATCAGTCATTAAGATGGGTTCAATGCGTGATGATGTTGGTCGATCAGCTCCGGACGCCCTCGCTGTCCTTCAGACTTGTGTAAGATAGCATGTTCTCCGTAATTGGCAGGGTGAATAAATAAATTGTTTAATCTTAACTGCGCGAGGCAAGGTGCATAGGCATGATCATGGTAAGAGTACGGGTGATCGAGCAATGTGCAAACGTATCACATGATTATCATATCTGGATCAATAAATGTATGTGGGTGTGTAGATGCGTGCGTAGCTGTGCTGCTTGGGTTCATAAATGTGTTGCTGCACCTTTGACTGCGTTTGATCGCGTTGCCAGCGCGTTAGAAGGGGTGCTTGAGGTCTGTGGATTGGATACCATTGTCCAGATAAACAAGGGAAAGTGACTTTAGCTGGGGATGAGTCACATCCGCCAAGTCCAAGTGTTGTTTAAGAAACATTTGTGGCTTTTTATAGGGAGATCGCTTGTCGGGCAAAAACCCACCACGGTTTAAACCCGAACCACCCAGCTGGCAGCAGGAGCTCGTCCGACTAGTCAGCTGAGAGAGCGTGGCACTTTGCGGTAAATTCGTCAAATGCTGCGTTACCACTGACAGTTAAGGAGACAAGTGGACACAATTCACAATTCACTTACAGGCCCCAGTGAGCGTGTGCTCACTATAATACGTGATGGAGCTAGGATGCAAGTCAAGTGAGCAGAGCATTGGTTACAAGTCCATTTTCTAGAATCCAACCCACTGTTCTCGAGAAAAGTTAGATGCAGAGCGTCCCGATACCACCGGACTAAAGATGATTCAGGACAGTCATAGGTAAACACTGCGTGGACAAGGAATCTGGTAAGTAATCGAGATGGGAAAGCTGTAACAGATACGATCCAGATATAGCGGTCTAATGGAAGAGTGGTTGTTGTGCTCGCGACGATCTGAACATCCCGTTCCAAACTGGTAGAGTTACCGCGTGGTAAACGAAATCTGCCGACAATGTATACGGAAAGCTGCCGTAGAGTTGCCATGTACAAGTGCCTAAATAAATCCCATCGGCCGAATGGCCGTTCAGTTTAGTTAAGCGACTATACTGCCGGAACCCGAATGCCATGGGTTCGGTTACTGTGATTCGCGTCATTACAAAGTCAACAAATAAAGACAGTAGCAAGCATGTAAAATGCAAAGTGGAATAAGAAGCACAATGTAAGAAACCAAGCAAAAGTGGCTATATATATATATATATATATATATATATATATATATATATATATATATATATATATATATATATAGTGCCCCATGCTGACGCTGATGTTGCATTCTTGATGCTTCTTCACCGCAGTTGGGCTAAACCAACTTACACTTAAACTAGGTCCTTTTAAACTGGATAAGTTTCATTCCACTTTATTTGGTTTGTTCTGCCTATTTGAATAATCTGTTATTAACTGGCCACGTTGCTTACGCTAATTGCGCTTATCTTCGGTAACTATGTTGCGTTTGTATCATTTTTAAGTAACTTGTGGACATTTTTTTCCTTAGCGCGGATTCGTTGCTAACCAACTTACTCCATATGCTAATTTAGCAAAGAGTTATGCCAGCGTATCTGTTGCATTATTGGATTTATTTTATTTCATCTTGTCGTTTCAAGGGATTGCCTGTTGCTTGATATCCCAGGTGTGGCTGCGCTTCATGTGCATGTTGACAAGGTGCCTACCTGTCTATTACCCATTACCTCGTTCATACTGACTACGGAAGGCAGTTGGTCGTTGCTGGAGGGGACGGCGTGCACGGTCCTTGTGGCCGTGCTAGGCTCGAAGAGCGGTTCCATGCACTCAGTGTGGAGCGGACTACGGTCCAGCCACCGTCTTGTGTGCGCTTGATTCCCCAAATACAGCGTGTTTGTGTTTGCCTGTGAAGGAGTGTGGGCCGGCTCCGTTGATGAAACGTGGCTCCCATTCACATGCCTCCCGGTCTTATTCCTTCGGGTTTACACTGGATATGGGGTGCGTGGATGGAACTGTGGGTGGTGCAGCGCAAGCCACCCATGGTCCCTCTGTAGGCGTAGGTGTCCTGTGGCTAGCCACAGTGAGAGGCAAATCCGAAACCGGATGTCGCTAGCCATATATATACCTTATGCAGCCGTGTGTGCCTCAGCCCAGCCGGTCTGGCCAGTCAGCAGCGAGTGCACGATGAGGTTATGCCGAACAGGCCAAACGTTAGACCGAGCACAACAGACTGACATGCGGTCCTTGGTGGGACACAACTGAGAAGGGATACGATAATTCACGTGTTAGTGAGCACACGCGTGTGGTGCGAGTTACATTGGCCAAACACCATGGAGCAAGGTGAATCAGAACGGAACCCCCGTTCTCTCGCAACATCCGAGGCGAGGACTTTGCGCTGATACTACACCAATTCATAGAGTGTTGTAGTGCAGGGACAACCACCCATAGTTCCTGCAAAGACGCAGGCAGTCTGTACTTGCCCGAATGGTAATTCGAATATAAATGCCCGCATACGAGTGCCCAAAGGCCGAGGTTTGTTGTTGCATATACCATGATTCTTCACCACAGTTGGGCTACACTGACTTGCCATTGCCAAAGCCTTCGAACACCTTACCAATTACAGTGTTCAAAAGCAATGTCTCCTCGCTTTGGTGGCAAATTTGCAATCTGGTGGACAGGTCCAAGTTTAACCATGCATCCGAAGACAAATCGCTGCGGCACATCCGTGGAAAGTGAACAGTCCCGACAAGTAACACTAGCAATTGACATGATGATGTTGATGTTTCATGTTCCGTTTCACATGCTATGAGCTTGTGAAAATCAGTTGGCTTAAGTGCAGCACCTCCATTAGAACTTGTAAAGTTGTCTACTCCATCTCCGTCATGTCCTTTGTATCGTGCTTAGACCATTGCTAATGTAAGTCGCGTTTGGGTACAGTTTCACTCTAGAAAGATTAACTACTGACTTGGTGCAATGCAGTAACATTTTGCACCTGCCTATGACGCAAGGACCACATGTAACCTATCTTTTATTGGGCTAACTTAACTCGGTTCTAGTTCGCGATTACTTCATGTGTTGCCCACTACACATACGTCCACTTCGTGATAGCCTTACTACCTTCTAAAGTGGATTCTAGTACGGCAACATACCGAGACGGTGACCTAGGGCAGCTTCCTCTTCGTAATACTATTCGGCCGCGATTCACATCACTTTGTAAGCTCCATGTTATTGCTCACCAAACTACGCAAGGCTGCCACTATCCAATTTTTCTACCTACATTCTGCTTCTTGAAAGTACTTGGTAGATTACATGATCCTATCTCGACCAGCGGCCTGATACTAACTAGCACGACGTATGGAAAGCCGATGCATGGCAGGATAAAGGTTCAGTCCATCCACGATCTTATTCGTATTTGGAGTGCGCGCGAAGTTTCCGAGCGAACTAAGTTGTCGTTACGGCTCTATGCTAGAGTGGCAAATTGGTGAGAATGCTTCCAGTTCGGTGAACACGCGTGAATCAAGGGTTACCGGCGCTTAGCCGCTTACAATACCCGGAAAGTGTGGAGTTTGAAATTTGGAACACAATGCTCAACGATTATTCTTGTGAGACCATGTTGGACCATGCATCCGAAGAGAAAGCGCCCTGGAAAATCCGTGGCAAGTGGACAATCCCGACAAGTAACTGACTAGTGATTATCATGTCAACAGTTCATGTTCAGCTCCAGAGGTTAGTGATGAGAGTGAGCATAGCTATAATTCCCATTGCGGGTCAGCCATACTGACTTTACCTGCGCTTATGAAAACGCAGGTACTATACGGATTGAAGCGGAAACGCAGAGGCACCTAAGGGAAGTTGAATTGGATATGGTCAATTTCCTGGGTAAACTAAAAAGAAGTTATTGTCAAAGGAAATGGTACGTCAGTGTCTTAGTAGATTACATCTGAAATGAATCGGCGCGTAGCGACAAGTGTTTAAGAGCGCCGAATGGCTGCACCCAGGACGTAAGACGCAGGTCGTTACCAAATAGCTTATGGCCACAACGGAGTACACAGCTGAATGTGCCAATGGTTTACCACTTGGATGACAGCCATGTTACTACATGGAAATTTCCAAACTAATGTGGACACTGTTTGGGAAGCCGAATATTTGACAGTGGGCAGCGAGACTTAGTTGACGTAGTGCTGCGGTTGTTGTCGCGCCAAAGACGCCATAAGCGGCGAATATGTGATATTATCACCTGTTAATGCTTAAGATTGTGCAAAAAAGGTTCTTTGAGCATCTGCACAAACCTCGGACAGCAGATGACCGGACCGGTCCAGTCTCAAGCGGCGGTCAGCAACGCCAAAAGCCTGAAGTGAACACCCCAACGCATTCTCACGCTGTGCAATCTCCTCTATCAGCTCCGCAAGCGCAACTGTACATATAGGAGGCAGCATCTTAATACACCCTGATTTACTGTACCGCTTGTTTATTTATCATTCTACCTGACTACCGTAATGATGGCAGTTGCTTCCCTAGTCATATATCAGTGTTGTTCAAATGTTGATGCCCAATAATTAAGGCTCTCATGTATGTTCACGTCTAAATGTAAAAGAAAACACCGACAGTTCGTATTGGGTACTTACGCTTGTACGTGTGATTTCCCATCATCTGGCGAAAATGCCTGTTAGCCTTACCCCCAAACAAAACCATGCACGTTTGTAGCACTATTGTTCATGAGGTTTGATGTGTCTCTATCCAGGTTGTGGTAGTTCATACTTCAGTCTGGACAAACGCGTGTGCATATGTTGCATCAGAACTGCCACTGGCCAAGGATGACGCCAATTCATGTCTATATGTAAATCGAATGTATTCGACGAGGAGACTCATACAGCTTTTGTACACCAACTTGGTGCAGGGAAGTGACACTCGGGCAAACCGGAATTGCGTTACTAGGACATGAACAAGATGAGTTTATCAGGAACTAATGCTGATTTCAGGTGTTGAAAATCAAAGGCAGGGTTGATCGGTGCGAAGTACCTGGCCTGATCAACAAGGCGGTTGCCCACGGACAGGAGAAGGGACTATTGCATGCGGAGAAGCGCGATGTCTCCGCTTTCATTCGATTCACTAATCCAGACCACGTTTGCTTACGTGCCGGGTATACTTGATTGAGATCCCCGGTGTGGCTGCGCCTGATGTAAATGTTGACAAGGTGCCTACCTGTACATTACCCACTACCTCGTCCATACTGGCTCCAGACAGTTGGTCGTTGCTGGAGGGGACGGGGTGCACCGTCCTCGAGAAGGTGCTAGGTTCCATTATGCGTAGAACGGGCTACGGCACAGCTAGCGCCTTGTGTAGGTCTGGTACGCATAATTTCCCAATTAGGCAGGAATGCTTCTGTTCTGCTTGTTGAATGAGTGTGGGCCGGCTCCGTTGATGAAACGTGGCTCCCATCCACATGCGTCCCGGTATTATTCCTTCGGGTTTACACCGGATATGGGGTGTGTCGGTGGAACTGTAGGTGGTGCAGTGCAAGCCACTCATGGTCCCTCTGTAGACGCAGGCGTCCTGTGGCTGTCCCCGTGGATGCCACAGTGACAGGCAAATCCGGACAGGGATGCCGCCAAGCCATATGTAGATATATATCTAAATATATATGAAGTACATTACCGTGTATAAGCCGATCCGTATTTAAGTCGACAGTATGGCTTTGCAAGGTCAAATTCGTCTGAACTCGTTAGTCCGTATATTAGCCGACCCTCAAAATAACAGCAAAAAGAGAAACGAAATTGTTTCTCACGATTTTGACTTCAGCCCTACCTGCTCTCACTTGAGTGTGCTCAAGCGAAATCTGCTCTACTATTGGTCAGTTCTGGTGACTTAATGTATCCTGATCGCAGTTAATGGGGCATACAGCAGTCAGAACAGAGTTTAACCGCACCGGACAGTGTATTGATTATAGGTCAACTCACACGAAATAGGTAAGATAGCCGACAATATGGTGTAAGATGAAAGGACATGACAGACACCGCCTCGCACAGTCAGGGGCCTCATGCACCTGAATAGCAGTGGAGCAGCAGGTGAGAGGGAACTTCACGATCAGTGGTGTGAGACGACGCTGTATTTTTAATGCATCAGATTAACTAGCATAGCATAATGTATAAGCGCTGTGAATCGCTAAAGAAAATAGCGTAACGCGACGCCACACGATCCAGCTCAGAGCGAATGCGCCCAGATTTCGTGCAATCTTACAAGCCGTGGAAACGTAAAAAAATGTCTGGACAGAAGCGATGTACATTTGCTGCTAGCTTTAAATCCAAAGTGGTGCTAAGGTAAAATAGGTGTGCAGTGAATTTCTGGGTGGATTTTGCACGCGATTTTCAAAATGCGCATAACTGTTGTATAAGCTGACCTCCCCCCAACAGAAATGGAAAACTGTCCAAAATTCTTCGGTTTGCACACGGTAATATATATATATATATATATATATATATATATATATATATATATGAGAGGCATGTCTATATTACCGAAAAAGAGTCATCCAACATCGTGATCGGCAAAAGAAAGAGACAGACCCCATTGTCGTGAAGAAGTATGCAAAAATCGCGGCTATCCACAGCGATTTCCGATATATTGCGACACACGTTGCTGACGAACTGCGTATTTCCCAAATAGCGCATCCTAAAGCCACAATTCATGTACAAAACTTCTAACTCTAAGCAAGTATGCACACAAACCATCCACCGATTTCGATTGCAAATCATAACCTAAACCGCTTCTAGCTATTAACACTCCTCGCCATTGGGTCTCCAATCATGCAGGCGGATGTATCCAGCGATGACTGGATGTTTAACCTGCAACTTTTTGTGCTGTCGCCATGTAATCGGATCACTACGCAATCTGTTCTGACCAAACAGACATGGTAAGGTAAACTCTCTGACCACTTCAGCTGCACGTGACCGAGCTATCTCAATCATTGCGGCAGAACAGCTTATTGTAAGAAGCACTAGCTTTCCTCAAGACACGACACACAACTTCCTTGCGGGAACCACATTGTCTCTAGTACACACGAGCGCGATGGACGTCGCGCATTTATGGATATGACTACACGATAAGTCACGTGTCGGAGGAGAATCAAACGGTGGGTTTGTATCAGGGATGAGGAAGGAAGATGACCTGCCAAACGTTGCTTTCGGTATCAATGGAGTAGGATCCAAGGCAGTTGAACTCCGAACAACATGGTGACATGCCTTCGCGCAGTGGCCAAAACACGAGTGGTAGTCCAATCAGTCGTAAACAAGACTTAAGGTGGACAGCTCAAACAGCTTGCGAGACATTTGGAAAAGCTGTAAGTAAATGAGGTCGGAATTCTGATGTGGATATCAGAAGGAAGTGCACTCGCTAAGTCTGTGATTTCAACAAAATTGAGGAGGAAGCTGGTGACGTCTTTTCACACAATGGCTGCGCCAGGATCTATCGGTTGACAAGATAACGCACTATTGACCAAAGATGAAAAAAGATGTCGAGGCACACATGGGTTCAAGTAAGCCGTCACCTCTTGAAGACGCATAGCAGAGGAACACAGCAACCAACGATATCTACTTCGGTATCTGAAATTAATCATCTATGGTTGATCGACGTGATAAGGCTGTTTTCTTGAACCAGAAAGGGAAACCAATGTATATTGTAGATGACCCAGAACTGCACGTGCTGGAAGGTGTCAACAAGAGTCCCAGAACAATGGATGAATATAATAGTCCCTGAGGTCATGAAACACGAAATTAAATAAATTCGTATATTCACCAATAAGCGGTACAGAGTAGTGCTATGGAATGCGAGGCTTAAAACAACAATAAAAGAAACAAAATTTTGGATTTTGGATTTTCCATCGGATCGTCGACCCGATCAATCAAAATGCCAAAAGTTACCCATGTTTTCACAATTTCCAGGTAGCTAAGCTCGGGAGCAGTCAAAATTAGAGTAGGAGAGAGCAGGTTGCACGAACACATACTTAATTTCATGGATAATGATAAAGAGACGGTAAGCTGACTGTAAGACACTGGCTGCTCATATGTTGTTTGGACCAGCTTCCGTCAGTGTCTTTGGCGATTGTTGTCAGCGGTGTCTGACATATTCATGATAGTTAGGAAAATCTCTAGAGAATTTCGGAATGTGACAAGGTTAGCACTAGTGCGTACTTGTAGTGGTAATCAGTTCCACAGATTAGCACATTTTACTAAAATGAAAGTCAATCGGATTTTATGAGTAGCAAGCTGTGAGGGTAACTAGTAGCAGCCATTACGGGTAGAATAGATGGCAGTTTTCCGTAGCTCGAGGGTGGTACTCCCCGGAGCTATATTGACAGACGAGGGTCCGTGTTTCGAGGACGAGGAATTCCGAACCAGCTTCAATAAACTAAGTATTAAAAGCTTGCAAACAAGCACATACCGTCTACAGACAAATAGGAGGATTAGAAAACGAATGAAGGCAAAAGAGAGAGGCTGGGTAGAAGATCTACCACTGCTGTTGTTGGCTCATCGAGCATCCAAATATGCATTCACCGAGGAGTTGCGATTTCAGCTGATGTACAATTACAACTCGACTAGCTGTGGAGTTAGAATGTGACCAAGCTGCCTAATACCTCTAACGGAAGTAAAGGGTAACAGGAAGGCAATTAACTGAGGGTGGAAAAATATCAACTCAGCAGTGGAAACCGGAGAGGAAGTTGCCTATCGGTACGAATTTAAAATGTAGACATCATCGATATGCACCCACAAAATGGCCCAGGGGAAACGGAACTATTACGGAAGTGGAAGGGCCGTAGGAGCTGGTTAACGGACGAGGTATAGTGTATACAATCGTTCGGTAAGTAGATCCACTGTGAAGGCGTCAATGAACTGAGGAAGTGGCACGGATTGGAAAAAGAAGCTACATTGCAGTGAGCAGTTATGAAGGTTTAAAAAATTCCGGGTCAAGGTGAGGAGGGCGAACAATTGAGGCAGAGCGGTGTGGTGTATCAAGAGTAGAGGTTCTTGCGCCGAGAGTCAGTAGCATGCAAGTAGTCAACAACGCTTGGAGGCGATAGATAGATGTGCGATATTCGAAACCACAGAAACGAAGCTCGACAAGGTTTCGATCAACGGTGCACTACGCATGCTCCAGAAGGGCGTTAGCAGGTGAAGGCAACTATTGGTGGTCAGATATAGTGCGCATGGTGGATACCGGCTGCTACGATAAACAAATCTGTTTTCATTTCTCGGGTTCTTCTAAGCTGACATCCTGCTTTTTCCGTCTGATGAGTGCAAACAATTAAGAAACCAATCGTGGAATGCAGTGTTGCGAACCGGGCAATATCCAATGTCGATTTGCTTTAGTTAAGGTCAAAGTGACCAAGGATCACTACAACGCGAGTCTCGATCTGCATTGGAATAGCGGATCGCAAACCATTTACATAACAAGTGCCTTAAAATGACCGCGTCAGTCAGCCATTAATTGTTGTTACAAACGATGGTGGCCGCGAATAAGTGGCCTAGAGGCTATCTCACACCCCAAAAACCCCAGGTTCAAGTGCAGTCCTACAATCTCTGCCTGATAAGCGCAAATAAACAAGAAAGCGTTGTAGAATACAGTGTTGCGAGAGGGCAGCACTCAACATTCAATGGTACAGACACGCTCCAGTGCAGTGATTTAGTATAATCCTATATATAAAAGTTCAAGCCCACATAGGTTGTACCTCATATTGTTAAGAAATGCGCGTAAGTTTCACTAGTCAAAGCTAGCTCTTATTCAACCGTGGATTTCGATGTGATATAACTTCAGTTTCTGGGTTTACTTCGGTTCATAGTTTGAACTTTATAAAATGTTTACAAGGCGTTTATCAGTCAGAACATAGACGTTTGCTTTGATCTACCAGTATTATGCATCATGTCCTCGAGGGCTATCGTGGTATTCAACTTAGCCCTGACTTCTGGCTGTCAGATCTAGAATTTGCTGACAATATCGCTATCCTTCCGGAATATGTTATATCACTACGGTCACTGCTAAATCGGGTCGACCAATCAGCCAATATGGTCGGCCTCGAAATGAACATCAGCAAGAGGAAGTAGTTCTCACCGTTAGCTCCCCAGTTCGCCTCCTCGTTCTCCATACATGGACAAATCATCGAGACTGTTCTTGAATTCAAGTACCTCGGATCTACCATAGTCCCCAATGGTCAGGCCACATCCGAAACCCAGAATCGTAGTAACAACGCTTTAAAAAGCCTCCTCCTCCTCCCCCTCATCATCATCATCACCACCAACATCATCATCATTATATACCTTAGCGAGAGGTGTAAAGCAGCCCAGCTAGTGTGCTGCAATATATAAAAGAAAAAAGAAAATAAATACAACAGTTGCATGCCAGCTGAGCTACCAACAACGGATGGGCATTATTATGGAAAGCTACCAGCCGGAAACTAGGCAAAAAAAGTGATTATGCAAAATTATATTAGGCTACGAAATGAGATAGTGGTTGGAGGGGAGGCTAAAAATGATGGAGAGGGACAAAGAAACTCACAGCAGGAACGTCACTGAGGTCGGCTCATAGCCAGGTCAGCAAGTGGATCTAGCCAAACGTGTTCATCGTCTTTTGGTCCCAACCAGGGAGCCATGAAGCTCCGACCGAGGACAGCTTCGAAGTGAGGGCCTTCATTCTTCTCGATCAAGTCAACGCTTGACGACCTCACTTCTTCCATTAAGATCCCTACCGCGCAAACCACGCACGTCGCGGGAGTCAGTGGGCTGGCGTGCGCAACATGCAGCGGAGTCATCGGAGCTTGGTGTGTGAAATGACGGTGTTGAGCGGTTCAGTTCCTTTTCCTATGCCGTAAACAAGGCGTCGAACACGCTCGTTGCTCACGCGGTGGTCCCACCAGATGTCAGCCAAACTGCGAAGACACCGGTGGTCGAGCCTAACTAGCCTCTTCACGTCAGGCTGATCTAAGGGGCCAGGTTTCGCAACAATACATTGAACACTCTACCCTTCAGGGCAAGTGTGATGTCATGACATCGCTATAAGTGGTGAAGACTAGCAAAAGCACTTCAAGCTTTTGTTCATCATCATCATCATTATACACATCAGCTAGAGGTGGGAAAAACACCTCCGCTATCGTGCCGCAATACATGAAGGAAATACATACATACATACAATACAATACACAAACGAGAAGTAGATACAACAGTTGCATGCCAGCTGAGCTACCAGCAACGGATAGGCATCGTTCCGGTAAGCTACCAGCCGGCTACTAGCCAAAAAGAAAAAAAATGTTATGTTTTACCCTAGGAAATGAGATCGTAGATGGATGGGGAGGCTAAAAGGGATGGGGAGTGACAAAGAAACTCACAGCATGAACGCCACTGAGGTCGGCTCCTTGCCATGTCAGCAAGTGTATTCAACCAAACGTGTTCACCGTCTATTGGACCCCAACCAGCGAGCCGTGAAGCTCCAACCGAGGCTAGCTCCGAGGTGAGGGACTTCATTCCCCTGGACCAAGTCAACGCTTGGCCACCTCTCTTCTTCCACCCACATCCCCGGTGAGCAAACAACGCACGTCGAGGGAGTCGGTGGGCTGGCATGCGTAACACGTGGCCGAGCCATCGGAGCCTGGTGTGGGAAATAACGGTGCTGAGCGGTTCAGATCCTCTTCCTGGGCCGTAAACAATGCGTCGAACACGCTCGTTACTCACGCGGTGTTCCCACCAGATGTGAGCCAAACTGCGAAGGAACCGATGGTCGAACGTAACTAGCCTCTTCATGTCCGCCGATCTTATAGGCAAGGTTTCGCAACCGGACAGTAAGGTCGAACGTACCGCTGCATCGTACACTCTACCCTTCAGGGCGAGCGTGATGTCGCGCCGCCGCCAAAGGTGGCGAAGGTTAGCAAAAGCACTTCGAGCTTTCGCTATACGGTTCGTGATCTCGTCTTCGATCCCAAGGACGCTGATACAACTTCCCAGGTAATTGAATTTCTGAACGACTTCTAGCTGATCCCCACAAAGGGTCAGCGCAGGAGGCGATCCCTGCCAATCTTGGAGGAACGCTTTGCACTTCGATGGTGCAAAGCAAAGCCCGAAGCGGCTGACAGCCAGTGCTAATCTGTCTAGCGCGGCTTGGCACGTCTGGGAGCTGCCACAGATGAGGGCAATGTCGTCAGCATACTCCAAGTCAAGAAGTCGTTCTCCTGGGAGTAGCTCCACACCTTCCAAGTCATGTCTGTAAATGCAAACTCCATGACTTCGTCAACAGCGAAGTTGAAGAGGAAAGGTGACAGCGGGCAATCGGACCGCACACATCCGGCTACTGATTGGAATCCAATCAACCAGAGCAGCTTCAGCCCGGGGACTCAGAGCAATGCCAACACCAGCTTGGCCAGTGCTCGAAGCTGCATCGTCACCGGATAGGCGAAATGAGAAAACACTGTTTGCGTCACCTGAAGGGGATCGCAGAGTGAGCACAGAGCTCGAGTCTTGCAGGCGGGTCTCCGATAAACAGCAGATATCGATCGAGAGGGTCTCCAATGTTCGGGCAAGTGCTGCCTGTTGACCGATCTGTAGTAGTGTGCGTACATTAAGGCATGCCAATCTGAAGGAAAATCGAGGGCTCCAAATGGAAGCCGATGAAGTGGAATGGACCGGTTGGTTGGACATGGGCTTGTCGACAGGAGAGGAGTGACGTTTCGCGTTCACATGTGAGTTGAAACTAGAAGATAAATACCTAGCAAAGCATGTTGGGGGAGGGCCAAGAATCGGGGGGTTGAAAACTGGGGGGATATAAGTGAAGTTGGAAGGGGACGGTAAGAGTGAAAAGGCGTAAGATGGGGAATAAGAAGACGGGAAGGCTTGAGCAGTAGCATCCAAACCCCTATCCACCCTGCTCGATGCAGCAGATAGGGCACCGTTGATTATCCTCTGCGGTGACCAGAGCATCAGCAATTTGTTTGAAGTGTGATTCATTGCATTGCGTGGGCAGGATACTGTCAGGTTGCCCAGGCCTAGACAGGAGAACGATTAGGGCTCTCAACCAAAGCCTTTGGTTCAAAAAACCTGACCGCAAGGCAGCGGGTTTGGCGTTGGACTATCCTAGCCATGTCAGCAAGTGTATCCAGCCAAACGTGTTCGTCATCTTTCCGAGCCCAACCAGGGGGCCGAGAGGCTCAAACTGACGCCAACGTCGATGTAAAGGCCTTGGTTGCTCTCTACCAAGTCATCACTTGGCCAGTCCTCCTCTTCTTCCATCCACACCCCCGGCGCGAAAACAACGCACGTCGCGGGAGTCAGTGGGCTGGCATGCGCAACATGTGGCCAAGTCGTTGAAACCTACTGCATAAAATAACGGTGCTTGTTGGTTCCTTTCCTCTTCGTCTGCCATAAACAAGGTGTCGAGCACGCTTGTTGCTCAGGCGGTATTCCAACCAGATGTGAGCCAAACTGCGAAAGCACCGGTGGTCGAACGTAACCACCCTCCTTAGGTCTGCTGCTCTAACGGGCCAGGTTGTTCGGCTAACAATACATTGATACACTCTACCCTTCATTGTGCACATCAGCTAGAGGTGGGAAAAACACCTCCGCTATTGTGCCGCAAATACATGAAGGAAATACATACATACATATAAAACAATACACAAAGGAGAAATAGATACAACAGTTGCATGCCAGCTGAGCTACCAGCAACGGATAGGCATCGTTCCGGTAAGCTTCCAGCCAGCTACTAGGCAAAAAGAAAAAAAATATTATGTTTTACCCTAGGAAATGAGATCGTAGATGGATGGAGAGGCTAAAAGGATGGGGAGGGACAAAGAAACTCACAGCACGAACGCCACTGAGGTCGGCTCCTTGCCATGTCAGCAAGTGTATCCAGCCAAACGTGTTCACCGTCTTTTGGACCCCAACCAGGGAGCCGTGAAGCTCCAACCGAGGCTAGCTCCGAAGTGAGGGACTTCATTCCTCTGGACCAAGTCATCGCTTGGCCATCTCTTCTCTTCTTCCACCAACATCCCTTTTGAGCAAACAACGCACGTCGAGGCAGTCGGTGGGCTGGCATGCGCAACACGTGGCCCAGACATCGGAGCCTGGTGCATGAAATAACGGTGCTGAGCCGTTCAGATCCTTTTCCTGGGCCGTAAACAATGCGTCGAACACGCTCGTTACTCACGCGGTGTTCCCACCATATGTGAGCCAAACTGCGAAGGCACCGATGGTCGAACGTAACTAGCCTCTTCATGTCCGCCGATCTTAGGGGCCAGGTTTCGCAACCGTACAGTAAGGTCGAACGTACCGCTGGCACTGTACACTCTACCCTTCAGGGCGAGAGTAATGTCGCGCCGCCGCCATAGGTGGCGATGGTTAGCAAAAGCCCTTCGCGCTTTCGCTATACGGTTCGTGATCTCGTCTTCGAACCCAAGGACGTGATACAACTTCCCAGGTAATTGAATTTCTTAACGACTTCTAGCTGATCCCCACCAAGGGTCAGCGCAGGAGGCGATCCCTGCCAATCTTGGC
>OX104060.1:27455979-27601964 GCA_944474145.2 Dicrocoelium dendriticum | reverse complement strand
CACGATCGAGAGGGTCTCCAATGTTCGGGCAAGTGCTGCCTGTTGACCGATCTGAAGCAATGTGCGAACATTGAGGCATGCCAATCTGAAGGAGGATCGAGGGCTCTAAATGGAAGCTGATGAACTGGGGTGGACCCCTTGGTTGTACATGGGCTTGTCGACAGGAGAGGAGTGACGCTGCGCGTTTGTATGTGAGTTAATACTAGAAGATAAACGCCTAGCAAAGCATGTTGGGGGAGGGCCAAGAATCGGGGGGTTGAAAACTGGGGGGATAAAAGTGAAGTTGGAACGGGACCATAAGGGAGAAAAAGCGTAAGAGGGGGAATTAAAAGCCGGAAAGGCTTGGGCAGTAGCATCCAAACCCCTATCCACCCTGCTCGATACAGCAGGCAGAGCACCGTTGATTATCCTCTGCGGTGGCCAGAGCATCAAGAGATTATTAGAAGGAAACGTCATTGTGCACTGTGTGGGCAGGATACTGTCAGGTTGTCCAGGCCTAGACAGGAGAATGATTAGTTTTCGCAACCAGTCTTTGGTTCAAAAACCTGACCGCAAGGCAGCGGGTTTGGCAGTGGTCTAGAAGGAATAAGGAGCCATCCCCATTCCAAC
Source organism: Dicrocoelium dendriticum (assembly GCA_944474145.2). Taxonomy (NCBI): domain Eukaryota; kingdom Metazoa; phylum Platyhelminthes; class Trematoda; order Plagiorchiida; family Dicrocoeliidae; genus Dicrocoelium; species Dicrocoelium dendriticum. The sequence continues at coordinate 27,601,355 of OX104060.1, read as the reverse complement.
CCCCATGCTGGAGGACCAGGAGGCTGAGTTTGTCTGGCCTCTAACCATTGCCCAATCTGGTATGAGGAGATCTGAAGGTGGAAAAAAGCAGCACCCAGCATAGCTCAATGGATCACTGAGGCATACAAATCCTCGCACCACGGTATTGTCCAGCCTCATTGCGATGGTTACGGTCTTCCGAAGCTCAGAAGACTCGTCCAACGTTACAGACTTCAGTGGTTGGGTCACGTCCTCCACAGATCAGACCCTGACTTCACTAGGGCTGTGGTTACACCCTCACCTTGCCAGGATTAGTGTTGTCGCCATGGTCGACAATTGAAAACGTGGCTGGCCGTAGTGAAATCGGATGTCGAGCTTCTGGGACTCCAAGTTGTGCATGGTACTCGGCACTGGAGGAATCATTGGATTAGTATCTGCGTGGAGCTTTCCGTCGACCACCGCGCTCGGACAGCTGCAACCCGCGACTTTCATGAGTCCCGTTCATCCTGGCGCAGGAACTAGCTGTAGTAAAGTATAGTAAGTAAATCGAAAAAGTAGTTACGTCTTGCATTGTAATCGAAATGCAAGCAAACACCAACAGCAGTTGATTAAATACTCAATAGCTGGCAATTGGCAGTGTGACTAAGTCGTGTTTTCAGGTTGAATTGCTAAACGTTTCGGTTACACGCACTAACGTGATAAGAAAGTCTACATAAGAGTACGGTAAAGTGGTTGATCTTTGCCCATGTAGTTTCAGATAATGTTTTTAGACGCAAACGTGTTCGTTTCTATGACACCTTATTATGACGAGAACAGACACCGATGATGTGCAAACACATTCAGTGGTATTGGCTCCCCATCCCGGCGAGTAACATCGAAATATTCTACACTACTGTCTCAGCGAAGATTTATTTCAATCTAAGTTGCGACCTATGCGTACTGCAGTCCAGACGCTCGATGAAATTTCCAAAGTGAAAAACACAATATGAGATAAACGATACTTATTATTACTCATGACTCAACGCCAGCTCGTCGCTGTACAAGTTCAGCAGACGAGGTTATGCCATTCTGGAAAATCATCAGATGGAAACCAATCGGAAGTACACCAACCATCCAGGATCCGTCGTCCACGCCGAAGAGCACGTGAGATGTCATCATTATCAATATACACGTTAGCTAGAGGTGGGAAGCACCTCAGCTACTGTGCCGCAATAGATAAAACGAAAAAAATGCAACAGATGTAAGCCAGCTGAGCTACCGGTAACGGATGGACATCGTTCCGGTAAGCTACCAGCCAGTTAATATGCAACAAAAAAGATGCTATGCAAAAGTATATAAGGCTAAGTAGTGAGATCGTGGTTAGGGAGGGGAAACTAAGAGGGATGAGATGGACAAAGAAACTCAAAGCACGAACGCGATTGAGGTCGGCTCCTGGCCATGTCAGCAAGTGGATCTAACCAAACGTGTTCATCGTCTTTTGGTCCCAACCAGGGAGCCGAGACGCTCCAACCGAGGCCAGCTTCGAAGTGAGGGGCTTCATTCATTTCGACCAAGTCATTACTTGGTCACATCTCCTCTTCTTCCGTCCACACCCTCAGCGCGTAAACAACGCACGTCGCGAGAGTCGGCATGCGTAGCTCAGCCATCGGAGCTTGGTGCGTGAAATAACGGTGCTGAGCGGTTCATTTCCTTTTCCTGTGCCGTAAACAAGGCGTCGAGCACCCCTTTACTCACTCGGTGTTCCCACCAGATATGAGCCAAATTGCGAAGGCACCGGTGGTCGAACGCAACTAGTCTCTTTATGTCCACTGATCTAAAGGGCCAGATTTCACAATCGTACAGTAGGGTCGAACGTAGCGCCGCATTGTACACTTCAAGTAATATGTAGTAGGGTAGAAATGAACACTTTCAAACTAAAGCACTTCTAGCTTCCCCACTGGCACATAATTATGATGTTCGTCTACGTGTCCAATATGTCTAATGAGTCATAGTATCAGGGAGTCACATATTCATATAATTACCTTTAAAAGGACTGATATCACCATTCTTTCCGGAGACTTTAACGCGAGCACCACCTTGGGAATAGTTTTGGCTTCGGTAGTAGTGGATCAGACAATGGAGACAGGCTGCTTGCTCCTTGCTCTGATCTTCGCTTGTTTCTTTCGAGCAATAGTTTCGACACTGGAAAAGACAGAATGTTACCTGGCGGCCCACCACAAAAACTCAAGTGTTCCCAGCTTAAGCACATAGTAATCACTTACAGATGGCGCGGGAGCGTAACGGGCTTCCGATCGTACTGGTCTTTTCTGTACTGCGGCCGCGCATTGGTTCATGCTAAGATTTGCATATGCATTCACTACTGACCGAAGGTCGCAAAGCTACAAAACCCTGTGATCTTAACCAAGTACCAAGTCTCACCGTTAACATTGCTTGCCTCAAGTTCTGACGGTGACACCGATTCGCAGTGGGAAAGAATCAAAGATGTCTTAGTTTCCGCCAATATCGACACTTGTGGAGTCAACCGTGAACCACTGAAGAATTGGATTTCTGCCGTCTCCTTGTCGCTGATGGACAAACCCCACTTGATCCCGTCTGATCCCAGCAATACTGAATAATGCCAATCCCTGCGACCAGAGTTGCGCAGGAGTCTGCAAACGGACCGAGAAGCTTGGTGGTGTGAACACGCTAGAGAGCTGGAACTTACAAGTCTCTGGTAATACCAGAAAACTTTTTCATCTTATCCGAGTCACCAAAGGTGTTCGATCTGGTATAAGTGAAACAAAATAAGAAGTGGATGTCACCTTAATCATCAATGTTCAACGACGACTGGACCGATGGGCTGAACAGTTTAGCTCGCGGTTTTGTTGGCCTCCAGCTACATCTGCTTCCTCTGGCACTGTTACAGAATGGTCTATCCCCACAGATCCATCCTCTAACTAGGAAGTTGAGCAGCAGCTCCACCATATGAAGCGTTATAAAGCCCCCAACCCTGATGGTCTTCCTCCAGCTCTATTTAAAGACGGCGAAGATTCACTGGTGCGAGAACTCATAGCGTTGTTCTCGAAAGTTTGGTCGGATGAGGAAATTCCACCATCTTGGGCTGAATCGACAGTCGTCCCCATCATCAAAAAGGGTCTGCGCACAGTGTTCTCCAAGTACAGAGACATAAGCTTAGCTTTCGTCATTTGCAAGTCTTTGGTGTCCGTCATACGTCGTAGGGTATCCAAGACGCGCGAATCGCTGAACTGAGAAGAACAAGTTGGGTTTCTCCTTGGTCCCGGCTGTATCGAGCAAATTTTCACACTCCGCCAGATCCCCGAGCTCCGCCATGTGTTTGAAAGGCCAATGATTTTTGTGTTCTTGGATACCCGTGCAGCCTTCGATTCTGTCAATAGGACGGTAATGTGGCACAGACTGCTGAGGAATGGCGTTCCCGGAAGTTCGTCTCCAGACTGCGCACTCTCTATAATCTGACCTCGGGCAGAGTTAGGGCTTTTGGCAAGCTCTCACGTTCCTTTGTGGTCTCCAGTGGGGTACAAGGATGCCCTATCTCTCCGTTCCTATTCAATTTTGACATTGAGGATGTCCTCAAGAATGCGCTGGGCGATTCGTTGAACACTGGCGTAGAAGTCCTTCTAGGTAGTCGAATTGATGATTTGGACTATGCTGATGATATTGTATTGCTGGGTAACGATCCACAGGCCGTCCAACTTGCACTAAACCAATTGGGGATTGAAGCATCAAAGTATGGTATGTACTTTTCGCCATTAAAATGCAAGGCTCACTTCCAAGACTGGAAGGCGTCTGTGCCTGCACTCTTGGTGGTGAAACACTAGAGGTTGTGAAGAGCTTTGTCTACTTGGGAATTTGCATCACTGCTGGCGGGGCTGTTGGATACGAGATTTCGATGCGTATCTCCAAAGCACGCCTCGCTTTTTCTAGGCTGACGCACTTGCGGCGTCGCCACCACATTCGTCTCTCCGTCAAAGAGCGGGTCTATTGTGCAACGGTTCGGGCTGTACCGTTGTACGGATGCGAGACCTGGTCCATTCGTACCGTTGACTTGCGCAGAATATCCGTCTTGGAGTACCGCTGTCAAAAGCCATTTCCCGTGTGTGGTGGCCGCACCAGGTAAGCAATATGGAAGTTAGTGTGTCTTGGGACGATGGAGCCACTCGCTCGAGGAGCTCGTCTCACTACATCAACTGCGGTGGCTGGGACATGTATTGCACCTGTCTGTTCAGCGTTACCCGTGTTGGGCGTTGTTCACGGTTGCTGCACAGGGCTAGAAGAGACGGTCGTGTTGACAGCCTACAACTTAAAAAAGCCGCATGAAAAAGCTGATGAAACAGTTGATGTTGGCCGATTGTCGACTGCCAGTTTGGGGTCAAGAAATGCGGATAATTGCTGGTTGGAGAGCTTGGAAGCCATTGCTCGAGATCGACGTCAGTGGCTGAGGTGTGTTGCGGTGACCCCTATCCTCCACCTAAAACAAACTCTGAGTGGTAAACGGGACAAAAACTGCCGTTGTTTTTTTTGTTCTTATGCTGTTTTCCTACTTCGCCATGATTCCGATGGCACAATATCTGTGTTACAGATAGTTTTTGTGCAAAGTGTAACATACTCAACCGGTTGCCATATGGTCACCACAAGATCAAGGATCTCTTTTTCATTCAATGCATTGTGTATTGTAACAGGAAAGGAACTTGAGAGCAACTTTTTAGCTATTATCCTCACTCCGTCGCTTCGGATTTAAATACTTGCTGACATCAGAACATGCACCGACTCAGCATGAGAATACCGCTATTCACAGAACCGAGCTGTAAACCATGTTGGCTCCAATTTTTTTTGTAAACAAACACTTCTATCGCAATCAATGTTCAAATGTGTGCCTGCTGATCTAATAATCATAACTGTGACAGATGAGATAGTTCGTAGGCAGATAAAGGTTTGTGTTGCTCGGTACCAAATGTGCCCTCCTTAATGACCTGCTTCGTACGTGCCCACACTCTTCAGGTTGAGGTAAACAAGGTGGGAATCGTACTATAAGCACAGCCATCGGCAGCTGACATGTGTGCTCTCGAACCACCGAGATTCGCGAAGAGCGCCAGCCACAACGGTCGTAAAATAATCATTGGTTCTATTTGTAATGACCGTTGTGCGGATGGACTGCAAGATACAGTTTCAATCGTACTCTACATGGTCCCAGTGACTGCAGTAACTGAGGCCCACCTCGAACTGTATCACGGTCCCAATAAAAAACTGAATGCCACAAAACAAGCTACTAATCCAAGCTGAACGTCCAAGAGCAACACATTGTCAATGAAGAGCAAGAAGACTGTCAGCAATATCGAAAATGTTTAGCCACTAAAATAAGAATTTTATGGCGACGACGTAGTCCCTCCTCTGGACGGCCTCAGAATGGATGTTGAGAGAGCTTATAAATGATCTTTTGTTTAACTTACCACCGTGAACTTACTACCGTGAACACATTATAGAAATGACCTGTTTGTCATGTAAGGTTTTGATTTCCACAACATAGAGGAACACCAAGACAAAAAAGGTGAAAGAGAAACCTACCATCAGGTTGGCGATTAGATGTGGCGACGACAACTGCACCGCGTAGGAACATGTGTTCAAAGAGGTACCTTAATATCATTGCATCGGCAATGTCGGTAACCTGAAACGAAAGGACATTTTATCTTTGCAACCAGAATGAATAAGTTAGGAATCGCGCTTGCAACAACAGCGATATCTCACTAGTAGAGTTCAAGCATATGCAGCTGTGAATCAACAAGTAGTTGTAATTATTTGATGGAAAACATACGTGCATGTGTATCATGAGTTACGTTGAAAATTTGTAAGTTGTAGGGGGATTTATTAGGTTTTTGTGTAGTTTCGTCGCAGTTAGACACAGGCAGACAGCCACCACACATCCAGGAAAACGCCAGACGGCCGTTTCGTCCTAATGGGACTCGTCAGTAGCGCGCACCCGCCCAATCCTGCCGGATTCGAACCCACGACCTTACTCTTGCGAGTCAGCGTCTTACGTCACTGACCCATGGGCGACGGCAGCGGACCGCCATGACTAGTATCTAACTGCGATATAGTGCGGCTCATCCTCCACTGTCTTGCCTAAGCTCTAATCATTCAAAAAAGAAACATTTGCCATAGGTCAAAAATAAAATCAACTTGTGGGTCATATACCTACTGACACCTACGGTGGGTTGGAACAGAACACCAAATGAAGTGATCAAGGCAAATAATGATTCGTAACGAAATGAACTGTTCGGCCTATTAAAGTAATTTGCGTGATCCGTCTTCGCCTGTTAGACGAAGCACTAATTGCTCAATGTAGCTGGTTACACTTATGCGTCTCAGATAAAGACAACTTTAGGTACCAGAATTGCGACCCTCTAATGATCAAGAGTTAAAGTTAAAATTCAAAAGAAAGGAACTCAGAAGGGTTTTAAAGACGATCAGGTGATGTTATGTGTGAGCGAGATTAGTGAGATCGAATCAAAGTGAAATATCGGTACTTAGTACCCCTTGTCTGTACGCGCAAAAGAGGTCCAAAGACTGTCCGTATTCGCACGTTATTGGTATTGGCTGCTTGCTGCTAAACAATGATGTAGGGCAAGGAATTTGCATGACACACACACACAGAAGGCAACCCAGTTTATTAAATTCCATGCACATATGCCTCGCAATCCCGCACCGCCACTACTTGCTGTCTCTCTTTAATTGCACGGGCGTGGTCTGTAAGCAGTGGCGCTGTACCAAGTGATGGCGTGCAATTATTAATTGCAATGTATATTTCTTCAAATCGCAAGCTACAGTCCAACTATTTGGACGGATCAGTTAGTATAACATGTTTGCAATGATTCGGAATACCTGTAGCTCGGGTTCGTAATTAACGTTTTGAATCGTTCTCCGAGCTGAGTAACTTAATGTCAAACGTTTCACCACTTCCCTCAGTGGCATCTTCAGTGTAAAGCTCCGCAGGGGAAATCTCACGGAAAATGATTTTCCGTGAGATATACTACAGTTGACGATGATGGTTATTGTCTAGACTTGCTTTGCTACTTTGACTGTATACTGCAATCCCAGAACAACGGTTATTATCATTTGGATACTATTAATAAGTAGTTCGTAAATGATTACGTTTCGGGCTACTTGAAGTGGCGTGCGCAAAGCAAAACTAACAATTTCGCTCAATAAAACAAGGGATTCTTTGGGACGTCCGCCTTTAGACTCGAAAATGAACCATGCATAGCTGAAATCAAAAGCGCAGGGAGAGGAGATGAAGTAGAGAGTTCGCCATATCGGCGGTACAGCACAATTGCCAAGATGCAAGAACCCTTGGGCACGCCGCGGATTTCATATGCAGTAGCTTTAGAAAAACCCACAGGATGGCAAATGCAAGCAAAAGCAGTGTTTCGACTTGGAAACTAAAATATCGGTAGCGTAGATATTGTACTTTATCACACTGTTGTGTAGCGTTTATCACTTAAACGAAAGTCTTTCGAGTGTGGCGATGTTTTGTGACTTCACCACATGTAGTTGCTGTGTATTCCAGTGGAAACGGATTCTAAGTGAGTAAAAATGCTTTCTGCAAATGCCAACGGGAGTGCTGAGTTACTATTTCCAGGTGGTGGCCCCGGCATTGTTTATAAGAGGCTAGGATCAGCAGTTAGGTATATGGATTCTCGATCTTATTGGGTATCCGGCATGTGAGAATGTGGTCTCCACGACGCCGTCAGTATTCGGAGGAGAACACACCAAGTAAACGAAGGCGCGTTTCATAGGTGAAACCGAGTAGTCCACGTATTGTTTTGGTGGCTGCACCAAGTGACGAATGTATCGTTTTAACCATGGATACCAGACCTGAACAGCATATCCAACGTGGGGACGAATATACGAGTTAATCAGTAAGGGTACTAGCCGTTCCTAAAAAGTGCCGTGAGCTAATCTCAAAAGTCTTAAGTTCAAGTTAGCCACATTTGCTGCTTCCGAATACGGGATCGAATTGCCAAGACTTTTTGTACGATGATGCCTAAGCCCCTTTCCCTGGTTATGTGTTGCTGCAAAAGATAGGTATTGGTGAAGCTGATACGCACCAGCAGCGGGGGCAGTTTTCAGGGTCCAGTGGGAGCTGGTTTATTTCTGCCAATTCGTTAATCCGGTACAGGCCGTTCCGGAGATAGGCATGGTCGGATGCTGACCGAACCGCTCTCCAGATCTAAGCAGCGTCTGCAAATATTTGCATCGGAAATGGAATGTTTGCTGGGAGCGCAATGATGTAGACTAAAAACAGTAGCGGTACGAGAACAGATAATTGCTGTACCACACACACACACACACACACACACACAAGCTTCCGTAGTGAGTGTTGGCTATTCTTATCATGATTGTTCTGTCGTGTAGGTAACTTTCAAACCAGGTGATCAAGAAACCGTTGATACTGTAGGTAGCAAGCCTTTGGAGGAGGATGAAGTGATTGACCCCGTCGAATGCCCTAGAAAAGCATAAGTAAATCACATTTATGGGGACTCCTTCATCAGCTGCCGTGGTCCATGAGTCCCCAGCAAGAAACAGATCGGTAAGATCGTCTGCGTCTGAAACCATGTCGGAGATTTGAAATGATTTGCAGACCTTCAATACATGACGTCAGTTCATCTGCGGTTACCGATTCCAACACTTTTGACAAAACAGGAAGGAGAGTAATAGGTCGGTAGTTGGCAGAGTCCGATAGCTTACCTCCTTCGTATATCGGAGTGATGATTCCATTTTTCCTCCCAAATGGGCGTGTATGGGAATCAAACGGACACTGGATGTAAGGTTGCAAGATGTGCTGCTATGTTGGGGGGAGGGGCTTTTGAGAAACTTTGGATATATCTTGCAGATGCCCGGAGCACTGTTTTCTCGGAGAGACTGTAGCTTGCTTACGACAGCTGCTGGCGTAAAGGTGACAATGGATAAGCCGGCTGACCCTCAACTTCCAGCCCGAACGTGTTTAGAGTAGTATGTCCCGTGGGGACCTCGGGTTTTGCCATGGTTCGGTCTCAACTGGTCGGTGTGCCTAATCCACCTCTCACGTCCAACCATCACCGCGTAGATAACTCTGCCCTTCCTGCCGATAACAATTCCGCTCGACCACCCTTTCAGTCTTTGAAAATCAGGGCGTAAACCACGTCACCGACATTGAAGTTACGGAGCCTGACTTTGAAATCTTCCTCAAGATGACTACTGTCGTGTTTTTCTATTCTCCTTGGTAAAAGATTATCGAACAACGTCCGGATCTTTCTTTCAAATAGTACTTCTGTGGGGGAGTTCCCATCAGGGGCATTTGGGTTCGGAGCGTTCCGATATATGCATAGGAAAGATCGAATTGCATCATGCGAAGCCCTTCTTTGTCCTGCTTTACAGAGTGCACTTTTGAATGTATCCATGAACCTTTCCGCATATCCGTTTGATTGCGGATGATATGGTGGTGAGAAGATCTGTTGAATTCCCTTTTCCTTGCACCACCCGCGGAGAGAAGTTGCGATGAATTGTGTTCCACTGTCTGTCACTAACATCCCTAGCAGGCCAAAATATCGGAACAGCTTCTCCAGCTCGTTGACAGTGTGCTGGACAGTCAAATTATTTACCGGAATCACATCAGGCCACTTGGTGAATGAGTCGACCAAAACGAGATAAGATTGGTCACTGATTGGACCTGCATAGTCTAGGTGTATTCGTTGCCACGGTTTCTCTGCTTTAGGCCAAGGTTGCCACTGACACTTGAGAGGGGCCTTCGCTACAAGTTGACAAGATTCCCACTGTTGGCAAAAATTTTCAATTTCCGAATCCAATTCTGGCCAGTAAACAAAACTGCGTGCCAAGGCTTTCATACGGCTGGTACCACGATGCCCCGAGTGGAACTGCTCCAATATTTGCCACTCGATCTTCAAACATCAGACAATTGTCCACGACTGACAGGTATCCATGTCGATTGTATAACAGCCGCAACTAATTAGGTATGCCTCCATTCGGCCAACATGTTCGTACACATTGCATCACGTTCTCCAAGATTCCGTCCCGTGATGTCTCCAAACGAATGATGTCGGCTATTACTGGTAGTCTTCGCACATTATCAGCCAAGATTCGTCGGACTTTTGATTCGAAACTGACAGCTGAAATCACACAATCATAGTTCTCCTTTGGGTGTAAAATGATGAGACGAGACAGGGCATCCGCTTGACCGATTAGTTGCGTAGGTTTATACTGTATACTGAAGTCGTAAGCCAGTAGTATGGTCGCTCATCGTTGCAATCGGTTTGCCGGAAAAACTGGAATACCTTTCTTTGACCCGACAGAAGTGGCTTGCGGTCAGTCAGGAGTGTAAAATGTCTGCCACATAACATCTTATGGAACCGTTTCATTGAGAAAACGATCGCGAGCGCTTCCTTCTCTATCTAGCTATAGTTCTTTTCAGCTGCCGTTAGTGACCGTGCTGCGTGCGCGATAGCCTTCTCTCCTCCAGGCAGAGAAACGTGGGAGATAACTACACCGACACCATAATTGGAAGCATCGGTAGCAACGACAATTTTGGAATTCGGATTGAAGTGAGCCAAGAGTAGATCAGAAGTGAGAGCTGCTTTGACTGCATCAAAAGACTGCTGACACTCTTCCGTCCATTTCCAACCCTTGTCTTTTGTCAGTAGCTGGTTCAGCGGACCTCTGGTTTGGTGAAGGCTTGGTAAGAAAGCGCTATAATGGCTACGAGTCCAAAGAACGTGCGAAGCTCTGAAATGTCTTCTGAGGGCTTCATCTTTTTGATGGCTTCAATATTGGCGGGATCCGGGCGCCGGCCATGTTCGTCGATGATAAACCCAAAAAATTTGACACCTAAATAGGAACACATTTTTCAGCACGTAATTGGAGTCCAGCTTCTTCGAGACGCGAAAGCACTCTTTCCAGTGTCTGTATCAAGTCTTGCGGAGCTGAGCCCATAATCAGCGCATGGTCCAGGTATACTGCGGTAGTTGGGATATAGCTCAGCTGAGTATCCATTATTTGTTGTAAAATGGCCGGCGCAGTTTTCACGCCGAACGGCAGCCGGTTGTACTTAAAATGTTTGAGGTGGGTAATTACTTTCAGTATTGTTCTGCACTGATGGGCAACTGGGATTTGCAGATACGCATCAGCTAGATCAAGTTTTGCGAAACATTTTCCCCCAATGAGTCTGCTGAACAAGTCTTCTGACATCGGCAGGGGATACTGAGGATCTTCCAACACAGAATGCAAACCTGTCGAGAAATCAGAACAAATACGGACTTAACCGTTTCTTTTCTTTACCACCACGATAGGTGCTGGCCATTCTGAATAGTGAACTCGTTCGATTATCCCCTCAGATTGTAGTCGGTTTAAATTGGCTTCCCCTAAGGACTAGGATGCGTAGGGCACCGGGCGCCTTGGTTTGAAGACTGGCTCGGCGTCTGGTTTAAGGTTCAACGCGACAGTAGCTATGTCGCAGCATCCGAGACCAGATTGAAACAACGCATCGTGACATCATTTTATCTCGGTAATTTGACTTCAAAACATCGGGCTTGATGTCGACGGTTGCGACAGCAGATTGACTTGCGGTGGCTGGCGTAGACTGTTCACTGATTGATCAAGCAGTTTCAGTTCATCCATCCAGTGGAGCCCCAACCAATCTAACCCCAGCTAGTCTGTCAAGTAACATGTCGTCTGGATTTGTTTATCGCGGAAGTTTACCTGACAATTCAGTTCACCAAGCAATTTTAACGTACTTCCTGAAGGATTCCGTGCCGTGTGGCCGGTTTGTGTGAGTGTCGGTCGCCACAGCATACACCATGTGTCGCGAGATATCAGGGTGATATCTGAAGTCGTGTGGATTTGTAACTTGACTTGGAAGCCGTTGATTTTCACAGTTGTGTATTTGCGCTTCTGGCCCCGTCAAGCTTGAAAATTGAGGTGATAGATCTGGTCAAATTGGGACACCGAAACGATCTGGCATTGTTACGCATCTTCTTGGTCAACATTGGACGACTCGCCAGGCAACATGACTCTTTATGCCCTTCTCTGCCGAAACGGTTGCAAATGTGTTTTGAATGGGCACTCGCGGGCTAAATGCCAATCTCTACAAAAGCAACATGCAGAGGCAGTTTAAGGTGGTGAACTCATGTGGGGAGCTTCTTTTGGGGGAGTACGGATGAGTGCACAGACAAAATCTTGATCGTTCTGATTGGACAACTGCTGAATCATTGTGGTATCGTGCTTTAAATTCGTCATGTGTTGGCATTCACCGGTCACTTTCTGGAATGTGACATCCGGATTCTGATCAACTTTGTTCAGTATTTTTGTTCGAATGTTGGTGTCTTTGAATGCTTGTAGGTCACAAGCGTGCATGAGACATTTAAACTGACCACTTGTTATCCTATGTAGTTGTGACCGTTCGCACTTGCGATTCACAAGGCTGAAATAGTTGACCCAGTCCTCGTCTTCTTGTACAAAGATGTCTACTCTCCGAATATTTGCGACAGGACTGCGAGCACTTCATCGAACGACTAATCGATACTCTTTTTAGGTAAGATAACATTGGTGAACTTCTCGTGTTCGGCAGCACCCAGCTTCCGCAACATTAGACGAATCTTCATTTCGCTGGGAGGTTGGCGAAATCAACCCGGAACATGTTTTCATACTTGTGGAACCAAGAATCAGCGTCACAGTGGAACTCACTGATCTGCTGAGTCAGGCTTTCTGGCGAGGGAGGATTTTCACTTGTCCCTAACCCTGGACTTGACTGCAGTGTCAGCTTCTGAGTTAGCCTCTCGATCAGCTTGGCCTGGGATGATTCAAACCGCGCATGTTGTTGCTGCAAAAATATCTGCAATTGTTCAAAGCTGATTTCATTTCATTCCTGGGTTCGGTTGAACTCGCGTCGCCACTGTCGCTGCTGTACCCGCAATCGACAGGTTGGTTCATGCCTGCTAGTAAATCTGCGCCTTTACGCCTGCTCTGCTTGACGCCTTGGCCAACCAGAAGCTCAGCCGACCAGAGTTGTATTAGAACCGAGAACGCTCATATTTATAGGTCTCCCACAAATCCTCTAAACACCGCCTGACGGATTTGGCTACCTATCTTTCTCGTACGCCCACGCTCCACACTTGACTGTCCGCTCCGTCTGGCCAGTTCACCGTCCTGCTCAGTCACGCCAGTCTTCATCCGTCTACCCAGGGCATGGCAACGTGCATGATGTCTGACGCCCGATTTCATCAGCGTCAGGTCAGACTTTGGCAACACGCATGATGGCTGATGCGCGACTTCATCAGCTTTCGGCTGGGCCGTGGCAACACGCTTACAAGGTCAGTCCCAAGCACGCTTTGTGGCGAACACGCGCGCGTTGGCAATCAACTTTCTCGCCCACCTGTCTAAACTAGACTAACAAATGCAAAACAACAATCTAAGCACCGATTGGAGGGGTTAACTTGAGGACGTGCGTTGTGTAAATAGATTGCGACGCGAAATATCAACGTGACCGCGATTCGCACTGAAGCGGAACCTGATTGATTCATACCGTATTTGCGTGCTGTCCGCAGTGTTCGGGTGACCAAGACCCAATATGAAGCTAACCCGTGGTGTAGGCACTGATGCCATACACAGAAGCAGAAATTCAGCAAAGGCAATATCAACGGGGAATAAGATGAAGGGCATATGCGGTACCGCAGAGTGCGCGAAAAGCATCAAAATAAAGTTTACGTGTCCAAACTACATCCACACCGTATGTCATAGACTAACACAAGTTCAGGCGAGAACCGCAACCACCAACCAGACTCAATCAGGTCTCGTGCGGCAAGTTCGTCCACGCCAGCCCATAGCCAAATGTTTATATGCGTCCGGAAGTATGACTGGTTAACAGCAAAAGTCAAGGTTGCGGGTGAACATCATGATTATCTTATTAGAAGCCAGCATGCATGAACTAGGCGTGGCAGAAACTAAGCAACAAGGAAGACCGCATGTTGCACCGACGGAAGCACGAGTGAAAACTCTCCCATCACCGCTCACTCCTACAATTAAGGCTAAGGATCCGAAAAAGTGGTAATCCTGCGATACCTTTAGGAAGAAAATTCGGACACAACTTGTGACACTCTACTATTCAGGTGATGCTCAACTACATATGTAACTACCAAGTAGACAAATGCATTTACAGCTGCAGCTCCTTTATCTAAGGTAGAAGTCGAATTCCACGGGACCGCAGTCACGAACGCATCCGCTGTTGCAATTTTAATCTGAGAGATAACGCGCACGGTTTCTACTTAAATAACCACAACTGGAGTCAACAGCGAACCAAAATGGAGGCAAGTCAAAGGTTGTCAGGCAAGACGCTAAAACCGGTGCCCACATTATCGCCAGACAAAAGGAAAAGTGGTCAGAAGACTAGTGCCAAACGCACCAACATTCTCGTTGAGAAACAGACTTCCTGATGACCTTGAGCACTCGAAATCCTCGTATAGTCTAAAGGGTGTTAAAGCCACCCCTGTGAAGTTAGCATGAGTTACCAGTTATCAAAACTAGACGTAATTGTTTAGTCATAAAGTCAGTCACCGATGCAGAAAACATTTCGCAATTAACAGCCTGTTCGCGGTTTCAGCATCTTTTCCGGCATTTATCGGAGTGATTGTCTTCTAAAATAAAACTCAGTGTCTGCAGCTGTTGACCACAAAAAGGAGTAAAAGGTATGCTGGAATAATTTTTTTATACTATGGGGACGTGGCAAGACAAATCTAAAGTACAATGCATCTTCCTATTATGCCGAGGAAGTCTGCGAATTTATTGAGGGCATAATTGTGCCCCTTCTGGGAGAAGATTTGTCGACTAACAAAATACCGTAAAGATAGAAAGCTTAGTGGTCATGTGCTGAAATTTAAATAAAACAAGGGAGCTATGACGATGCCAACCTTCTAGTAGGGTTTTAGGCCACATGTTGGAGGACGGTCATCAGCGGTCAAAGATGCTGGCTGTTCAGACAGCCGTGGTGAAGTCAGTGGGGATATAATGGAGCAGAAACAGATAGACGGTTTATGGTGATTGTTGTTGTATTGTATTATTTGCTGTACCGATATAGAGCGATTTCGATCTGGTTAATATGATTTCCACGTGCGCTCAAGGTGCGTTATTAATTTCGTGTTGACGCTAGCTCTGGATCCGAGCCGAGGCTATTTCAATTCCGACCAGCCCGAACAAAGCCGATTCTGATTTCGGCTATTACTCCAGTACCACAAGGTTGCTTACTTGAGTCACATCCAACGGAATCGGGAAGTTGACATATTACGGAAGCATGTAGATCACGCTTAGCCCAATTAGCTTTTAGCATCTTATAAAGAAACCCGTTAATTCTGTCAGGATGCTCGTTATGTGCCCATTAGAAGTACTAATTACAGTGAAATTAACGAGAGAGTAAGACCTTACACACGAGTATACTGTGCAGTAGTGCACGATTTTAAGTATTAGTGGTCGTGTTACAGTGAATACACAGTTACAGTGAAACACCTAGGATACACTATCAGAACATTTTGAACGCACGCAAGGTTTGTGAGAAGTATAAGGCAAATAAAGCACCAAGTTTGGTGGCGTCACCCGGTCATGTATCCTAAATGGCGTTGAACACAGACTACGAGTATTGCAAGTTAAAACCTAATACTCATGGACAGTAGAGCGGTTGGGCCTATTCTCGTACTTTGAGTATCTTCAACCCAAATACTCACGGTTCAAGATTTCGGAAAGTGATCCAAATAAAATATCAAATTGGCATCACAACTAGTCAGTCTTGTTTAGCCAAAATAATGTATACGGAGTAGAATATTGCCTAGATTTCAAAGCACAAGTTCAGTGGATAGTACAGAGTTATCAAACTACGCATCAAATGGAAACACACCAAAGTTCCCTGTGCACACTAAGATCCTCAAACAATCTACAAAAAGGCAAAAAGAAAGTAAATCATCGATCGAGCTATGAGGTAAGATAAAAGGGCGTTAATCTACCACAAAGCAACTAAAAACGATGTCAGCTGAAGAACCTCGAACGGTGTGCGTGTTGTCAAACTTGTGAGTGCAAAAATGGAGTTGACCGCAATAAAAAAATACTCACAAACATAAGCAACAGTAGTACATCAGCCACTTGAACAGATGCTTCATTGCCATGCAACCAAAACGACCTGCGGAACGATGAACCATAAGAGACCATAAGGACCTACAGTAAAACCTTATTACTCAAAGTAAACATTCAGGGTCAAAGCGCCTACACCTTGTCAACAATATGCCATCACGGAATGAAAATGCTTCGGTGTTGCTCCTCCCATCACTGATTTCAATAAAGGTTACGTGTCACAACCGAACCACACAGTGGGTTCCCCAAATTCAACTTTAAATATGCCATCACAAACAGCTGGCTATTGTGCAAAGATAAGGCGACATCGGCGAGACAGCTTCCTTCCGGCTTTCACTGCCCAGAGTCATAACCATCACCCCGCAGATAAATGAGCACCAAACACACGTTAAACAGGCAGTCCGACTAGGAGACGGCGGCAGGCGCGCCACTGGTGCCGACTGCGAGCCATATCTTGTTAGGTCTCGACCCAAGCACAAGGCGAGTCAAGTGGACTCCAGCCTTCAAGGCAAGACGGACCAACAGCACCGAGTTTGGTCATCCGTGACTTCATTTCCCGATGCCAAATCAACTTTTGTCCACCTCGAGCCTTGCGCCACCCTACATCTAGCAGACAGAACAAGGCCCTCCTCGGTAAGCAGTAACCAGCGATATGCAATGTGTGCACAAGCCAACGCAACTTATTTAGTGCTATCAGCTGTTCTAAGGAACTAGTAAAGATTTCGAAGCTTAATGCCCGCTTACGCACACCATCGATTCGGACATACTGGAGCCACTTGACACCCGCACTGCTCTACGGATAGCGATGATCAGACTTGAAGGTGCCTCAGATGCTCAGAGCTAAGGAGGCAAGTTTCACTTCCACAGACCAGTACGGCTCTCAGTGGCCTAGTACACACTACAATTCAGACAGAAGGGAACTCCTTTCTGTTGCCAATAATATCGCAGATTCAAGAAAGCAGTTCTGGGTTTTAGAATAAGTGAACCAACTTCAGTAGCCATGCATCCATCGTAGCTGCCAAGGTAAGTGAATTGATCAGTTACCTCGAGTTCCTCGCTAACCAGGGTCAAGGGGGTCATCATGTGACTGGTGTTTCTATAGCAACACTGTACTTTGAAGCTGCGAAGCGCATAGCAAATAACAGGACCACTCTGGTGAGGCGATTCGGGGATGATTGGGCCGCCCCAACATCATCCAAAAGCAAGAGTATATCGTCCGCATGATAAGCATATGGTATTTGCGGCTCGTCAGTTGCAGGAGAAGTGCAGAGAACGACACCAGCCATTGTACACGCTTTTTGTTGATTTCACCAAGGCATTTGATACGGTGAACCGCGAGGCATTGTGGCTGGTGTTGGGTAACTTTAGTTGCCCGCGTAAGTTTGTAAGTTTAATTGGGCGTCTGCACAGTGGCATGCGGGCGAGGGTACAGGTGAGTGGCGAGACGTCGGATGACTTTGCAGTTATCTGATGTGAAGCGAGGCTGTGTCATAGCTCTTGCCCTGTTTAATATTTATCTTCGTGCAATGATGTCTTGTGCTTTTGATGACGCCTGTGCTTACGGTGTTCGTGTGGAACACCGTATTGATGGTGGGTTGCTAAACATCCGTCGTTTCGGTGCGAGAACCCTAGTCTGTGAGACAACTAGTCGTATGTTGCTGTTTGCTGACGATTGTGCGTTGTTTGCACACAGTGCGGATGAGTTGCAGCACATGACTAGTGCTCTGGCTTCGACAGCGGTCAAATTCGGGCTCATCATCAACATAAGCAAAACTGTCTGTCTCTTCCAGCCTTCAGCGGAGGTGCAATCTTCAATATTGCCGCGAATCAGCATTGGTGCTGAAGTATTGGAAACCACCTCCCGCTTCTGCTACCTTGGGAGTGTGATGTCGACTGATCAGCAGATACACAGTGAGCTGCGTATCTGCGTGTCGAAGACAGCGACGGCATTCGGGAAGCTTGAGTACTGTGTGTGGAACAACCATCAGCTTACCGTTGGCACGAAGCTGATGGTGTATAAATCCATGGTGCTGTCCGTTCTTCTATACAGCAGTGAAACGTGGACGATGTACCGGCGGGATGTGCGATATCTCGAGCGGTTCCATCAGCAGTGTTTGCGACGGATTTTGCGCATCGGTTGGGGCGACAGAGCTGCTGACACGGAAGTGCTGCGACAAAGTGGAATGTATGCAGTGGACTGTATACTTTTGTTGAGACACCTGAGGTGGCTCGGTCATATGAGCCGTATGGGTTCGACGCGGATATCGAAACAACTCTTATATGGTCAGCTGAATAATGGGAAGCGGCATGTGGGGAAACCAAAGTTACGTTGCCAAGACATGATCAAAGTGAGCCTATTACGTTCTAATCTTGATTGCAGGTCATGGGAATCGAAAGCGGTTGATCGGCGTGCATGGCGCGATCTAATCACGAAGGCAGTTGCTGAAGTGCTGGAGAAAGCCCTCATACATGCAGAGAAGAAGCGGAAAGTGCGGAAGCGGCAAGCACCGATGGGTTGTACTCCATCGACATCGAGCGCATGGTGCTGTAGCACATGCGGTCGCGAGTGCTTGAGTCAGGCAGGCCTAGTGAGCCATGAGCGAGGCCACTCGGGACCACTACCAAAGCTACGATGGGTCCTGCAGAACCGACGCAGCGTTTGTACGCACGCTGCATTCGATTTACTAACCACGTGTTTGCATGCTGTGTCTATGTATTTCAGGTAGTGGGTTTTCAATGTTGCCTAAATGCTTTTCTTTCTCATATAAATGTCTACCTGTACTCTATTCCATTAACTTGCACACCTCGCTTAAGCCAATTGTAGTTAATTTCGATAACATTTTCGTGTTTGTTGCATTTCCGTAAAATATACTTTTTGACCTCGTGAACTTATCTCGGATTCTTTTGTAAACAACTTATTTCATATGCTCATTAACTTAAGGTTTATGTCACCGTTTCCTTATGCATTACTCGATTTATTTTATTTGATATCTTTCTCTTAAGTGATTGGCTGTCGCTTGATATTCCCGGTGTGGCTGCGCTTGATGTGCATGTTGACAAGGTGCCTACCTGTCTATTACCCACTACTTCGTCCATACTGGTTCCAGGAGACAGATGGTCGTTGCTGGAGGGGACGGGGTGCACGGTCCTTGTGGTCGTGTTAGGTCAAAGAGTGGTTCCATGCACTCAGTGTGGAGAGGACTAAGGTCCAGCCACCGCCTGGTGTGCGCTTGATTCCTAAATACAGCGTGCTTGTGTTTGCCTGTAAAGGGGGTGTGGGAAGGCTCCATTGATGAAACGTGGCTCCCATCCACATGCCTCCATGTCTTATTCCTTCGGGTTTACACTGGATATGGGGGGTGTGAATGGTGCTGTGGGTGGTGCATCGCAATTCACCCATGGTCCTTTTGTACGTGCAGGCGTCCTGTGGCTGGCCATAGTGACAGGCAAATCCGAAACCGGATGCCGCCAACCATAGTACTATTAACATGGCTGGTTCTGAGCGAATGGATTTCTGCGTTTGACTAACAGCCTAGAGAAAGAGTAGATTAAATATCATGGTTTGGCCGTTTACTCCGATACTGCTGCTATTGCTGTTGTGACGCTAACGATGATGACGGCATATGAAGTGAAAAACCAGGTTGCTAGTGAAACTAAGGTTGCAGATCTTAACTTTGAATAATGTAACCGGACACGCACAGTAGAACGAAACTTCGTGGACCAACAATGACCATTCGACATATATTACTTTGCTTTTAGGAAAACATTCTGTACCTGCAACTCATCGAAACACCATAACTTGAATTCGTTAGTAATGTCAGTTGCAACGGACGGTATAGGATCAAAGGGCCTGTTTCGAGAAGCGGTGCATCGCAATGTATGTAGCTCTGAAAACGTTGGAAAAACGAGAAAAAGTTGGATGTGAATGCTGTTGTAATGGTGGTTGTATAGGTAAAAACTTCAAAGAGCAACTTACGCTCATGAACCATCCGCATAAATGAATGAAAATGAATACGTCGCTTTTGACGGAAGCTGCAACAGGAGTAAAATATGTCCATCAGCATTGTTTTTCCACATCCTAGTGTTGCAGATAATTGGAAAAGTACGTTACACGCTTACCCACTGGTCCGTGTATATAGATTCCGAGCGGGGCAGGCTTCTTGAAAAGAAACTATGAACTCGAACGGATTAGACGAAGAGCACAAACAAACGGAAATGTGAAGCTCCTTTCATATGTGCGCATTTCAGCGCAGAGCTTGTCGAAATAAGGGAGCAGGCGGGTTTGCGTAGAATCGAACTTGATCTTCTGTTGTCTTGTTAACTGTGCATATACAGAGGATGGTCTGTTTGGAACTATGGTGGAGTAAGTCATGAGACATGGCTGGAGGTGAACAGGCTGCGATGAGCCGAGTAGACCAGAATAACAGCGCAGACTCATCGCAAGATGACTAATAGCGTCACAAGCTGCAATACCGTGAAGGCATACTCAATGCGGCAAAACTCCACAGTCACAGGATGTTGCTGAACTTAGGCCATTCCTCAGATTGATCAGCTATTGTAGCGTTTCCCTGTAAGGTAAGTACCGATTACATGAGTCTCTGAACCGGCAGCTTGCAAGAGAACGCAGATGGGTACGATAAAGCAATGGTTAAAATGATCTTGAGCAATGATTTATAATGAGTAAAAAAGGCAAATGCTTGACAAGTCTCGTAGGATAGTTAGGGTGAATACTAAAGGATGAAAACATATTGTCGATCAAATAAGGCACATGTTGCAGAATTCACCAAGAGATTTGCAGTAGTACAAATGTGAGTACTCCTGCCTGGAGTTTAAAGGGTCTGATAAAGTTCTACATTAGTGCCGTCATTTGATGGTCACGGTTTAGATCACCTAGTGTAAATGTGTCAGTGTCGTCAGGTCGTCTTTTAAATAGTGATAAAATGAGTGTTACTCATTTGTACAGAGGGAAGTAAAAAGTCTGTTAGTTACACCGAGGGAGAAAAAGTTTCATTGCCATTCCAGTCGGCTGTACCTCGTGGCTCGTTTGAACTGATGGTACTTCAGAAATGTGCTTTAGCTAAGTTTCCAAAGTTAGTGGCAAGTGTGGTTGGGGTTTTATAGGAGCTGATACACTGTTATGAGATGGCCACGGAGACGTCGATAGCATCCGCCGTACATTATGAGAGTTGATCGTTCGACTTTTATCGCGCTGTGTTGTGCAGAGGTGGTACAGTTGACAGGACTGCCTAGTTTAGACTGTGTATTCTACGTACGCGCCAAGCACTTGCAGTGGGTGCATCAAACTTTCGAACGCTTGATAAAGGAGACCGAAGTGCTGACTCGCTTTCTTTGCTGTTCTTACGGTCTGCCTCGAACAGCCAAGGTCATCATGCACAAACATGCCGAGATTGCTTCCATGAGAAGCGCACGGCGATAGCTGAGCGTCTTGCAACATGAAATGATTCTGACACATTTTATTCGGAATCCTCCAAACGTAATGAGAGCTAAAGCTTCAAACAGTGAAGTGGAAAAAGCATATCTCATTAACCTTATAAAAACAAAAATACGGACAAATCAAGTAGAAACAGCAGTCTTTACCGTCGTCGCAAGGAAATTTCTCAAAATGCTATCTCTGATGCATTTTACACACAATTGTTGTTGGTCATCTTGGCCCCAACAGAAGTATACCGGTGTCCACAACAAATCCATTACAATAATGGACCATAATGCTGCGATACGAGATAAATACCAAGTACGCCTCCATACGGAGCTTTAGACAAGCAGCCGGACTTACACGACTGTCAGTGCTTGTAGCTCGAAAGTGGCTGAAATGGCCATTGCGAACACCAATGTAGGATCCGAAGTCATCGCCACTGTTTGGGTGCCGCCAAACCATTTACCAGTGATTTTTAACATGGTCAGCATGACAGCTGGTACTGACGTCATCCTACAACAAAAGATGACCTGTCACAACTTACCTGACCGTCAGTGTTCACCTAGAGAGTCTGGACAATTATCCAGCTAGGGTATGGGGAGCTGATAGCTGTCTTCTGTCCTCCAATCGCACCACCAGAAAACTTCCATCTCATTCGGGTCACCGAAAGTGTTCGATCTGGTATAAATGAAACAAGATGCGAAGAAGATGACACCTTAATCACCAATCTTCAACGACCGTTGGAACGATGGGCCGAACATGTTGGTTCGCAGTTTTGTTGGCCCCCAGCTCCATCCTCTGGCGCTCGCGCTGCGGCCGAGTGGTCTACCCCTATAGATTCTCCCTCTTATCAGGAAAGCGAGCAGGAGCTTCGCCACATGATGGTCTTCCTCCAGCTCTATTTAAAGACGGTGAAGATTCACTGGTTCGAGAATTCACACCGTTGTTCTCGCAAGTTCGGTCGAAAGAGGAAGTTCCATCTTCTTGGGGTGAATCGACAGTCGTTCCCCTCTTCAAAAAGCGCCTGCGCACAATCTGCTCCCATTACAAAGGTATAAGCTTAGTCCCCGTCATTTGCAAGCTGCTGATACCCATTATACTTCGCAGGATATCCCTAACGCGCGAATCGTTGCAGTGAGAACAATCTCGGTTTCGCCCTGGTCGCGAATACATGAATCAAATCTTCACACTTCGCCAGATCCTCGAGATCCATCATGTGCATCAGAGGCCAACGATTGTTGTGTTCTTGGGTAGCCGTGCAGCCTGCGATTCTGTCGATCGGACAGTATTGTGGCACTGCCTACTGAGGAATGGTGCCCCCGAGAAGTTCGTCTCCACACTACGCGCTCTCAATGGTCTGACGTGGGGCAGAGTTTGGGCTTATGACAAGCTTTCGTCTTTATTTGTGGTCTCCAGTGGAGTTCGACGAGGATGTCCTATCTCTCCGTTCCAATTAAACTTTGCCACTGAGGATATCCTAAAGAACGCTCTGGGAAATTTGTTGAACGCTGGCCTTGAGCTCCTTCCAGATAGTCGAGTTGTTGACTTGCATTATGCAGATGATATCGCATGGCTGGGTGACGATCCACACGCCGTCTAACTTGCACCAAACCGCTTGGAGACTGAAGCATCAAATTATGCTACGTACATTTCGCCATCCAAATGCAAGGCTCTCTTTCAAGACTGGCAGGTGCCTGTGCCTGCAGTTACTTTGGGTGGTGCATTGGAACATTGTATTTAATGGGAATAAAAGCTCGAGCTTTACATGACCCATAGGGTAAAAAGAGTTCGGGTCGGGTCAAATGTAAGGTTAAGCAACTTTATAGCGGGTTGGACTCGCGTGTTAGCCGTATCTTCATCGGGCTTATGCGGCATTTAAACAGGCTGGTTAGCCGAACAACCACCTCGTGGTGCCAGCTGGGTGGTTCGGTTTAACCCGTTCCAGCAAATAGTTCGGCGGCAGTGTTCCAGGACGTGGTGGGTTTTCGCCTGGCAAGCGTTCTCCCTATAAAAAGCCACAAATGTCTGTTTAACAACACTGCGACGTGGCGGATGTGACTCGCCACAAACTAGTCACTGGCCCGTGGATATCCGGAAAGTGCTATCCAACCCACAGACATCAATCGCTTATGCTCACATTCCTGAGGATAAAAACAGTCAAAAATGCCGCGGCACATTCAAAGACACAAGCTACATTCATACACAATTACATAAGTATATTGGTCAGGCCGGTTCGTATCATCTTCCGGGACGGGGTTCCGGTGGTAGTCCACACCAGTGGTTGAGAACTCTATCAGACATAATGCAGTCGCGCAGTCATTGACCTTCATGCACTCGGTTTCTTGCATATAGCCGTTACTCTTTTATTCCAGCTAGTTTTGCGCTCTTCTCCTGATTTCATTTTCTTTGTATTCTATTTGAGCTTGAACTCACTTTCTTGCTGTTGTTATTTATTATTATTCCGATGATGTAAGTCTTGGCAGCTGGATCCATCGTACTCCGGTGCCCGCATAATGGTTGTACAACTGAACTGAATCGAACAGCAGCTAAATACCACCACGGCGGCTGGGCTGAATGCTCTCCATCTCAAGTTGCTCTACGAATCAGTTAAAATGTATGAACCGATTACGCTACTGTACGAGAAGCCACTTCTCAGTTGCTCCATACCTTTTCATTAGGTAATCGTCTGCTCTATATTCAAGAAAGGGCACAAGCACCTCAAAACTATAGACCGGTCAGCTTAACGAGCGTTATAGTCTAATTACTGAAGAAACTCATAGAGGTTTTCATTGAAACCCGCTTGATGACGTTCGTCTTGCTGTCAGCCGTTGGCCGAGTGGTCTGCGCATCTGGTTCGAATTCGTGTAGGGGTCGGCGTCCTCGCGGTATACTCCGCCCGCGCGCGACTGTTGGTGGTCGCGTAGCAGCGAAGCGCCGTGACGGCGTACAGTTGGCACGTTATTATTTATTTTTATTAGTTATTCGTCTTGCTGAGCCTATCTCAACACGGCTTTCGCGAAGGCTACTCCTGTCTGACTAACTTGTTGTCTACTTGAGAATGCTGTGCTGACGTGGTAAAGCAGTTGAAGCAGTTGACCTATTTTTCCTTCACTTTACCAAGACATTTGAAACCGTCCCACACTCTTCATCTAAACTGAAATCATATGGCTTCTCCTGGGGTGCTCTGTGTTGGACATTGACATTCTTAAAGGACAAGGGGATGTGGGTTCGAGTCCGTCTTTCTGAAAATCTGTTCTCAACGGTGTACTGCAGGGGTCTTTCTATGGTCCATTGTTGTTCACCTCATATATAAACAACCCACCGCAGAAACCAGGTGTTCCGTCTCTCATGTTTCCATACGACCTTATGTTTTGGGATACGGTCAGTGACCCATATGGCTCCCGGGCCCTACGTCGTGAACCTGGCAGGGTCTGTTACTGGTCGGCTTTGGCAGCTGGCAGTAAATCTCTCTTGGTGCTTGCCTTTTCGATTAGGGACTGGTGGTCCAGTTACTAGTAACCTTTTAGGCGGCAACGTGGTTTTGCATGTGATCGAGCAGGTTGACTTAGGGATCACGCTGTCATCGAATTTCCAGCCTAGTGGAAACTGGACAGAAGTCAGCTGCGGAGGATTCAGGATACTGTAGATGATTCACCGATCACTCGGAACCTGTACGGACTAAATGCTTGGTGTGCTGTATTCAGACTTCATCAGATCTCACCTGTAATACTGCGTACATGCATCTCCTTATTTAATCTAGGACATGCTGGCAGTGGAGCGGGTACTGTGGGTCGGTACTATGACGGTGTGTGGGTTAAGATGCATGTCCTATCCTGAGTAATTGCTTAGGTTGGGCGTTTTTTCGCCACACTATGCACGGCATCTGGGAGACTTGATCCTCACCTGTCGCATCTTGACGCGTCAATTTGGTTTGGATTGATCTGATTCTTTTCACTCAGCGAGATTGCCAGCCCTCTGTGGTCATCCAACAAAACTGCACAAGCCTCGATCTACTCGGGTTCGGGCTTACAACTGGTTATCACATGGAGCAATTGCCGCTTGAAATGCCCTGCCTGAAGATGTTTTACGCCTACGGCAAATGTGTTCGAGCACCGACTGGTTTCGCCTAGTCTGGAGCTAAAAAAGGCGTCAGCGGCACGCCGGTACGCAGTACCGACGCTTTGCTGCCGCGTAACCACCACCGGTCGTACGTAGGCTAAGGATACTGCGAGGGTCGCCCTGCCTCTACGCAGGCTCCAACTTGCACTGTTAGGTTGCAAGACAAGCTCGCTATCTTTGGGCTACGGGCAGCTACAACTCCTCACGCCGACTTCATCTTTCCCGATTTTTAATGCTCATATTATGTTTGTCATTTTCCCTTCAGTTTTTACTACTCGTGGCCGACACCTCCGGGACTACTAGTGCAGAACCCGTAGGCGTTAGTTGGTTTACCATGTGATGCGCCCGTGCGCATTTAGCACTCGCGAATGGCAAAACTATTTGCCGAAATCCATCCTGAGTCAACGACGCTCTCAAAATGAACATTCACAGGATTTTCCTATTGCTTCTGTGGAGCGGACTCTGATTCACGCAAACATAGCGTTCTACCTAATATCCATCGACCATCAGGAACACCTTCGGTTGCTTATTGTTTCATGCTCGATCCATTATAACGAACTTAGGACCGGTAATTTTTATTCCTCCTCCGGCTTACAGGGTGGTTTGCCCGACTCCACAGTCTGAAAGTATGAGTCAAGAATCGTTACTTCCGTCGCATCGAAAGCTTACTTATTCCCTTTCCATCGTATGAAGAGCTTCCTATTATTCGGGAATGCGGGATTTCGTCAAATGAGCCTCTCCTCTGAGGTCTATGAGTCTTGTAGACGGCAACCCCTTTATGTGACCAGCCGTTGCTTCTCTTATGGAGGTGGGGCTCCATGTGGTTCCAAATGTTGCGCTTACTGAACGCAAACTCGTTGTCTTAAAAGGAACATGAGATTGCCCACCAATGCAATCCTATGACTCACCGCAAAGTACTCAATATCGGGTGGCTGGCTTGCCGAACAACCTCCTCGTGGTGCCAGCTGGGTGGTTCGGGTTTTTCCCGTTCCAGCAAATGGTTCGGCTGCAGTGTTCCAGGACGTGGTGGGTTTTCGCCTGGCAAGCGTTCTCCCTATAAAAAGCCACATATGTCCGTTTAACAACACTGCGACGTGGCGGATGTGACTCGCCACTAAATAAAGTCACTGCCCCTTGCCCCTCCCTGAGAGGCATTGTACTTTAAGGGTGAGTTGGGCCCCTGGTCCTTCACGGACCGAAAGACGTACGAACCATCTATTTGGTCACCGGCTCCCAACGGGTTGCGACGCCCTCACATCGCCCTTCTGCCTTGTAGGTTAGATCTTTGATCAAAGGCTCGGGGTAGGGCCCCCTAAGACAACCCTCTACTTCGGCCTGGGCAACCGGGTAGTATCACGCCCGCTGAGGAATCATGGACTACACCGCTCACTACTACTACTGCTATGCCGCTCTTCTGTCCTAACTCAACGGCTCAACATCCACTCACAGACCACCCCACCTCCCGTCCTTCACCTACATGTACTCTTATGTCTTCTACGGTCACCGTCACAAACGACCCACGTCTCGCAGCTGATGGAAGTAACAGCCAAACTCCCGGTTTTCAATGTCCTGCAATCGCAACCACTTCTCACTCCACCGAAGCTCCAGCTCTTCTTCGACCTGGTTCTCCATTCATCCTCGCAGCGTTTAATGTTCGAACTTTGATGCAGATCGGACGACAAGCATGTCTGGCCCGTACTCTTGAAACGCTATCGGTAGACATCTGTTGTCTTTCAGAGACCAGATTACAAGACTCTAGCACCGTCATCAGAATGGCCTCTCCGGTAAACTCTGACGCCAAATACTACTTGCGGCTTTCCGGAGACCCAGAATCTGCCGCCACTGGTCAAGCTGGTGTTGGGGTTGCACTGAGTGCCAGGGTTGAATCAGCTCTGCTTGACTGGATCCCAGTCAACAGCCGACTATGTGCAGTCAGACTAAGAAGTTCATGTAACGTAAGCAGGCGTCGAGATGTTAAGCGTGCCTTATTTGTCGTCTCCGCCTACGCCCCTACAGACTGCAGCCCGGATGCAGTTAAAGATAGCTTTTCCCAACAACTACATGAACTTCTGCGTTCCTCCAAAAGGACGGATATAGTCATTCTTGCCGGGGACTTTAACGCACGGGTTGGCCGCCTTCTACCAAGCGAGCACCACATTAGGGGTAGTTTTGGTCTCGGTGGCAGTCGATCAGACAATGGAGACAGACTACTTGCTCTTTGCTCTGATCATCGCTTGTTTCTTTCGAGCACTAGTTTTCGACACTCGAGGAGACACACTGCTACCTGGTGCCCGCCCTTACAAACGCAAGAGTGCTCCCAGCTTGACCACATAGCAATCAGCTACAGATGGCGCGGAAGCGTAACGGACTGCCGATCGTACTAGTCAACTTTTCTTGACTCTGATCACGCATTGGTTCGTGCTAAGATTTGCATGCGTTTCGGAGGATCACCTAAGCGCGCCCACTACCGACCGGACGTCGCGAATCTACAAAACGCTGCGGTTTTAACCAGGTACCAAGCCTTACTGTCAACCTTGCTTGGCTCAACTATTGACGGTGACCTCGATTCGCAGTGGGCGCATATCCAAGATGCGTTAGTTTCCGCCAGTATCGACACTTGTGGAGTTACCCGTCACCCACCGAAACATTGGATTTCCGCCGACTCCTTGTCGCTGATGGACAGACGCCGCTTGATCCCATCGGATTTTAGACACGTTGAAGAACGCCAATACCTTGGTCGAGAGTTGCGCAGGAGTCTGCAAATGGACCGCGAAGCTTGGTGGTGTGAACGTGCTAGGGAGATGGAGCTTGCTAGTCTCTGTGGTAATACCAGGAAACTCTTCCATCTCATTCGAGTCACCGAAGGTGTTCGATCTGGTATAAGTGAAACAATATGCGAAGAGGATGGCACCTTAATCACCAATCTTCAGCGACGGTTGGAGCGATGGGCCGAACATTTTGGTTCGCAGTTTTGTTGGCCCCCAGCTCCATCTGCTACCTCTGGCGCTCGCGCTGGGGCCGAGTGGTCTACCTCCACAGACCCTTCCTCTTCCCAGGAAACCGAGCAGGAGCT
Organism: Dicrocoelium dendriticum; assembly: GCA_944474145.2. Classification (NCBI taxonomy): domain Eukaryota; kingdom Metazoa; phylum Platyhelminthes; class Trematoda; order Plagiorchiida; family Dicrocoeliidae; genus Dicrocoelium; species Dicrocoelium dendriticum. The sequence goes on along the minus strand of OX104060.1, from coordinate 27,572,577 downwards.
CCGGCACATGAAGCGTTATAAAGCTCCCGGCCCTGATGGTCTTCATCCAGATCTATCTAAAGATGGTGGCGCATCGTTGGTCCGAGAACTCACCGCTTTGTTCTCGAAAATTTGGTCGAAAGAGTAGGTTCCATCATCTTGGGGTGAATCGATAGTCGTCCCCATCTTCACAAAGGGCCTGCGCACAATCTGCTCCAACTACAGAGGAATAAGTTTAGTCCCCGTCGTTTGCAAGCTGTTGGTGTCCATCATACTTCGCAGGCTATCCCCAAGACGCGAATCGTTGCAACGAGAAGAACAAGCTGGGTTTCGCCCTGGTCGCGGCTGCATCGATCAAATCTTCACACTTCGCCAGATCCTCGAGCTCCGCCATGTGTATCAGAGGCCAACGATTGCTGTGTTCCTGGATATCCGTGCAGCCTTCGATTCTGTCGATCGTACAGTACTGTGGCAGTGTCTTCTGAGGAACGGTGTCCCCGAGAAGTTCGTCTCCATACTGCGCGCTCTATACAGTCTGATTTCGGGCAGGATTAGGGCTTATGGCATGCTGTAACGTGCGCACACTACTAGACCGGAACTCGAGCGAACACCCTGAGCGACGCAATGCACTGGTCGCGATGTAACTGGCGCGCTACAACATCGACATTGCGGCGCTGAGCTAGACCTGGCTCGCCACATGATTTGCGCTATTCGATCGCCTCAATGGCCGGCTGGTGGGTGAGCCGACTGGCATCAGCGCGCGACTGATGACTGTTTGTTTACGGTTCGGAAAAGGTAAGTTTACCACTTTTATAAACACGTACTGTCCGACCATGTGTTATCCTGATGACACGCGTGATCAATTCTACACTCAACTATCCTCTGTGGTACGGTCTGTGCTGAGGAGCGACCGACTATTTCTGCTGGGTTATTTCCATGTGCGCGTTGGGCGTGATGCATCGGTGTGGACAGATGTCATCGGTCCGCATGGCATTGCTTCAACGAATGCGAACAGTAACAGGCTGCTCTCACTGTGTGCCACTTACGGCCTGACGATCACGAACACTCGGTTTGCACTGAGTGCGAGTGATATAGCAACTTGGATGCACCCGCGGAGTGGTCACGCTCATCTGCTCGACTGTGTCATCGTGCGCCAGCCTGACATGTATAAAGTGGGCATTGCACATGTACTGCGTGGAGCTGAGTGTGGCACTAATCACAAATTGGTGCGGACCAAACTGTACGTATATTTTCGTAAATCTATGCATTCCAAAGAGGAAAGGAGCGGAAAGCTTTCGACAAACAATTGTTTTCGATTAGTTCATCATCAGGTCGTTACACTAATAGACGCTAAATTGGAATAGATTGCTGTACAGTGGAACAATTGATTAAACGATTCAAATTGGTTTATCGACATTGGTCAGGTGCTTAGGTCACGGATGTCATATGAGGGCTGGGATGTGATACCCTCTTTTCGTAAGTGGCTGGCCATGGCAACTGTAGCGATTGAGCCATCTTCTTTTGGATGCATAAGTCTGGATTCATCAGTCTTATGTATACCGCCTCCGCAGTAGCAAGCAGACGATTCCTTATTCTGTGGTTCAGGTGTGATGGTACTTTGTACACGATGTCAAAAGCGGTTTGTTTGTCAACCTCGTGTTCGGTGTCTATCAGATGATTGTTATTGAAGTGCAGCTGGTTCTGTTTGTCTGGTTGGTGAGCCAATTCGGGAGATGTTCTATGCTTCTCTTGCCTAAGTGTCTGCTCGTTCGTCCAATGTACCTATACCCACAGCGACAGGTAAACCGATAAATTATCCTTGACTGGAGACGATCAGGCACTTGGTCTTTGAATCTCGGAACAACTAAGGGTTGGCTCGTATAAATCACATTTAGATCAACTGCGTTAAAAGTCTTTCTGCAGCTTTGTATCAGCCTGCGTTTACAGATCTCTGCTGCGTTGTCGCCCTTAAAAGGAAGTCAAAAACAGTTGTCTTTTGACCGTTTGCGTCTTTGCTTTGGTACTATTATGCTTCATATGAGTGTTAATGAAGCGTTCAGGATATCCATTCTCGAGAAGCACTTGTTTGATCCGCCGCAGTTCGTCCTCAATAGTGTCCTCGCTACAGATCTTATGCGCGGTTCGTTAGGGTGTGTACTAGCGTTCTTTTGCGGCTGAGTGGGATAAAGCTGTGAAAATTCGTGTATTGACCGGTCCAGTATGGTTTTCTGTACACACTTATCTGGATTGATCCATCCTCTCTTCTATTTAGTTTTGCATCAAGGAAATTCATCTGATTGTTACCTTCTTCAATTGTAAATGCTGCGTTTGGATGCGCTCTGTTGAAACATTCGACGACATGCTGTATGTTGGTCAGTTGGTCATACATGCAAAATATGTCGTCCATATATCGTCTATGAATTGCACTCCTACCATAAACCGGCGGAAACATAACATTCTTTCCTTAGGTCCTGTGGAGAATACGATGGAGCTGGAAAAGGCGATGGCTGCACGCCTGTGTGATTTGGAGTGCATAGCCACAGTGGGCGACCTGTGGCACCACATTCGCAACCAGGCGACAGCTGCTGCCGAAGAGACCATCGGGCGCGCAAACTGTAAGCGGTCTGAGTGGTTTGATGACAACATTGCGACGATTGGCGCATTATTTTTAGAGAGGAGTGCAGCATTTACTGCATCTGTGGCAGACCCCAGTGACTTGTGGAAGAATAGTCTGTTTCGCAAACTTCGACGGCGACTAACTCGAAAGCTCCGTCTCATTAAAAATGCATGATGGAGGGAGAAGGCGAAGCAGATGAAATGCTACGCCGAACGTGTCCAACACAGGGCATTCTTTGACTCCTTGAAGGCGGTGTATGGACCGAGTATGGAGCCACTGGGCACGCTACTCGATGGTAGTTCAGGCGCTGCCTGCCCACAGACTGCGGACATAATGCAGATCTAGCAAAAACACTTTAACCGTCTCTTGAACAACCACTCAGAGATTGATTGGCCAGCATTGAACAGCCCGAATCAGCATGAGGTGAAAACCAGTTTGGCGAACTCGCCGACATTGGATGAAACACAGTGAGCACTTGCTCAGCTGCGAAATGGCAAGTGTGCCGGGGCCGACGGAATTCCGCCTGAAGTACTGAAACAGCGAATCTGCGTTGGTGACTGCGCTGCACCACTTGATGCAACACGTGTGGAGGAGGAGGAGGTGCTTCCTGAGCTAAAGGATGCCCTTGTGCAACTACAGTACATGAGCAAAGGAATCAAGCAAGGTTGCACGGATTATCGTGGCATCAAGTTGCTGAGTTGTGTGGGCAAGGTGATTGTCCGAATCCTGTTCAACCTCGTCAGTCAGGTTGTGGAGCCGAAAGTGACCGAAGAGCAATGTGAATTCCGTTCGAGTCGCAGCACCATCTATATGGTGTTTGCGGCTCGTCAGTTGCTGGAGAAGTGCCGAGAGCGACGCCAACCGTTCTACTCGCTGTTTGTTGGTTTCACCAAAACATTTGATACGCTGAACTGAGAGGCATTGTGGCTGGTTTTGGGTAAGTTTAGTTGTCCGTGTAAACTTGTAAGTTTCATTGAATGTCTGCAGTGGTTTGCGGGCGAGTGTGCAGCTTAGTGGACAGACCTCGGATGACTTTACAGTTGTCTCTGGTGTAAAGCAAGACTGTGTCTTAGCTCCTGCCCTGTTTAATATATATCTTTATGCGATGCTATCGTGTGCGTTCGAGGCGGCTTGTGCTTACGGTGTTCGTGTAGAGCACCGTATTGATGGTGGGTTGCTGAACATCCGTCGTTTCGGTGCGAGAACTCTAGTCTGTGAGACAACTATCCGTATGTTGCTGTTTGCTGACGACTGTACGTTGTTTGCACACAGCGCGGATGAATTGCAGCACATGACTAGTGCTCTGGCTTCGACAGCGGCCAAATTCGGCTCACCATCAACACAAGCAAAACTCTCTATCTCTTCCAGCCTTCACCGGAGATGCAGTCTAAAATAATGCAGCAAATCAGCATTGGTGCTGAAGTATTGGAAACCACCTCCCGCTTCTGCTACTTTGGAAGTGTGGTTTCGGCTGACCAACAAATATACAGTGCGCTTCGTATCCGCCTGTGGAAGGCAGCGGCGGCATTTGGGAAGCTAGAGTACCGAGTGTGGAACAACCTCCAGCTTACTGTTGGGACGAAGTTGATGGTGTACACATCCATTTCGGTGTCCGTGCTTTTGTGCAACAGCGAAACGTGGACGATGTACCGGCGAGATGTGAGATATCTCGAGCGGTTTCATCAACAGTGTGCGACGGATTCTGCGCATCGGTTGGTGCGACAGAGTTGCAGACACGAAGGTGCTGCGCCGAAGTGGAATGTATGCAGTGGACTGCATACTTTTGCTGAGACACTTGAGGTGGCTCGGTCATGTGTGGCGTATGGATTCGACGCGGATACCGAAACAGCTGTATGGCAGCTGAGTGTGGGAAGCGGTGTGGGAAACCGAACTTCGTTACCAGGACATGATCAAGTGAGCCTATCACGTTCTAATGTTGATTGCAGGTCATGGGAATCGAAGGCGGTTGATCGGCGTGCATGGCGCGATCTGATCACGAAGGCAGTTGCCGACGTGTATGAGAAAGCCCTCGTGCATGCGGAGAAGAAGCGGCAAGTGCGAAAGCTGCAGGCGCCGATGGGCTGTACTCCATCGACATCGAGCGCATGGTGCTGTAACATGTGCAGTCGCGATTGCTTGAGTCAGGCAGGTTTAGTGAGCCACGAGCGAGGCCACTCGGGACAACCACCGAAGCGACGACGTGTCCTGCAGAGAAAGTAGGCAGAACCAGTGCAGGGTTGGCAGGTAGGCTTAATTCGACTTCCTAACCGCATGTTTGTGTGCAGAGTTTCTTTATTTCAGGTGAATGGTTTGCTACCTTGTCTTAGTGTTATTTTGTTAACTCATTTTAATGTGTACCTGAATAATCCACTAAATTGCACATTTCGCTTAAACTAAAGGTGGTTAACTTCGCTTACTTTTTTCTTCTTATATATGTGTCTTGATCCCCTTTCTGCCATCCTGAATCTATCACGGCCATTTTGATAACACATTTATTTCACATGCTAATTTAGCGCCATATCCGTTCGGTGTATTAAGTCCATTCTATTCGACATTTCATTTCATGTGACTGGCTGTTGTTTGATCTCCCCTGTGTGGCTGCGCTTGATGTGCATGTTGACAAGGTGCGTACATGTCTATTGCCCACTACCGCGTCCATACTGGCTCCAGGAGACAGTTGGTCGATGCTGGAAGGGAGGGGGTGCACGGTCCTTGTGGACGTGCTGGGTTCGAAGAGTGATTCTATACACTTGCTTTGTGTGTGTGTGTGCAGCGGATTAGGGTCCAGCCACCGCCTTGTGTGCACTTGATTCCCAAATACAGCGTGCTTGTGTTTGCCTGTGAAGGAGTGTGGGCCGGCTCCGTTGATGAAACGTGTCTCCCATCCACATGCCTCGTGGTTTTATTCCTTCGGGTTTACACTGGATATGGGGTGTGTGGATGGAGCTGGGAGTGGTGCAGCGCTAGCCACCTATGATCCCACTGTAGTCGCAGGCGTCCTGTGGAGGCCACAGTGGCAGGCTAATTCGGAATCGGATGTCACTACCATATATGTACTTTCACAACCTGATTACAGATAATGTACCATCAGAACCGTGGTGAAATAAGGTGAAAAACGAAAAAAGCTTTAAGAAAACGATTTTTTCTGTTTCACTGACGTCGTTTTGGGATTATTTTTGGTTATATATATACCACGGTTGAACAGCACTGTCTCCACTGATGCCGGTTGCGCGTCATATCCTCCAACGTTTCTAGCCACTGGCAGTCCGAATCGCCTGGTCCCAATCCTGAAAGGCGGACTCGTCCGACGGATGCTAAGTTTGAGGTTCCATTATTCATGCTCCTTCTCCACCTCATTAGTTGTCCAACCCAACACTTTTTCCAACCGCTTCCGGGGAGCGCAAATAACGCTCTCCGGGGAAGGCGATAGGCCTTCATGCGCAATACGTGGACGAGCGAACTCATGCTGTGTCGGAGAACAACCGTTTGGAGGCATGGGCTGTTTGCTCCAAACACTCGCTCTCGGCCTACTGTGTTACTCACGTGATGCTGCCACCACATGCGAGCAATCCCACGCGGACAACGATTGTGGAAAACTGGCAATCGTTTTGTCTTCCAAGTGAGTGAGCCAGGTCACAACCGAACAAGAGGACAGGGCGGACAGAGGTAAAGTATACACTGTCCTTGAGTTTGAGACTACGTCGCGACGGCGCCTTACGCTTCTCAGTCTGATGAATGCAAGGCGGGCCTTTGCGATCCGTTATCAGATCTCATCTCCAATACAACCGCCAGCTGTGATGCAACTCCATAGATAAGTGAAGCAGTGGACTTGTTCCAGGACGTTAACTGCAATGGTGAGGACAGGCACAGGCATCTGCCCATTCTGGAGTAGTACTTTACATTCGCCTGGCGTGAAACGCAGGCCATACTTAGATGCCGCTGTCGCTAAGCGGTTCAGAGCTCTCTGGACGGCTTTTGGATCGTCCCTGAGCCAAGCGATATCGTCGGCGTAGTCCAAGTCCTCGACTCTGTCACCTGTGAGAAGCTCAATACCGCAGTTTTGAGAGCCTTTCAATGCTCGTTGGACGACATCTTCAATGGCAAAATTGAAGAAGAAAGGTGGCAACCTTGGCGCACATCGCTGGTGACAGCAGACGAAGTGGAAAGCGTGCCGTAAACCTTGACTTTGCCCGACGTGTGTCTGTAGAGATTCTTCAAGATGGTTACAAACTTATCGGGCACACCTTTCCTTAGTAGACAGTTCCACAACGCAGATCTGTCTACTGAGTCAAATGTCGCTGGGATGTCCGAGAACACTACGATTGTTGACCGTCGGTGGACGTGACGGAGTTCAAGCAGTTGGCGAACTGTGAAGATTTAATCAATGCAACCTCGACCTGAACGGAAACCCGCTTATTTTTCTCGGTAAACGCCTCCTTTAGTCGCAGAGTCTGCGGATCATAACAGACACGAAAATTTTAGAGGCAACAGACATCAACGAAATTCTGCGGTAATTGGCGCAGTTCTCGCGGGAGCCTTTCTTGTGAATCGGGACAATCACCGATTCCCCCATGCAGTTGGGACTTTCTCGTCAGTCCAAACTCTCCTGAAGAGTGATTGCATTTCATTGACAAGTGCATTCCCGCCAGTTTTAAATAGAGCTCGGGGAAGACTCTCAGGACCGGGAGATTTATGTGGCTTCAAAGATTGGATTGCGCTTCGGATATCTATTTCCATAGGAGCATCTGTGGCGATAGACCGAGCACCATCCGAGAGAAAGGGGGTGTATTTCGGGCTCATCAAATATCCCCGCAAAAATGCGCCACAAACTCCGGCGTGATGGCTGTGGGAAGCGGGGTCCAATTCCCCCCCCCACAACGTAGAAGTTTTCAGCCTATCTGAAACGTGGCACAACTGCGCACCTGTTGACAATTTTCTTTTGCAAACTACCACCCCGTGGTGGTAGCTATTTTCACTAACTTAATAACCCATAGCATTGGCTGGGGTTCGCCCTTTGTTGGTCGTAAAAGAGCCTTCAGAGGACCACCTGTCTTGCTTTCTCTTCGCCTTAGTTGGGAGTCGGTCGGTCACGTGATTTTGTGTGCGTCGTTAGCCAGGCAGTGTTCGCGTCTAAGTCACTAGCGCGCGTCTACCGTAACCCCCTCTCGTGTGCGTCCGTTCCGAGGGCTCAGCGTCTACCCGAATACGTGTGGCTAGGATCGTTCTCACGCTCGCTCCATTCCCGTCTCACCAGCGCGTACCCCGGGCTAAACTAACGCCATCACGTCAGCGCAAATCCGTTAGATTGGCCAGCCTTCCAAGCCGTTCTCGTAGGCGTTCTCTCAATCGTAACAGTGGCGACAGAGTTTACGAACCATGATTGACGAATACGCTGCAGCAACAACTTAAATTGATGTCTGTGCTAACCGAAAAACTCTCTAGTTCTTCCCTTCATGTAGGTTCAAGCGCTAATTCTCAGTCAGTGGACCATGTGGTTAGCGGCATCAATGAATTTCTGTACGACGCCAGGATCGGGGTAACGTTTGAATTTTGGTATAAGCGGTACGAGGATCTGTTCACCATTGACTTGGCTTGCCAGGACGACGCGTGATAGGTCCGGCTGCTTCTGCACAAACTTAGTATACTCGAACACCAACGCTACACCAACTTCATCTTGCCGAGGAACCTTCGCGACGTTTGATGAGACGGTCCGAACATTGCCACAGATTTTTGTCGAGCAATCCTCCCTGTTCGGTGCTCGTTATCAATGTCTGCAGCTGGTCAAGCGTGATGCCGACGACTTCATCACGTACGCGGACGTGGTCAACCGTGAATGCCAACGTTTTCAACTTGGCTCACACACCGCGGACCAATACAAGTGCCTTATTTTCGTCTTCGGCCTCCAGTCTCCACACGATGCCGATATCCGAACGCGCCTCCTGTCCAAGCTACAACAGGATAGCTCAGTCACACTCCAGAACCTGGCCGAGGAGTGCCAAATGCTGCTCCACCTGAAGCACGATTCTGCCATGATCCAGAACGCGGTCTCACCTGGTATGGTCCAGGTAGTCACAGCACCGACGGCGCAATCGTCCGCGCGCCCCACCCAGTCCGACCGATCGAAGTCCCCACCCTACGCGTGCCGCTTCTGTGGTGCCTAGCATTTTCGCCGGGACTGCAATTTCCGCCAGCATCGTTGTCAACGTTGTGGCAGGGTGGGGCACCTGGATGGTTACTGCCACCTCACATCTCCCAAGGGGGCCAAAACTTTGCTGGTACCCACCCGCAATCCAAAGAAGTGGTCCCGACCCAGACGCACACCCAAACCTGGTCATGTTGTCAGCTCCCTGAGCCTTCTGGCCACGTTCAAAATCAATGCTGCGGATCGGAGAAAATTCGTCGACGTCTTGATCAACGGTCAGTCGGTCCGATTCCAGTTGGACACTGCGTCGGACATCACGATCATCTCCGAGGATCTCTGGCGATCCCTTTGCAAGCCACCTTTCGTACCGACCTCCCAATCTGCCACCAGCGCCTAGGGTGGTCGCGTTCAGCTAATTGGGCAGTTGCATTACTCCGTCTCCTTCCGAGGCGCAATCTTCAACGCGATCTGCTACATCACGAAGGCGAAGCTCAACATGCTTGGTCTCGACTGGTTCGAAACCCTTGGCTTGGCCGATTTTCCTCTTCGGGCCATCTGCAACGCGGCACATTCTCCGGTAGTACCGAACAGCAGAACCGACGGCAAAGTCAGTCAGTCCGCCCCCGTGTCCCAGGATTGTCAACAAGTCTCAAAGATGTCACCACACCAATCATCGATTCCTTGGCATCCGCCAGCAAACCCGTGGTCCGGGGTGCACATTGACTACGCTGGTCCCATCGATGGCATTTTTTATCTGGTCGTGGTGGATGCCTATTCCAAATGACCAGAAGTGGTTGCCGTCAATCCACCAACCGCATCCGCCACTTTGGGTTGTCTCCAACGAACCTTCAGTCAACATGGCTTTCCCGCGGTTTTGGTGTCCGACAGTGGTACCCAGTTTATGTCTTCCATCTTCGAAGACTTTTGTCGTTGACACTGCATCCAACACCTCCGCTCACTGCTTACCATCCTCTGTCCAATGGTCAAACGGAGAGATTCGTCTACACCTTCAAGAGGGCGCTCTTGAAATCTCGCGGGGAGGGGACCGTGGATCAGTGTCTTCAAGCGTTCCTGCTCTCGTACCGGTCCACACCGAATGCAGCTACACCAGGATGCTAGTCACCAGCTGAAGCATTGATGGGCCACAATCTACGCACCACCAATGAAGCGCTCATTTCGACTGATAAGCCACCTAGTCACTCTAGTGCCTGCACCAAGCACAAAGAATTTGTCGTTGGAGCCCCGGTCTACGCTCGCGATTATCAAGCAGGTCACTCACGCTGGATCAAAGCAACAGTGACGGTCAGGCGAGGTGACATGCTGCATCATGTCTCCGTGGGTGATGACACGTGGGTTTGCCATCGCAATCAATTTCGATCGCGCCACGGAGAAACCTCCACGCCAGCCAACCTTCCCGTGCGCTTGCCATTGCACATCCTGTTGGATACCTTTGGATTGGTTGCACAACGAGAGACCACGGTCGAAGCCGTTCAATCGCCGCCGCGTCTGGAGAAACCCGCCTTGCCGACGGACAGGAAGAATCCGGATATCGCAGAAATCCCTCCAGGTCAATCCTCATCAGAAGCGGTACGCTTTCTCTTCTGAGGGAGGTGTTGCGGGCCTGTCAAATATCCCCGCAAAAATGCGCCACAAACTCCGGCGTGATGGCTGGGGGGAGCGGGCTCCAATTCCTCCCCACAACGTAGAAGTTTTCAGCCTATCTGAGACGCAGCACAACTGCGCACCTGTTGACAATGTTCTTTTGCAAACTACCACCCCGTGGTGGTAGCTATTTTCACTAACTTAATAACCCATAGCATTGGCTGGGGTTCGCCCTTTGTTGGTCGTAAAAGAGCCTTCAGAGGACCACCTGTCTTTCTTCCTCTTCGCCTTAGTTGGGAGTCGGTCGGGTCACGTGATTTTGTGTGCGTCGTTAGCCAGGCAGTGTTCGCGTCTAAGTCACTAGCGCGTGTCTACCGTAACCCCCTCTCGTGTGCGTCCGTTCCGAGGGCTCAGCGTCTACCCGAATACGTGTGGCTAGGATCGTTCTCACGCTCGCTCCATTCCCGTCTCACCAGCGCGTACCCCGGGCTAAACTAACGCCATCACGTCAGCGCAAATCCGTTAGATTGGCCAGCCTTCCAAGCCGTTCTCGTAGGCGTTCTCTCAATCGTAACAGTGGCGACAGAGTTTACGAACCATGATTGACGAATACGCTGCAGCAACAACTTAAATTGATGTCTGTGCTAACCGAAAAACTCTCTAGTTCTTCCCTTCATGTAGGTTCAAGCGCTAATTCTCAGTCAGTGGACCATGTGGTTAGCGGCATCAACGAATTTCTGTACGACGCCAGGACCGGGGTAACGTTTGAATCTTGGTATAAGCGGTACGAGGACTTGATGTGCACATGTGCACAGCTTTATCTGCATGGGACGCTACGTTTCTGCTGATAGCACCTTTTGGAGAGAAATTTTGTTTCGCTCCATCAATTTACTCCAATCTGATATGCATGCGATGTCATCGGGACGTTACACTCTCAATAAAGCTCAGGGTGCAAAATACCTGTGTTCGCGCGGTAATTTACAGCAGTGAGTTCTGGACGATTTGTGTGGATGACATGCATCAGCCTTCGGTTTTCGATAGTGGACATATGATAGCAACGCCACGTTTGCTAAATCAACGTCGCATCTTACCTAATGTGGGCTCGACTCTCAACGGGCTCGTATCGCTGTACCATTTTGGGCTGTCTTAAGCATGCTGTGTGTGTGGTTTCCAAGTCGTGCTCTATTCATCCCCACTGGATCGCAGTGAAAGAAATCGCGCAATAAACTGTTAAAGCACTGACTTATAGTTTAGCTACCGTCGACGCCGTATGCCTTTCACGCTGGCGATTCAGGAATGAAGGACCCCACTGACTAGGAACACTTGAGGACATAGTGCAAATCGCAATCATTCAAAGTCTTATGAATTTATATCAATTGCTAAGTTTCCCACGTAGTGATCATTCAGTTAATGAGAAAGGACGAAAGGTGTATTAGACCCCACCAAACCTTTTCTATCCCTTTCCATATTTGTGACTACTGTAATTATCATTCCATGGTTTATGATGACTGTGTCTCTATTATTATGCACTTTATGCATATTTTCTCGTTGATTCACAGCTTCCGTTACTCGAGCCACAACACGGACCTGATATACATATGTTTTCCATTGCATGTGGCACTTACGATGGCTCTTTGTTCGTATTGACCTATGAGCATGAAAACAACGATGTCGAAGGTGCAAAGATTTTAAAACCCGTACTACTTGATCCTAATGCCCACAACGGCCCCGTGGGTGGGATTGCAATATCCAATTCGACGGTCGTTTCCGGTGGCGAGGATGGTATTATTCAGGTAGGCCAGATGGGTTTGCTGCTATTAATGACTGTGTTTATGACATTTCGCTTGTCACTCTAGTTTCCTTTATCGTCAGCTGAAGCAGTGCACGCCTTTATTCCCGAAATTCTGTACTTCTGGTTTTGCACTGGCCACAACGCATGCTTTTTGTCTTCTCTTAATGATCTATTTCCGGACGCCGTGTTTCGGTGAATCCGGTTTCCATGCCTCTCGTCGCGTCCGTTATTACGGTCTAGTCGTGATAGCTTTCCTGTTCAGGACAAACGACAGGATCTCTGCGAATTGTGCCTACTGACGGATGATCCATGGTTGTCGGAAAGCCCCCCACATGCGCGATATGAACCACAATCACAGACTTACCCGGACCCAAGAGAGTGAAGGGACGACAGCAGAGTACTTTTGCAATCCAGACAAAGCTGCACAGCCTTGCTTATATACCGATAATGGAAACGTAAATGAACTTTCACACAGACGAGTCCGCACAGTCTATCGCACAGTCTTATCTTTGCACGATAGCCAGCTGTTTGTGACGGTATGTTGTTAACACAAGGTGTAGGCGCCTTGACCCAGAATGTTTGCTTAGGGCATTAAGGTTTTCAGGTAAGTCCCCCTTTCTCTCCCTTTTCTTATTCTTTATTTCATAGGTCCTCATGGTTGTATGGCAGCGAAGCATCAGTTCAAATGGCTGATGTACTGCTGTTGATGATGATGATGATCGCGGGGAAAGCAATGACGTATCGGAACATGGGAGTTCGCAGGAATACAAGTGTCCGCCAAATATGGATAGGCGGGGGCGTAGCTTAGGTTTTCTCGAGTTTAACAACCTTGTGAGAATATGCGTTCTCATGACTACATTACTAGTATTTGACAAGCATTGGGAAAATGCAGGCGAAAGGACCGTAAATATGGGCAAGAGTTCAACGGAGGAGTTAGTAACGTGGTATATTCGCTATCTAGGTAGGGGAACAGGAACAAATTCCAGGTCTAATGCGGCGACGTCATTAACTTCACAACTGTAGCACACCTTCAAGCTTATTCTACCTTCACCTCTCCTGTGGACTTCATCTTAATCGATGATATACTTCTCCTTGACGAAGCCTTTACATCGACTTTCTCATGCACTCTCTTCTTGTCGTCACTTGATCTCACTAAGGGCTCGCACATTCAGCTACAATACTCGAAAATAATACTCTTCGAGCCAAATGGTAAACGGGTGTTCGAAGCACGTAATCTTGCTGACGGAGACGATTTTCAAACTTTAAGGCCGACCCTGTACAACACCAAAAGGTTTGTTACCAAACAGTCTATTTATCTCTGCACCACACACTCTGTGGTCCAACCAGATATGCACAACGCTCCTGCGTCGTGCGTTGTTTCCGCAGAAACAATCAGTGGTTGACCTTCTGTTGCCCTCGTCCTCGGACCATTGCCACCGTTCACCTCCCTGCATTTGATTGGTTAGTAAAACTTTTTGAACGATATAAGATAATTTCATGTTTTTGCTTTGATACTGATGAGAGAATACGAAATGCGTACATCTGCCAGCGTTCCTCTTCTCACAGCGTTAGAATTATCAAGAGACAGAAGGCGCATAGTCCTGCTTCTCTCGTCTATTGCGGAATGCATAAGGTGCAATACAACATATAGTGTGGAGCGACTGGGTTTATGACCGAACCGGTAGTCATAGTCTGCATGGCTGCTTGTGATAATCCAAGGGATAAGTAACCTCTCTACCACCTTCAGGGTCACCGACACATGCGATGAGATGATAATTTTGGGATTCCTCCTTGGTTTCGGGAGTTATTTTTACAGGTCTTTAAATATCAGGGATAGTGTCACTCATAAGACAGTTGAAAATAGCGTTCAGTGATACCACGAGCTAATCTGCGTACTCTCTTAGAATAAGTGACGAGAATGAATCAGAACCACTAGCCTTGTGCTCGATTTTCAGAGTTCCGGTAAACATCAGTGGAATTAGCGGTGACTACTGAACCTGTGCTGTTGAAGGCCGACAGAAGAACATGCCCTACAAGGAAGAAGGAAACTCAGCATTGAGTTTGTTCACATTCACGTTTTCAAAGCGCTTAAGGAAAATTTGCCATATGGTTACTCCAAAATCTCCAAAAATCACAGCAATGGTGATTTTAATGTAAAACGCTTTCATCTTATTATATCGGATTTTACTGCCAGAATGAAATTGTTTAGTTTGGGTGGTCATTTTGCAGTTAGTGATCCGTTCTTTCATTCTTCTAAGTTGCTTCCGTGGCGGCGAAGAGAATCTGTCCATCCGTAGGTAGACAGTTTCAAGTGGGCAGCATAAGCGAAAGTAAAAGTTAATGCACTTAGTTAGGTGCTCGCATTCAATAGATACTTTCTTCACTGTGAAATTGAAGAGTCAGTTAAAGTAAGGGTCGCATAGTGCTTCGCGATATTTGTTTTCTAGTAGTCTTTGGCGGTTTCCAATTTCTTTTTTTCAAAGAGAAACTTATTCTGACCGTAAATTACTGGGTATGTTTTTAGAATGCGATGATCTGAGCAAAAAACGATAGCGTTTTGTCTGTTTAAAAACTTCACCTGTGCGTCTAGTCTGGTTTCGAAGGACGTCGTATTTTTGTCCCAAACTTCCTGATGAATATATCGTAGTATTTATGTTAAAACCGCCAGTAAAGATGCGGTAACCCTGGGTGAGTATCTGAAATATTCTTCAGCTCAGACAGTGGTCTGTTAAAAACAAAAAGCTCCCATATAAGCATGTTAACATCATTTGACAGTGAAATATGATGTTCCTCCACTTAACACGACAGTCGGAGTGGTACAGAGCGCTGAAGAAGTGGCCATAGCTCTACGAATGCAATATGCCCCGACCTTCTAACGAGACGTTCACCAGTGTTACATACCCACATCCATCGGCCAAATTTCAGTACACAGTAACATCGCGTTCTCCGTCTCATCTGTGCTGAAGAACTTGCTTTCACTGGACACCTACATTCTCCCGGAATCGATGACATTCACCACAGGCCGCTTAACGTAACAGCAACAACACTGATAGAGCCATTATCTCATCTCTTCCATACCTGCTTGGACAAACAAATTTTGCCTACCATGTGGAAACATGCTCTAATCATGCCAATTTTCAAAAGCAGCTTTCGCTCGGAGCCTGCAAACTATGGCCAAGTGGTCCTCCTCCCTGTACTCTCTGAGATGATGGAGGCAATCATCGCCGAAGCTTTAGTCGACTGTTTAGAAAACCAAATAATAATAACGTCTGAGCAGCAGGGTTTCCGCCAACACCGTTCATACACAACCAACCTACTGATTGCACGCAGTAGTTGAACAGTAGCGGCCGACAAAGGGACAAGAGCCGACGTCATTCAAAGTCGGCGACCACCTGGACCACCTCATTTTACTTCACAGGCTTGAAAGCTATGGAGTAGTGGATCCTGTCTTGGGGTGGATCAGGGATTTCCTGAAAAATCGGTAACCGCAGGTTAGAGTTCAAAGTGCACTATCTGATCCGATTCATGTCGTAAATGGAGTTCCATTAGGATCAGTTCTGGGGCCGCGTCTGTTTCTCATGTTCAGTAATATACTTCCGCGTCTGGTTGCCTCGGATTTTTTGCTTTTCTTTGATTTTGTCAAGTAGTGGCGGAGATCTTTGACCTAGAAGAGCACGATGCACTTCAGCGAAACCTGAACAGAAAGTATAAATGGTCATCCTACAGTTTGTTCCAGTTTAATTCGTCCAAGGTGATTCACATTCCTCACCCAGGAGCGATGATCTGGTCAAGAGGAATGAAAGCCCTTACTTCGAAATCGGCCTGGTCTGGAGCCTCTCAGCTCCCTGGTTGGGGACCGAAGGTCGATGAGCACATTTAGTTGGATACACTTCTTGACATGGCTAGGAGCCGACCTCAATGGCATTTGTGTTGTGAGTTGCATTGTGCCTCCCTTTCCAACCCCGATCTCAATTGTTAGGCATAATATAATATTTCACAGACCAATAGCTGGCTGTTAGCTCTCCGGAACGATGTCCATCCGTTACTGGTGGCTCAGCCGGCGTGCTCCTGTTTCATGTTTTTTCTCTGTTCTTTTGTATTGCGGGACAATAGCTGAGGTGTTTTCCACCTGCAACTAGCATGTATAATGATGAATGCTGACCCAAGAGCTCGATTTTGTGGTATTAATCCAGGCTGCTCTGGGCTGCTCATAGCAATCTGAGAATGCATCAAAATGGGAACCAATTCCCTGACATGCTGCGAAGGGCGTTCTGGCATTTTGACTCCTCTGTCTGTTCGCAGTTGCTAAACGCATACTTTCGGCCTCAAGTGGAACACACTATACAGACATGGCGACCCTAGCACAAGCAAGATCTCGCAGCACTCGAGACTACACAGCGAAGAGCCATAAAGCATGTCAAAGGGTTGTTTCACCTTCCATATCAACTTACGCTGAGGACTCTAATGTTGTACAGCGGTCGCTATCGGCGCCTACATGGTGACCTAATAAAGTCCTACCAGATTTTGAGGAGTCCCAACCACCTCTGCCGCCATTTATTGCAACTCATTGACAACACGAATTTGAGAGCCCACCAGCTCAAGTTGGCCGCGCCATACAGTCGGCTAGAGTGTCGGCGAAACTTTTACTCTTTTTGTCTGTGTCAGCCATGGGACGCCATCCCAAATTACATTGTTCTTGCCCCTACTTTATATGTACTTAAGGAACACCTTAACGTTGCCATAACCCATCCACATTGCGAAATATAGCCTGTGTATATTGACAGACCCACTAGTTGGAAACGTGTCAACCTTGGACCGATTCGAAGCGCACACCCATCTAGGTTGCCGCTTCTCGTCGAGACGTAGCATATTTAACGAGTTATTCGATGAATACGGTGCATCTCCGATTTCCTCTATACGCACGCCCATGTAGCCTGCATTTTTTTTCATATTTTATGCAGGACACATGTCAGCGGATTAACAGGCTTAAGTAAACAAATCATCAACTACCTTATCGACACGAGGGTCCGACGAGTGCACAGTGTGTCCAATAGGCGCCCGAATAGCAAACGTTTGTCACCAATCGGGCGCTCGCCATAACAAGTAGCGGGCTTACCTTCAAACGGTCAATTTTCCACAGATTTTCCCCCTAACAAGGATAACCTAAACGCACTCTCCTGCCACTACCACTGACTACACCTTATTGCAATTCCACACATCTGGCGATATACGCGATAAACAGCGACAAAATTATGTGTTACCTAGCAGGTGATTTACGCAGCATATACTGCGTAACTCCTTCTGTCTCCTATCGTAGCCACGTTTTCCACATTTCTAATTTTGTATGTATATTTTGCGTTAGTATATAATACAGTGTTTATGACCACCCGATGCATCCTAATAGGGTAATATATATATATATATATATATATATATATATATATATATATATATATATATATATATATATATATATATATATATATATATATATATATATATATTCCACGTGCCCATGCTGAGGCTGATGTTGCATTCATGATGCTTCTTCATCGCAGTTGGGCAGAACCAACTTACACTTACTTAAGTGTAAATGTAGGTCTAAGGAGAAAATGACCTACGATTTGAAGGGCCTGCGTTCCTAAAGGAGATCGTTAGACTCGTCTTGTCGGCATTGCGTTTTGGGCCCCATATGTTCTCATCGTCCGTTGATGCCACAATCACTCAAATCCAGAATTTTAATCGAAATGAGATAACAGGCCCGGACGAGGAAAATTCAGAGAGCACGAAAAGGGACTATCTTGCAACATCCGTCTCCTCATTGCATTGTTTATACTGACTCAGATAGCGCAATATTTTATACACTAGAACTGTCGTTGGGTCCGTTCTCATTGGTACCATTTGGCACACAGCGCGATCTCAGACTTTTCAGTCGTTGTCCGTCGTGCATCCGGTGACGTCATATTGTCACATCCTTGCTTGTGTCCCCCCTCCCCCCACAGTAACCTGATTTAGCTAGTCCCTGCTTGGCTGTAAACCCTACTGCAGTAGTTCTCAACCTTTTTGTGGTTGTTAACCACTAAGCGAGCGCATTATAAACAATTATCTCCTAGAATTTTTATTTTAAATATCTCCTTACCTTTCAACTACAGCGTTTTGCTCTAACTGAATACTATGAGTAGCTTGCTGTCATATACATAGAGAACAAAAGCGTTCTATCAGTAAGCAATCCACGTAGCGTCAGTTTACTATGAGGCAACTATTGTGTGGGAAGAGAGCACATCGAGCTTGAAGACTGGTAGCGATTGAAAGGTGAAACAACAGCAGGTAACCAGCCTAATTCTATAGTGAGCGCAGAACAATTAAGTATAGAAGTTAATAGCTTGTAAAGAGAGAAATTCGAAGGTTAATTGGTGGCAAAGCAGAGGAGTGATAGAACCCAAGTGCAGGGTGAAACTTTTCAGGGAATCTAGGTATGTAAACACGACATGTGGGTGCTAAGGGATTAGTGCTTCTGCCGACTAAGTTGCAAAAAACCGGTTAGCGGGCTGGACTCTTACGTGAGCGAGTGTCAAAGACGTTACAGCGGGAGAAGGAAACTGAGAATGTAGAAAAGAGTGGCTTAGGGGCAGCTGCGTGCTGACTGGATGCGAAATGATTATTCAATAGAAGCGAGCTAAGAACATACATTGAAGAAAGTAGAGTGAACGGGCACAAATTAGGCATAAATTAAGGTTGCCGAAGACGTAACGACCTATGAGTTATAAACGCGGCGTCGCGCAAAGACAAAAGTCACTCTAAGGGGCTAAAGCAATAGTACCAAGTAATGCTGAACCAAGAAAATCCATTAAGAAAGCTAGATTCCTACAGAAGCAAGCGTCGAAGACGTACAGTGAGTGAGGGATAAATGAACACCTAGAAATGAGAGACTAAGGGACGTTTGTGTGCTGAACAGATCCGAGAGAACTGACGGCTGAAAAGCTAAGAGGTTAATTGAAGAAAGGGCAGCAAACGGGCGGAATGCAAGCATACTTTAATGTTGCTGAGGACGTCACAACTTATGCAACATAAGCGTAGCAGCCTGCAGATACTCAAACCCTCCTAGGGTGCTAAGGTACACTGCACCAAGAACACCCGCTGAGGCAGCTGGAATTCTACACGAGCAATTGTCGAATACTTTGCAAAGAGTAAGGGAAGACCGAACCTCTAGAAAGTATAGGTTATGGAGCGGCTGTGTGCTGACAACTTGACTTGTGTTTGCTCGCTAGAAGGTAGCAAAGGAGAGTTAATTTATCAAGGGCAGTGAGTGGGCAAAATGCAGGTGTACATTAATGTTGCTGAGGGTATCAGCGCACAAGGATTATTCCGTTTTATACGGGAAACTGTCAGCAGGGGCTCGGTGTTAGCAAAAGGTTAATGACGATTTATGCCAGTTTGTCAAAACCTTTGGAGCGTTGAGCTGAGCATTTTAAACAGCAATTAAACCAGCCGGAATTGTTCGATTCCTTACCGGTCGGTGATCGCCGTGCTCCCTAAGCGATCCCTTTTGATCCGCCCTCGCTCCGAAGTCAAATGTGAGATCGCACGGTAGAAGTCAAACAAAGCCGCGGGACCAGATGACCTTCATCTAGCGCTCTTCGAATTTGGGTGCCCTACGCTTGTTGCTGATGTACACGAATAATTGAGGAAACTGTGTGAGCATGAAACTGTCCAAATCGACTGGAGATGCTCCGTTATTGCTCTCATCTGGAAAGGGGGCTGGCGTACGGAATGCGGCAACCGTACAGGAATCAGTCTGATCCCCATCGCCGCCATTTTACTTGCCTCCATAATCCTTCACAGACGGACCGGCGCTCGTGAAAGCCAGGTTCGTGGAGAACAAGCCTGGTTTCGTCGGGGTTGTAGCTACACCGACCAGCACTTCACTGCGTCAAGTGTTGGAGCATCGGCATACATATTGGTGGACCATGTAGTCGTGTTCTTTGACATCAAATGTGCTTTCCATGCGGGTGATCGATCTGCTCTTTGGGACTGTCCACTCAAGAAAAGTGTGCCCGAGAAATATAAATATTATTCCAGCATTATATTGGCATAGCGGGGCAGAATGAGGGCTTACGGCAAGCAACCGCCGCCCTTCAATATCTCCAGTGGTGTTGTACAATGACGCTCGTTGTTACCTTTCCACTTCAACATCGTTATTGCTGAAGCCTTAGAGGTTGCCTTCACAGGATACCACTTAGAAGGTGTGGAGCTACTCCCAGGAGAACGGCTTCTTGATTTGGAGTGTGCAGACGATATTGCCCTCATCAATGACTGCTCCCAGACGTGCCAAGCTGCACCGGACAGATTAGCTTCAGCTGTCAGCCGCTTCGAGCTTAGCTTTGCAACGTCGAAGTACAAATCTTCCTTCACGACTAGCAGTGATTGCCTCCTGCGCTAAACTTTGGTGAGTATTAACTGGAAGTCGCTCAGAAATCCATCTACCTGGGAAGTTGTATTAGCGCCTTTGGAATCAAAGATGAGATCATAACTGGTATAGCAAAAGCTCGAAGTGCTTTCGTTAGTCTTGGTCAGCTATGTCACCGGCGCAATATCACTCTTCTGAAGGGTAGGGTGTACGATGCAGAGGTACGCTCGAACTTCCTGTACAGATGCGAAACCTGTCCGCTTAAATCAGTGGACCTAAAGTGGCTAGTTACGTTTGACCTTTGGTGCATTTGCAGTTTGACTCACGTCTGGTGGGAACACTGCGTGAGCAATGAACTTGTTCAACACATTGTTTACAGTACAGGAATAGGAACTTAACCGCCCAGCACCGTCATTTCATGTACCAAACTCCGGTGGTTTGGCCAAGTGTTAAGTATGCCAGCCCACCGGTTCCCTCGACATGCGTTGTTTGCTCGCCAGGGATGTGGATGAAAGAGGAGAAGAAGCGGTCAAGCGATGGCTTGGTCGAGAGGAATGAAGGCACTCACTCCGAAGCTGGCCTTGTTTGGAGCGCCATGTCTCCCTGGTTGGGGTCCAAAAGAGGATGGGCACGTTTGGCTAGATACATTTGCTGAGGTGGCTAGGAGCCGATCACAGTGACATGCCTGCTGTGGGTTTATTTGTATCTCCCCTTCACTTTTAGCCTTCCCTAACACCAAGATCTGCGTTCGTAGCCTAATATAATTTAACCTAATAAGCTTTTTGCTGCCTAGTAGCCGGTTGGTAAACTGCCAGAACCATTCCAACCCGTTGCTGTTGGCTCAGTTGGCATGTAACCTTTGCAATTATTTTTTCTTTTACGTATTGCGGCACAGTAGCTGAGATCCTCCGCACCTCTAGCTAACGTGTATAATGAGGGTGCTGGTGATGATATGGTTTACTGTGTAGGGGCCGTAGAATAGCGCCACGTTGACACCTGATACTGGCACGTAATTAATTAGATCCGTTGTACACTTCCCTCCAGCGAAGGAGTGTGAACATTAATCCGGGGAACGCGTATGCGATTAGAATTAACTATCAGTCAAGCGCGTAGTGTTTTTTCGTCAATAGATATTGTTGAACTTACATGTTGATCCTTAAGGAAAATGATACGAAATTGTTCTGCTTTCAGTATGGTAAGCAGTGTTAGCATATATATCTCTCAACAAGCTTCAAATGGATATTTTGTGCGCTCTGGAAAGGCGGATGCTTCGTGTTGTGGATCACCCCGAGCCTCAAGCAGATAGTCTAGGCGGCGAGCATACAGCTATTATTGAAGGATATGCGCAATGTTTATTTTACAGTACCATACACTGTGACTCATTTTGAACAGTCAATCCTTTGCTGCTACTCACCCGGGTTCATTAGGTAGCGTCGAGCATTTGTTCCCTGACGTTTGGACTTTCTCTTGCTCAGCCGAAATAAAGAAACGCTTTTTTCACACCCCAACCTCATCTTCATAAGTTTATTCGGTGTTTGCGCTGATTGGTTATTCATCCGTCTCCTATAGCTGTTTTGCCCGATCAGCCTAACATCTGTCACCATGAAATGTGTACTAAGCTCGCAATTTGGACGTGTGATATTCAGCCACGTTTAACTTTACTGAACCCTGTGACTTTCAAGTTTCGAAAGCCATGAAGACCATCCATTGCATCTACCATCAGTTTTGCTCCCCAGAATCTCGCAAATGGCTTTACAAAACACATGTATTGCCGTGTTTGGCATACTGTTCACTGGTACAGTCTAATCAGCGGAAATCTGACCAGTATCCTCTTGAGAAGGTCTAGAGAAGCTTTAAGGAAAAGCTACGTGGAGATTCCTCAAGGTGGACATACAGAGAGGGATGTGATAAACTTGGATTTGACCTCTTTTGGTTTTGGATAATGAAGCTAAACCTATGTTTTCTTTACAGAAGCATAAACTGTCAAATTCGCAGTCTTGATAACGGTATTCACATACCTTTAAACAGCAGCTATCCAGGGTGGCGCAAAGAGGTAACGAGCATGATACCAAAATTTACTACGAGAATCCGAGAAAGTTTCTTTCTAACCCAATACTCAAAGATTGGCACAAACTTCCAAGTGATATCAGAACATGCTATACACTTGCCATTTTAAGCTTGCGATTAGTAAGCACTTAAGCGTCCAAATCGTGCTTAATATTTTCGGGACACCATAGTCCCTATATGACGCATTCGAAAACAGTAGCTATGGTGCCTGAAAATTTTTCGAAACGCTAGACATAACATTTCGCATAACAGCCCGTTCCATTACATCTCTCTCTGCCCAAACATTTGTCATGTGGTTGTGAAGAATTCCCATATCGTGGCGGGGAAAAATATAGAAGAACGGTTCTGATTACTCGGTGTTGCCTAATTTGCAGTTGCGTCCAGGTTTATTTCTGAAAATGTTTTACTGTGATGTAATGGAAAGGTTGTACCATTATTTGATCTGTTTCGTTTACGGAACAGCTTCTTGCACTGTCCAGGAATATACAATTTTATTTAATTTAATTTAAAAATTGTGTCCCCGATGCGCCAGCTGTCTGACTTTGTCCAGAAAAAAGAACGTGTTTGCCTTATCGCTTTCACCCCTATTTCGCTTTGTTTCCACGATGTAACAACCTGAGCGCTTTGTGGTTGTGTCGCTGATCGATTTGCACGGTTACTGGCTAGCCACCATCACAACCTTTCTATTTTTGCATGTTTGTATTTGATGCGTTGCAGTTCTTATGTGCGCTTCCATTGCAAACAACCTTTCCTGCTAGCAGTAAAGCAGCCAACACTTGCTCTGTTTGTTGTAGAACCTTATATTTTGGTAGCGACGTCCTGCTCCTGTGACTAACTGAAACCGAGCTGGATTTTATTCCATAGCAGCAAAACGCATTCCTTTCTTCGACATCATAAGTTGAAGATCATCAACCGTTCTCTTGACTTTGTTACCTCATTTCTTTCTATCCTTGATGGCTTGCATGGCCATTATCCTCTAGTCGTTAGCATTGAAATGGTGGATCTTTTAAGGTAACTGCGTGCTACATTGCATACTGCTCCTGTGCCGTGTTTCACAAAGATTGTATTGATAGGCGGTTCTGGAGCAGGTTGGGACGACACCGTTTGTCTTTGCATCAACGGTGTTATGCAGGCGTACTCCTCTCTCTAAGTCACGCTGCGTAATATATTGTAAGATCGTGCTTCGCTTGCGCAGCAGCTTTCACCGAACGTACATTAGTTGACTGGGTGCGCTCAGCGAAATGATTTCGCTGAACGTCAAAGTAATCATCGAATAAGTTGAGTATTTACGGGCGATCCAGTTCACCGTTATGATCACGGGAATTCCACGCTTCCACACTTCAGCGCCTGTAGCGTAACGAAACATGGCCAGCTGGTATCGCCTGGGATGTTCTTCTAACTGGATCAACTGCGTGAATTCCATCCCATTCGCTTTTCACGCTCTAGTTGTACGGCAAACCACTTTCTCTCATCGCCAGCGCGGTTGACAATGGAAGCAACGAATGCTGTTTAATGAGGACCGAAGCCTGACACGGTTGTACCTCTGCCCCCCAAAAGTACTACCGTTAAACCGCCTCAGTAGCTGATAAACTCCCGTGTGCCACTCGAACATTATTTGAGCAGCATGCAATATCATACATGGCAGAGAAACGTTTAGGTTTGCACACACGGGATACCCATTCAGAGGCTGTATTTTCAGCCCACAATTTAGCCTTGTTCAAAGCTCGTATGGACGGTGCACTAACCCTACTACATAATAGCACGTAACCGAACCAGCCACACGGATGGGATAGAAACAAAAATAAAACAACCCACCTCTATTTTTACTTGAAAATCACAACCAATTACGTTAGAAAATGCAAAACCCTAGGTGTGGACCACTCAGATGCGGAAAACTGCAACAGGCAGGTTGACACTTGGTGGTTGTTCACTATAATCTATTGCTATTATTGCCTCCATTTTGCGCACCGCTAACCAATCATCCAGTGGGAAATGTCAAGCTCCGGACTTTTGCCTATGCAATTGCCCATAGATGATCCAGTGTTCTTTTGCAACAGACTAACAAGCACATGCACACGTGTCTCAGCGTTTGGTGGGTAAGAATCTGATGTCAAGAGAAACCACGTCCTCGGTGTCAACCGCGATGGCCGACACTAACTGATAAGAAGAAGCGGTGCGCTGGTGCGATCTAACCTCTGCACATGCATTGCTCGGCTTGCCGAATGCTTCTGATGTTTTGATTACTGTCCGGTTCACTGACGATAAAGTCTGCTAGCTCCGCCGCAAGATTCTGCGAAGTTTTCACAGTCGCTTTAGTCTGGCAGCAGCATGAACCAGAGACTAAGCAAAACAGTTGGAAACGTCTCGGACGACGGTCAAAGTTAAAGGAAGGATTTCAGGACTGGTGGGTGTATCGCAACCCATCAGAACCTCGTCGCTAGGGACAGCAAGCGCCCTTATAATCAAGTTTGTCTTGTGATTAATAATTTGTACGCTGACTGATTTGACCGGTACATAGCTCCTAGAACTAACCATTGTGGACCGCACTGTATACCGCCAGATTTGTCGGTTGCTCAGGCAGTTCAGTTACATCTAAACCAGATGTACTATTCTCGTGGCCCCAAACTCAGGAAATACAACGGCGTCAGTGTTCTGCTTTGTCGACAATGTACAAAAACAGTAAAACTGGGATACAATAACTAACAATGAACGTAAGCCGGAAAACCTGCCAG
Organism: Dicrocoelium dendriticum; assembly: GCA_944474145.2. Taxonomy (NCBI): domain Eukaryota; kingdom Metazoa; phylum Platyhelminthes; class Trematoda; order Plagiorchiida; family Dicrocoeliidae; genus Dicrocoelium; species Dicrocoelium dendriticum. The sequence goes on along the minus strand of OX104060.1, from coordinate 27,547,239 downwards.
CGCCAAGCTTAATGGAGTAAAAAGACTGAAACATCGGTTAGCAAATCAAAGCCAAAGAACAGCCACAGGCTGACAAAGAACAACCTTTACGTCAGGGTAAAATTTGGCCCGCATAATTAGCGCTCAAATCATCAGTCGATCAAAGAAAAGTTTACCGGTGCGGAATTTTACAAACGGGGTTAAAAGTTAATTTAGCCACAAGAGAACATGGCCTCAAAAATTTAAGTTCCAGTTTAAGGGGTACTGAACCGATAAGCTTAACCCGTGTGTTTTCCTTCCTGCGGCTCGTCGAAGCAAGGGTTGACGGAGGACCTCGAAAGACAGATAGACATAAAACAAAGCTTGCACCACTAGTTCTTCAGCTAATCTTTGTCCACGTGCGTCGCTTTGTCCAGGAGCAAAAATTTACACGTTTGTACTCTATCCTAGCAGTCCCCGTATGCCGGTTGCATGAACTAAGTTACCGATACCGTAAAAGCATGTGCAAAACAACAGCAAGAGAGACAAACAAGTGGAATCATTTAAGTTGAATCATTCTGTCACTCGCCGTGCTGGTCGGAATTTTTTCGTTGCTCCTGACTTTTCAAGTTTTCTGATTCAAATTTCTTCGCACATCGGCCTGGGTACACTCATTCAATCGGGCTCGATCAGGTCTACCCATTGCGCAAACTTTCTTGAGGGTACTATCAACGGATCAACATCGAAAGCCGGTTTTCAATTTTGGCTGTGTTTCAGCACAGTCGTTCGTCTACGAGTGCACTGATTTTCTGCCTTCATCAAGGTTTTTGGAGTTATCGGAAAGCTTATTGCTAGGTCTACTTCAAGAGACCTAAACCACCCCTGTTGGTAGCTGCATAAGGCATCTAGAAGCAATTATATCTTCGTACACTGCCTTGGTTGGCCAAGAGCTCTCACACCGCTTTGTGAATCGCGCTCTATCGAACGCACGCAAATCTCTTTGTTTGGCTGGATTTGTGCGTGTGCGCCTGTTGGAACTTGCGGCATAACGCGACGCGGCGCGCCACGGAGTTAACCTCAGGGCTACCTGTGCACGGAGCGGTCGATTATTGAAGGACAATCTACCCTCGGCGGACCTTGGACAGCTGAGCACTCTTACAATCGGTTGGTTTGTATCGATCATGGCACCTGAAACCGTGGCCTGTTTGTACCCGTGTGATTCTCGTGCACTTGAGATAGGTCGTATAAGCCCTAAACTCCTAGTCTCTTTCCTCGGCGGTTTGTCGATAACTGTTTGATTCCTCTTGATCACTGTAACAAAATCGGTGAAATTTGTCCCCTATTTTCTTATCCTTGTCCACATAAAATAGTTTTCACAAGCCCTCAGATATTATCATTCACATAAAGAAAACTATTTTTGAGCAATTTTTATTAAATCAAGTGGTGATGTACGTTAACGGGGCGTTTGATATTGCTTATTTCCAACAATTTAATATATTCGATGCGACTTCGGCTAATTCACATCGTAATCGTGTTCCAAGTTTATTCGGTCACTTGCTTTGGTGTGTGATCCCTGATCAAACGTAAACAGGCGTCAGTGACTTCCCAAGTTCGTCCTGGATGACATTTTTCCAACACCCCTCTGTACCGATATGTCCTGAACACTACTCGCCTTGTAAACATTCGCTCCTGATCGGCCAATTTATGCTCCCTCCTTAGTGTTAACTGTGTAATTCGACTCGGCGAACGACTGCCTGGCTCAAAAGAACAACGACCAATGCGCAAGCCGATAGAAGCGCCATCTAGCTGTGCTGCTTTGCAGGCTTGTGTTCGTATTTTAGGTAATACAGTTTATTACGAAAATTGTCTAATTGACTACTAATGATTCGTCACTGATAGCTAATTAAAAGTTTTTCGATATAGAGGATTTTGTTAATAACTTCGTTTAGCGGCAGAATGATGACCCAATCCTCGTACTTATATTTATTCCCCGTAAAATCTCATTTCACCGCATTGAGGGTAATTACTCCCGAGTTGAGAACTACTGCGGTACTGGTTCGTTGCGGATTTACCTGTCTCTCATTTGTCAGTGCCGGTCCCGATACCAAACGAACATGAACGCTGGTGAAGACCATTGCACGAATTTCTCCATCTCTTCCAAGACTTTGCGTATCACCCACCTCAAGCCTAAGCATCGAACTACGTTCATCGTCTCAGTGGTACTGACGTTGTGCTCCAGTAACTTGTTATTCAGTGGTTTGTTTTATACTGCCTGGAGGAGACAAGTCGTCACTGTTTATGCCAAGCGTCATAGTGGTTGTTTTTTTATTTTGCATTCTGCAGTATATCTGTATCTCGCTGTTTTAATGTCTTGTACTGCGGCACAATTACCCTTTGCTAACGTGTAATGATAATATAATGCCCCTAAGCTACTACCGTGAGTGTTCGCGCTGACTCCATATGCATATTGGGCGTAAGCAGCGGGAACCGATAAGGTTAGCCGCACAGTACGTTCTCTCCATTAATCGAAGTAGCGTCCCATGACACAGTCTACCTTTAACTCAGTTGATACGAGCTGCTTGTGATATTTTTGGTTTTGAAAACCAAGATTAAGGAATAATCCCCTTGCGTTCTAATATCACTAGGTCTTGTCTAAATCAGTAACAATAATGACATCGGACTTTGGCCGCACTCTTGTAAGCGAGCTCACTAAGTGCGCTACAGCAACTCAGTTTGCGGATGCGCTCATCATTGGTTCCCATATCCTTGTTAGTCGTGGCAAATGTTCCTGATTATGCGCGCTTCACTTTGTGCAGTGAACGGTCTTAGCATCCTGCTTCCATTCGTAGTGCTTAAACACTGGGCGTCTGCTTCTCTCATATGCCAGTGGCCTGAAATTCAATAAAACACATCTGAAACTAATCGCATATTCTAACTGAGAGTCGAACTGATAATCCTTGTAATAAACTTCGGGGCTTGTGGCTATTAAGTGGTCACGTGAACGCCCCGAGAGATGTTCTATCTCCACCATGATCTTTTCGGACGGTTATTGTCCAAGGCAATTTCACTTACTGAAACTTGCCACTGACGGCTTGGCCTTAGCCTATTAGCAATCACTTGGCGGGAAGATAGACTCGCATGGGTTGCGCACCATTTAAAATCGATCTCTGACGTCCTGTCGCTCAAATGCCACTGTTTAGTCTTTCGAAAGGAACAAAAGATTAATCGCACCAAATCGTCGCTAAGTTCTCATGCGGATGTACTACCCTTGCTGTCGCGGAGGCTGTAGCTAAACTTGAATGCCAGCTTCTGCCATATTCATTGCTTCTTACAGCCGGCCTCAGCACTAGCCTTAACGCTCTTCTTGATCACGACCAATTCCCATAATGGTTATGATTTGTTTGGTACAAGGCAGTTTCCATATCTTCCCAGAATGAGTACTTCGCTGTTTATCTACAGTGCTTGTGAATGGCAAACCACGTAATATAGCACTTTTTGCCACGCCCACCATTACCTTTTTTACTGAACATTATGACCTTGGAATCAATCTTACAGCACTATCGCCATGAGTGACCTGTGTGAGAAACAGGCTTTTATCGATTGCGGCGTGAGTCCTACATAACCTATTTTTCCTTACACCTAAGGTTTTCTCGCTGGAAGCCAGTGCCCGCCTTGGATCTCTGGAGGTTCATATGAGCGCTATCAAACACCTGGCGTTCGCACCGACTCTCCCGGGCAACCGGATCCCCCATATAGTGAGTACGTGTGAAGACGGTGGAATGGGTATATGGCGCCAAGTATCCAGTGATTCGTGGGAATGCATCCGGTTTTTGCGAAAACACAAAGGCGCTGTTCTGAGTGTGACCATCCATCCTTCCAGCCGGTGTGCCTTTACGATTGGAGAGGACAAAACTTTCAGAATTTGGAACCTGATGCGCGGACGAGAAGCCCATGTGACACATCTGAAACGAGTCGATTCCACTGTTCATACTGCTATAATATCTCCCAGTGGAAAACGACTGTTGCTGCTTCGACCGGATCGAGCCGATCTCATCGACATGCACGAGTGTGATAACCACTGTTTGGGGAGAATATCTTTACCGTGTCCATGGACCAGCCCCTGTTTTTTCAACGAAGATGACATCGACTCTCAAGACAAAGGTGGCGCGGCAACAGACATGTTTGTACACCTTGTCTCCGGATGTGGTTGTAACCTACAGGCTTTTCGATGTCTTATCAGCCCCCAGGAGTCTCGGACACAAGGTGAGATTGAAAGCTTTGGAAGCATCAGACTCCCTGGCAAGCGAATAAAGGCAATTGTCGTGGCCTCCTGGTTGGACTCACACGCACGCTCTCGACTGATTGTCACCGCTGCAACAGATGCCAGCGGTAGCTACATACGAGGTCACGCAGTCAATATGGATGTTCCACTTGATTATGGGCATTCGGTCATCCCCGTGTTCACTTACGACGTAGCGAACGTTCGAGTTACCGCTGTTTCGGCAGCGTGGACAAATGCTGAATGTTGCGATGAAACAGAATGACAGTAATGACATATTTCCAGAAGCCCGAATGTTTTTTTGGTAGTAAAACTGATAGATCACCGGGGATCACTATGCGGACAGATTGTGGCGCGCAGTACCACTCTGGATTGCGTATTACTTCGAAGCACAAACTTCGGTTAATTCGACGATTGGTCTCGTATGTGAAGCATATTGACACTGTGCATCGCAATCCTTTCACATGACAAGTGCTTGAAAGTGACCCACCGTAGGTTGTTGTGAAAAGCTCTATAGGCCGGTCGGTAGCAACAATGCTTCGGCTGGCAATCCCTGTATCCCAGGTTTGAGTCGTAGTTCTGCTATCTTTGCCTGAGAAACAAGTACGAAGCGCAGTATTGCGAGGGGGAAATTAAGCGGCTTTTTATCCACGTTATCAGAAACGTATCAGGTACACTGATGCTAGATCGTAGTGCATCCGCTAGAAGTATGTGGAATGGGGTGCCGCCGTGGCGCTTACATCTAGACGGCAGCGACGGCATGAAACCGGAATGCAAAAGTTGCAAGCCAAACGGCTAGACCACTAAACCAGGATGAGCATAAAAGCAGTTAGCGAGAGTGTGGCTCGAGTTCGAAGTTGAACTGCCCAGTTTTTAAAGCATTACCGCGTAGGGGGAATGGATTTTTTCTAGATCGACTGAGAAGAGGCAGGTAAATATTGGACGCTCTAACGCAACCAAAATCACGTTTTCTTAAATTTCGTTTATATATATATATATATATATATATATATATATATATATATATATATATATATATATATATATATATATATATAGAGAGAGAGAGAGAGAGAGAGAGAGAGAACAGAATGTACTCGGCATTGGAATCATGGAGGTATAGGAACTGGAATAAGCAGAAAGCAAGTTTTTATCTAGTTATCCACTCGCATTATTTAAATTTTCATAGCTTGTTTTCTTAGGGGATGGAGAGAGCACCAACAACATGCCCACCACCGGTGTCGGTCTGAAACCAGAGGCACTCTATCTCTGGGACCCCAACCAGGGAGTCGATAACAACCGACCGAAGCCAACTGTTTCGTCAGCTTTCTCATGCCGCTTCTCCAAGTCGTAGGCTGTTTACCGTGACGGTATGTTGTCTACACAAGGTGTAGGCGCCTTGACCCTGAATGTTTGCTTAGGGCATTAGGGTTTTCAGGTAAGTCCTCCTTCTCTCCCTCTTCTTATTCTTTATTGCATAGATCCTCATGGTTGTATGGCAGCGAAGCATCAGTTCAAATGGCTGATGTACTGCTGTTGATGATGATGGGGCTGTCTACCGTGCCTCCTCCCCCAGTTCTGCCCAGCAACCGCAAACAATTCACGACGCGGAAGTCGCTGAGCGGGCAAGTCGCCGCAATTGACGCAGCGAGACGAGCTCTTCGAGCGAGTTGCTGCCTCCACCCAAGACACTCTAACTTCCACATTGCTTACGCGGTGCAGCCACCCCACAAGTGCATTTGGCTGCACGCAGCGGTACTCCAAGACAGTACAAGACGATACAAAATGGCTGTCTTGTATCCGTGCAACAGTACAGCGCGGACATTCCTCAATAAATCCGCCCTTTCACAGAGTCGGATGTCATGGTGACACAATGGCATTGATATGTTGGAAGGCGTATTTTGAACTAAATGACAATCCTTAGTGTGCTGGTTTTCAGATCGCCACATCACAATGAAATCATTTCGCAGTTTGTCAAAACCAAACGCGAGAAATACGCCACCCTCATAGTTATGTCAAAAGCTCATTAAAACTTTGGAAGAACCACCGCCTAAATGTTATCTGACGGGTCTCGCTGTCACGCACTTGATGGACCCACGGACTTCGGTAAAGCGTAGTGGCCAGAATTACCGTTTTCAGTATCATCGGCACGGCTTTACCATGTCCTTGATTTGTACGGTAACACAGATCGTACTGCGTTTGACCAACTGTTGATTTTCTTGCCGTCTCCGCAAGTGGCTACGGTTTTTAATCGTAATAAGAGCTTTACCGCTCCACGGAGATCGGCGAACTAATCGGTTACCCCAAGCGGCTGTGTTCTTTGATCGTAGTGGCTAGGAGTTACGGGCTAATCGACCGTCGGATGTGAAGAAAAGGTGCATGTAGATGGTTTAGACGTGATATATTTATTAGAATCATACGCTCAGGGAAATGTAACTGTTGTATTTGGCAATGTTGCGTTTCAGTATATCTGAGCAAGGACCCATGACACGTTCAAAGCGCTTGCGATCCAATTTCACACATCGAAGAGGGCCTTGAGCCACCACTGTTGCAGCACGTGGACGATCTAGAAGCAGGGATATTTCGCCTGTGGGACAAACAAAACCAGTCATAAAGAATCAGCGAAGGTTGTTTGATGCTTCAAGTTCCTCGCATGAACGAGACACTGAAGACATAAATGCCATAAGGTTGCATCATTAAGTACTATCTGAGTAGCGGTTAGTGGCTTCATGTCGGTTAGAATGTTAATGCATATAGACACAAACAGTACCACGAGAGCTTTCGTACAGTAACAAGCCGTTTTTACACACATAGTTCCAAGTTTCTAGTTCAGAATTATTGTACCAACAATCTTGATTAATATGACGGTTTTATTTCGGTTCGTAACCGTAAGTGCCAAATCGAAATCCGTATAGATGACTGGTGGTCATTGAGATCGGTAGCTTGCTCGTAGTTTTGTTCCAGACACTGATCTGTACATTCTGTATAACCGCTTCCGCAGCTACCGACGAAATGGTGAATGCAGTGGGCTGCGGCAGAGATACGTTGAGCAATCTCGGTCAGCCTTCTGACCGTCCAAGGAAGACGGTTCGAATGTGACTTGAATTGCAGTGGCTACATGTGTAGTTTGTATTATCACTATGGCAAGTAGATGGGCGTTTTTAATGCTGTAGCGACCCGTCTTTCATTGGATGAGTACAATCCAGTGAACACTCACAAGGATCCATGTACTCCTAACGTTTGTGTAACGAGCAACAATTTAGGCCGTACATATTCAGCGATAGTTATCTCATGAGCAGCTGTCGCAAGCAAAGCGAGCACCTAGGTGTAATCACCGACAGGTCATCAACATATTGCTTATATGCACCCATATACAGAAGTGCGATAACCAGCGCGATTCGGTCATTGCTATATAAAATATATGCTGATAGGAAATCAGGTAAATTTTTCCGTGCACAGTAGCAAATTTTCACGACACACCATGGCGATGCTAAATTCTATTGTTTCAGTAGGAAGTTGGTTGGTGGTGGTGACAGACCAGCTAATTCTCAGAAACCAGAGCGCGATCGTTAGTGGCAACGAAGCGCCAGTACTAAGTACCAGCGTACTGCATATGCCCTTTTTTCTTTAAAAAGTTGCCACAACTATAGAACATGTTACCTCGCCAGCGACAATCGCTTTTCACAAAGGCTCAATCAATTCAGTGACGTCCGGTATTGTGCACGTGGCTCTCATTTGTCTCACCGATGCAAGTAGATCAAGCAGCCAAGATGCATGCATGGGATCGGCATTGTGAGCATTTATTACGCGGATGCCCATCGGGTCTTACATTGTTGCTGCTATCATGTCATGGTGAAGGAATAGTTCAATCCATCAGTCAGTCTTTTGGGATTGTGTAACATTGGTCTTGCTCTTACGCTTCTGAAAGCTGACGGTCTTGTTGGATATCCTTCCGCCTTGTCTTTGTGGTTAGATTTATCTACCTTAACAACCGGAGCGGTAACGAAGGTGCTGGGCTCATCGGATACCAGAAACGCAGAACTGGTCGACCAACACTGGGTATTCAGGATTATTCACCGCAGTGGAAATGATAGGGTAGTCAATTTTATCGACTGGTAACGTACTACGCTCTGCTTGTAACTAATCGTCACACTCTAACATCCTTCAGATCCGTGATCTTTGTCTCCATTTCGCAGATTTGTAGTTGTCTGTACCCATATGTGCCATCTTTATGGAGGATATCAAGCTGCTGACGTTGTCACATGGGCGCTTACTGCATTACTGCCATGAAGGTGACCACACAGCATTGGGTGGCACCATCTTATTCCGTTGTATCCAGGAATTGATTAAACTGAGTTATAACGTCCATGCCAACGAAACGGCAAAAACAACTCACCAAAATAATCGGAAGGTCGTAACTTTCCAACCTCGACGGGCTCCATTGACTCTGTTGGCTGTTGCAGCACTTTGGCTGTTCCCTACAGATATAAAGTAACAAAAATCGATCGGTTACTGAAAGAGAGTAATACGTGAGAAGAACCCATGCAGGCGAATGTATAGCGTACAGGATGTTCCGTTTTGATAGACGATCTTTCCGGAGAATAGGTAGCATGTGCCTTCGACTAAATGAGACCGGGTGCAGATATTGTGTTGTAGGTGCTATCATAAGACCTGGAGTAGCACCGCTTGTCTATGGCTAGAAATTCCAAGCTAGGCTGGGTGTGTCTCATACATGGTATCAACCCACTATTCTGGTGTTTGTATCGCATGTAGGGGAGATTAATCGATGTGGTTTGATGAACTGAAAATGGGACGATGTAGTGTTGCAACGAATGAGTAGGATTATCTTGGTTTTAAGTTGCAAGTGGAGCAGTAAGCGACACAACAATTTTTTGGATGTAAACCTAGAGAGGAATACAGACGGTACGCTCACCCGATCCGTGTATTGCAAGCCCACTTGGACAGGACAGTACCGTAAAATAAGGTAAGATTGGTCTTATGGGGTAACTTTGGGCCAACATGAAAAAAATTACTATAAAATGCCACTTATTTTTATTATTTTGTGTGGTAAAATTGGTTTTGTATTGAAAATTTATTCTTCATTTATTCGAAAACATTTTATGCTGAACTGGAAAATTCAGTCCTGAGGATACTCGTTGTGAAGATGGCCTGTTTTATGACGAATGTTTAACATACGGTGTACTTTCAACTGTGAATCAGGTTTCTAAGAGAGTGTAAGTATAACCAGCTGTGTTGTCGCTTTGTCTATAAGTAAAAGTATGCGTATTTGATGTTATCCAAAACACTTGTATCATGCATTTGTTATTTTCTTGGTGGCCAACGTTACCCCAATAAGATTTTTTATTTTAGAGTAACTTTGGCCACCTGGCCCAAGTAACCCTATTAAGTAAACAATGCTAGAATACGGTGCTTAATGTGCAAGTTCAAATAAAATATAACTAGTGGTAACTATGTAATATAAATAACGATAATTACGGTAATAAGTCATTATTTAGGACACTTGGACGGAGGATGGTCCACCAGACACAGGATATAACAGGTCAAGCTCAGGCTGGTTTGACAAAACTTGCTTTTCGGACTGGTTTCAGCAAGTAACACTACTTCTCTTTCGCAGAAAAACTGACCGTTGTGTCCTTTTGGGTGACACACTCAGTCCACATTTCCTCTTGACATAGTCAGACTCTGCAATAAAAACAATATAGCTTTTTGTTGCCTCCCACTTCTGCCAGCCCCTAGGTGTAGCATTCTTTCGGCCTCTGACAACCCAGTGGAGGACTATCCTGACAAAATATAACACTCCAGTGGCAAAAAGGCCCGAAACATCCAGAAAGATGGGTTTCCGGGCTGCTCAATCAGCTTCTACATACGCAGAAAAATCGCGATTGGAATTTAGAAAAACTGGCATGTACACAATAAATCCCCAGTCTGTCCTGAACAGAATTCCAGAGGAAAATGAAGAAGATGCAGATGCCATCAGCACCTCCGTTTCAGAGGTATTCAAGCAACAACTGAAAGAAATGTGCTTTGCAACTGGTAGAAATTTATCACAACGCAAAATAGCTCTGAACGTTTAGCCTGAGAAAAGTGTCTTGGGTTTAACCGAGGAGCTTGTTATCGGAAGCGAGCATGTGCTGAACCAGAAAGTGACTGGATTGCCAACGTTTATCTAAGAGAAGCTGATTAAATGTCCTCCGTCAGTGATATCAGTGACAACCGTATAGAAATCTTTCCTGATTGTGATGACGAGTTTGTTCGACCGTCAAAGAAGGCCTGTCGAACTCGATAAAAACATTTCACAGGCATTCGCTTAAGCATTTAATAATGTTATAGATGCATTTTGCAATCTTTTTTTACATATAAACAGTGGTCTTATTTACCCTTGCGTTACACAACATTGGTTCTGTGTATGTGTTGTCTTCATGGTCAAAGTATCCCCGTTAAGGGGTAACGTTGGCCATAGTACATATTTTAAAACAACTCCCTTAAGGATATAGAACTGCATCAGTTAACATTCTTTTTACAGCATTATTACACTATGGCTCAGGAACAGATCCCTTGATAATTTTATCAAAAGCATGGATAAGTGTGTGGTACATTTCAAACCAAAAACAGTAGACCTAAGCTACCCGATCTTACGGTACCTAGACTTGAACAGTTCTTGTCCTATAGACGAGCACTGGTTCGCAGCGTTTTCGCCAGCTCGTAAGATTTGCTCTTAATATACTATTAGTAGTGAGCTGGGGCAAGTATCCTCGAAATTACATGAAAATGGATACCCTAAGAGATTTGTCGCACGATATGCAAACGCAGAAAGCAAGGAAAAACGACTGACTGGCGTCCCCAAAACAAAGTGTTTATTGCACTACCGTCTCCGCCAGATGATAAAGAAGTGTTATTATGTGCCCGAACTTCTGCTATTGCACCAAATAAGAAAGTTGCTATGTAAATCCAACCTTGACAAATCATATCATCTAGTTACCGCCTCATGTGGTTACCTCTTTCATTGTACTTGTGGTAGCAAGTACGTGGGTCTAACTGAGTGAAGGCTGTCAGTCAGGATTTCAGAGCACATGACACGTAATATGGTCGCGAACAGTCCCAAACTACCGGCAAGTTCCATTGCCCAACATATACTAGACGGCATCGTGTGTCGAAATCCCCGCGAACCGTTCAGGATAATTAACCGGCAGAGCAATCCTCGCCTGCTTCAGTTTGCTGAAGCTTCAGCAATTCGACGGCCGAAACCTAATTTATACAAACAGATTGAGTAACCTCACCTTGCATTCGCAATTTTGTTGATGGTCGTTTCAAATTTACACCATTTTCGCCTTTAAAAATTGGACATTTTGTAACAAAAAAATGGCCGCTTTGCAAAATACTTCGGACACGAGATTTTAAGCGGAAATCAGCAATTCGCTTGCAAGAAATGAGGAATAAGGCAAGGAATAATGCAACCGAATTGTGTAACCAGCGGGTGCCACTGCAAACTCTTCTCTTGATCGTGAACCTCAATCGCCTCGATCAAAGGCGGTGACTGAGTATCCCCCTATCTCCCATCTGTCTTCTCGTAGTTTATATGCTTCCGACTTTACACATGGACCTGTGTAGCTAGGTGACTATTGGAAAGTCAGACTACCCAATCGCGTAGTCTATCACGGCTTAAACAAATGTTACCTAGCATTGGAGGGTCGTTGTGAAGCACTCGTTTTGAGAATGGATTACGATGCGCCATCTCAATGTGGACCGCGATTCCCACTGAATTAAACCTTGGCCAATTCGATCACTTGGACCGTAACTGATGAAGCAGATAGGCGGCGATCCAGTTGTCCCCTGTCACTCTATGGGCCTTCGCGTATTTTGTGTGGGCCAACCTATTCAGCTGCTCGACTATTGGATCAGTGCAGGCTATCATGACTCCATCAAACACAGCATAGCTTTATTGGCCTACTGCTGCAAGTCGTTATCAAAGAAAGGGGATTAAAACGACTGGACGATGTTCAGACCACATTGTGCTCGCGCGAATGCAACGGGACTGTGCAAGCAGTGGGCGATTGTGCAAGCCTTCCTCTCGATCATTGGCGTTGTTCACCTCGAGCAAAGCCGGCGACCCAGTTGTCCCGTGTCGCTCTATGTGCTTTCGCGTATTTCCTGTGGGTGTTTGGGCGAACCTATGCAGTGCAATCACTGAAACACTTGGCTATTATGGATTCCCCAAACCAGTCTAGCTTCATTGGTTTTTCAGCTGTAGCTTGTTATCAATTCAGGGGAGTAAGTGGACTGTGCGATATTCCGGCTACATTGCGCTTACGCGAACACAACGTAACTGCATCAGCAGTGGGCGATTGTGCGATGCTTCCTCTTGATCATGAGCGTCAACTGTCTCGATAAGAACCGGTGGTCCAGTGTTCCCCTGTTGCTCCACGGGACTTCGCGTATCTTATGTGGGTGAACCTATTCCGCTGCTCGAATATTGGAACAGCGTAAGCCATGATGAATCCATCAAAACAAGCCTAATTTTGCGGGCCTAAAGTTTCGGTTTGTTATCAGGGCAGAGGAGTAAGACGACTGGACAATGTTCCCACTGCATGTTGGTCTTGCGAATCCAACGGGACTGTGCAGACAATGGTTTACTTGATCACTGGCTTCGTTTACCTCAATCGAAGCGGGTGACACATTTTGTCCTGTTACCCTATGGGCATCCGCGTATTTCCTGTGGGTGTGCGCAGGGGATCAAATGCAGCCACTGAATTACTGGAACAGTGTAGGCTATCGTGACTCCACCACACACACTCGATAGCTATTGGCCTACCAGTCTAGCTTTATCAGCCTGCCGTTCGTTATCGAGTGCAGGAGAGTAAGACAAGTGCAAGATTTTCCGGCCACATTTTGCTCATGCGAATGCAACAGAACTGTGCGACTAATAGGTATTGGTGCCAGCCATCTTGAGCATATTCGTCTTTCACCTCCATCGAAGCCGGTGACACATATGGTCTTGCACCCTATAGGCATCCGCGTATTTTATGTGGGTGTGTGGGCGAACCTACTCAGCTACTTGATTATTGGATCAGTGGAGGCTATCATGACTCCACCGGACCCAGCATCGCTTTATTAGCCTTGTGCTGCACAAAACGACCAAAATGAGCGACGAACGACAATCACCCACTGGTTACGCAGTTCTGTTGCATTCGCATGAGCAAAATGTGGCCTGCACATTGTCTAGTCGCCTTACACACAACCGACTTGTTAAGCATTCCACAGGACTTGTTAAGCATTGCATGCTTATCTGTAATACACCATTGCTCCACTGTTCGTTAATAACAAACTGCAGTAATGGGCCATTTAAACCAGACTAAGTTCGGTGGAGTCATGATAGCCTACACTGCTCGAATAGTCCTGTAGCTGCATAGGTTCGCCCAAACACCCACAGGAAATACGCGAAAGCACATAGAGCGACACGGGACAACTGGACCGCAGGCTTTGCTCGAGGTGAATAACGCCAATGATCGAGAGAAGGGCTTGCACAGTCCCGTTGCATTAGCGTGAGCACAACTGTGGTCTGAACATCGTCCAATTGTCTTAATCCCCTTTCGAATTGCAGCAGGCATCTGTTCGTCGTGGACGTTGACTGCTTTGTGTCTGTCATCCGCATAGATGACAGGTATCTGCTTGACCCTTGGGTCAGAAAGTCTTGTCATATTCGCTACTTGCGTTAGCAAGCAGTGGGTACGATCTTTATGTTGCAAACCAGGGTGGAGCCTGTCGCTTGTTCCTTTGTGTCACAGAATTGGAGCACGGCTCACCTTTTTTGAGAGGTTTGAATGCGAATCCGGCTTTCACGTTGTAAAGCCCGATCATTTATTTATCTTCGCAAGCCACACACACGACGATTTGTGTTGGTCATTTTCTCCTAGTTCAACTGATCTCATTAGTTTGTGGCGGCGCTTCTGAGGAAGTCAACTGACGATTTATGTAACTGAAAGCAAACTCAGCTATATCCATTTTTATGAAAAATGGGACCGTGCATTCTCTGGAAAAATTCACCTCTGTGATAATAAAAAAGTCTTCGCCAGGCTCCCCTTGCTTGACAACCACTTCACCATCTTCAAAGCGCACCGGTTCCAGAGCATCGGCAACCGTCAATCGTTCCCACTGATCGAGGTTATCTACAATGCAGGAAATGGGGTACTGGATGTAAGGTGCACGACGAGGAGGCATTCATGCACCACAAACAGAACGTTTTAATCAATCGATCTCATAAGGATATCTGATATGGCACGGGTAGGTACTCCCAATAAGTCACCTTATGGTAAAAAAAGCTCTAAGTCTTAGAGAACGCCTTGGAAAACAAATCTGCATGTCGGTGCCCTACTAGTGAGGCGATTCGTTTCCCTAAGTATCCGACAACTTGAAACACTGACCTGCTTCCTCTTACAACTATCGACGGAGTTCAAGAGGCAGCAACGGCGTAAGCCTCATCGAAGATTACAAGCTTTAAAAAAAAACAAATGTTGCGCCTCAAATGTGACAAGAGCGTAACAATGACTTTTTACATCTCATCATGTGTACCATGCACTGACGGTAGCAGGCACGGCGACCGAAAAAGGTAAACATCCAGTATTTGCAAACGACCGACTCTTTGGGCAACTACCGATAAGAAGTGGCGAGGTGCGCTAATGTCGGTCTTACAAACATCGGCAATCCCTGTGTGTATCCGAGCAATAATCACCTCCTAGGAGGATGTAGATCCGGTCAGTTTCTTCGATAGTATCCTACGGCCCAGCAACACCGGGACACTTCGGATGTAGTCCCAGTGATGGTGATGGTTGGTATTTAGTTCAGTACATACCGAAGTCCGAACTGACCTTGCATATCATAGTGCACATCGGTTGTTACAAAATTCAGGCATGGGTTAACCGTTGTGCCAGTTAATGCTCATGGAGCTCAGTGGTCTAGTGTTCAAGATGTTGGCCGATAACGTCCAGAGTCTCGCGGCCATCTCTACTTGAAAAGTCAAAATGAGGACAAAACTGGCCGCGGAGTGCGAGAACCACCGTTCAATACCTTCAGAGAATAAGAATGAATGTGATTGTGGACATACCAAGTATAGGCACTCGGCACAGAAACTCTTGGTACATCTTCCTGCGCCGGATTGTGCTTCCCATCAAAATACGCCGATACGAGTCTCGATCAATTCCCCAAAGTTTTACTTCCGTCTTGGCTTTCACTGTCGCGGCTCTCGGAGTCCCGTAAATCAGAGCGAGCTCCCCGAAGCTGCCACCTTCTCCAATGGTGCTGCTGTGTTCGTTGTTGATGTAGATCTGCAGGCCGAAAGCGCGCTATTAAATTTGGCGTTGGGGCCGACACACATGAAGTAGGTACTGTCAAAGCGTGCAGACGACACGATGAAATGATACCTCTGAAAATACACAGTAGACTGACAACCGCAATTAATAGGGTTACATCAATGCGTTTTCTTACATTTTTGAACCGGCAAAATGTAAAATGTTTGTGTTCGAGTGCAGCAACTATGGCGTCTTCTAAGATGGAAACCGATGCAGGCGGAGCGTTGGGGAAGGGGACGACCAAGTTCGCGAGCTCAGAACAATCGACTTCTACTACTTAGTGCATGTATGGTAAAAACAACTTCGAGTAGTGGGAGGAAGGCGCACTTTATCCGAAAACTCCATGATACCAACATATGCTTAGTGCTTACAAAAGGACTTGGAATATGTCACTTTCAATCCGAGGAAACGGGAGTCGATGTTGCATCTTGAGATACAGAAACCAGCCGAATATACGACAAGTATAATTTTGGCACTTATATTAATAACACAAAACGACCGTGATAGTGGGGGTACCCATCGAGCAATGTGTCACACGTTGCCAATAGACTATTGGCGATTCAGGTTGAACCATTAGAATTTTCGGTCATAAATGCACCAGTGTCAAAGTACCGGGAATCATGTCTGCACAATGATATTCCCCTACTTATAATGACTTCGTGTTGCCCAAGATCTTCATCAGTCCAGGCTGCGACAATGAATGCTCAGGTTAGCTTAGATCGGTTAACGCACGACCAGAGCACCGAAGTCATATGGACATGGACGCAACGACGCGCATCGTCACGGCGATAAAAAAAGTTTCGGAAGAAATAACCATACAAGTAAAATCAGTAATAAAAAGCATGACAAACCGTATAGACGGTAAAACGCAAAGGTGCCACTGTCATATCGGATAGTGTATATAACCAACGATGCGGCCCATCTCAAGGCTGTCACTCCGCGATTAGACTTAGTAGAGTGTAGTGTCCGGAAAACTACGCGTATAGGCAAGCAGCTAACAGACACGCGAGAATATGACGAAGTCAATTCAGGCAGTTTCATGTGCTGTAGATGGTCCAGTGCTGCATCGAAGGAGTTGTCAACAGATAAAGATAAGCGGACTGAAGCACATATAATCAATGCTTCATGTCTGTGGTGAAAGACCATCAGTATATTTATGTCCCAATTACACAGTAGCTATGTCTCTGATTCATGTCAAGCATCTAACTAGCAAACTCTGTACCCCAAGTTCGAATACAGGTCACCGACTATATTTGGGTGCCACAGTCCGCATATGACTAATACCTGCAGTTGCACAGCAGCTAAACATGAGTATCTGTCGCCACGCACTGATGTGAGTTCGTCTGATGATGCAATGTTTACAACCTGATTGTCAAGTTCAGCGAGCGAATGAGTACAAAATGCTGATGCTTACGGGAGCATCGGCTGCGCCGCAGAACTGCGCATGCTTCCAATATCATACCGTCTCCACGGAAGATCGAGGCCTTGAGAACCCATGCGGGTCATAGTAGTGCGTGATCCGGCTACCATGAGTAAAGCAGCCAAGCAAACAAGTGCACCGGTTGTTCAATGATAGTGAGAACTAGCGGTGTGTTGACCGACATCCGCACTCTCATTTGTTTCACCACTCTCTCAACTGCTTCCTAATTTTCCAAGCTCTTACTAATCGTCCTTATCATTGTGATGGAGTCCGGACGCATCAGAATTCACAAGTTGGACGGTAGTCGATTGGAATCGACCGAATACCTTCCACAGCGTACAGCGTACTGCACCATCCTACCCAACTGTATCCGAAACATAGCCACCTCGTGAACACAAGATAACTTTGGCCACCAGTCACAAAGTAATTCACTATTCTGAGAAATCAGTTAGGACAAACACTCAGGAGACCTATGGTCATAAAGCTGGAAACGAAGGTCTACAGCATCCTTAATGTACCCCACTTGTCGTAGGGAGAGCAGTAATACCTTCCGAATTACATAAAAGAACTGTCACAGTGGAAAACTCAGTGGGAGCACCGTTTCACTAAATGGAACGCCACAAATCGGTGAGAACAAGTGAATCAAACGCGTCCCCTGAATCTGGGAAATTTTTAAAAATGATAATCCGTCTGTACATAAAACGTTGTTCTAGCAGCTGGTGTAGGGTAGGCTGAGACGTAAGCCGGACTAGTTTTTGGTTATTTTATTCTACTCATTGCAATAGAGATGATGCCCCAATGACTATGACGCGGCTTCGTTTTTTGAGAAGGGATAACAGCAGATACAACAGCTTAGAGGTACCCCAGTGCGCCATATGGCAATGGACAGAACGGCTAGGCCAGTAAGTGACTAGTCACCACCTCCCCTCAGCAAAGGTAGGGGTTCTCATACAGATGTGCGCCGTACTGCTTCGAGACCTTCAGTTCACATGGTATTTCTTCGAGGGACAGAAATATGTAAGTTGATGTCATTATACGGTATGTAAATACCTTAACTTAGCCAAAGGCATTGCAGACAGTAACCGGAAATCAGCGGTGATGAATGTGAGCGCTTCTAACCACTTTTATCAGAACATATCATATGCATTAGGACTCCCCTAGCCAATCAGGATGAAAAATACTGAAATTAAAGAGGGGGAAGCTATAAACATGTGTTGTTCCGTCTTAATTAAATAGATCACTTGCATGGAATCACGTCGCTGATTCCTGCGCGGTGGCAGCATATTGCAGCTGCACTACATCTCATCCGAATGCGATACGCTCCCTATACCTATAGTCCGCAAAGTGGGCGTCGACGAATCTCTTAAATTCCAACACAGATTTAGCTTCGACTATTGTCTCCGACAACTTGTTCCAATATTTCACCACTCGAAGCATAGAGAGTGGGCGATACGCTTCAGATCCAGTACCACCAGTTTGTACCGGTGTCGCGTTTGCTGCTTGGCGCGCGAACGTACAGCATCGGCCTCAACATAGGGAAGTGACCCAGGTGCAGCATCCGGTGCGTCATTATGATATCAACTCGAAGCCGACGATATCACAGGGTATACAGCCCTAGTCTCCTACATCGGGTCTCGTACGACATACCCCATAAACTGGGGATGAGTCCGGTAGCTACATGCTGAACCCGTTCCAATCTCTGCACCTCACCTATTGTGATCGGACAATAGGCGGGTGAGTCGTACTCGAGAACCGGTCTTATCATGGAAAAGAACAGGCGTCTGGCAATCTCTTCAGACCAAGCGCAGAAGCTGCGTCTAAGTGCCCAAGGCAGGCGTAGTCCATTTTCGTGCAGTCTATTCGTGTTGTCGACGGACTTCAGATCACAGCGTGAGAGTATACCTAGATCCTTGACGGAGCTCGTGGGATGCAGCAGTTGCCCGGCTATGGTGTACACACACCCATTACCATCCTTCCCGAGACTCATAAATGACGGGGCCTTTAAATCGGACGTTGCATTTTCATTGGAACATCGCTCTTACTATCTGCTGCGGATTTATCAGTTTCCACTGAACCTTTTAGAGCATTTACAAGATCACTAACGCTGTCCTTGCCAATTTTTGAAGATGGATTTTGAGATCCTGCGCGAAGTTACCAAAAAGTGTTTTCTAATCTAAGGAGTTCTCGTCCGGGTCGAATACAGACTCTGGATCGTTTATTTGATTGATATAAACTTCTACTGCCATTCTATCCAGTTGTACAACTTTGGTTTTTAATGTTGTTACTTTAAAACATCCGCAGCGGATATTGTAAAATGCTGATAATGTACTTTGTGTGGTATATGAAACTTATATTGACTTTAGTTGATCTGGTTGACCGGCAGATCACAGGGACAGACGGTCAAGGTCCTGCTGAAGGACGACACAGTGGTCAGGAGAATCAATAGCCCTCCAAATCTTCGCGTCGTCTGCAGACAATGCTGTGGTACTTCGTTGGTGTACATCAGGAACAGAATGGGCCCCAGTACTGTGCCTTGGGATACGCCGCTAGTGGACGGTTACCATTCCGTTAGGTGGTCATCCACCTGTACCCGCCATTTTCTCCCAATGAGGAAACCACTGGTGCAGTGTGCCACAGCTTGTGGAAGACCGCAAGATAGATAACACCTAATGATTTCCCCCGGTTCAATGCCTGCAACCATCCGTGCGGCGTCAACAGCAGGTTGATGATGCAGGAGCGGCCCTTCATAAAACCGTGCTGTGCGGACATTAAGAGATCCTTCGATCCTAATAGCTAGAGAAGACCCTATTCAACAATCTTCTCGAGCGCTTTCGCTAAACTAGAGGTCAGACAAATTGGTCAATAATTGTCCACTTTAGTCACGTCACCGCCCTTCGGGGATCGGCTTCACTACCGAGCATTTCTAGTCGCTCAGCAATGCGCCTTCAGACAACGATCTGTGAAACAGATCAGGCACAGGAGCCGTGATGATGGCCGACATGGATTTTGGAATTAGCGGATGGAGAAATTCGGGACCAGCAGGCTTCGTGCCGTCAAGATTGGCGAGTAGACTGCGGAGATTTTCCACATCACACTCCAGGCACTCGAGTTCCGTGGGAGCTTCACACGTCGAGTTCGGAATACGCGCATGTCCACTTGTAAATACGGAAGCGAAGTGCGCCGCCAATGCGGACGCACGTTCAATGCTGGAAGCTCATCCGAGACTTCTAACACTGCTAGGTCATCTGTGGACCCCAGGCGTCGCTTCACGTAAACAAAAATCTTCTTGGGAGCTAACTTCCCTGAAGTTGGGAACTCCTCTTCGAACTGTCGACGCTTTCGTGTTTTTGCGCTGTTGCATATATTCCGCTGCCTCTTGTAGGCCTCATACTCAGCGCGATCCAGAAACAAGTCTAAAATCTCGGATGTTCAGATGTGTGATTGACCAAGGGAATTCTTCCATAAGTACAAGGGAAATGCACTCTTTTGAGATAACAGCAACGGATGGCAGTCAAATACCTGCCAAAAAGACTCTAAATAAATAAATAAATGGTATATTCTTCGGCAATGTGAGGCGCAGTCTAACTAGGTGGTCCGCTGGATGTGCGGTACGTAGTACTTAACGAACAGAAAAATCAGAAGATGCAAATTGTGAGATGACTTAGTTATTTCGTGCGAGTTCCTCAACCACGAATCATGCAAAAAATCATGGATATACAAAACGCGGTCATATGAGACACGACGGTCGGCCAACAATTGGCTAGCTAATGGTCCCATATGACCGCGTTTTATTTATCTATGATTTTCGCATGATTTGTTGTTGAGGAGTTTGCATGAAATGACTGAGTCATCTCACAACTTGCGTCTGCTGGTATTTTTGTATGGAATTATAACGGGAATTTCCTGTTTCAATTCACAAACTCATGTCACTCAAACGGTGGGCCCCTCAAGAGTGCTGACAATGACACTATTCTCGTAACGACGTAGCCAAATTGACTATGGTAGCTATGCTAAATGAAGAAAAATTTCGCCAAGGGAACGTAATACGGACAAATTAAGTGTCACCGAAAACATGAGACAACGGTAAGAATGCGACCGGGCATATGCACTAGAAAAATGGGAAACAAGGACGCCGAGATGCATTCCTTAGAGATGTCCGGGTGCGACGAGAAACAGGTAGAACCTTTTGAACGAATGACCACGTTAAAATAACTGAATATCATCAATACATGAGTGCCACGTACGGATACCTCGTTGCCATGCGACTGCATGTGGACTGAGTCATTGCAGATGCGCTCAAACCCATATAGAATCGGGAACTCAAAATTGAGCGTAGATCCAAAATTGATTAGGGGAACTCGCTATGTGATTGGGTTGTGACACCCAACCTCTATTCAGACCTCGGTCATACCGATCGCAAAGACCGTATCCGAAATGGATTTGTTTTGGTATTGCTCCTCCCAACACTGGCACACCACGACCTAAGTTCCGTCCTGGTTTGGACCCATCAGGTGGCGATAGCCTGATCTGGGATGGAACTCAGAGCCTAGTGTTGGGAGGAGCAACACTGAGCGTAGATGTTACAAACTGGATGCTTGAATCAGCACACGACGGATGGTCAGTGTTTTTATGTGAGAAAAACATGCGCCAACCCCCGTTTTAACTGGTCTCGTAACATGTATGCGCGATAAAAATGGCATAAAACGCGTCAGCAGTAAGCCGGTAACTGGTACGAACGCTTCACCAACACGAATATCGGCAGTCGTCGCATGTGGTGACATGTGGAGTGCTAGGAGGACGTCTGAACCACTACTCGGCTACCGACCGGGACGAACAAAACCGTTGGCGTATGCCCTCGGCTTGCGTCACACTCTCCCAGCGTGCCGTGTTCACGGCTGTAGTTGAGTTTTCAGCTCAAACATAGTGCTTATATGCAACTTTAATTTGGTGTTCAATAGCTTGCTAATCGGTTAACCAATGAGACAACTGGACCAGTAGAGCAAGTAAGAAAAACGAATGGACTACCCTTGCGATATCATTTTGCGCCAACAAACTGATAACTAACACTCCCAGGGATTGTTGCAAACAGATAATAATGCAGACAAAAGCAGTCTGAAAATGATAATGGTGCACAATAGAAAACGGATAAATAGACTTAACGTAAGTACAACGCGTACATCGACTTCCCCCTGATCGATTATGTAGAAATTGTCCCCCTCGCCACCTTGCTGTATAATGATGTCGCCGGGACTGCAGTGCACGGGAAACATGGCGTCGAAAATGTCACTAAAATGTTCAAAGAAACAGGCTTCTAGAAATGTGAACAAGTAGACCCTGGCAAAGACAAGTAACATCAACATCACACTGTGTGATGAACTGAACCAAAACGAAAAGGGACTGAGTGATACCTGATTAATCGACCTAAAGAATGAGTTTCCAGGATACATATTACCAAACTGTGTCTATCAGGAGAGTGCATTTGACTGATAGTGATGGTAGAACAGAACTTGAGCGAATCGTTCGGGCAATTCTGTATACATAAAAAGCACGATCAATTAGAGGGGATTTATTGTGCGAAATAAAGGCCTCCACGTGCATAGGTAAACACCGCTGCATCTGTTGGAGAACAAATTCCAGGTGGTTAAGGTAACGAAGACGACACGTTGAAGGCAGTTGGACATGCTTAAGCGCTTGTGACCAAAAGGGCGTAGTGAACGGAACGCTAATATCTGCAACAGAACCGTAAAAACAAATCTTAACTTTCATCAAAATGGCGCAATCATCCACGGGATAACTGTGGTGTTCGCTGATGCATATGTACCTGCGTATGTGTAGCCGAAAGCGTCTGCCTTTCGCTAAATTTCAAACTCACAACAACTCCATGTTACCGGGTGTACAACAACACATACCGTATCGGCACGATCATTCCAACAGTAAAACAAAATGTTCCTTTGAAGCATAGGTCTCTCTAAGCGTAAGCAAAAAGACCTAACTCTTGCAACAACCCAACTGTAACGGTAAAAAAAACATCGAGATCCGAAACAGTTTGGGTTTGAATTATGTCGAGGTAGTTAGCGCAGTGAGATCAAAAAGAGCTAATACGGTCATCTGCAACGGTCGTTAGGCAAGACTGCGACAAAGTGGACGTCTTCCGCACTTGTCTGCGTAGCACCGGTGCTTTCGTGTCATACAGGAATGTTGTCCTTACTGACGAAGAATGAGGGCGGGGAACCAGACACGTTGGATATTAATGGGTCAAACGAACATCTAGAATCAAAGACCACAAATGCTAGCACAACCTGGCTACAAACAGCCGACAGTAACGGGAAGAAGTAGCATAAGCAAGCCAGCACTTTGCGTCTTTTACCTTCTGGAGTGGTAACAAACCTCACCCTACAGGTAACTCAGCATTAGCACACTATAAAAATGATACGACAGTAAACACGCCAATGATTCCTGTTGTGAACTGTCATGCAACGCCTTGAGTCCGCTAACCAGTAAAACGCTTGGGCATCAGCTTACGGATCCGAATGGGAGAGATGCAACAAATTAGCGGATTAGTTTAAGAAACAAGGATTCGGTGTCTTAATGGCTGGCAGCAATACCTGTCAGTGGTGCAATGCTTCATTTAGTCTAAGCAAGGGTCGACGCTTTGATATTTACTTGCTTAGGAAGCGATGTCACGAAAGGTAAACGCCTTGGTAACTACCGCGGTCGATACGTAACGAACTAGTATCGACAGGCAACCGACCAGGCAGATTCATTTGACTGTGTCTTAAGTTTCGGGCAGAGGAGAACCACTGACCTGAGAGCCATGAAAGCACAAGCGAGTTCGGTCCCAGCAGCTCCGAAGTTGCTAAATAAGTTTGTAAGAGTAAACCCCGAGGGGAATCAACGTGTTGGAAGATGAAAAGTGGGGGAAGTACACCACAAAATGCCGTCCAGCGATATCGGTCATGGGCATTTGGTGTGGGCCGTGGAGTTAGGACTGATGACACGTTGAATTTCTCTTCCGACTGCGTGGAGGTCACCTGGATTAGTTTAGTTGAGAAAGCCTTGAAATGACCCCCCGAATCTCGAAGTATGCCACCCACTCATAACACACATATATTTAGTGCGCGATATTATGAAAAATCAGAGAGTAATACAGTTGTACATACCTGCGCTCGCTTTCATCCAAATGTTGGAAGAGCACGTTTTTCGCGATCGCTTTGGACAAAGCCGTCATTGTTTTGTAGTCCTTTGGCACAACCTCGAATGGGGAACAACAGATGAAATAAGCCAGATTGGCACTGGCAAGCAAAAGATGTGAGAAATGTAACGGTTAGACAAAAAACTGGATATCTCGATAAAATACGGTCCGGGACTCGTGTAGTCAAGTCAAGTCGGTATAAGCTTTATGTACACAAAAGAGTGCATTTTCAGCATTTACATAGTCAACTGTAAATTTACCAATGGGCCACCATTAGAAATGTACAGTTTACAATTTGTAGAAAAGTGAGGTTTCGTTATCATTGATCGATCGGGCAACGATTTAAAAAAACTGGACTAAATCTTCGGGATTTGTATCCAGTGAAAACGGAAAAGGCCTCATAAGAATGTTTATTCAAAATTTGCTTCAATTGACAAAGAACTTTGTGTCCAAATACAATAGATCGCGGATCGTGCGCGATATCTCTCGTGTATGTTCAAAGTTGAATGGTGAAAAGTGGAAGTTGATTGAACAAAATATCTGTCAGCGTAATCGCACAGTACTGAAATACATACAGTAGATGATGTGAAAATAATGGTCGGCGAAAAACGCAACGGCTGATTTAAAGGCCCCGTCAGTGTAGTGCTATGTATAAATTCCGTTGATTATTCGAGTGTAGTTACATGTCTGTGTGATTGACGTGACGAGGGAAAATTCACATCTACGGCTGTAGTCTCTCGCCCGACAGCAAGCGAGAGAGATCAGTGGCTGTTGTGAAAATGTGAGTGATTGCCAAATGAGAGCATTACGCCCCCACACGAGAAATGTTTCCTTGTAAAAGTCCTTGAACGTCTGAACCATCACCTTCTCACTACTTCAGTGCGTTTAAGAAATCATCGAGTGCCTGCGCAAACATTACTGCATCGTCCGTTGTGGACACGAAAGCGTTGCGCCGAAGTGGAATGTATGCAGTGGACTGCATACTTTTGCTAAGACACCTGAGGTGGCTCGGTCATGTGTGGCGTATGGATTCGACGCGGATACCGAAGCACACATTATATGGTCAGATGAGTTTGGGGAAGCGACATGTGGGGAAACCGAAGCTTCGTTACCATGACATGATCAAAGTGAGTCCTCTCACGTTCGTATCTTGATTGCAGGTCATGGGAATCGAAAGCGGTTGATCAGTGTGCATGGCGCGAACTGATCACGAAGGTCATTGCCGAGGTGCAAGAGAAAGCCCTCATGTATATAGAGGGGAAGCGACAGTCGCCGATGGGTTGTACTCCATCGACGTCGAGCGCATGATGCTGTAGCACATACGGCCTAGTGTGCCAAGGGAGAGGCCACTTGAGGCCAACACCCAAACGACGAGGAGTCCTGCAGAGGACGTAGGGAGAACCGGCGCAGCGTTTGTAGGTACGTTGCATTCGATTTACTAACCACGTACTTGCATGCTGAGTATCTCTAATTCAGTTAGTGGGTTTGCTATTTTGCCCTAATGCTTTTTATTCATATTAATGTCTATAAGCTTGGATACATCCCTCAAACTAATTTAGTTGACTCCGATAACATTTTCGTGTTTGTGGCATTTTCTTAAAAAAATCTTTTCTGACATCTTTAACTTAGCGGATTTGTTCGTAACCAATTTATTTCATGTGCTCATTTAATGAACAGTTATGTCACCATATCTGTATGCATTATTCGTTTTATTTTATTTGATATCGTCGTTTCAAGTGATTGGTTGTTACTTGATATCCCCGGTGTGGCTACGCTTGATGTGCACGTTCACTAGGTGCCTACCTATCTAGTACCCACTACTTCGTCCATACTGGCTCTAGGGATCAGTTGGTCATTGCTGGAGGGGACAGGTGCACGGTCTTTGTGGTCGTGATAGGCTCGAAGTGTGGTTCCATGCACTCAGTGTGGAGCGGACTACAGTCCAGCCACCGCCTTGTGTGCGGTTGATTCCCCAAATACAGCGTGCTTGTGTTTGCCTGTGAGGAGTGTGGTCCGGCTCCGTTGATGAGACTTGGCTCCCATCCACATGCCTCCCGGTCTTATTCCTTCGGGTTTACACTGGATATGGGGTGTGTGGATGGAGCTGTGGGTAGTGCAGGGCAAGCCAACCATGGTCCCTCTGTAGGCGCAGGCGTCCTGTGGCTGGCCACAGTGACAGGCAAACCCATAACCGGGTGCCGCCAAGCATAACTCCCTGACGGATTCATGCAGGTCTACTTGGGGGTAAGCGTGGCTTAAATCACATTTTGTAAACTTTGGCCATCTGACAGAGTTGCGTATAGGTTATCTATCCACGGATAGGTAGGGTAGTGTTTTGACGCCGCCGCTTGGTTAACAGTCAATTTATAGTCACCACTGATACGGACGGTGCCATCGGGTTTTTGTATTGGAACAATTAGCGTGGCCCAAGATGAGTGGTGTACTGCCGATAATATTCTATAAAGCAATTGGGACTGACACTGATCAGTGGGCTCACGTGGTCTCCTCACGCGAATGAAACATGCACTGAGGTTAGGAGACTCTCATTCTAGATTACACGTCTCAGGTCCGATCCACCGTTTCATCAATGCATGTGGGTTGCATTACTGGACCTATTGCTCCCCCATGCACTTCCCTGGTCCCCTGAGTAAAGTAATTGCCAGATCCGTGAAGCATCTATCCCGGTGTAGTGGCAATCCAAAGCCGGAACTTGTCAACAGCATTGTATCCAGCCATTTCAACTCCACAAACAAACTTGCATCTAAAATACTCACCGATGTTAACCACCCAATCCAAAGAATGTTGTCCAAATGCCCACCAACCTTCTAGACCAGATGGATATACAAAACTATATATGCCCGCACAACGGTCTATGCGACATCAGTAGTTCTCACTTCTCATGTTTTTTAATCGATAAAAATTTAGTCATTTAAGACAATAACAACAGCAGCATTAGATCAGCCATTTGAACTGATGCTTCGCTGCAATGCAACCATAGCGACCTACGGAACGCAGAATAATAAGAGGCAGAGAATGGGGATCTGGCCTAAAACCTTAGTGCCCTAATCAAGGCGCCCATACGTTATCAAAAACATACCGTCGCAAACAGCTGGCTATCGTGCAAAGATAAGCGGCACAATCGAGATAGCTTTCTTGCGGCTTTCACTGCCCCGCATCATGCTCAGCCTCTACACCGCAGATAAATAAGCAACAAACACACTTTAAACAGGCAGTCCCACTCGAATAGGACAGTAGACACGCCACTGGTACTGCCTGCGAGCCAAGCACAAGGCAGGTCACGTAGAAGGCGAGATGCGCCAACGGCACTGTCGTCCGCTACCGGGTTAAATTTTGCCAATCTGGAGCCTTACGGCACACTATAGTTGGAAAAAGAAAACTAGGCCCTTCTGGATAAGCTGTGACCGGTTTTACATTGCACCTGCTACGCGAACGCCGGCCCACGTAGACTTAGGGATTACAAGTCTGACTCGCAATCTGAGGACGCAGGTTTGAGACTGTGTAGCAATCGGGCGACCCTCGCAGTATCCCTAGACCACCTGCCGGTTGTGCCAGTTGCGCGGCAGCAAAGCGTCGGTACTGCATACCGGCCTACTGCTGATGCTGCCGCAACGAGAGGGGACGTTAACATACTTCTTTCTTTTCTATCTGTTTCTCTTACTCCCCTCCCAACCCCCATTACTAACCTTACTTCTATAATTCCCAGCTTAACTGACAGCAACCGAAGTGTCCCTGGAGTAGAACCATCTGCAGCCACCTTCCCGCAACAGTCACTGGATGCCTATCGGTAACAGCCTCTTATAAAGCCACGCTGTCTCGTTTCGTTGGCGGAGTTCAACGTTCGCACCCAAAGACAAATCGGTCAACAGGCTGCACTTGCACGCACGTTGGACATACTGGGTGCTGACGTGTGTTGAGTATCCGAAACTAGGCTCAATGACCCTCATGGGGTTTGTAAAGTCCATAAGGAACTTCGATGTATCCACAACCTGGATTCCTTACTTGAGGACACTGTATCTCTATTCCCTAATTATTATGCTCATTTTACATTGCTTTACTTTGTGTGCTACAATCGGTTACCATATTGCACATTTATTCCTTTCGCTCTCGATCACTGAGATATCCTTGACGTTTTAAGGTCATCCATGTTATTCTGTTACTGTGGCACTGCCCAAATAATACTCTCAAGCTGCCGCACGCTTTACAATTTCTGCCCTCACACCATGATTACAAAACACATGCTTAAGTTATGTACTGTATTTAGTATGCCTTACAGGATAATTTGTTTTATTCTTCTGCACGGACCATGCGTTGAGTCTAGATTTATTTGTTCGTAGTTCCTAGTTTAGATTTCGTAGTTTAGACTTCGTATCGTTGGTACAGGGTTGTTGAATTAACTGCATTGGGCTTGTTCTCTCGCTATTGATTGCATGCATCTGGAGACAGTGATGCGACAGCGTATGTTCAAGGAGATAGTTATCGTACTCAGCTCCAAGGCTGTCATAGTTGATTGATCGGATTCCGGTGAACAGCCGTTCGTGTGCAGCCCGTTTGACGACATCGACCAAAGTTGATTCACGAATTAGTAGTACAAAACGCTGTTTGTTTGTGGTTTCTGCTTATGCTCCCACCGATTGCAGTTCTGATGCTGCCCAAAACACCTTCCACGAACTGAATACGCTACTACGCAGTGGTACCAGTTCAGATATCATGGTACTTGCAGGTCGCCAGGGATCTTCAGAAACCCAGCTAGGTGGTAATTATGGGCTTAATTATGTGCCTAACGTACGAACAACGGCGAGCGTCTTTTGCAACTGTGTGAGGAGCACCAGTTGTTCTTAGTAGCACTGCTTTCAAAAACACTGGGCGCCGAAATGTCAATTAGTGTCCTCTTGTAGCTGGTTAGCAATGGACTCAAATGGAGCACACTGACATAAGTTACAGGTAGCGTGGTTCCATCCTGAATTATCGCTCGTTCTGGAGTACTTGCTTCGACCCTGATCTTGTCTTGATACGCTGTCGCTTTTCCATGAAATTTACTGGGGGGGGCCTACCAAGCATCTTCCTCGATTGGAAACTGAGAAATTGTCTCAGCCCTCGGTCAGGTAATCATACGAGGATGCACTGCGTACCGAACTTTCGCCCTCTCTCCCTAATGACATTAGGCTTTAAAGGAATAGGCTGTCGACCGCCATGTACGACGCAGGAGCATCTGCTTGTGGTATTATCAATCGCCACCGCACCAGTGACTGGATATCCGAGAGGTCGGTGAACTTATTGGAATCCAGAAGAAACTTCCCGGCTGCCTTTGTGCACAATGCGACCAGACGGACTATTAGACACGAACTAAAGCGAAGCCTGCGTGCTGATAAGGAAGCCTGGTGGACCAGTCGGGCTCAAGAAATAGTGGAGGCGGGAGTAGTTTGGAACTATCGCAAACTCTTCTAGCTGACCTGCACCACTGGTCTCAGAAAACCAGGCGTCAGTGAGACAATAAGAGACAGTGCGGGTGCTATGATTCACGATAAGCAGCGCTCTATGGCTCTTTGGGTGGAACACTTTCGAGATCAGTTCAACTGGCCCCTACCTGCACTCATCATCGATGGTGAGACGCTGAAAATTGTACAGTTTTATCTACCTGGGAGGCTGTATCACTGCTTGTGGGGCTGTTGAAAATTATGCGCATCTCAAGAGCTCGTCTCGCCGAGGCATTTATGGCGCCGCCATAACATCCGTTTCTCCATCAAAGGGCGGATTTATATTGCGGCTGTTCGCGCTGTACTGTTGCACAGTTGCGAGACTTGGCCTGCTCGTACCGATGACCTGCGCCGACTGTCTGTCTTCGAGAACCGTTGCTTGAGGTCCATTGCCCGTCTGTGGAGGCTGCACCACATAACCAACGTTGAAGTCAGACATCTTGTTTTACGTGTCGCCAGCCACTCCCTCGAGGCACTTGTCTCGATGCGCCAACTACGATAGCTTGGACAGGTACTGCGTATGCCCGTTCGGCGTCTTCCGCATCGTGCCTTGTTCGCGGTCGCAGGAAAGGACTGGAGGAAGCGGTGTGGTGGACAAACTGACAATACAGCTGGCCTCATTTCGGACATGTATAAAAGAAGGAAACCATCCCGGTTAACTGGGGTAAATCGATCATATTAGCAATGTAAAAGCAGGGGCGTTGCAGCGACTGTGATAACCACATGGGTATTAGCCTAATGCCAGTAGTGACAAAAATACTGGCCTCAATTCTCGTTCGTCACTTCACTGCGGAACGGGAATCCCGGAGTAGGGAAGAGCAGACAGCTTTCCACCCAGTGCGGGGCTGTATAGACCACGTATTCATTTTGCGGCAGGTGTTAGAGCAGCGCTACGCCTACCGCAGACCTACAATAGCTATGTTATTCGACTTTAAGAGTGCGCTCGATTCAATCGATTGATCGATCTGTTCGAGGCACTTGTGCAGAAAGATGTTCCCATGAAATGTGAGCATTTTGCCTTATCTGTACTCGAACACTGCAATCGACGTCAGGGTCTACGGTGACTTACCTGATATCTATCCGACCACAAGTGGCGTTCGTCAGGGTCGTACAATTTCCCCATTTTTGTTCAGTTTCGCCGCGGACCCTCACGACGCAGGCGTTGAGGTGCTGCGTAGTGAAAAGCTATTTTACATTAATCATGCGGACGATGTTGGGGCGGCTCAATCAACCCCGCATACATCTTTAGAGTGGTCCCTTTATCTGGTATGCGCTTCGCATCTTCAAAGTGTTACTGCAGGACCACCAGCCACTTGATGATCTCTTCATCCTAGAAGGCGAATAACACGAAGTAGTTGATCAATTTACTTATATTGGCAGTGCTTTCAGCAACGACGATGCGTGCATAGCTAATGAGGCCAGTTCACGTATTGCAAAAGCCAGAACTTCTTTTTTGAATCTGCGTCAGCTTTGGCGACAGAAAGGGGTTTCCCTCCGTTTGAAAGACTGTGTTTACAAGGTCACAGTGAAGGTCGTCCTACTTTATGGGAGTGAGACTTGGCTCCTTAGCTCTGAAGCGCCCTCAAGTTTTGATCATCGTTGTCTGCGGAGCAATGATGGCGTCGGTTGCCACCAGCATGTCCGCAACCATGATGTGAGTAAGCAAGTACTAAGCTAGTTCCTTAGAACAACAGACAGCACTGATTAAGTTGCGCTGGCTTAGGCGCGTACTACGTACGATCATTCACCGCTTACGGAGGAGGGCGTTGTTTTGTTTACCAGGCGCAGGGTTGCGCAAGGTCGGAGGTGGGCAAATTTAACTTGGCGACGGGAAATGAAATCAGTGAGAACCAAGCTCAGTGCCGTCAGTCCTTCTCACCTGCCAGCCTGGAGGGCACGTGACTCGCCTTGTGCTACGCTTGAGAGGTCACAGGACATGGCTCGCGTTCAGCACCAGTGGCGCGTCTGCTGCCGTATACTATTCGGACTGCCTGTTTAAAGTATGTTGGTGCTGAATCATCTGCGGGGTGATGGCTGAGTAGGACGCGGGGCAGTGAAAGCCGCAAGGAAGCTGTCTTGCTGATGCCAGCTGTTTGTGATGGTATGTTGTCGACAAGGTGTGAGCGCCTTGACCCTGAATGGTTGCTTAGGGCATTAAGGTTTTCAGGTAAGCTCACCTTTTCTCCATCTTATTATTCTTCGTTCTGTAGGTAGTTATGGTTGCATGGCAGCGAATCATCAGTTCAAATGACTGATGTACTGCTGTTGATGATGATGAGGTAACGCTGATTCCTAAGCGAACGCAACTTATTCATTGTTGTTCTAAGGAACAAGCCTGGTTGTCACCGCCTAGTAATCGCTTACTCACATCATCGCTGCGGACACGCTGCAGCCATCCGACACCAGCAATGCTTCGCAGGCAGCGATAAGCAAAGACTTGAAGGTGCTTTAGGTCCTCTGCTCGATGAGGATAACTCTTACTCCCATAGACTACAACGGCCCTCACTGTGGACTTGTAAACACGGCCTTTTAGACCGGGGGAAACCGCGTTCTGACGCCACAGATGTAGCAGATTCAAGAAGACGGTTCTAGATTTTGTAATACGTGAATTGACTTCAGTGCTTATGAGCCATCGTTGCCGATGCAGATGCCAAGTTAAGTGAATTGGTCAACTACCTCGAGTTCACCGCTATCAACAGTCAAGAGAATCGAATGACTGGAGGTCCTGTAACAACATTGTATTTTGAAGTGCGAAGCACACGCCAAATAATGGGACCACTCTAGAGAGGTTATACAACGTTAAACAGCAAGACGATATCGTCCGTATGATTAATATAAAATAGCTTCTCACCACGTAGCACCTCAATACTTGTATCGTAAGGCTCCGCAACGGAACACTGCATGATGGAGTTCAGGACGAAATTGAACAAAAATGGGGAAAACGGACAAACTTGACGAACGCCACTGGTTGTCGGGATGATATCAGATAAGTCACCGTGGACACTTACACGGCTTGTGATGTCCGAGTACAGGACACGTAAAATGTTCATATATTTCACGGAAACACCTTTCCGCACAAGTGCCTTGAACAGAATAGATCGATCGACTGAATCGAATGTAATCTGGAGATCGAGGAACACTGCTACTGTAGGTCTGCGGTAGGCGTGGCGCTGCTCCAACACCTGCCGCAAAGTGATTACATGGTCTATACAGCCCCGCACTGGGTGGAAACCTGTCTGCTCTTGCCTACTCCGGGGTTCCCGTTACGGAGTGAAGCGGCAAACGAGAATTGAGGCCAGTACTTTTGTCACTACTGGCATTAGGCTAATACCCATGTCACTGCCACTTTTGGATTTTGCCATTATAATCGATTCCCTCCAGTTAATTGGGACGGTTTCCTCCTTTCACAAATGTTCGAACAAGGATGTCAGTGCTTTGCAGAGCACCTCATCTCCATCCTTGAGTAGTGTAGGTAGCAGGGAGTTCAGGACAGCGGCACGAAAACGATGCCTGTGGTCTCGTTTCGGATCTCAGCCTCCTACGGAGGCACTAAACTAAACGTTCATGGCTTATCCTGCATCATCTGAGTAGGAAGAGGCCCAGGCGCAAGGGGCCCATTGAACTGATCTCAAAAGTGTTCCGCCCAACAAGCCATAGAGCGCTGCTGATTGTGAATAAGGACACCCGTGCTCTCCGCTTGTCTGGCTGACGCCTGCTTTTTTGGCACCAGTTGTGCGGATCAGTTGAAAGAGCCTGCGATAATTGCTAACTGCTCCTGCTTCTTCCATTTCACACATGTAACATGGCAAGGTGAAGAATTTTAGTCCATCGCTGGCCAGCTATAGGTGGATGCCAAGTGGCACTTCAGTGCCCATAGTGTTTAACAGCAAAGCTACTGAGAAACAGCCGGTGCTCAGCGCACACTTACAACAGACGCCTGCCGGTGTCCGTAAGATCGGAGTCAGGTCCATAGCTGAGCTTCTGAAGAGCTCACATGACCTACCTGCGCACTTTTATCTGTAAACATTATGATATCTGAACTTTTAACACTGCATATTAATGTGTTCAGTTTGTGGTAGAAGGTGTCCTTAGCAGCATCAGGTCAGCAGTCGGTTGGGGCATAAGCCGAAACCACCAACAAACAGCGTTTTGTACTACTTCGTGTATCAACCTTAACTGATGTCGACAAACTGGGTACACACAAACGGCTGCCCACCGGAATCCAATCAACCAACGATGGCTAAGCCATGGAGCTGAGAATGATACCTATCCATCCTCACGTGTGCGACTGTTGCTTGCAAAATTCCGACGGTTCCGTTGTGTACTTGAATTCACTGTGGCTGCAAACAACCAGGAATATAGGCTGCAAGTAAACCAAAGTCTAAAAACGGTAATAAATTCTGCAGTCACCGAAAAATAACGCGTGGAAGCCTTGAGAGATGATGTACGAGCAGAAAACTTGGTATTGGAAGATGCTGATTCATGTTGCGCTGTTGTACTGTTCCGTGTCCCAAGGTTACCACAGCACGCAAATCAGCGCATATGCATAGGGAGTGACACCTGCGAAACTTATGGACATTTTGCAGGGTATGAAAGAACACGAAATAACAGGTTGTTGGGTACATAAGTCTTACCTTTTTTACGTATGACGCGGCATCTTCCTCGGTGTAAACCTCTCCGCTGACCGCACCCCGCCGCGAACGCCTTTGGATCGGTGCATTAACAGTGGCAAAAGGGCAGGAGGCACTGCCAGTCCCATGAGATGAACATGGTTGCCTAGTATCCTCGGTTGTACTGGTGGCACTACAGTTATCAATGCGTGGCAATGCGCCATGATCGAGGGAAACCCCTTCGTCTAGTGAATCATTTACCGGTGCAATAATGGGGTCGATATTGGATGAAGTTGGAGTGACCGATAGTAGGTCTCGGGAATCAGGGGGTCCATCTCGAAGCAGATTCATAGACTGTGCTGGGATATTCTCAGGGGGACGTGAAGAATTCGGGACAGAAGGGGAAGTGGTGGGAGCCACACATTCGCAGACGGAATTGGCGTGAACTGCTGAATCGTTGGTTGAAGCAACATCAGCTGTGTTGCTCTGAACATTCTCGCGGGAACAATTAAGCTGTAAAAGGTAGCAAAAGAACTGATAATAACTGGAAACTGCTCACAGGGGAAGAATAAGAAAAAGATGAAACTGAAACGTGATTTTGTTTGCGAATAAAACAATGACATTCGATAACAAACGGGATAACAAACGGAACAGTGTACATAAGAATATCAAGATCCTCAGTGGCGTTCAAGTGGTGAGAGGCTTGAGTTACAAGGCATTTCCAAAAGTAAAAAAGATGTGCTGAAATAAGTGGCGTTGTAGAAAACAGTGAATATCACATGAGTTAAACGTCCTCGGCAAGTGGGCGCAATGTGGTCTGAAGTAGTTGAAATTTTAGGCTTATGCTCCAACCCAGATCGGCAAACCAAAGAGTGGACCCAACCACTTTCACTTACCTCGTCATAAGAAGAATGTAGAAAACTCATGAAAAAGATGGGAGAAAAGTTAGGGAAAAGTGGAGATCAAACAACAAAATCGTTGCACTGTAGTGGGGAATTTCGCGGTAGTTCAATTGAAACTAGCAGTGGTCAGACTCAGTCAGATAGTTACTGCACAAAAACCCTTTGGATTACCGCTTCTCCTTTGCATCGTTCATTTTCATCCAACCCTGTAGGGTCCGTATCCATGACCGTTGTACATGGGAATGGCAGTTTATATTTCTAGGCATGAACAACCATACCCACAAAACCTATGGACAAACGTTTCAACGGTTTTCCGTTCACTATCTCCATTTCCCGGAAATGTTATCCTCTGCCGAATCTAAGAAGTCGCGCTCTACCGCACCACCACCATTCAAATACGTTATTCAGCACTTGTTCAATTCCTCAGTTTCAGATACCACAACACCGTTTCTAGTGATAGTTCTCGCTGCACGGATCAGGAGTCTAAGTCCGAAGGTTCGCCGCTAAGTTTCGTTGTAGTTTTTCTATTCCCAATCCCAGCTAACAGACCGCGGATGCATGTGAAACGTCGCCCATATATGGTGGAATACTAAGTGACAGATCGAAACGTCTTGTGGGGACGTTTGATCATCATAATAGCATTAATGGAAATCCACCAGCCTGTATTTGAGCTACTCCATTTAATTAATCAATACTGCTTCTTTGACATCAGTCGTTCTTATTTGTATAGCACTTTTGAAGGAGATTCGTACGGCCACTGTATATCCGGAAGAACACTTGGGGGCAGTTTCATCCCTATGGGAAACGGCGGCAGTCCGCCTTCAACTGAAACGTCCACTGCTCACGAGTTCTACTTGTGCCATTTATCAAAAAAAGGAAACTGCCACGTAGTGCCACTGGATCGCCCTTCTCCCTGCTAAAATCCAGGACACCAATCCGCATGAGTCAGTGAACTGACCATGTGCTAGACCCGCTGCCTTTCGGGTGTTCATTTAATCGAAGGCTTTGGCTGAGAACCCGAGTCGTCCTCCTGTCAGGATTGGGCGCCCTGGCAGTATCCTACTCCATCCTCTTCGGAGGTTAGGAAGTGGTCGATGGCCCTCTTCCCGTAAAACCTAGCCATGGGAGACAACAGCTCTACGGGTTATAAGCTCACAGCTCGACTGGCGTAGAGCACGAGCGCCACGCATTGTCTCTGACGGTGGGAGGGTACCTCCGGGTGTTTAATGGCTTGCTACTACCCGCCTCAAGCCAGGCAGCATCTGGTCAAATCAGTGTAAACCTGCTAAAACCCACCTGCGTCTGGCCGTGGTCGCAGGTGCGTATCCTACTACGGTCGAAAATATATATAAATCGTTCCAGTACCTCCAAGGCTGCGTGTGACGGCCGTCAAGCAGATTCCCATCTGTCTCCGCAATCACATTCCCGAGCTGGATCTGCTCCCCACTGCCTTGTGGGTCAGGCTATTGAGCCAAAGGCTCCGGGTGGAGTCCCTCAAGCAAACCTCCGAAGCACAACGGCCACCTCGCGTGCGGTTACCCACCAATGCAATCGTATGCCTGCGCGCAAAGCACTCAGCATCTGGTGCTGGAACGTGCGCACACTACTGGACCGGAACTCCAACGAGCGCCCGAAGCGACGCACTGCACTCCTCGCGATGGAACTGGCGCGCTACAACATCGATATTGCGGCGCTCAATGAAACCCGGCTTGCTGAGCAAGGTAAGTTGCATGAAGCAGGTGCTGGCTACACATTCTACTGGGTGGGCAACGCCGCCCCAGCACCACGTGATCATGGGGTCGGATTTGCAATATCCGATCGCCTCCATGGCCAGCTGGTGGGTGGACCAACGGGCATCAGCGCGCGACTGATGACTGTTCGCCTACGACTCGGAAGAGGTAAGTTTGCTACTTTTATAAGCACGTACGGTCCGATCATGTGTTATCCTGATGATGTTATCCTGATGACACGCGTGATCAATTCTACATTGAGCTATCCTCCGTGATACGGTTTGTGCCGAGGAGCGACCGACTATTTCTACTGGATGATCTCAACGCGCGCGTTGGGTGTGATGCATCAACGTGGACAGATGTTGTCGGTTCGCATGGCATTGCTCCAGCGAATGCGAACGGTGACAGGCTGCTCTCACTGCGTGCCACTCTATGCCTGACGATCACGAACACTCGGTTTGCACTGAGTGCGAGTGATATAGCAACTTGGACGTACCAACGGAGTGGTCACGTTCACCTGCCCGCCTATGTCATCGTACGTCAGCGTGATATGCGTGAAGTGCGCATGACACGTGTACTGCGTGGAGCTGAGTGTGGCACTGATCACAAGTTGGTGCG
The DNA here is from genome assembly GCA_944474145.2 of Dicrocoelium dendriticum. Taxonomy (NCBI): domain Eukaryota; kingdom Metazoa; phylum Platyhelminthes; class Trematoda; order Plagiorchiida; family Dicrocoeliidae; genus Dicrocoelium; species Dicrocoelium dendriticum. The sequence continues at coordinate 27,509,672 of OX104060.1, read as the reverse complement.
GACCAAACTGTACATATATTTTCGTAAATCTATGTATTGCACTCCCGCCGTGAATCGGCGTGAAGTTAACCTTCTCTCCCTCGGTACTGTGGTGAAACGTACTGAGCTGGAAAAGGCGATGGCTGCACGCCTGTGTGATGTGGAATGCATAGCCACAATGGGCGAACTGTGGCACCACATTCGTGACCCAGGTGACAGCTGCTGCCGAGGAGACCATCGGGCGCGCAAACTGTAAACGGCCTGATTGGTTTGATGAGAACAATGCGACGATCGGCGCATTGGTGTCGGAGAAGAATGCAGCATTTGCTGCACATGTTGCCAACCCCAGTGACTTGGGAAAGAGTAGTCAGTTTCGCAAACTTCGACGGCGACTGACCCGAGAGCTCCGTCGCATAAAAAATGCATGGTGGACGGAGAAAGCGAAGCAGATGGAATGCTACGCCGAACGCCGCTAACACAAGGAATTCTTTGACTCCTTGAAGGCAGTGCATGGACCGAGATTGGAGCCGCTGAGGACACTGATTGATGGTAGTTCAGGCGCTACCTGCACACAAACTGCCGACATAATGCAGATCTGGCGAAAGCACTTCTACTGTCTCTTGAACAACCGTTCAGAGATCGACTGGCCTACATTTAACGGCCTCAAGCAGCACGATGTGAAGGCGAATCTGGCGGACACGCCGACACTGGATGACACGCAGAGAGCACTTTCTCAGCAGCGAAACGGCAAGTGTGCCAGGGCCGACGGGATCCCGCCTGAAGTATTGAAACACGGCGGACCCGTGTTGGTGACTGCGCTGCAACACTTGGTGCAACATGTATGGATTGAAGAGGAGGTGCCTCCTGAGCTGAAGGATGCCCTTGTGCTACCACTGTACAAGGGCAAAGGGAGCAAGCAATGTTGCACGAATTATCGTGGCATCAACTTGCTGAGTTGTGTGGGCAAGGTGATTGCCCGAATCCTGCTCAACCGCCTCGTGAGTCAGGTTGTGGAACCGAACGTGGCGGAAGAGCAGTGTGGATTCCGTTCGGTTGGAGCACTATATATATGGTGTTTGCGGCTCGTCACTTGCAGGAGAAGTGCAGAGAACGACACCAGCCGTTGTACTCGCTTTTTGTTGATTTCACCAAGGCATTTGATATGCCGAACCGCGAGGCATTGTGGCTGGTGTTGGGTAAGTTTTGTTGCCCGCCTAAGTTTGTAAGTTTAATTGAATGTCTGCACAGTGGTATGCCAGCGAGGGTGCAGCTGAGTGGACAGACCTCAGATGACTTTGCAGTTGTCTCTGGTGTGAAGCAAGGCTGTGTCTTAGCTCCTGCCCTGTTTAATATATATCTTCATGCAATGATGTCTTGCGCTTTTGATGCGGCTTGTGCTTACGGTGTTCGTGTGGAGCACCGTATTGATGGTGGGTTGCTGAACATCCGTCGTTTCGGTGCGAGAACTCTAGTCTGTGAGACAACTATCCGTATGTTGCTGTTTGCTGACGACTGTGCGTTGTTTTCACACAGCGCGGATGAGTTGCAGCACATGACTAGTGCTCTGGCTTCGACAGCGGCCAAATTCGGGCTCACCATCAACACAAGCAAAACTGTCTGTCTCTTTCAGCCTTCACCGGAGGTGCAATCTTCAATATTGCCGCGAATCAGCATTGGTGCTGAAGTATTGGAAACCACCTCCTACCTTGGGAGTGTGATGTCGACTGATCAGGAGATAAACAGTGAGCTTCGTATCCGCGTGTCGAAGGTAGCAGCGGCATTCGGGAAGCTAGAGTACCGAGTGTGGAACAACCATCAGCTTACCACTGGCACGAAACTGATGGTGTACAAATCCATGGTGCTGTCCGTTCTTCTATACGGCAGTGAAACGTGGACGATGTACCGTCGGGATGTGCGATATCTCGAGCGGTTCCATCAGCAGCGCTTGCGACGGATTTCGCGTATCGGTTGGATCGACATCGTTGCAGAAACGGAAGTGTTGCGCCGTAGTGGAATGTATGCAGTGGACTGCATACTTTTGCTGAGACACCTGAGGTGCATCGGTCATGTGAGCCGTATGGATTCAACGCGGATACCGAAGCAACTCTTATATGGTCAGCTGAGTATTGGGAAGCGGCACGTGGGAAAACCAAAGTTACGTTACCAGGACATGATTAAATTGAGCCTCACACGTTCTAAGCTTGATTTCAGATCATGGGAATCGAAGGCGGTTGATCGGCGTGCATGGCGCGATCTGATCACTGTGGTCAGCCACAGGATGTCTGCGCCTACACAGAGACCATGGATGGCTTGCGCTGCACCACCCACAGCTCCAATCACACATCCCAAAACCAGTGTAAACCCGAAGGAATAAGACCGGGAGGCATGCGGATGGGAGCCACGTTCTATCAACGGAGCCGGCCCACACTCCTCACAGGCAAACACAAGCACGCTGTATTTGGGAATCAAGCGCACACAAGGCGGTGGCTGGACTGTAGTCCGCTCCACACTGAGTGCATGGAACCGCTCTTCGAGCCTAGCACGACCACAAGGACCGTGCACCCCGTCCCCTCCAACAACGACCAACGGTCTCCTGGAGTCAGTACGGACGAGGTAGTGGGTAATAGACAGGTAGTCACCTTGTCAACATGCACATCAAGCGCAGCCACACCTGGGATGTCAAACAACAGCCAATCATTCGAAATGCCGATATCGATTAAAGTAAACGCATATGACGACATAAATACTCGCTAAATGAGCATATAGAAGAAATTTGTTAAAGTGAATCCGTGATAAGTACAAAATGTCCGGAAGTTATTTAAAAAATACCACGCGACAAAATTGCGCAAGTATACCACAATTTGCGTGAGCGACGTGTGCAAGTAAGGAGAAGATTATCAAGTACGCAGAACAAACCAAATAACATGTAATGAATTTTATCCACATTAAAAAGACCTAGTTTAAGTGTAAGTTGGTTTAGGCCAAATGCGGTGAATGAGCATCAAGAATGCAACATCAGCCTCAGCATGGGGTATATATATATATATATATATATATATATATATATATATATATAATCATATTCCGTCGAAACTGGACGTTCGTAAAACTAACTGGACGATTTGAAAATTACATTGGACAGTTTATTTTAAGCAGAAAATCAAAAGCTGTTAACAAGAATAGGAATTAGGACGACTGGATGATGTTCAGGCCACATTGCTGTCATGCAAAGGTAACCCGAACAGCGCAAGTAGCGGGCGGCTGTGCCAGCCCTTCTCGTGATCATGAATGTTGTTCACCTCGATCAAAGCTGTGACTCAGCTTTCTCCTTCCTTTCTACATGCTTTCGCGTATTTTGTGTGAGCGTGGGCGAGCCCATGCAGCCGCATGCCTGTTGGAGTAGGGCAGGCTGTTATGACTCCATCAAACAGCGTAGCTTTATTATCCTAGTGCTGCATGAAACGACCAAAATGAGCGATGAGCGACTAGAAGACGCGGTTCCAAGGCTGACGGGGCAAGCGAACATCATCAACACCTCCTTGCCTGCGATTCCCACTGACTTGAACACGTCCTCTGCCAGCTCCGAATCCCAGCGGGAAATCAGAAGTCAACGCTTGGAGGCAAATGCGTGTTGCAGAACAAGTTACCGAAACAGATACAAGTAGTGTAGAAACGGTTGAATATTTATAGGCCAACTCATGAATGTTCGTGATTCAGAACGCCTAGATCAGCTGCTAACTAGTTGTTCCGCTAGCCAGTGGAGAGGTAGATATCTGTGTCGTGTGTGTGAACATTCCTGAAACGTCCTGTTGTTTCTGTTGTACATTATTGGTTTAAATTTTTTCCCATTAATAATGAGTTTTCCTGTGAAATTTTAATCTTCAGGAGACAGAAAGAAATCCTAACCAAGCCGGTGTTCGTCGACAGTGAAAACACCCACGAATCTGGTGAAATTGCTGATGTCAACAAGAGCAATAAAAGAAACATCACCAATGTCTACAGGCGAGAAGGTACCAATACTCAACGCAACCTTGGGGGAAACAACAGGGAGAAGCTGACACCCGATGTCGCGCAGAGCGTTGTAGAGAACGGTGAACGGTATTCTGAAGAGACTTTGGTGTAGATATAGCAGCGTTTAGAAGAGAATGAGATCTACCTTTCCGAATCTACATCGTCCGTTCGTCTTACTCTACACTTCTCGCTAACAAAATGATTGTTTGATTAAAATAAGCAGTGTCCCGTTCCGTTTGCAAAACGTCAAGGTTAGAATTAAAATTGTATAACTGCTAAAAAGCACAGTTTTTTGACACATTAAGAATTAAATTCGACAGTACAGACTATGATAAGTTTTTACTGCAAGTGTATCTCGCTTCAACTGTTCTTTGGGAGTAGTTGGTTTCGGACTCATCATCATTCTACACGTAAGCTAAGAAGCAAAAACACCCCAGACAGTATGCCGCAATACAATTCAAGATGACAGTAGGAAAAAAGCAAAACGAAACAAAAAGTTACTATGTTTTGTGTTATATTTAGCACGGACGTCGAGGTCGTGGTTGGGGGAGCTACGCGGGATAGAGCAAGATAAAGTATCTCACAAACTAAACGCCAGTGGAGTCTGTTCTTCAACATGTCAACAGGTATATGAAACCAAACGTGCTCATTACCTTTCAGACCTGAACCAGGAAGGCTGGGGGCTTTAGCCGAAACCAACCTCGTAGTAAGGGCCTTCATTCATCTTGACCAAGTTATCGATTGGCGTCCCCTCCTCTTTCATGTAGTGCCTGGTGGCGCAAACAACGCAGGCAGCGGGAGTCGGTGTAGCGTCACGGATAACACATGGCTCAGCCATCGGAGTCTGGTGTGTGAAATACTTGTTAAGTGGTTCAGTCCATCTTCCTTTGACAAAAACAGCCTACAGATTGTACCCAGTGGATGCGCGGTAAGCTGCGAAGACACTGTTAGCCGAACGCAACTAGTCCCTTTACGTCTATCGATTTGATAAGCCAGGTTTCATACCCATACATGATGGTTGAACAGACGGCTGTATTGCAGAATCAACCCACAATCCGAGAGTGATTTTGCACCGGCAGTACAAGTGGCGGTTCGTGATATCAACTTCCAATCCATAAGCACTGGTGCAGCTGCTCATGTAGTAGAATTTCTGAACGACTTCTAGCTAAATCCCATCAATGGTCAACACCATGCCTACCTTGTGGGAAAATTTTGTGTTTGGGGATTGGAAAGCACCGCTCGAAACGATCGACAACCACTACTTACCTGTCTAGTACTGCTTGGCATGTTGGTGAGCTGTCACAGATGAGTGACGTACTGCAAGTCCAGACATCGATCACGTAGAGAAGCTTGCACTTTCCAAGTCACGTCCAGTGAGTGCAGTTTCCATGACTGTTTCAATAACGAAGTTAGAAAAGAAAAGTGACAGCGGATATCCCTGGCTTAAAACTGGAAATATTGGAGGGCGGCGACGGCTTTCTAGATCGACACGCGTAAAGCACTCTCATAATATTTACGTATTTCTCAGGCACGTTTTCTAACCAGACATTCCCAAAGAGTTCATCGACCCAACAAATCGAAGTCACCTCTGATGTCGAGGAACACAACTATGGTACGTCGCCAGTATGTGTGAAGGTGTGAACAACTCAGACGCGCATTCGACGAAGTTCGGCCTACTCTTCATGAATCTGACTGGTGCTGGTCAATCTGTGACGAACGACATCAGTAAGTAAACTAGAGGCGATAGAAGCTGTACAGATAACCGGAACGTGAATCACTCTTGAAGATGGAGACTATACCAAAGCTACTTCAGACGGCTTGGAAGGGTTTACTATCAAATTGTCACTCACAAGAGTATACCCCGAATTCGAAGATGACTAAAGGCAGTTCATTTGATCCTGCGGCGTTATCCAACTGCAGCAGTTCGATCTCAAGTTCAACATTTGCGCGAGATGACAAATCCAAACAGATTGTGCAAGGAGCAAGGCGACCACCACTGATTGGCAGAAAATCTGGTAATTCTGGCCGGCAAAATTACTTTCCACAGAGCTCATCCCAATGCTCCGAGCGGTTTGACAGATTGTGAATAAGCTGTTCACTTGTCGCATAAATTCTCGACAACGCCAGGTTTCCTGCTGCCCGTTTCGCTATCAGGCGGATTATCAAGAGGCAGTGGCTGTTTCCATCCTTGACGCTTTGCGGTCTCCAGCACAGCACGCCATTTTGTCCTAAGCTCTTTGCGGGTCTCGTTGTGTTCGCTTCTGGCAGGAATGTGTCAGTGAACATCCAGTAGTTTCAGCGATCTAGGCTAGGCTGGCAATCAAATCTACTATATAAAGACATACCTGCTGTTAACAAGATCTGGCGAACATGCGACCAGTGACCTTCAACTGTGTTCACTGAGCGTTTACTCAAGCTGAATCCCAGCGTATTTTGATACGCTTTCATAACATCTAAAATCGCCAATTGCTAGGTGTCTATGCGCTCATATCGTCGGCAAAGGCACTCGCTGAAATGCACTCGTAGAACGGGACAGATAAGTGCACAGTCTGAGTCCATACTTGCGTTCCATGTCGAGGGGTGGTTTCGAACACAGCCTCTCCGACAGAAACTGATCGCGATGTGGTCGATTTACGTCTATAACTGTTCGAGGCTGGTGGAAGCCGTTTCACTTTTCTGTTGGTACTGTGCCTGCAGTTAGTGCCCGAGAGATATAGAGGAACATCTCTACACAATTGTAACCGCCACCCACCGTACGGGAGCGTACACCATGTTGGTTTACCAGATGCAGATTATCAGAGGACAATTTTCCAACTTGAGGGTTCAGATTACCTACCAGCACTCATCATCATCAGTACATGTTAGCCGAGAGGGAGAAACACCTCGTAATACAAAAAGGCAAGACATTAAGCAATGTAGACTTAAAAGCTATAAAAAAGTAACAATGCTAATATCATATTTGTGATCGTTGTTGGAGGGGAATGGACCAAGAGAGTTGTTAGGGGGGTTGCCTCCAAACGAATTCATTCCCTTTGTTGACGGTTATGTTTATTAACTACAACTGCATTTTCCTTCATTTCAGCTCGTCATTGACCCTATTCTGGACTGTGACGCTCTTTCTTTTCCATTGTGCTACGTTTAATCTCTTGGGACTTTCCCACTCGTCAGCCCTTGTTCGTCTTCTCACCTTCCGTGTGTTGACATTGTGGTTGGTTGAAGGACACCAAGAACATAACCAGACTCACAACACAGACACTAGTTAAGTCGACTCTTCGCCATGTCGGCTAGTGTATCCAACCAGGCAGTCTGAAAACCAACCATTGGCCACACTGGTATGAGTGGCTCTGAAGGCGCAAAAGCACCACCACGCATAGCCCAATGGATCATTGAGGCACGCAAACCATCGCACCCCGTTAAGATCCAGTCTCAACGCAATGGCTATCAGCACTACAGTACCCGTGATTCCTTTATGACGAGAGCTCGTTCAATTGACGAAAGTAATCGTCTTTCACCAAGTCAGTGCTACAATTTGTGGGGGCGCACGCAGCAGTGACAAACAAGCAGCTACTGAGCTTTAAGCTTTGAACGAACCAGCCTGCCAACAGGATGACGCACACCCGGCTACTTATTGGGATCCAGTGGACCAGAGCAGCTTCTGTCTGAATGCTGGGCTCAAACTAATACTCACCCCGGATTGATATTTGAAGCTGCATCATCTCCAGGTAGATATGAGAAAATACAATCAGTGTCACATGAATGAAGTCGCAGAGTGTACACAGAGCTCTCGTCTTGCAGTTTCCGATAAGCAACAGATACCGAATGTTAGAATCTCCAGTGTTCAGGACAACTGCGGCCTGTTGAGCAATCCGTAACAAAGTGCGTAGGCTGGGGCATGCCGGTCTCAGCGAGGAACGAGGGATCTAAATAGAGGTGGATGAACTGAGGTTGTTTGCTTGGTTGGATTTGGACTTGTCGATAGGGAAGGATTGATGGTCAGCAACTGCGTGTGAGTTGAAACTAGAAGATAAACGCCGAGCAAAGCAAGGCCATTCATTCATTCAAAACAAGATGAGTGAGTGCTGAGAACTGGGTGCATGAGAATAGAGAGGATAAAAATAAAGTATGAACGAAATGACAATGATGAGGGGAATAAGAAGACAGGGATGCTTGAGCAGTTTGCTCCCCACACCCACACATCCTCTAGATGCAGCATCTAGTGCATCGATGATCAGTCTCTGCCTCTGCCATAGCAACGAGATTGGACCTTAATATGGTGTGACGATTTGCGTACCAAGTCGGCCCATTGAGCTAACTGGGTGGGGGCTTGGATCACTTAAGAGTTACTCCTACCAGGTTAATTAATAGTTAGAAATCAGACAAAGTCAGTCGCATTGTCCTCCAGTTTGGGAGTTTGAAATGGGAGTGTAACGGGGTTTAGGAAACCGGTCCAGTATGCTCGACCTTACCACCTAAGCGCAGGTTACCGGAGTCAGCAGATCAGTTCGATCGAGAGAACGCGTGAACCCACCGGGAGACACAGCGATGGCTGGACAGCGAATCACGAGTGGCACACGTATCCAGAAACCGACAAACCGGATTGGACAATAGAACATAGAGGGCGCACTGGCAACTCGGGAATCACTATTAACGGCAAGTTTCAGAGTGCAAAGCCAAATATGAGCGGTCCAAAGAAATACGGCCAATCAGATGCCAAGCACGAAAGATGTGATCATTGCGCGAGACAGGAAGACAGCGACCGAAGAGGAATAGCATAACCCAATGAAATAAAAGGGGAACGCGACCAATGAGGTGAACCGAAAAACAGAAGACCCACTGAGAAGGCTCGAAGATTAACAGTGTTTATTTCTTTTAAATAGGCTACCCTATACTGAATAAACGCCTGTTTTCCGCCCGCCGCCATCGTGACTTTTTGATCGTGTCCGTGTCACATAACATGGTGACAGAGGAGAAGAAAAAACCGATGCCCAAGATGCAGCTTGCAGTTGGAGGTCAACCGGCGATTCCGTTTCCATCCCCTTTGCAGATGACTGAGAGTTCTCTACCAGACAGTTGGCGGATTTGGAAGAGCAAGTGGGCGGATTTCGCAACACTGACTCAGCTGGACGCCCAGCCGATGAACTACCAACTTGCAATGTTTAGGCACGCTATTGGTGACGATGCAAGGAGGGTTCTTGAAACACTGAAGTTTGGCGACCAGAAGGCGGATCTTTCCGAAGTGATGCGGACATTTGGCGAGTTCTGCGAAGCGCGTGTGAACGAGACCTACCAACGATATCTGTTTTTTGGACGCGATCGTTTACCGGGGGAGTCGTTCGAGAGATACATCACAGAACTGAAGCTCCTGGCACGAGCTTGCAATTTCTGTGAATGCATGAAGGAGTCAACAATTGTGTGGCCAGAGCGCGAGAGCTAATGTTTTGGCCGGGAATGACCAGCCAAATACGAGATTACGTCTCAAATTGTCTGGCATGCCGAACACACGACGTACGTCAGTCAAAAGAACCGATGATGCTCCGTGACGTTCCGGACAGGCCCTGGCAGATGGTTGCAGTAGACATCTTCATCCACGATGGAAAAAAGTTACTTAGTGTTGGTTGATTATTTCAGTGACTACTTTGAAATCGATGCCCTAGCTACGACCAGTACAGACGCAGTGGTGAATAAGCTACGATGTCAATTTGCTCGTCACGGAATACCGGAGGTAGTAGTCTCGGACAACGGGCCGCAGTTCGTTAGCGCAGAGTTCCGAGAGTTCAGCAGAAAGTGGGATTTCCATCACCGGCTTACTAGCCCATATCACAGCCAATCAAATGGAAAGGCCGAGTCGGCGGTAAAAGAAGCAAAGAAGGTGCTTACCAAAGCTAAGGAGAACTGAGAACTGGTGCGAAGCAGCGAGTAGAGTTTGCTCTGTGTAGCTGCATCATTCGTCGTTTTCGGACATGAACTTTTTATTTATCGTTTCGCTCTCTGTACTTTGCCTCTGCAAATTGTTTGTCTAGTAGCATCTTGAATTTAGCCACTGTGTTCGCTTCTACTATATGCTGAGGCAGGTCGTTCCAGACATTCACTACTCTTCGTTCGAAACAGAGTTGATGGGCGACCCGCTTCAAATCCGGGACGATAAGTTTATACCGGTGTCCTCGCGTGCAGCTTGGTGTGCGCAGATGAAGTAGTTGTCTCAAGATGGGGTAATCACCTAGATGTAATATTCGGTGCGTCATGATGAGGTCAACCCTCAGCCGACGATAAGATAGGGTGTATAACCCTAGTTTCTTACATCGGTCTTCGTATGGCATACCTCGTAAGTTGGGAATCAGCCTAGTGGCTACATGCTGCACCCGCTCAAGCTTTCTACTTCGCCCCGGGTGATGGGACAGTATGCGGGAGTGCCGTACTCTAGCATTGGTCGTATTATCGAGACGAAGAGGCGAGTGGCAATCTCTTCGGACCAAGTGCTAAAGCTGCGCCTGAGAGCCCAAAGCATACGAAGGCTGTTTTGGTACAGCCTATTCATGTTGTCAATGGACTTTAGGTCGCAGCGTGAGAGTACACCGAGGTCGCGCACGAAAGGAGCGGGATGTAACGATTGTCCAGCCACTGTGTACGTTCGGCCGTGATCACACTTACCCAACCTCATGAATTGCGACTTGGCAGGGTTGATCGGAAGGTTAACCTCTGCAGACCATGTTGAGAGGCGGTCGAGATCCTGCTGAAGTAAATCGAAGACCCTTATATTATGTTGCTGGAACGCAGAAACACGCCATCAACAGAAATTGGGGCAAGTCCGGTGCAGCGACTCTTCAGCCGGAGGACAAGAACGTTGATATCAACTGCGTCAAATCTGCTAACACCTGAAGTATCACCAACGACCTCGATACACGAGCGGTTACGAAACAGAATGCTTAGGCAAAAGAGATACTACGATCGCGGGGCGAGAAAACTCCAACCTCTAGCATTGGGAGAAGAAGTGTGGGTGCAACCAGTACCAGGATCAGAGGGACACTGGAGGAAGGGAGTTATTCAGAGCCGCAAGGGAGAGAGAAGCTACGAAGTGAAGGTTGGGGACACTACAATTAAGCGGAACCGAGTACAGGTCCGGAAAGCAGGTTGTACGCGTGTTACCCAGATGGAAAACGGACAACAGCAGCCAAGACAGATACGCGTCACCCCTGCAGAAGGAAGGAAACTCACACGCAGCGGAAAGCAGTATGGGACATACTGCGGCGCAATCCTAACAAAACAAAAGGAAAAGGATGTAACGGGGTTTAGGAAACCGGTCCAGTATGCTCGACCTTACCACCTAAGCGCAGGTTACCGGAGTCAGCAGATCAGTTCGATCGAGAGAACGCGTGAACCCACCGGGTGACACAGCGATGGCTGGACAGCGAATCACGAGTGGCACACGTATCCAGAAACCGACAAACCGGATTGGACAATAGAACATAGGGGGCGCACTGGCAACTCGAGAATCGCTATTAACGGCAAGTTTCAGAGTGCAAAGCCAAATATGAGCGGTCCAAAGAAATACGGCCAATCAGATGCCAAGCACGAAAGATGTGATCATTGCGCGAGACAGGAAGACAGCGACCGAAGAGGAATAACATAACCCAATGAAATAAAAGGGAGCGACAATGAGGTGAACCGAAAAACAGAGACCCACTGAGAAGGCTCGAAGATTAACAGTGTTTATTTCTTTTAAATAGGCTACCCTATACTGAATAAACGCCTGTTTTTCCGCCCGCCGCCATCGTGACTTTTTGATCGTGTCCGTGTCTCATAACAGGGAGAGGCCCATTTCTGTAAAGACGAATCATTGTCACATCCACTGCATTGCGGATAGGCTTTTGAGCCAAAAGCCTTGGGTGAGGATCCTAATCGCTCTCCTGCCTAGGCCTTGAAGCTTTGGCAGTATCTCAATTAGGACTACTTCAAACTTCAACTACATCCTGCATCAGCGGTCGCGCAGCTTACCAAGAGTGACCTTATCTGCTGCATGCAGCAGGGCGCATAAGCGAAGACACGCTACTGCTAGCGCCTCCCTTCTTTTCTTTCCACTTGCATTTCCTATCCCCCCTCCCAGTCCCCATTACTAGCCTTCATTCTATTATTCTCAGTTTGACAGCAACAGCAATCCCACTGTAACCATACCATCTGCAGCTAGCTTCCCGCACCATGCACTGGACACCTGTCATAAAGAGCTCTTTATAGGGGCACCCTGTCCCGTTTCCTTTGCGGCGTTCAACGTTCGCACTCTAAGACAAATATGTCAACAGACCGCACTCGCACACACGTTGGACACACTGGATATTGACGTGTTGTGTGTCCAAAACAGGATTAATGACCCTCAGGGGTCTGTTGAATTAAATGCGCCCGGTTTAACTTCTTGCTATTGGTTGCACGCATCCGGAGACGTTGATGCGGTAGCCACTGCTCAAGCTGGAGTAGGCATTATTCTCAGCTCCAAGGCTGAGTCATCACTGGTTGATTGGATTCACGTGAACAGCCGTTTGTGTGCAGTCCGTTTGACCACATCAAACAAGGTAGATTCATGAAGTAACACTAAACCCTGTTTATTTGTGGTTTCCGCTTATGCCCCCCACCAATTGCAGTTCTGACGCTGCGAAGGACACCTATCACAAACTGCACACACTACTACGCAGTGTTACTAGTTAAGATATCATAGTCCTTTTAGAGGATATAAATGCGCAAGTAGGTAGTCTGAGTTCTTCAGAAGCTCTGCTAGGTAGTAAGTACGGACTTAACTCCGACCGTACAGACAATATCGAGCGTCTGTTGCCCATGTGTGAGGAGCACCAGCTGTTTCTTAATAGCAGTGCTTGTAGACACAGTGAGCGCCGAAGTGCGGTTTGGCGTCAATCTGTAGATGGCCAGCGATGGGCTCAAACAGATCACATTGCCATAAGTTACAAGTGGCGTGGTTTTATCATGGGTTATCGCTCCTTCTAGAGTACTTAAGCTGACTCTGGCTATGCTTTGTGGTACGCTGCCTACCAAGCGTTTCCCTCGATTGGCAACTGAGAAGTTATCATAGCCCTCGGTCAGGCAAATCTAAGGAGATGCCTCGCATACCGTAGTTTCGCACTGTCGCTCTAATGACATTGGATTTCCATCGGCCGCCATGCACCATGCAGGAGCCTTGGCTTGCGGCACAATCTAACGTCATCGCAATAGTCACTGGATATCTGAATGATCGGTGAACATGCTGGAATCAGGAAGGAAACTCCCGGCAGACTCTGAGCAACAATGTAAGTAGGGAGAGTATTAGACGCGAAGTAAAGCGAAGCTTCAGCGCTGACAAGGAAATCTGGTGGACAAGTCTGTCTCAAGAAATGGAGGAAGCAGAAGCAGGAGGCAGTTATTACAAGCTCTTCCAACGGAGACGCACCAATGGTCCCAGGAAACCAAGCGTCAGCGAGATAGTAAGAGATATCGCGGCCGTATGGCTCGTTGGGCGAAGCACTTCCAAGAGTAGTTCAGTTGATCCTTTGATACTAGATCTCTTCCCGCTCAGACGATGCAGGCTGAGCTATGGCTCCATTGGAGGCTAAGGTCCGAAAGGTAATTGCAGCTCTTCATCGTTTTCGTGCTGGTGGCCCGGATTCCTTCACACCCGCACTATTTAAGAATGGTGGTGAAGTCCTTTGTAAACCACTACTGACTTACCTGTTCGAACAGGTCTGGAGGGAAGAGACTATTTCGGCTAACTGGAGTGAATCACTTATAGTGGCGATATACAAAAGGTGCAGCCGCACGACTGTGCTAACCACAAGGATATTAGCCTAACGCCGGTAGTAACAAAATTGCAAGCCTCAATCCTCTTTCGTCGCTTCACTGCGGAATGGGAATCCTGGATTACGGAAGAGCAAGCAGGCAGATTTCCGCCCAGGACAGAGCTTTATAAACCACACATTCACTCTGCGGCAAGAGCTAGAGCAGCGCCACACGTACCATAGGCCGACAAAAGCTGAGTTCATCGTCTTCAAGAGTGCATTCGACTCGATCGATCAATTCGGTTCGGGATGCCTGTACAGAAAGGTGTTCCCATGAAATATGTGAACAGTTTACCTGCCCTATACTCGAACACAATAGACCGCGTCAGGGTCTACGGGGTTTTGTCAGATGCCTTTCCGACAAGTGGCGTTCATCAGGGTTGTACAATTTTCCCCATTTTTGTTTAATCTCATCGTGGACTGCATCATGGAGTGTTTCCTTGCGCAGCCTTACGAAACAGGCGATGAGTTGCTGCCTGGTGAAAAGCTATTTTATGTTAACTATGCGCACAATATTGTCTTGCTGTTTAACAATGTTGGGGCGGCTCAATCAACCCTGAGTAACCTCACCGGAGTCGTTTCATCATCTGGCATACGCTTCGCAGTGCTGTTACAGGATTACCAGCCACTTGATGACCTCTTGACCCTTGATAAGGAGGAGATGATCACTTTATCTGCCTTGGCATCTGCATCGGCAGCGATGTGCACAAGACAATTGAAGTTAGTTCAAGCATCGCAAAAGCTGGAATTGTCTTACTGAATCTGCGACATCTGTGGCGTCAGAAAGAAGTCTCTCTCCGTCTAAAGGACCGTGTGTACAATGTCACGGTGAGGGCCGTCCTACTGTATGGGAGCGAGACAGCCTTTCCGGTCTGAGGACCTGCAGTGTCTTCAAGTCTTTGATCATCGTTGTCTGCGAAGCATTGCTGGTGTCGAATGGCGCCAGCGTGTCCGCAACGATGATATGTGTAGGCGAGTACTAGGCAGTGATAACCTGGCTTGTTCCTTAGAATAACAGATAGCACTGAATAAGTTGCGTCGGCTTTGGTACGTACTACGTGTTCTTGGTCATCGCTTACCGAGCAGGGCCTTGTTTTGTTTGCCAGATGTCGGGTGGTGCAACGCACAAAGTGGGCTAAAATTAACTGACGACCAAACTCGGTACCGTCGGGCCGTCTCGCCTACCAGGCCACGCGACTCGCCTTGTGCTTGGCTTGATGCTGCAGAACATGGCTCGCAGTCGAGACCATTGACGTGTCTGCTGTCATCTCCCAGTTGCATTGCGTTTAAAGTGTGCTTTCTGCTGTTATCTGTGGCGTAATGGCTGATTATGACGCGGGGCAGTGAAAGCCGCAAGGAAGCTGTCTCGTTGATGCTAGCTGTTTGTGATGGTATGTTATTGACAAGATGTAGGCGCCTTGATTTTGAGTGTTAGTTTAGGGCATTAAGGTTCTACACCAGGTCCAGTTTTTCTCACTCTGATTGTTCCTCGTCCCGTAGGTAATCGTGGTTGTACGGTAGCAAAGCATCAGTTCAAGTGGCTGATGTACTGCTGTTGTTGATGATGATGACTGGCATAGCATTAAGGAATTGTTTGAAGAGAAGTTAATTGCGTTCGGAAAAGATGAATTTACGAACCGTATGTCAAAACCTCGAGGTGCGCCTCCCAATCTTCTTCACTTGTGGTGGCGACGCTCTGAAGAGTAGAGTCCACAATCCAGGAATCCGTCCAACCAATAATGTACGGTTGTGAAGGCTGGTTCATCAGATTGGCGAACGCAAAGAGGCTCGTCATCATCATGATTTCAAAGGAGCTGAAGGTAAAAAACACTCCAACCACTGTGCCGCAACACATAAAGATAAGATAAATGGAAAAGTGAGATACTAAACAGTATAGTATATAAAAAGAACAGCTATACTGCTTAGCAAGATTATGCTTTGAGACAGAGATCGTGAATGGGGGGACAAAGAAACTCAACACAAATGTTATTGAGGTCGGCTCCTTACTATGTCCGTACTTTTCCCGTAACGAAGGAGCTCGTTCAGTTGGTGATAAAATTGGTCTTTTACGGAGTCAGCACTACAATTTATGGGCGCGCAGGCCGCAATAACCTACACCGTCTGGCTGCGCATGACTTCAAAGCTTTGAAGGATCGAGCCACCCTGGTGGCGCACACCCGGCTATTCAGTGGGGTTAAGACAAGCAGCGCAACTTCAGCCCGGGAAATTAGAGCAACGCCCATACCGGCTTGACTAGCATT
This sequence comes from Dicrocoelium dendriticum, assembly GCA_944474145.2. Lineage (NCBI taxonomy): Eukaryota > Metazoa > Platyhelminthes > Trematoda > Plagiorchiida > Dicrocoeliidae > Dicrocoelium > Dicrocoelium dendriticum. The sequence continues at coordinate 27,493,609 of OX104060.1, read as the reverse complement.
TGAAGCTGCGTTATCTTTAGACAAACTCGAGAAAGTGCCGCCAGTGTCGCTTGTGGGGGTTGAAGGATGAGCACAGAGCTCGAATCTAGCAGGCGAATTTCAGATAAGTATCATATATCGATCGAGAGGGTCTATAATGTTCAGGCAAGTGCTGCCTGTTGGCCGGTCCGCAATAAAAAGCGTACGTTGAGGCGTGCCAGTCTTAGCGGGGATCGGGGGCACCAAAACGGATCGGATGAACTGGAGTGGTCGACCGAACAGATTGCGTGTGAATAGAAGCTAGAAGATAAGCGAGCATTGAAGCAAGATTGAGGATGGCCAAGAACTGGAGTAGGAGGTTAAATAGGGGAATAAAGGTGAAATATGACAGGGACGATGAAGATGAAAATGCGTAAGAGAGAGGATAAGAAGAGGGGAAAATTTTGGCGGTAGCATCCTCACCCTTATCCACTCTGTTCGAAGCACCAGATAGGGTGCCGTTTATTGTCCTCTGCGACGGTCAGAGCATCAATAAATCGCTGGAAGAGAAATTCATTGTATTGCGTGGGCAGGATAATGTCAGGTTGCCTAGGCCCAGACAGAACGATTAGTTCTCAATCAGAGCCTTTGGTATAGAAGCCTGAGCGCAAGGCAGTGGGGTTTTGGCACTGGGCTACAGTGGGTCTGTGTTACGGAGTAAGAAGCCACCTACATTCCAAACCCCAGAAGGGAGGGCAAAGAGACTGAGATGATCTGGCATCTAGCCACTGACCAGTCTGGTATGAGTGGCTTTGGTGCAAAAAGCACCATCCAGCATAGCTCACTGTACCGTTGAGGTATACACATCATTGCACTAGGTTAGAGTCCAGTCTCGTCGCGATGGAGTAATAACGCTAGTTACGTTCAGCCACCGGTGCCTTCGCAGCTTAGCTCACATCTGGTGGTAACACTGCATGAGTTTCATTCTATGTCGGTAAGATGGGACGTCAATTTGGAGCGATGGTATCCATGTCTTCCCCACTTGCTGACCAATGTACTGTGGTGCCTTTAGGTAGTCTTACAATAACTCCTGTCAGTTTGGTCAACGATGAGGGTTCTGATAGTATCAACCACGTGACTCACAAAATTGAAGTTAGAACTAGGATGGCATCTATGTTTCCGAACATTGTCTGCTTTATAGATCCTTATACCATCCTCATTGCCCTGCGTACAGAATTATAAACCAAAAGCTATGGATGAAGACCATAAACGCTGACGCACTTAGGTGTTCTGGAATTTTGGTACTACCCCAGCATGTACTGACCATGTCTTTTCGAGTGAACTTTATCCTCACCCTGGATAGGCCATAGTTCAATTTCTGAATGGCGATGCCTACCACGTTTTCAGATCTTGTCACTCATTTTGATTCTGTCGTTCTCATTGTACGTGACGTCAGTTGCGTTTCTACCGAAATCCGATCACCTGCACTTCTATTCACACAATTCTTGATAACCACTGGTGATCAACAACTCCTTGGCAGACCGCGCTACCCAGTTACTCCAGCGATGGTCGTCGCTATAGAGTTCAAACGAATGGATAAGAAGAATACACTGGCACATACTTTGGATGTCACTGGAGCTGGTGTGTGCTGAGTTTCCGAAGCAAGCAAGTATGATCCTACGCAATTATCAAACTAAACACGCCAACTTATTCTCTCCCTGTGATGGCAGCATGCATCCGCAGATGCGGGATAAGTAGGCGTTGAAATCGTTCACGTCTCCACGGCTGAATACTAGATGGCTGATTAGACTCCAGTGAATAACTATCCGCACTAACCCAGTTTGACAACCAAATTTGGTGTGAATAGCAGCAGTAAACTTTGCTTGTGGTTACCGTCAACAACTAAACGGAATGTTCTGATCTATGGCCAAGTGGCTCAGAAGTCTGGTTCGCAATCCACAGGTCACCGGATCGAGACTGTGCAGGTACGGGACACTTAGCGGCATCTACAGCCACATGCGGCTAGCGATGATCGCGTGTAGCGAAGCATCGGCACAGCGTACCGACGTACTGCCGATGTTTCCTGCCCTTCCAATCGGTTGTAGTAATGGTATTGTTAAGGTCGACTTTAACCATGAACCTAGCAGACCATTCCATGATGCTACCTGTTCAGATCTAGCAGGTTGTCCAAGCTCTTAAAGTCAGGTTGAATGGCTGGATTATATTGTTAACGCATGAAGAATGGCGCGTATTTACTATAAACGTGCGTCGATCAACCAGTTAATCCATGCAACACTACCTTCGGACATAATGGTGTTATAAGGTCGCCCTGGCTCTGTTATCTGCTTGGCGCTCCATCCAACTCAACCGGGGGAAAGCTGACAACAAGACTTGCCAAGCCGGTATATTGAGGGCTGGGAATTGACTATATTTATAGGTCACACGCGTACACACATCCTCATCTCTGCTTTCCAATCCGACTGCACGTCGCCTGGCTAGTTGGCGATTACCTGTCTACCCACATCCGCACGTACTAGCATTCGTCTGTATTTGGATGACTGCAATCCCGATCGATCACAGCCACGCTGACGCCAACATTGACGGAAGGACTTCGTTAGCGCATGCCGACCATACGGCAACTCGTGCTGTCAATGACATGCCGATTCCGCCAGCCACTCGTGTGACCTGCCGACGCTAAGCTGTCTCAGCGACCACCCAGCAAACGGATACGGATTTGCCAATTTGTGCTATTGGACAGTCAATCAGTGATGAATTCCAGATTGACCGCATTGCCGTAAGCCTTCGTTAGCATGGCTCTACCACTGACCGCCGCTGGTTTTGGAGAATGAGTGTCGACTAGGATTGTAACTTAACGAGATACCGATTTTTCTAACAATGCTTGAAACAGAAAGAAAGTAATCCTTCGATTAGCAATGGTAAAGCTATCTCAGTCCACCTGCGACCACGCTTAACACAACTCCGTGCGATCAAAGTTGTAGCCACATCACATCGGAAGGAGTCGAGCTACGATGAAGTAGTAGATCTGTCGCCGTGGAGAGATCCCGTACCTGTGGCACTTTTAGCCGTCAGTGTACTAAACGGTTATTCGAGAGGCTAGTCATTACGATAATCCGGAAGAGAAATTTTAACTAAAATAGAAGATTAGAAGTAGGACGTAGCGAACAAGCTTGTTTACAGTGGACCATCAACAGGTTAGTACAACAACAATTATGTAGGTCAAAAATGAACACGTGAGTTACAGGTGTTAATAAATCAAAATATCTCATTACTATGGCTATGTGATTAGCCTGAACTGTGTGGAGTCGGGGGGATGGCGTAATAGGAGCACAATAGAAGGCGGAGTGCTAGATGCTGGCTTGGGAGCATTGGGCCCATGTTTGACAAAGGAACAAACGAAAGGCGTATGAACTGAGCAATCAGTCACCCGCTTCCAATGGGTGCGATTCCCTGAATTCGCTCCGCTGCCTTGCGGGCAGGCTGTTCAGCCAAAGGTTCGGGGTGGTGTCCCCTAAGTCAACACCCTACTTCGGCTTGGACAGCCGGGTAGTATCTCGCCCTCTGACGAAACCATGGACTTTGATGTATTTTGTTGTGTTTTCTTTTACTATTTCTGTACCTTCTTTTGAGTCCCATGGTTTCTAATTTCTCTATGTCTATTCGTAGACTGTTGCGAATATATATGTATATATTTATACATATATATATATCTTAGATGCTGGATGAACGGATGATGCAAAATAGAAAAACAGTTGGCGGGCTTACAAGGTTAAGAAAAAGAACTGAGTGGCGAGTAATTTCTTCAGACACCCGACTGACCTTCCTGGGGTCACATGGAATTATCATCAGTGGAGCAATTGGTGACAGCAATAACGCTCCAGAAACCAATAAGGAAAAGCTGATGGCACCATGTGAGGAGCTCGTTCTGGAGTGGCGCAGTTTGTCTCCGGCCATTGAGCTCCTTTGTCTCCAGATGGAACAGACCAAACCCAGACTAATTAATTTAAAGGATGCAGTTGGATTTAAAGAATGGAATGACATTCAAGCCCACTTCAGTCTCCTGGCTGATGGTGTGGATGCTCTAGCACTACCGTTGATAACAACGTAAACGCAAACAAAATAAGTATTTCAGAAGTCGATTGCGACGAAACTGCATTTTAACGTGAGGTGGTGATTCACATACTCTAGCAATAATGGGTGATTATTTCCAATTGCCTTCACAGGCACTCAAACCAAATAGACAAAAAAGATTAGACATGTCCAGTATGCTGGTACCTCGTACTGACGTTTCGCTGCCACACCACCAATATCAACCGCGTGCGGTCTACACACACTGAGACCTTGCCCGAACGTACGCAGATTCGAACCGGTGATCTCCGCGTCACAAGGCAGACGCTTATCTATCTGGCCACTGGCCCGTCAGATAAACTCAGTCAGTGTACTACTCATCGGAAGTTTCGGAGAAGTTGGTTATCGCCCTTCAAAAGCTAGGAACAGGAGACAACAGCTGAAGGTTACAAGCTTAGCTAAACTGGTTTAGACCATGTGCGCCGCGGTGGAACAGCACCACTCATGACTAATAGTATGTTACCATCCAGTTCAAGACAAGCGCCGGTACTGCATACCGGCGCATCGCTGCCGCGCAACCACCACCTGTAGCACGTGGGCTAAGGAAACTGTGAAGGTCGCCAGGCCCCTGTGCAGGTACAAACTCGCGCTGTCGGATTACAAGACAGACTTGTGATCCTTAAAGGTTGCGATGCAAATCCGACAAAATCCATACGCACTGGACAATGCCGCAGACAGGCACTCCACTACGATCGAAGAACTCGTTACTTGTTCTGGATCTTCCCATTCTGCGTGTAACAGGCCTCAAGTGGAATCCGACTGAGATTTACAGTCAAACTTTCGATCTGGGCTAAGACCCTATTGTCTTGTGTGTCCAACTGTTAAGCCAAGAGCTAGAGGATAGTCCTCTCGAACGAACCCCTCCCTTGCTTCACTCTGGTGGAGCATCATATTCGGGAAATGTGATGCTGTAATTGTGGAGAGAATTGGGCCTCTGTTTGGTAAGTGACCAAACAAAGGCATATGAACTGAGACTGTTCACCGACTCGCAGTGGGCGCGATTCAATGACTTCGCCTGTTGCCTTGGAGGTAGGCTATCCAGTCAAAGGCTCGGGGTGTGTCCACTAACAGCTTGGGCAAGCGCGTAAAATCGCGCCCTCTGAAGAAAGTATGGATTTTTCGGTCCTATGTTCGATTTTCTTTTTACCACCACTGTGCCTTCCTTCTGATGGTTCTATATTCCTATACTGCTGAAAAAATAATATATATATATATAATAATATAATAATATGTATCTCTCCTTCGAAATGGCCATGAAGATAGTATGATTCACACAATAGACAGCTGACAGTAATCCTTCTTCCTTCTAGCAAGCCCTCTATTCGTGTAAACCAGAAATAAGCCACGAACGATTGCATAAGACATGCCACTCGTGCCGACAGGGACGCTGGAAGTGCCGCCGTGATTAGCATGCCAAGCAAGCAGCATATAGATCATTGATCATTGGAATGTAGAGAGCAGAAGGGAAAATCTTTTGTCAGCTCCATCCCCTCCCGTTCGTCACCAGGGATCAATGTGGACATTGCAAGTCGGTCCCAATGGAACCGCTGCATTGACACAAGAAGCAACATGATCCGAGTTTACTCAGCAGATGAGAATCCAATCGATGTTTGGAACATTCCTCCGACTGAACATCAACGACATACACAGCTAGGTTGTCCCACACCTTCACTACTTTGGTAGACAGAGTGACATCGCAACAAGCCCTAAGTCTCCTTTATTTAAACACTTTCCAATACTGACCCAGTGTCGAACTGAGTGTAAAGGAATCCTGCATTTCAGCTCTAACGATACGCCGTGTGAAAATCAAATCCCCATGCCCTCGACGATAAGCCAGGGAGAACAAGTTCAGGCGCTGAAAATGAAGTGAGCAAGGCAGGTTTCGTAACTGCAGAATAGATTTAGATCCTAGCCGCTTACCTTGTTCAATCAGGTTGCGTTCAAATTTGGAAAGAGGATGGACAGTGGGCAGTCTATACTCAAGAATCGAACGTTCATGAGCAGTGAACACGAGCCTGAACATCTCCGGGGTCAAGCGGGAGAAGCATCGTTGTATGCTGAAAAGCATCCTGTTGGCAGAAGTGACTTTCCTCAAGGTATCTTCAGTCGATTTTAGGTACGGGATCACAACGACGCCAAGGTAACTCAAACAATTAGTTTGGCAGCAAAAACCCACCGATATGATAAACTCCAGATGGTTCGGAGGCACCGATCGGAAGGACGGAGCATTTATCGTGATTTATGGGTAAATGGCATCTGATCGACCAATTGTGCAGCGAAACGAGCCTTGTTTGTAGTCCATCAGCTTCATCCACACAGGAGACTTCCATACATTGCTTCAAATCATCAGCGTATATCAAACAATCTGCCAGTATTACAGACGCCAGGGCAATAATAAAGACTTGGAAAAGTTCAGAACAGTCTTGTGGAACGACGCTGATCATATTTACAGAAAAAGAAAGAGACTTACTTACTTTCACACGAAAAGCGTGGCCCTACAGTAAATCAGTGAGCCAAGAGAAGATTTTCCCTGAAACACCAATACTGCGCAGTTTGCTAGGCCAAATTTCGTGTGGAACCTTTTCAAAAGATTTGCTGAAATCCACAAAGACGACATTTAGCCGTTCACCAGCATCCATGGATTTAGCCAACCTTTCTCGAGCTACTAGAAGATTGGTAACGCATAAACGCGTACGATGGAACCCATGCTGTGCACTTGAAATGACGCTGATGTTCTGAAAATGCAGATTGAGATCTCGCTTGAGAATCCTCTCCATAAGATTGCAGACAACAGATGTTAGACTGATGGGCCGGTAACTTGTAGGATTTTGTCGATGCCCTCTTTTGTATATGGGCTTGGTTATGCATACCTTCTCAAGCAAGCAAAAGACGCCCAGTCTCAAGAGGGCGCCGAAATACTTGACAGATAGAACAGCAATATACTCGAACATAATCTTTAGGAACAGAGAATGTAATCCATCAGGTCCCTGGGGAAGAGTTTGGATCTATCTCGCACAAAAGTTTAGATAACAAGTTAGCGCTAAGATGTTTCCCACCTCACTAACGTGTATAATGATGATGATGTTACTGAGAACAGAGTCAAGACGAACAACCAACCGACGGTACCTCTGTTGAATAGACCGATGAATAATGGCAAACCAAAAGACTAGCTTTACCAGCATCGTTGTGGAGCACGGTGTTAGGAGTATGGGATTACAAGGGCGGTATTCCACTTCCGGCTCCGGTGCTCTTTTTCAGGCATGAAAAAAACAGCTTCGGCCAAATAACTTTCATATCGCTGCCGTTTTGTACGTTTTTTGGATATACATACGTTCCGAACCATTTCATAATTTGCACAATCAGTTTCCAATCTCAAAAGTCTATGGCGGTTCCAAAGTTTGTTCCTTTGGTTCATGGACGATAGTAGTTCTCTGTCAAGAATTTTTGTTTGGATATGGGAACAACTTCATCAATAACGGACAACAGTCTTGAGTGAACAAAACTAAGCATTATCGACGTCTAAGAGTTGGGGAAGACTCCAATCCTGTTCGCTAACGGCCATCTTTAAGCGGTTTGGATCAGCACACCAGAAATTTCGACGACAGACATAGTGGTTGTGAACGCTAAACCGTGTGGTTTAGCGAAAGCAAATTAGGCAGTGGTCACTCCTCCCGATTGGTGGTAAGACGTCCAAATCAGAAACACCCGGTTATGCAGGAGAAAGCACAAGGTCGAGTATATGCGGCGTCTGAGCAGGAAAAATGCGAGGTGCCGCGACATTTTGAATTAAATTGTCTTTAAGAACAGCTTCTAAAAACGTAAAATCGAACGAGTCAGGTGCAATATCACAGTGAAGAACTTGATCAATATTAGGGGTATTAAAGTCCCCCACTAATAAGCAAGCCTTACTTCCACCGTGCATTTTTAGAGATTACAGTATACGGTAACCAGAATTCGACGGAGCTCTGTAGAAGACACAGAGAAGGAGTGATCTACATCCATCATGAATAGGACACCCAAGCACTTCGGAACAGTCATTACTTACCCATACAACATCAACTAAATGGACCTTCAGATTCTCTTTCCAGTAAAGTATAACGCCGCCACGCGACCTCAAACCAATGCGATCAGCTCGTGAGACAGTGTAACCAGAAATATGTACTTCGGAATCTAGGATTTCTGGGGACAGGCATATCTCCGTAAACCCGATAAGATACCGACAGACGAGATAAATAATGAGACAATCAAAGTGAAAACAACTAATTTCCGTAGTTAAATACAAGTATATTACAAAATGTAAGTGAACTTACGTTCAATTTTTCAAAGTAATCACGCAAAAACATCAGAGGGTTATCTGGGCGAATAAGACACAAGTTGAGGACGGCGTCTCTCAGAAGCTCGCGTATTTTATGGATCATCAGGTACTCTTCAACGGCTAAGGCGAACTGTTGGTCATCCATTCTGGTCAACTTCTAAAGACCATACAGGCTTCCGCCTAACGAGCGTCGTTTCTTGCACCGGTGTAGTATGCCTCCGGTCGTCGGTTCCGAGGGCTTCTGATTCCGGTGCGGACGTGGGTCGTAGTAGACCAAGAGGGCTGAAAGGCAAAAGATATACTTCATAGGCGGATGGACAAACACCTAGTAAGTATCCGAGCTGGATGGAGGTTGTTCCTGTATTACACCTAGTCGCAAGTTGAACGGCATTGTCACAGCTGCTGAAGGGGGAAAAAGCGTGAGGTAACTGGACAGGATCCAGGGACGAAATAAGCTTTCGCTTAACCAGTGTCCCGTTTCGTGTGCCACTAAGCGAGAAGAGCTCCCAGCACTTCGAAGTGATACTAGATTCTTGCGTCTAGATTAGAAAAAAGAGTAAGAGCAAAAAGGCAACTACATTTCCATATATTTGCATTGGCTACTTGCATGTGGTTAGAGGCTAAAATAAGCATTTAAAAGAATTCAGGGAACAGGGCCAACCACATTTCGTCTAAGCCTCGTTTAAAGTCCTCTACCATTTTGCATTCCAGTAATGCAGGAGGAAGTTTGTTCCAACTAGGCACTGCGTGATTTAAGAAGAATTTAACTCTTATATCGAGCCTAGATCTCTGCTATTTCGGACGTAGCTGCTTCAAAGAGATCGGTTGGCATGAGACCGCTGAGACCCTTCATGATTGTGAATGTCTCTATTAAGTCCCCTCTCAATCTGCGTCTCCTCATTAAGTACAATCTCAAGTTGGCTAACCGAACCACGTACGGTAATCCCCGTCCGCCTTCTATCATTCGACGGACCAGTCTTTGCACATTCTCAATACAATTTACGTCCTTCTGTAAGAAGGGCGCCCAGGCCTGAACACAGTATTCTAAGTGCGGTCTTACCACTGCTTTATATAAGGGGAGAAAGACCTCTGGCCTGATACAACTCAGAGCTCTTCTAAGTCGAAATAACTTTGTCGTGCTTTATTAGCAGCATGCTTACATTGCGCCGACGGCTTGAAGTTATTCGTCACGATGATGCCAAGATCACGTGCTTCGATAGCACATTGCATTGTCAGGGACCCAACAGATGCTTTTAATTTTGGCATTTGCTGGCATTTAAGGGCAGTCAACAGTTAATAACAGTAGCCAAATCTTTAGATAGAGTAACCCTGTCGCCCTTGTTAACAAACTTGAAATCAGTAAAAATAAAGGGGGGCTCCTCAAGTAAAGGGGCCAAGTCATTTATAAACATAACGGTAGCTGACCTAACACTAAACCCTGGGGAACTCTACTATGTGCAGTACCTGTGCTTGAAATACCGTTTCCAACCCTAACACGAAATGCCCTACCGCAGAGGAACGCGGATAGCCAAGAAAGTAGTTGAGGGTTTAGTCCAAACCAGATCATTCTTTCCAACAGAAAGTGGTGGTTTACAGTTAGAAGCTTTACTGAAGACAAGATAACATACTTCTACCGGAACCTCGTCATTCAGACACCGGGTTATTTCGTCAAGGAAACAGCAGGTTTGTGAGGCATGACTTTTTCTGACAAATCCATGCTATTCCGCTTTGATCAAGTTATAAGCTGTGAGATACTCACAGACTCGATTTCTGATAAGCTTTCCAGACACTTCAAAAGTACGCTAGTCAGACTAACAGGCCTGTAATTATTCGGCGATGATTTCTAACCCACTTTATGGATGGTCACTACAACTGCCTCCTTCCTATCCTATGTTATCCATCCTTCACGAAGTGACATATTGTAAATTTCAAGAACTGGAAGCTGAAGAATATCGGCAATTGGCTTTACAATGGCTGGGTGCACGTTATTACAGCCCAGGGATTTGTAAAGGTTCAAGTCTTTCAGAACAGAAAGGATATCGGCTGCAGTCAGTTCGATTTCTCTCATTCTACCCTCGCTTGCGCTACGGGGCTGCGAGCGCATAGAATATCTATTGTCCGCTCGATGAGCTTTCTGAAAAACACATAGCAACTCCTGCGCCTAATCTAGGTCTTCTGTAACCTGAAGACCATCTTCTGTGTTTAAGTTAACAACAACTCTTAAAGAAGACTTCGACTGCACATAGCTGTAGTAGCATTCCGGATTCGTTTCAACATTACGCGCAAGCCTAAGCTCATAGGAGTATTCGGCCTGTCTGCAGTTTGACAACCAAGTTGCGACAATTTTTGTAGCTCTGACATATGCGGAATCCGCCGGTCTCATTGAGCCTTTTTCATAAAGCAGTACGTCGTTTCAATGCTCTACGAATTCTCCGGCGCCAATAACGAGATTTGCTTGAGTGACGTATTCTGCGTAATGTAGCAAACTCCTCTAACAGCTGCGTGAGCACACATTTGATCATATGCCATCTCTGTTACAGAGTTGCCTCTGCCTGTTCAGGAACCCAAGTAATGCTTGTGGCTCTTTCCCTCAAAAGCATGGTACTAATGCGGGTTAGATTCCGTGTCATGCGGGATTAATCTGATATATTCGGTAACCTAATGGAAAAAGGAAGAATAAAATGATCACTCTTACCGATAGGAGCTCCCACGGTAATCGCTGACAATCGACCATGTTTCGTGATTACAACGTCTAAGGAAGAGGGAACATTCCAGCCACGACTTCTAGTTGGAAAATTAACGTATTGCACAAAGGCGTGTTCATGCACCCACTGCACTAAGTCTCCTTCCAAGGAGTCAGCCTTATTGACCGCATGCTCCCGGTCGGCATTTGGTAGGTTAAGGTCACCAACTATTTAAAAGCCTGGCGCTAAAGAAGCAGCTCGTTTTAACAGCTCGCTTAGCTCCTTGTCCTCCCTTCGCGTCGAGGATGGGCTGCGGTAAACACACAATTAATTCGACACTGCTTTCAACTCGCAGAAAACATGAAGTGACTTGAACACTGGGGGTGCACATGGCGTACGGAGCTTCCCAATGACAATAGTGAGGAAGAATAAGTAATAGCACCCCACCTCCACTTTGGCATCCAAGACGATCCTTCGTGTATCTCGAGAATTCAGTTAGGAGACAATCTTTTATTGGATCATTCGAAGAAAGTCAGGTCTCGGTGATCGTAACCACATCCGCACCTCTGCAACTCAACGCTAGGTCCCCTCATTCGTTTCTTAAGCTACAAGCATTTGTGTACTATACGTTTATTGGCGCCTGCCGCAGTCCGTTTCCGCCCGCAAATATTCTTTTAAAGTTCCTCTCGGGAGCAGAACCCGAGAGGACAGTCCGTTTTTTGGCTCTTGGGTAACAGGAGTAGCTGGGGCGTTAAAATGGACCTGTGGAGACAGTACAACGCTGTGTGAGTTGGTATTTAAGTTACAGCTAGCTGTTTTGGCGACTCGGGTAGCAAGTTGTTTTTTCGTCTTTCAGCGCATACTCTTGACCTCATTAACAACTGATCTCTTAGTTGCACTTGACTGGGACGGTTTTAGACTCTTAGAAGCGTCGTCGGAGAGCGCTTCCCTAGGCCCAGTAACTAGATCAATCGTAGTTCCTGGTAAACTCGTTTCTGGTTCCCTTGAGTTGGCAGCAGCAGTCATGCTCAATCGCCTACAAACAACCTATTTTCCCATGAGCGGAGAGTTCGGGGCCACACTACTCATCAACATATTATTGGAATCATTTGAAGGAGGCACTCTTTGAGTAACGTCCAGAAGGTCGAGGTCTGCTGTAGCCAAGTTCCGTGAAGTGGTAGAAGCATCCACCTGGGGAGTGAACCTCATGAGCTGCACATAGCACATTATTAACACCGAGGTTCTGATTGAAGTGGTGGTTCACTGGTACAACAGAACCGATGTTCATGTTGTGCGACGGTAATAGTGAGGTGAATTGGGCGCATGATGCGAGCGTGTCTGGGGTCACTTAGTAACGACCATTTATTTGGCCAGCTAATAGACCTGCTCGGTTAAGATCCCGATATATCGGGTTTTTGAACTACTAAGAACATCATCATCATCATATCATCATACTACACGTTAGCTGGAGGTGGGGAACACCTCAGCTACTGTGCTGCCATACAACGAAAAAAGGAGAGAAAAAAAGCAACTGGTGCAAGCTGGCTGAGCTACCGGTAACGGATGGGCATCGTTCCGGTAAGCTACCAGCCGGCAGCTGTGCACCAAAAAAATTACCATGCAAAATTATATAAGGCTAAATAATGAGATCGTGGTTGGAGGGGGAGGCTAAGAGGGATGAGGTGGGACAAAGAAACTCACAGCACGAACGCCACTGAGGTCGGCTCCTAGCCATATCAGCAAGTGTGTCCAACCAAACGTGTTCATCGTCTTTCGGACCCCAACCAGGGAACCGAGACGCTCCAACCGAGGCCAGCTCAGAAGTGAGGGCCTTCATTCCTCTGGACCAAGTCATGGCTTGGCCACCCCTCCTCTTCTTCCATCCACACCCCAGCGAGCCAACAACGCACGTCGCGGGAGTCAGTGGGCTGGCATGCGTAACACGTGGCCGAGCCATCGGAGCCTGATGCGTGAAATAACGTTGCTGAGCGGTTCCGTTCCTTTTCCTGTGCCGTAAATGAGGCGTCGAACACGCTCGTTGCTCACGCGGTGTTCCCACCAAATGTGAGCTAAATTACGAAGGCACCGGTGGTCGAACGTAACTAGCCTCTTCAGGTTCGCTGCTTTAAGCGGTCAGGTTTCACAACCGTACAGTAGGGTCGAACGTACCGCTGCATTGTACACTCTGCCCTTCAGGGCAAGAGTGATGTCGCGCCGGCGCCATAAGTGGCGAAGGTTAGCAAAAGCGCCCCGAGCTTTTGCCGTACGATTCGTGATTTCATCTTCAATCCCACGGGCGCTGATACAACTTCCCAGGTAGTTGAATTTTTGAACAATTTCTAGCTGATCCCCACCAAGGGTCAGCGTAGGGGGCGGTCCAGACCAATCTTGGAGGAACGCTTTGCACTTCGAGGGTGCGAAGCAAAGCCCGAAGTGACGGACAGCCAGTGCTAATCTGTCCAGTGCCGCTTGGTACGTTTGTGAGCTGTCACAGATTAGGGCAATATCATCAGCATACTCTAAGTCAAGAAGTCGTTCTCCTGGGAGCAGATCCACACCTTCTAAGTCGTGTCCTGTAAACGCGATTTGCATGACTTCGTCAACAGCGAAGTTGAAGAGGAAAGGTGACAGCGGGCATCCTTGTCTCACGCCGCTGGAGATATTAAAGGGCGACGACAACTTGACGTAAGCCCTCACTCTGCCCGAGCTATGCGCATATAATGCTCGAATAATATTCACATATTTCTCAGGGACACCTTTCCTGAGTAGACAGTCCCAAAGTGCATGTCTATCCACCGAGTCGAATGCACCTTTGATATCGAGGAACACGACAACGGTGGGCCGCCAATATATGTGACGGTGCTCCAAAAACTGACGCAAGGTGAAGATGTGGTCAATGCAGCCACGACCTCGACGAAATCCAGCTTGCTCTTCACGAACCTGGCTTTCACGAGTGCCAGTCAGTCGGTGAGGGATGACAGAGGCAAGCAATTTGGAGGCGATGGAGATGAGACTGATTTCTCTATAGTTGCCGCATTCCGATCTTGAGCCTCCCTTGAAAACTGGGATTATGATGGATCGGCTCCAGTCGGTTGGGACAGTTTCCTGCTCCCACAGTTTGACTAGTAACTCGTATAAATCATCCACAAGAGCAGGTCCCCCGAATTTGAAGAGGGCTGGAGGAAGGTCATCAGGTCCCGCGGCTTTGTTTAACTGCAACATTTCGATCTCACGTACGACTTCTGAGCGAGAGGGTGGATCCAAAGGGACAGCTCAGGGAGCGGGGCGGTCAGTGGCCGGCGAGAAATCTAACCATTTCGACCGATTAAATTGCATCAACATCAGAAACCATTTCAGGGTAAAGAATTCTTTTCGGTAAATCTCATCAGACCCAAACTTTTACATAACAGTGATTGTGGATATAGCGTCAACTGGGCTGGGATTGACTTCTTGACTGTTTGAATGACCAAAATCGATAACTTGAGACAGAGATAGAGATGGTGGACCAAGTAAACTAAATAAACATATGTATACAATTCTCATTAGTACAAGGTAATTAAGTAGGTAAGATGACGTCCAAACAACTAAGTAACGGTGTCCGTTGGCCAAGGTAGTAATATCGGCCGTATAAATCGTTTTTGGACACATAATTCCGGCTTTAGATGGTGAATGTACATAGCCTCGGCGATGGCTAAGAGCTGTTTGCGGAATCCTTGGGAGAAGTGTTCAGGTAATGAGTAAATGACTTTGAAGTCATTCTCCGAAGCTGTATGGCCACATTCAAGGAGGTGCGACATGATAGAGCTGTCTGAAGACCTCATTTCGCCTCTGTAAAACCATGCCGGGATGTGTTCACGAACCCTCTGAGATAGGCGTCTCGTCGTGCGACCCACGTATCGTGCACCACAGGAGCACGAGTACTGATAAATGATCATTGAACGGGTAAATGGCGGTAGTCTATCCTTCAAGGGTTTTGTAAGCAACGGCTTATTGTGAAAAACGATTCTCAGGCGGGCCGCGAAATAAGTTTTCTCGACAGCATCTTTCAGGCGTCTGGATAACATATCAGCTGCAGAATCGCCCTTAAAGGGTACATGTATGAAAAGCTCTTTCTTAGGAGCAATGCTCCTAGGTGGCTTTCGATTACGTTCCTTCAAATGTTTCATGATAAATTTATCCGGATAGCCATTTTCCCTGAGGGCGTCGCTGATTCTCTGTAGTTCTTCGTTGACGGTATCCGGTGTACAAATACTGCGCGCCCTGAAGGCGAGAGATCTGATTAAACTCCGCTTGTGCTGTAGTGGTACTGCCTTTTAAAGTGCTCAGCCCAAAGCTCTAGGCGTTTTGATAAGTTGTGGATAGGCTGTCCACTCTTGTCACGTATAGTTTCACTAACACCAGGTCTCCTGCTGCCCGTTTCCCGTATCAGACGGAATAACTTACGATGGCTACCAAGGACAGCGGCCATTTCCATCTCTGATGCACGATGAGACCTCCAGGATTCGCGGTTTCTCTTCAGGCTAGCATGAAGTTTTTCCCGGAGCACTTTGCGAGTTTCATTGTGTTCGCTTCCAGCCGGAATATGCCGGCGAGCATCGATAAGTTCTAGAAACTGCGAAGAGACCCAATGTCCATGTTGGCGATTAGACATACCACATGAAGATTTCCCTGCTGCTAATAACGTCTGGTGAATATGAGACCAGTGAGCGTTTGTCCAACCCGCACGACAGCGTACTTTGATATGCTGGCTTTGATACAGCTGGCTTCGCCAGTTGGCCGGTGTCAATACGCTCACAAAATCTTCGTGGGCGTCCGCCAAAGCGCATCCGCAGGTCAGCACACACAAGTGCATGGTCGGTGCCCACACCTATGCTCCAAATCGACCGACAGTTCTGGACGCAGCCTCTCCATCGGTAACTTATCGCAATGTGATCGATTTGCGTCCAAGGCTGGTGGGCGCCAAGATAACCTCCGGCGGGTGCTGTATCTGAAATTAGTGCTCGCAAGAAATAAGCGAGCATCCTCACACAAATGAAGTAACCGCTCACCGTTATCATTACGGGAGCCTATACCATGTTGGCCGCCCAGATGTAGCTCATCTGTGGATAATTTTCCAACCTGAGCGTTCAGATCCCCAGCCAGCACTACAGTGTCCGAGCTTCTTCTGTGGCTAAGGAGCTCGTTCAGTTGACGATAGAAGTCGTCTTTTACCGAGTCATCGCAACAGTTTGTCTGTGCATAGGCAGCGATAACGAATAGACACCTGTTAGTCCCACGCGGCTTCGAAGTTTTGAACGAGCCAGCCAATCGGACCGCACACATCCGGCTATTGATTGGAATCCAATCAATCACAGTAGCTTCAGCCCGGGGACTCAGGGCAATACCAACACCGGCTTAGCCGGTGCTCGAAGCTGCATCGTCACCGGATAGGCGCAATGAGAAAATACTGCTTGCGTCACCTGAAGGGAATCGCAGAGTGAGTACAGAGCTCGAGTCTTGCAGGCGGGTCTCCGATAAACAGCAGATATCGATCGAGAGGGTCTCTAATGATCGGGCAAATGCTGCCTGTTGACCGATCTGAAGCAATGTGCGAACATTGAGGCATGCCAATCTGAAGGAGGATCAAGGGCTCCAAATGGAAGCCGATGAACTGGAATGGGCCGCTTGCTTGGACATAGGC
Organism: Dicrocoelium dendriticum; assembly: GCA_944474145.2. Taxonomy (NCBI): domain Eukaryota; kingdom Metazoa; phylum Platyhelminthes; class Trematoda; order Plagiorchiida; family Dicrocoeliidae; genus Dicrocoelium; species Dicrocoelium dendriticum. Next base: position 27,476,826 of record OX104060.1, on the reverse strand, counting down.
CTGTTGACAGTGCAGGAATGACGCTCCGCGTTCATCTGTGAGTTGAAACTAAAAGACAAGCGACTGTTGAAGCAAGGTGGGGGAGGGCCGAGAATTGGGGTTTGAAAACAGGGGGGATATAAGTAAAGTTGGAACGGGACAATAAGGATGAAGAAGCGCAAGAAGGGGTATATGAAGACGGGAAGGCTTGAGCAGTAGCATCCAAACCCCTATCCACCCTGCCCGATGCAGCAGATAGGGCACCGTTGATTATCCTCTGCGACGATCAGAGCATCAAGAAATTATTGTAGGAAAGGTTCATTGTATTGCGTGGGCAGAATACTGTCAGCATGCCCAGGCCTAGACAGGAGAACGATTAGGGTTCTCAACCAAAGCCTTTGGTTCAAAAAACTGACCGCAAGGTAGCGGGTTTGGCGTTAGGCTACAAGAAGTCCGTTTTAAGGAATAAGGTGCCACCCTCATTCCAACCCCCAACCTGGAGAACCAGGAGGCTGAGTTTGTCTGGCCTCTAACCATTGACAAATCTGGTATGAGTGGCTCTGAAGGTGCAAAAGCACCACACAGCATAGCTCAACGGATCACTGAGGCACACAAACCATCGCACCACGGTAAGGTCCAGCCTCATTGCGATGGAACTACTAAGATCGGCCTTGCAATGCCCTCCTGGTGCAAAGTGCTTATTATTATTATGATTATCATTATTCAATACTTGACCACTGTACAACTGGCAGTGCTACAACACATAGGTAACAACAAAGATAGGGAAAAAGGGGTAGTCAGTGAAAGGATTTGGAAGGTTTAGGAGGTTAATGTGTTGTATGGACAGAGATATTCCCGGTTGCCCAGGCCGAGGAAAAGGGTTGACTTAAGGGACCCCACCCCGAGCCTTTGATCTTAAGAGCTAACCTGCAAGGCAGCGGGGTGATTAACGAAGACCGTTGACATCCGGGTGGCTCGCCTTCTTTGTGTTCAGTAGCAGTCCACAGAGAAGTCGGTGGCCAGCAAGGTTGTTCATTCGCTCTTTGTTATATACTCATCTCTGGTTACAGAAGTGAGTGGTCAGTGGCCGGTCACATTGGCTTTGACCCAGCGCCGTACATGCTCTTGTAGTATTTGATAGAGAACCAGATGACCAGTGCAGAACTCCCCAAGCTCTGAGACGCTGCCACTGATTGTCGACGACTGCTTATTCATCTCGCCTGCAAGGAAGGCATTCCCCAATCCGCAACCTGGGGATGCGACCGATAGTGTACAGCTCTGCCACGGGTGCAAAGCGCTTACCAGCTTCCAACTACCAACTCGATGGATCATTTTGATGCCAACGAGAGGCGATATACCAGCAATACGTAGTGTCGTGAACACGTCTCCTAGCCGAATCACGCCTAGTCTTAGCCTCTTGTAACACCGACTCCGGTTGTAAATAAGCACATTCCTTTACCTGTAAATAGAAATTTCAGCGTTACGTACATACTGGTCGAAGTGTGAGTACATTTCATCAACTTATGCTCGGAGCTCTTTGACGACAGATTCCTGTTCCCGGATCATCTTTTCCGTCGTGCTGAGCCTATTCAGATCTTCCGTGCTGAAGCCGTTTGCGTCTTAGTGACATGACGAGGCTGAATCAGAAGCTCCCCCAACCAAGTGTCCGCCAAGCACACAAAGTGAAAACAAATCCACTTCATTTTAGGGTAAAGTGAATATACATCGATCGACTCCTCGTCCAACCGTAAACGAACACTGTGGTACCATAGTAAGCATTTGTCATACTGAATATCTTTTTCTACTGCACCCTTGCAGCTATGATCACCACAATAATAAGTGTCCGTTGACTCCATGATCAATACAAAGAAACCAAAAATACATGGGGAATACTACGTTCAGAGCAAGCTGGTTAAGGTGAAACACTACAACAAGAGTATTAAAAATAACACTACAACAAGTCAAAAAGGAAAAAGCTGGTTAGCCAATGACGCAAAAATGCTGGGGCGAGCTCACGGGGATGAAAATATGGTGCAATCCTGTTCTTGCTTTACTTCCTATGTAAAGGCAAGTAAAGCAACTCAAACGTCGAAGTGTAGGCAGGGAGCCCTAGTTTGTTTGCTGGTACAATAAATAGCGCTCGTTAGGCGAGAGCTTATCTCGACAGACAGGATCCAAGATGGCGGAAATCCAAGCAAAGAAAGTGTTTGAAAAGCACGGAAAGAAGAAGAAGGCTGGTAGATGCACGCATTTCGTATTGTATCCTCAGTACCATTAACAATAACCGATATGCATAGATATAGCTAACAGTGGGTGCAACCAGACAAGCTTAAGGTGCAGAACGAATGACGGAAGTTCACACCTACGTTCAAGGCAGTTTTAGGTTGAACACACAAGGCTGGCTTAATCCGGCTTATAGCGACAGCCTCAGCAAACCGAGGGAAGCGGGGATTGGTGTGACGTAACACAACTTTAAACGCTGAGCCCAGCTCTATCCGGTGACCCGAGTCTAATAGGTGTTTGCTTATCGAGGAAGCCGGCAGTATGCGCGAACTTGGAATCTGACGAGAGTAGGCAATCTGAGCAACTTCACGTTGAACCCATCTTGGTACATGTTCCTTTATTCGGGAAGTTAGCGTTCTATTAGTTCTGCCTATGTAACTGTTTCCGCAGTCACATACAAATTGGTATACACAGTGTGAGTTGGCCCCAATAGGCTGAGCTTCCTTCGTTGGAGGTATAGGCAGATTTCGGGTTCCGTTGATGACAACTTGTGCAGCATACTAAGTTCCTTGTGTAGCCAGAATTATACGCTTAGTTGTCTTCAGCGTGGCTAAATCACCTTTGAAAGGTAACTCGATATACACTTTCTTCTTGGCTGCCGTGTGCCCCAAATCCTTTGGCCCTCGCGGTTGGCTGTGTTTCTCGATAAATCTTCGAGGGTAGCCGTTCGCCATTAGTGTTGCTGTAATTAACAATAGCTCATCGTCCAGACAGTCGGCCGAACAAATTCGTCTGGCACGACTAACTACAGTCTTCACAAGTGTTCTTTTGTACCGCACTGGTGTGAAGCTAGTGAAGTGCAGGTACTGACCGGACCAAGTTCATTTTCGGTAAATGGACCTCTCAATAAATCCATCATCCCTGCGACTTATGAGTATGTCCAGGTATGGCAGACAATTGTTCTGTTCTACTTCGCATGTAACCCTCAAGTTAACATGAACACCATTGAGCCGTCCTACCAAATGTTTGAGCTGCTGCTCCGAGGAACAGAAAACCAAGATATCATCGACATATCGTTTGTAGTAGGGCACCTGGGCTATTTCCGTAGAAATGTTTCTTTCTAACACCAGCATGAAATCAGCGAGCACAGGACGTAATGGGCTACCCATTGCTACGCCGTCAATTTGACGGCATGGTGCATTCCGGAAGTGAAAAGCTACATTCTTCGTGCCCAATAGTAGAGATATGCTCAGCAATTCAGTCGGAATTGGTAGCGAACAGTCACCGTTTTCGGCTAATAAGCACACTTAATCAACCGTCTGATGTAACGTGACATTGGTAAATAAAGATCCTATATCCAAGGAGCATATGACTTTGTCTGACAGATTGAGTTCATTTAGGTTGTCAGTGAGTTGAAATGAGTCTTTAGGACTGTACGGATTGAACTGTTGTTTCAGCAGAGCTAGCAACTTCACTAACCAACGAGCAAGTTTATGCTGGGGCGCGTTCATCATTAAAAGGATTGGCCTGAGTGGCACTTCACACTTATGTGTCTTTGGGGACCCATACAACTCGGCTTCAAACTATTAAATGTATCACAGTCAACCACGCGGTGGAGAAGCAATTCCAGGTGACGAACTATGCCCGTTTCGACATTGGTTATGTCCCCCACTTTCGTGAGCCGTTCGAATTTACTCGCATCGTTGAGTATGGCGCACATCTTCTCATTGTATTCGGTTTTGTTCATGAGCACTCCTGAACCTTTATCTGGTTTCATTACGACTACATCCTTAGCTCGCAGTTCATGTAAGGCCTGAAAATATCGAGTTGTGATGGCACATTTTTCATTAACTGGCATGGTTTTCACATGGGCGATATCGGTTAACTTGTTTCTGAACCGAATAAGCTTATCAGGGCTGGTTGGTTGGAGCTGCTTAAACTGGTCAAAAGGGTTCTCGAATTGGGCTTCTATAAACAAGCCGTTCAAGGGGGGACTTTGTAATCAAGCCCAAGTGATAATGCTTCTAATTGCAACGCATCAAGTTGTACGTTCGATAAATTCATCATGTATATACTGGGATCACGAGCAATTGGTTCCTCCTCCTGGTAATTCGTCAGCGAATTTTCTAAACGAGCAGAACGATTTCGTCTCGTACGATCAAGAGTTAATTCATAAAAGTTAGTGAAAACAATCCGGCAACACAGAGACAGGTCCTCGACCACGGGTAGTAAGCGTGCATGAGTTGCTAGTAGTTCCGCAAGTCTGGTTTGAGCCGTCTCTAGGTGAGCGGACCCCACATGTCTGAGGTTAGCCGCAGAGGGCTTGAGTTTGTTTCTACGCAACAGTAAGAGCAGTGGACGAGGATAGCGACGAACGAAAATACATTTCGATAGAAACGATATCTTCACACGTAAGCACACCATCTTGCACCTCAGGCTGACTATGCGATGCAGCAACCTGACTGTTTCGACGGGAATTCGTTGTTTCAGAAACTTAAAGCAGCTGGTTCCCTACAACAATTTGAAAAGCATGCATCTACCAGTCTTCCTCTTTTTTCCGTTCTTTACAAGTTGTTGGAGGAAACTAACTGCCTTAAAGAAAGTGTCAACTAAAGCCAGAGGGGCTCACGGTGATCTAAAACTTTGTTGACCGAACAAAGTGGCACGATGCCTAAAATGCAAACGAGTGCAGCTAAGCCTCTCTTCAGTTTTATTAAAAGGACACTAGTGTTCTGATGCCGCTATTGACAACTACCCACCCAGTACAGTGCAGGACAGGACAGGATCCAGGGACGACACAAGTTTCCGCTTAACGAGCGTCCCGTCTCGTGTGCCAGTACGCAAAAAAGAGCCCCCAGCACTGCGACTTGATAGAATATTCTTGATACTATAATGGTGAAAAAACAGGAGCAAGTGCAAGAAAAAAACACTATCATGAAGTAATGAGATTAGGGGCAGTCATCAAAACTCAGGGAAATTCGAGAAATAGGGTCAGCCAATGTTCGTCTAGGCTACGTTCTAATTCCTCCAGTTTCGCATGCTAATAGAGCAGGAAGTTTATACCAAACAGGCACAACCCGGTTTGCAAAGAACCTGGCTCTTAACTCCAGCCTAGATATCATCATCATCATCATTACACATTAGCTGGAGGTGGAAAACACCTCAGCTATTGTGCCGCAATACAAAAGACAAGAAAAGGAAAGCAAACGGTGGCACGCCCGCTGAGTCTTCAGTAACGGATGGGCACCGTTCCGGAGAGCTAACAGCTGACTGCCGTAAAAGAGAGTCATATTATGCCTAACAAGTGAGATCGTGATTGGAGGGGGATGCTAAGCAGGAGGGGGATGGACAAAGGAACTCACAACACAAACGCCATTGGGGTCGGCTCCAAGCCATTTCAGCAAGTGTGCCCAACCAATCGTGTTCACCGTCCTTAGGACCCCAGCCAGGCAGTCGGGATGCACTAACCGATGCCAACTTCGAAGTAAGGGTTTTCATTTCTCTCGACCAAGTCATCGCTTGGCCTCCCCTCCTCCTCTTCCAACCGCACCCACAACGCGCAAACAATGCACGTCGCGGGAGTCGGTGTGCCGGAATGCGCAACACGTGACCCAGCCATCGGAGCCTGGTGCGTGATATAATGGTGCTGAACGGTTCATTCCCTCTTCCTGCACCAAATACACGACGTCGAACACGCTCATTGCTCACGCGGTGTTCCCACCAGACATGAGCTAAGCTGCGAAGGCAGCGGTGATCGAATGTGACGAGCTTCTTCATGTCTGTCGACCTGATGGGCCAGGTTTCACAGCCATATAGAAGAGTTGAACTGACGCCTGCGTTGTAAACTCTGCCCTTCAGGGCGAGAGTAATGTCGCGTCTGCGCCACAGGTGGCGGAGATTGGAAAAAACACCTCGAGCTTTTGCTATAGGGTTCGTAACCTCATCTTCAATCCCACGGGTGCTAATATAGCTGCCCAGGTACTTGAATTCCTGAACGACTTCTAGCAGATCACCACCAAGCGTTAGCACATGGTTGGATCCCTGCCAATCTTGGAGAAGTACTTTGAATTTCGATGGAGCAAAGCATAGCCCAAAACGATTGACAGCCAGTGCTAATCAGTCCAGTGCTGTTTGGCATGTTTGGGAGCTGTCACAGATTAGGGCAATATCATCAGCATACTCCAAGTCAATAAGTCGCTCCCCTGGGAGCAGATCCACACCTTCTAGGTCGTGTCCAGCGAACGCTGTTTCCATGACTTCATTAATAGCGAAGTTGAAGAGGAAAGGTGACAGCGGGCATCCTTGTCTCACACCGCTGGTGATACTGAAGGGTGGCGACAATTTGCCATAAACCCTCACCCTGCCCGAACTATGCGCGTACAGCGCTTTGATAATGTTTACACATTTATCAGGCACACCTTTCCTCAACAGACAGTCCCAAAGGGCACATCGATCGACTGAGTCGAAGGCACCTTTTATGTCAAGAAACACGACAACGGTGGGTTACCAATAAACATGGCGGTGTTCCAACACTTGACGCAAGGTGAAGATGTGGTCGATGCAGCCCCGACCTCGACGAAATCCGGCTTGCTCTTCACGAATCTGGCTTTCACGAGTGCCAGTCAGTCTGTGGAGAATGACAGAGGCAAGCAATTTAGAGGCAATCGAAATCAGACTGATCCCTCTATGATTGCCGCATTCCAAAAGGGAGCCTCCCTTAAAAATTTGGACAATGACGGGGCGGTTCCAGTCTGTCGGGACTGTCTCCTGCTCCCAAAGTTTTACTAACAACTCGTTTAAGTAATCTACTATAGCAGGTCCCCCAAATCTGAAGAGGGCTGGGGGAATTCTATCTGTCCCTGCGGCCTTATGCAATTTCAACAATCTAATCTCACGTTCCACTTCTGCGCGTGAGGGCGGATCCAAGGAGACGGCCCAGGGAGAAGGGCGCTCAATGCCCGAAAAAAGCGATAACTCAGGTTTGTTAAATTGCATTGCAAAGTGTTCAACCCAACGCTCCAAGCGTTTTGACAGGCTGTGGATCGGCTGCCCACTCTCGTCGCGTATGGTCTCGCTAACACCAGGTCTCCTGCTGCCTGTTTCCCGTATCAGACGGAATAACTTACGATGATTACCAACGGCAGCGGCTGTTTCCATTTCCAATGCACGATGAGACCACCAGGTTTCGCGGTCCTTCTTCAGGCTAGTACGTAGTTTTGCCCTGAGATTTTTGAGAGTCTCATTGTATTCGCTTCCAGCAGGAATACGTCGGCGAGCATCCATAAGTTTTAAAGACTGTGTAGAGACCCAATGTCCGGTTTGGCAATTTGCTTTGCCACATGAAGACATGCCTGCTAAAAGCAACGCTTGACGAATATGCGACCAGTGATCTGCAACGGTGTTTAGTGGGCGCTTACTCGGCCCAGATGTCAGCGCATCTTGGTACACATTCAGAACATCTGGCTTCGCCAGCTGGCCGGTGTCAATCCGTTCACATCGACGTTGCGGACGTCCACCGAAACGCACCAGGTCGGCACAGACAAGTGCGTGGTCAGAGTCCACGCTCGTGCTCCAAATCAAGCGACAGTTTTGGACATGACCTCTCTAGCGGTAACTGATCGCGATATGATCGATTTGCGTCCATGGCTGGCCCGAGGCTGGTGGCCGCCAAGTCACACTTCTGCGGGTGCTGTGTCGAAAGTTAGTGCTCGCGAGAAACAGGCGAGCATCTTCACACAGCTGTAGCAATGGCTCACCATCATCATTACGGGAGCCTACACCATGTTGGCCGCCCAGATGAAGCTCATTAGAGGACAATTTTCCGACTTGGGCGTTTAGATCGCCTGCCAACACCACAGTATCCGTGTTTCTTCTGTAACGAAGGAGCTCGTGAAGTTGCTGATAGAAATCATCTTTTACCGAATCAGTGCTAGTTTGTAGGAGCGTAGGCCGCAATGACAAACAGGCACCGCGCGACTTCGTAGCACGGAACGAACCAGCTAATCTAACGGCGCACATCCTACTGTTAACTGGGATCCAATCAATCAGGGCAGCTTCAGCCCGGGGACTCAAAACAATGCCGACGCCAGCTTGACCGGCATTTGAAGCTGCATCATCGCCAGACAGGCGCAATGAGAATGTGCCGCCAGTGTCGCATGTGGGGGATCGCAGGGTAAGCACGGAGCTCGAACCTTGCAGGCGGGTTTCTGATAAACAGCAAATATCGATCGAGAGGGTCTCTAGTGTGCGGGCAAGTGCTGCCTGTTGGCCAATCTGCAGCAAAGTGCGCATGTTGATGCATACCAGTCTTAGCGAGACACGAGGACTCCAAAGGGAAACGGATGAACTGACGTTGTCCGCTTGGTTGAACATGGACTTGTCGACTGGATTGGAGCGACGCAGTGCGATTGTGTGTGATTTGAAATTAGAAGACAAGCGACTGTTGAAGTAAGCTGGGTGAAGGCCAAGAATTGGGGGATTGAAAATGGGGGATATAAGTAAAGTTGGAGCGGGACAATAAGGATGAAGAAGCGCAAGAAGGGGTATATGAAGACGGGAAGGCTTGAGCAGTAGCATCCAAACCCCTATCCACCCTACTCGATGCAGCAGATAGGGCACCGTTGATTATCCTCTGCGACGATCAGAGCATCAAGAAATTATTGTAGGAAAGGTTCATTGTATTGCGTGGGCAGAATACTGTCAGCATGCCCAGGCCTAGACAAGAGAACGATTAGGGTTCTCAACCAAAGCCTTTGGTTCAAAAACCTTACCGCAAGGCAGCGGACTTTGGCACTGGACTACAGAGCCCGTTTTATGAAATGAGGAGCCACCCCCATTCCAACCCTTAACCTGGAGAACCAGGAGGCTGAGTTTGTCTGGCCTCTAACCATTGACCGATCTGGTATGAGTGGCTCTGAAGGTGCAAAAAAAGCACCACCCAGTATAGCTGAATGGATCTCTGAGGCACGCAAACCATCGCACCACGGTAAGATTCAGTCTCATTACCATGGCCAGCCTAGATCTATGCTGCTTCAATGTTATGCACAAGGGCCCCGCAAATTGTCTGACATAGCTGATTAAAACTTCGGTGGGCCTGAGACCCATCATGATTCTGAACATCTCTATTAAGTCACCTCTCAATCGGCGTCTTCGCATTGAGAACAAACCCAAGTTAGCTAACTGATCTTCATACAGTAACCCGCGCTGGCCTTCTATCATTCGTGCGGCCAGTGTTTGTACATTCTCAATACAAATAATATCCTTCTGCAGGTAGGGTGCCCATACTTGAACACAGATGTGGTCTGAACACAGCTTTGAACAAGGGAAGAAAGACCTCTGGCTTGGTACAACTCAGAACTCTCCTGAAACGTAATAACTCCTGTCTGCATGCCTGCACTGCGTCGAGGGCTTAAAGTCACTCGTCACGATGACACGTAGATCACGTGCCTCGATGACATGCTGCAGTGTTAGTGGGGACCTATTAGATGTATGCACAGTAAACTCTACATCACGCGGGGTTAGGATTTGACATTTGCTGATGTTCAGTGGTAAGTCCAACAAAAGTGACCAATTAAGAATGGTATCAAAATCTCTAGATAACGAAGCCCTGTCTCCCTTGCTGACAACCTTCAAGTCGTCAGCAAAAATATAGCAGGGGGTCTTCAAATAGGGGGGCCAAGTCATTGATAAACATAAGAAAGAGCAACGGGCCGAGTACTTATCCCTGGTGAACCCCACTATGAGCAGTGCCTGTGCTCGAAGTAATGTCACCAATCCTAACACGAAATATCCTACCATAAAGGAATGCAGACAACCAAGAAAGCAGCTGAGGAGGGATTCCAAACGAGGTCATTTTCGATTGACTAAATCAAAAGCTTTAATGAAGCCAGGGTAACATACTTTTACTGGTATGCCATCATCGAGTTATTTCATCAAAGGAACACAGCAAGTTGGCAAGGCATAAGATTTTCTTGACGGGGCCATGCTGTTCTGTTCCGATGAAGTTATTAGCAGCAAGATGTTCAGAGATTCGATTCCTAATGATCTGCTCTAAATACTTAGGAACAACGCTAGTCATACTAACAGGCCAGTAGTTAGCGGGTGAAGGTTTCGAACCAACCTTATGGATCGCCACTACAACTGCTTCCTTCCAATTCTGTGGTATCCTATCCTCACGAAAACATGTCGGGAAACTCGAGAATATGAAGCCGGAGTATGTCGGCAATCGGCTTGATGCACATTATCGGGGCCAAGTGATTTGTATGGGTTTAAGTTCTTCAGTACAGAGAAAACATCTAAAACAGTTATGACGATTACGTCCATTTTGCATTCGCTTACGCGATGCGAGGGCAACGGTATTGAAAAACCATTGCCCGCTCAATGAACTCTCTGGAAAACACGCAGCAACTCCTGCGCCTTATCAAGGTCTCCTGTAGCCTGTTGCTCATTTCTGTGATCAAATTGCCAACTACTTCCCTTAAAGAGGCTTTTGACTGGACGTAGCTGTAATAACGCTTTGGGTTCCTTTTTGCGTTTTGCGCCAGCCTAAGCTCATAGGAGTATTTGGCCTGCCTCTGCAGTTTGACCACCAAATTTCGACTTCTTTTGCACTCAAGCCACGTGTGGAAACCACCAGATGCATTGAACCTTTTCCAATGCTTATTCCGCCGTTTCAACATCCGATCAATACGTCGGCGCCACCACCGAGGATTATCTGAATGGCGCCTGCACAGGGGAGCGAACTTCTCTAGCAACTGCGTGAGACCACTTTTGATCATGTGCCACCTCTGTTCCAGCGTTGCTTCCTCTTGTTCAGGAATCCAGGTAATGCGTGCGGCTCTATCCCTCAGAAGCGTTGTATTTATCTGGCTTAGTTCGCATCAGTCGGGGTTCAGCTGAGAGCATGGGTACACAAATGGAGAAGGAAAGAACGAAATGATCGCTCTTACCTCTAGCAGACTCAACGTACCATACTTGGTGATAACGTTTAAGGAAGAGGGGATGCTCTCGCCAGGACTCCTTGTTGGTAAATTGACGTGCTGCACAAGGGCGTTTTCCTGTACCCATTGTACTAAGTTGTCTTCCAATGAGTCCGCCCTATTGAGAACATGCTCCCAGTCGGCATGTGGTAGGTTAAGGTCGCCTACAATCACAAAACTTGGCGCAGAAGGGGCAGCTCGTGTCAGTAGATCAGTAAGCTTCTTTCCTCGCGTTGAGGACGGGCTGCGATAAACACAAGCAATTAATTCAACTTTACCCTGTACCCTCAAAAAACAAGAACTTGTATATTTGGCGTGCACATGGTAAACGGAGCTTCCCAGTGACTGTAGTGACATCTTATGAGCAAGAGCATTCCAATCTCATTTGGGCACCCAGGACGGTCTGTGCTATACCCGACCAAGTCGGCTAACAGGCAATCATTTATTGAATCATTTGATGAGAGCCAGATCTCTGCGATCGCAATAACGTCGGCGGATTTACAACTCATCGCCAGCGCCCCCACTTGTTCCTTACGCTACAAGAATTTGTGTGCCAAACATGCAACAGCGTTTGCCGCTCTCAGCCGCACTTCTAAAGGTCCCCTCGCGCGCAGAACCCGAGGAGGTACTGTTATGTGTTTTTGATTTTGCCGTATTCCATGCTTTGGCATATTTACCGTTCTAATACATGTTTCTGTTTTTATAGCTCATACGTCCGAATTATTAATCGAGTAAAGCCTCCTTATCGGCTTTTGTCTTCTTCCTTCATTCCTGGAATAATCCGTGTTCATTACAATTTACTCGATTAATACAACAATCTCATGGATCGAATCTTACGCCCAGATCGCTTTGATGTGGATCCTCAATCTTCTGACGCCGGCAAACGCTGGTCCCATTGGATCTACACTTTCAACAACTTTTAGAATCGATCGAGTCCATGAAGCCGGACAAGCTCAAAACGTTAATGAAGGAGTTGCAGATACCTTTGCATATGTTGACAACGTTACGGTGTGCGGTAGAAGCAAAGAGGAACATGACGCAAATCTTAAACATTTCCTGACGGTAGACAAAAATTGCGGCATCACTTTTAACGACACAAAAAGCATTTTTGCTGTTAATAAAATCACCTTGCTCGGTTACGAAATATCCAAGGGCATTATCAAACCTGACCCGGAGCGACTACGACCTTTGGCCGAGTTGATGACACCGCATGATTCCAAATCACAACAGCGCCTAGTAGGAATGTTTGCATATTATTCGAAATGGATTCCAAAATTTTCCGATAAAATCTATCCATTGATTCACAATGAAACTTTCCCGCTGCCCGAACCGGTAATGAACTGTTTCGAACAACTCAAAAAAGAATTAGAACGATCTACAGTCGTGACTATCACACCCGGTGTACCATTCGTAGTCGAAACAGATGCATCTGACATTGCAATCGCCACTATCTTGAATCAAAATGGCAGACCAGTAGCATTCTTCTCCCGAACGCTATCTCACAGCGAAAAACACCACTCCGCCGTCGAAAAAGAGGCCTGCGCTATAGTCGAAGCAGTGCAAAAATGGCGTCATTTCCTCCTTGGCAATCCATTTACGATAGTAACTGACCAGCGATCAGTGACATTCATGTACGGTGACAATAACAAAGGAAAAATTAAGAATGATAAAATCCAACGTTGGCGTTTGGAACTATCAAGTTATCGGTTCGATATAATGTATAGACCGGGAAGCGGAAATAAAGCAGCTGACACGCTCTCCAGAATTCATTGTTCAGCGTCTCTGAGTGGTACGGAACTTAACGAACTACACAAGTCAATGTGCCACCCTGGTTTCTCGTATGATGCATTTTATCCGTTCTCGTAACCTTCCATTTTCCTTGGACGATGTCAGGACGATGACCTCACAATGCAAAGCTTGCGCCGAAATCAAACCTAGGTTCTATAGACCTCCTGTTGGTCAACTCATTAAAGCTACACAACCGTTTGAACGGTTGAGCATTGATTTCAAAGGACCACTTCCATCTACGTCAAGAAACAAGTATCTCCTGACTGTGATTGACGAATACTCTCGGTTTCCCTTCGCGTTTGCCTGCTCTGATATGACTTCTGCAACAGTGATCGGATGCCCCACTCAGCTGTTTGCTTTGTTCGGAATGCCATCTTATATACACTCCGACCGCGGTCCTTCTTTTGTGTCCGAAGAAGTAAAAAAGTTTCTGCACGATAAAGGAATATCCACCAGTAGGACTACCGCTTATAATCCGCAAGGCAATGGGCAGGTTGAGCGTCTCAATGGAACTTTATGGCGCGCTATTACGCTTTCACTATCTTCAAAAAATCTGGATATCGGACAGTGGGAGTCGGTCCTCTTAGATGCTCTTCACGCTATCCGATCGTTGCTGTGCACTGCCACCAACGAAACTCCACACGAGCGTTTATTACGATTCAACCGAAAGCCAACTACTGGCACATACCTTCCTACGTGGCTATCCGAGCCTGGTCGGGTACTCATGAAGCGTGCTTCACGTCAATCGAAATATGAGCCATTGGTTGAAGAAGTTGAGCTACTTGATTGCAACACAGATTATGCTTTTGTTCGACTTCCTGATGGCAGAGAGGAGACGGTTTCTACTCGCCACTTGGCTCCTGCTGCTGGCAGGATTCCCGATGACAGCGATGTCCCTCTGACGCCCCACGTGTTAAATGCACCGGATGCTATGGTTCCTACTACTACTCTGCCAGCAACTCCCGACCCATCTCCTGATGATACTACTACTAGAAGAGAGACTACTCTCATCATCATCATCAACAGCAGTACATCAGCCATTTGAATTGATGCTTCGTTGCCATACAACCATGAGGACCTATGAAGTAAAGAATAAGAAGAGGGAGAGAAGGGGGGCTTACCTGAAAAACTTAATGCCCTAAGCAAACATTCAGGGTCAAGGTGCCTACACCTTGTGTAGACAACATACCGTCACAAACAGCTGGCTATCGTGCAAAAATAAGGCGGCATCGGCGAGACAGCTTCCTTGCGGCTTTCACTGCCACGCGTCATAATCAGACATTACCCCGCAGATAACTCAGCACCAAACACACTTTAAACAGACAATCCGATTAGGAGACGGCAGCAGACGCGCCACTGGTGTCTCTTGCGAGCCATGTCCTGTAAAGTCTCGAGTCAAGCACAAGGTGTCACGTGGACTCCAACCCGGAAGGCGAGACGGACCAACGGCACCCAGTTTGGTCGTCAGTGACTTCATTTCCCGCTGCCAAGTCAACTTCTGTCCACCTCGAGCCTTGCGCCATCCTACACCTGGTAGACTGAACAAGACCCTCCTAGGTAAGCGGTGACCAGGCATACGTAGCACGTGCCGAGCCAACGCAACTTATTCAGTGCTATCTGTTGTTCTAGGGAGCTAGCATGATCATCACCACCTAGTACTCGCCTACGCACATCATCGTTGCGGACACGCTGGTGCCATCCGACACCAGCAATGCTTCGCAAACAACGATGATCAAAGACTTGAAAGCGCCTCAGATCTTCAGACCGAAGGGACCAAGTTTCGCTACCATACAACTTACAACTGCTACAACAACAACAACAATGAACCCGACCGTACGATCTAAGAAATCGTGAAGCTTGATCCTGCTCTTCATTCATTATACGTCGCTTTTTTGGACAGCTCTTTCATTCGCATCCCGCATGTTATTCTTATCCAATTTTCCTTCCTAACACGGACCGTTCTGCGCCGAACTCATCTTTACAAACGTCATCAACTACTCAGCAACGATTTCTTAGCGAGGGAGGATGTTGTGTTTTTGATTTTGCCGTATTCCATGCTTTGGCATACTTACCGTTCTAATACATGTTTCTGTTTTTATAGCTCATACGTCCGAATTATTAATCGAGTAAAGCCTCCTTATCGGCTTTTGTCTTCTTCCTTCATTCCCGGAATAATCCATGTTCATTACAGGTACCACGTTTTTTGCCACTCAGTAGGTTTGACTGGGAATTCTACCTGGGCCCTCGGAGACAAAGTAGCACTGACGTCACCTGCTCTAGTTGCTTCGGCGACCCCGGTCACAACTCGTTTTTTCATTCTACGGCGAGCAAACCTGGCCTTATTGAACACAGGTCTCGCAGTTGCAGCTGACTGAGGTGATTTTGCGCACCTGGAAGAGTTGGCAGAAAGCATTATGCTTTCGAACTAATCACGGCTGCTGAAGAGCTCGTTTCCGTCGTCACTAGAATAGCCGATTCAGACGTGGTCGATCGCTCACTTGCAACCTGAATTTCTGCAGAGACCAAATTCATCACTGACGCAACAATGGAGTCATGCAAGAGCGGTAATTCTGTTGCAACCTCCCGAATATTAAGGTGTGATCCAGTTATGCTCTGTGAAGAGGCGAGACAGAGCAGGTAACATCCGTCTGGGGAGGTTGACTAGGAACTTCATTTATAATAATTTCCGTTAGAGAAGATGCAACCGGATTTCTTTGACCGAGGCCGCTGTTAGCTGGCAAAAGAGAACCAAAGTGAGTACTTTTATAGTTAATACTGAGCTGGCTTTGGTTCTGAAAGCGAACGTATCGTGGCCAACCTGATATCAGTCACTTGTTCGGTTAGGCAATAGGCCCGCTAGGTTGAGAAGTAGGTCAGGATAAAACGGATTTTTAAACTACCAAAATCGGCCTTGCAAGGACGCTCTTGTGCAGCACGCTTACACTCATCCAACTATCAACAGGATGGATCCTTTGATGCCAACGAGCGGTGATATATCAACAATGCGAAGTATGTCATGAACATGCCTTCTATCCGAGTCATGTCTGGTTTTAGCCTCTCTTATTCCCGGTTTTTCTCGGTTGTTAATGAGCACATTTATCTGCCTACTCATAGCGAGTTCAGTGAAACGCACATGGCACTCCAAATATGTACGTAAGACGTCAATCCTTGCTCGCAGTGCTTCAGTAATAGAGCCCTGCTCTTTAATCAGCCTCTCTGCCGTATTGAACCTCTGCAGGTTGCCATCGTCAGAAACACTTTGTCCAGAAATAACATTCCGAGACTGCACCAGGTGTTCCCCATCTAGTAAAAGCGAGCAGGTTCCAGCCCAACATACACAATGAAAGCAAATACATTCCAAGTTAAGATGATGAAATATAATGCCATGGATTCTTCGTCCAACCGCGAACAAACATTATGATACCAAGCTAAGCACCTATCGCATTGAATTCCTTTCTCTACTACTCTACCGCAACTACGTTCTCCACAATAAGAAGTGTCCGTTGACGACATGACCAAACAAGGAACAACAATGATATATGAAAATAGAAATATGCAATCAAAAACGATGGACAAATATATGTATATATAAAACCTAAACGATAGAATTGACAAACAGACGCAGGGATAAAAAGGAACAATGACGCGGAGAAAGTGAAACAAATGGTAAAGCCACAAATACAGCAAATACCATCATCATCATCATCATCATCATCATTATACATGTGAGCTAGAGGTGGTGAAACACCACCGCTATTGTACCACAATGCATAAAGGAAATACATACATACGTACAATACATAAAAGAAAAAATAAATACGACAGTTGCATGCCAGCTGAGCTACCAGCAACGGATAGGCATCGTTCCGGTAAGCTACCAGCCAGCTACTAGGCAAAAAAAAATTATTATGTTTTACCCTAGGAAATGAGATCGTCGATGGAGGAGAGGCTAAAAGGGATGGGGAGGGACAAAGAAACTCACGGCAGGAACGCCACTGAGGTCGGCTCCTTGCCATGTCAGCAAGTGTATCCAGCCAAACGTGTACACCGTCTTTTGGACCTCAACCAGGGAGCCGTGAAGCTCCAACCGAGGCTAGCTCCGAAGTGAGGGACTTCATTCCTCTGGACCAAGTCGTCGCTTGGCCACCTTTCCTCTTCTTCCCCCCACATCCCCGGTGAGCAAACAACGCACGTCGAGGGAGTCAGTGGGCTGGCATGCGCAACACGTGGCCCAGCCATCGGAGCCTGGTGCGGGAAATAACGGTGCTGAGCGGTTCATTCCATTTTCCTGGGCCGTAAACAAGGCGTCGAACACGCTCGTTACTCACGCGGTGTTCCCACCAGATGTGAGCCAAACTGCGAAGGCACCGATGGTCGAACGTAACTAGCCTCTTCATGTCCGCCGATCTTAGGGGCCAGGTTTCGCAACCGTACAGTAAGGTTGAACGTACAGCTGCATTGTACACTCTACCCTTCAGGGCGAGAGTAATGTCGCGCCGCCGCCACCGACCAATGAATGTCGGTGAGAGTCCTGATGGCAAATCCAAACTGCAACGGGAGCAGGGTGCAGGACGCTCAGTTCTTGCTTTACTTCCTAGGTGCAGGTAGGTATAGCAACTCAAAAGTCGGAGTGTCGGTAAGGAGTCCTGGTTTGCTTGCTGGTACAATAAACAGATCGTCCGATAGGCGACAGCCTATCTCGATAAGACCAGGTCGAGTCGGGACCGTCCGACAAAGGAATCTGTCTTGATGACAGCGATCAAATAATTGATGGAACAGAGTAAAGTTTTCACACAGCCTCTAGAATACGCTTCCAAGCCAAATTTGAAGGTAAAAATTGCAAGAGGGTGATATTTCTGAAAGCAGAAAAATGCTGCTGCTCTAGAATACGGAAGACGAAACCGGAAGGATAAGAGAAGACGAAACGATAATGACATCCAGTTACGCTCGACGACATCTTACATATTATCTTGCTATGAAGACACTGTGACGCCCCTGCCAGCAAAAAAAAAAGACTTTGAAGGCGAATATGAGTAGTAAAGTCTTTCACTGACTACCATTTTGAATATGAAATTTGTGGCGCGCCACAAGCTCAAGTTCAAGCGGAACTGGAACGATAGGATTATCCCGTGGGTGTACCTTCTTCAGCGGATCGTTGAACCAGGAGTTGGCAGACTTTGAAATACTGATGGACCTAAAACAAAGACCGCATCACACGCTGTCCAACCAATTAATGCCCATGTATCCTGCCCCAGCAGTCTCTGCTGGGTCGGTTACATGAAGCAAGAAAGAGAAAATGTAAACTCAGGAGGCAAAAAGAGAAAGTGGAAGGAGCTAAGCAAGTAGAATACCAAGATATTTGAGTCATTAAAAAAGAACTGTAAAGTGAAGGTGAGTCAGCTAGGAAAGAGGAAAGGTTTGCTGTTGCTACCCAAGAGCATCGAGCTGGCGCGCAAAACCCTTAACCGTAGGTTCCCTAACCACGTGAGCTGGAAACGAATTCCAGCGATCTATAACTCGGCGCGACAGACGAGTTTCCGCCCTAATCCTATCAGTTTCAGTGGGTGACCGCGGAGATAACGTAACGTAGTGGGACTAAATAGCCCTGACAAGTGCTGGCCAAACTTACCCGTCAAAATCAGGTCACCTCTTATCCTTCGGTAGTGCATTGAGTACATCCCCAAACTGAGCAAGCGTTCAGGATACTTCTGTCCCCGTAGACCCTGCACTAACCGAGTGCCCACTCGTAACACCCTCTCCAAGTCCATCTTGTCTCAGTTAAGACATGGTGGACAAGCCTGAATACAATATTCCAGGTGGGGCCGGATGAATGCCGAGAATAGCATTACAAGCAAATTGGCCGTTAAGATTCCGAAAGAGCGGCGGACAAACCATAACATCCGAAATCTCCGACAAGCAGTCTTCTTCCAATTATCTCCAGAATGAAGTGCTGATGAGTGTACGACCCTTAATCAACCTGCTGAGTGACAATAGGGATACCACCACTGCCGACAACATATCGGGTGGGAGGATTAGCAGCTTCGATTCGGAGAACAGAGCACTTGGCATTATTTATGGACATCAACCGTAAGGTAGACTATTCCCAGAACCTATCCAAAGGCACGGTGAATTGCCTCAGGACCCCCCGGCATATCCACAATATTCCAGAGCTTAAGGTCATCAGCACACATTAGTGATGACACCCCTAGCTTCCCCGGAAAATCATTTACATAGATTGCGAAGAACAATGGCCCCAATACCGAGCCCTGCGGAACACCACTAAGGACAGCTTGCCTGAGCGAAAGGCTACGCCCCAACCGTACGCACTGTTCCCTCTCCACAAGGAAAGCAGACACCCATTGAAGGGCGCGACCAGATATCCCGTAAGATCTCAACTTTAGTGAGAGCCGAAGATGTGGAATTGTCAAAAGCTTTCTAAAAGTCCATGAATAGCACATCTATAGCGTGGCCACTGTCTACCGCTTCGGCCCAGCTTTCACGAGCTACAAGTAGATTAGTCTGACATGAAAATCCCTTGCGGAATCCATGTTGCGCAGCACTGAGAAGGTCGAATCTATTCAGGTGGTTCTCCACTGAATCCTTTATCAGCTTTTCAAACAACTTGACTATTACGCTTGTCAAACTGACAGGCCGATAGTTCGCGGGCAGAGCGCTGTCACCGCCCTTAAAGATCGGACAGATGATTGCCTTCCATTCCGTAGGACGCAGTTGTCAAGCGGTATTGAAAACACGCATGTGAGAGGACCACTCAGCTCAGTGGCCAATTCATGCAACAGCTTCGGATGAATTGAATCAGGACCGGAAGCATTAGATACACTGCACTACTATGACGCGTTTGGATGTTATTACATCTCATCAAATAGTGTTAGCAGGCATCGAACCCGAGACCATTGGGATGACAGTTATGACCGCTACGCCCAAGCCACCGGTAAGCGGACAAGAGCACTGGTACTTCGACGTCTATCGCCAGAACGACCCAAACGTCATCTTCCAAGGACAAGTTCAAGTGGTACCTGAACGATAGCAGTATCCTGGGTTTGTTCCTTCTTCAGCGGGTTCGTCGGAGCGACCCTCTAACAATAAGCGATTGAAGTATCGTCCGCGACTGTTTTTCGTTGGATCATTGGATTGTAGAGAGCAGGATGGAAGTCCTTTGTCAACTCCTTCACTTCCCGATCATTGCGTGGATGCCGTGAGTCACTACGAGACGGTATTTCACAAGGGATCGTAACAGCTACATTGGAAGAAGCAAGGGTCCCAGCTTACTCATCAAGTGAGAATCAAAAAATCGCTTGAAACATTCCTCAGTCTGCGCGTCGACCACATGTTTCGGTAAGTCATTCCAGTCATTTACAATGCAGATTGAGAGAACGGGAGTGGAGCGAATACTGAGCCTTCTAGGTTTAAAGAGTTTCCAGTTGTGCACCCGAGTGGAACTATTAGTGTTGACTTGAAAGAAAGCTTGTAGCTCCATCCCCATCTCCCCATCAGAATTCGCCTAGTAAAAATCAGATCGCCTCTACGTCGACGATATTTCAATAGGTTCAAGTTCAAGTTCGGGTGGGACTGGAACGATAGGAGAATCCCGTGAGTGTTCCATCTTGAGTGGATCGTTGAGCCAGGAATTGATGAAGTGCACAGAGTTATTGACGGATCTAAAACGGAACACCCGTAACGCACCCTGGCCAACCAGTTAATGCCGTTTCCTGCCCTAGCAGTCCCTTCTGTGACAGTTACGTGAAGCAAATGATAAGAAGAAAAATCGAAGGTACAGGATAAGGAATTGCACTTGAAATAAAAGAAACAGCAATACATATCATGATCGAAAAGTAGAGAAGAAACAAAATCGAAGTATGAA
>OX104060.1:27429997-27455481 GCA_944474145.2 Dicrocoelium dendriticum | reverse complement strand
CCATTTGAACTGATGCTTCGCTGCCACACAACCATGAGGGCCTATGAAATAAAGAATGAGAGAGAAGGGGGACTTACCTGAAAACCTTAATGCCCTAAGCAAACATTCAGAGTCAAGGCACCTACACCTTGTGTAGGCAACATACCGTCACAAACAGCTGGCTATCGTACAAAGATAAGGCGGCATCGGCGAGACAGCTTCCTTGCGGCTTTCACTGTCACGCGTCATAATCAGCCATTACCCCGCAGATAATTCAGCACCAAACACACTTTAAACAGACAATCCGATTAGGAGACGGCAGCAGACGCGCCACTGGTGTCTACTGCAAGCCATGTCCTGTAAAGTCTCGAGCCAAGCACAAGGCGAGTCACATAGACTCCAGCGCGGAAGGCGAGACGGACCAACGGTACCCAGTATGGTCGTCAGTGACTTCATTTCCCGCTGCCAAGTCAACTTCTGTCCACCACGAGGCTTGCGCCACCCTACACCTGGCAGACTAAACAATGCCCTCCTAGGTAAGCGGTGACCAGGCATACGTAGCACATGACCCAGACAGTGCAACTTATTTAGTGCTATCTGTTGTTCTAGGGAGCTAGCATGATTATCACCACCTAGTACTCGCCTACGCACATCATCTTTGCGGACACGCTGGTGCCATCCGACTCCAGCAATGCTTCGCAGACAACAATGACCAAAGACTTGAAGGCGCCTCAGATCTTCAGACCGAAGGGGCCAGGTCTCACTACCATAGAGCAGAACGACCCGCACTGTGGCCTTGTATACCCGGCCTTTCAGACGGAGGGTACCTCCCTTCTTTGAGTAACTTCCAGAATGTCAAGGTCTGCTGTAACTAGGTTCCGTGGAGGGGTAGAAGCATCCATGTGGGGAGAGGGAACCCCATGGGCTTCACACAGCACATGATTAACATCGAAGTCCTGATTGAAGTGGTGGTTCACTGGTACAACAGGTGTGACGGTAATAATGAAGTGAATTGGGCGTATGATGTGAGCGTGTCTGGAGTCACCTAGTAACGACCATTTGTTTGGCCAGCTAATAGACCTGATCGGTTAAGATCCCGATATATCGGGTTTTTGAACTACTAATATCGACCTTACAAGGTCCTCCTGGTGCAAAGCGCTTATTATTATTATTATTATTATTATTATTATTATTCAATACTCGATCACTGTACAATTGGCAGTGCCACAACACATAGGTAGCAAAAAAAAGGGAAAACGGATAGTCAGTGAAAGGATTTGGAAGGTTTAGAAGATTAATGTGTTGTATGGGTAGAGATCTTCCCTGTTACCTAGGCCGAGGAAGAGGGTTGACTTAAGGGACCCCACCCCGAGCTTTTGATCTTAAGACCTAACCCGCAAGGCAGCGGGGCGACTAACGAAGACCGTTGACATCCGAGTGGCTCCTTCCCCTTCTTTGTGTTCAGTGGCAGTCCACAGAGAAGCCGATGGCCAGCAAGGTTGTTTATACGTTCTTCGTTATATATTCATCTCTGGTTACAGAAGTGAGTGATCAGTGACCCTATGGCCAATCACATTGGCTTTGACCCAGCACCGTACACCCTCTTGTAGTATTTGATAGAGAACCAGAAGACCAGTGCAGAACTCCCCAAGCTCTGAGACGCTGCCACTGATTGTCCACGACTGCTTATTCATCTCGCCTGCAAGGAAGGCATTCCCCAATCTGCAACCTGGGGATGCGCCCGATAATGTACAGCTCTGCCACGGGTGCAAATCGCTTATTTGCTTCCAACTACCAACTCGATGGATCAATTTTATGCCAACGAGAGGCGATATACCGGCAATACGTAGTATATCGTGAACACGTCTTCTAGCCGTATCACGCCTAGTCTTAGCCTCTTGTAACGCCGCCTCTTTCCGGTTGTAAATAAGCACATTCCTCTGCCTGTAAATAGCAATTTCAGCATTACGTACATACGTACACTGCATCAGCTTATGCTCGGAGCAATTCGACGACAGATTCCTGTTCCCGGATCATCTTTTCCGTCGTTCTGAGCCTATTCAGATCTTCTGTTCCGAAGCCGTTTGCCTCTCAGTGACATGAGGCTGAATCAGAAGTTCCCCCGACCAAGTGTCCGCCAAGCACATAGAGTGAAAACAAACCCACTTCAGTTTAGAGTAAAGTGAATATACATCGGTCGACTCCTCGTCCAACCGTGAACAAACATTGTGGTACCATACTAAGCATTTGTCACACTGAATACCTTTTTCTACTACACCCTTGCAGCTATGCTCATTACAATAATAAGTGTCTGCTGACTCCATGAGCAATGCAAAGAAACCAAAAATACATGGGGAATATTACGTTCGGAACTAGTTAGTTAAGGTGAAACACTAAAACAAGAGCACTAAAAATGCAGAGTATTATAAAATAACACAAGCCAAAAAGGAAAAAACGGTTAGCCAATGACGCAGAAATACTGTGGCGATCTTACGGGAATGGAAATATGGTGCAATCCTGTTCTTGCTTTACTTCCTATGTACAGGCAAGTAAATCAACTCAAACGTCGGAGTGCAGGTAGGGAGCCCTGGTTTGTTTGCTGGTACAATAAACAGCGCTCGTTAGGCGAGTGCCAATCTCGACACACAGGATCCAAGATGACGGAAATCCAAGCAAAGAAAGTGTTTGAAAAGCACGGAAAGAAGACGAAGGCTGGTAGATGCATACATTTCGTATTGTCTCCTCAGCACCTTTAACAATAACCGATATGTATAGATACAGCTAACAGTGGGTGCAACGAGACAAGCTTAAGGTGCAGAACGAATGACGGAAGTTCACACCTACGTTTAAGGCAGCTTTAGGCTGACAAATAATTGTTTCTAGGCACAAAGGGCTGGCTTAATCCGGCTTATAGCGACATCCTCAGCAAACCGAGGGAAGCGGGGATTAGTGTGACGTAACACAACTTTAAACGCTGAGCCCAGCTCTATCTGGTGACCCGAGTCTAATAGGTGTTTGCCTATCGAAAAAGCCGGCGGTCTGCGCGAACTTGGTATCTAACGAGAGTAGACAATCTGAGCAACTTCACGTTGAACCCATCTTGGTACATGTTCCTTTATTTGGGAAGTCAGCTTTCTCTTAGTTCTGCCTATGTAACTGTTTCCACAGTCACATACAAATTGGTATACACAGTGTGAGTTGGCCCCAATAGGTTGAGCTTCCTTCATTGGAGGTATAGACAAATTTCGGGTTCGGTTGATGACGACAACTTCTGCAGCATACCAACTTCGTTGTGTAGCCAAAATTATACGCTTAGTTGTCTTCGGCGTGGCTAAACCACCTTTGAAAGGTAACTCGATATACACTTTCTTCTTGGCTGCCGTGTGCATCAAGTCCTTTGGCCCTCGCGGTTGGCTGTTTCTCGATAAATCTTCGAGGGTAGCCGTTCGCCATTAGTGTTGCTGTAATTAACACTAGCTCATCGTCCAGACAGTCGTCCGAACAAATTCGTCTGGCACGACCAACTACAGTCTTCACAAGTGTTCGTTTGTACCGCACCGGTGTGAAGCTAGTGAAGTGCAGGTACTGACCGGACCAAGTTGATTTTCGGTAAATGGACCTCTCAATCAATCCATCATCCCTGCGACTTATGAGTATGTTCATGTATGGTAGACAATTGTTCTGCTCTACTTCGCATGTAACCCATAAGTTAGCATGAACACCACTGAGCCGTTCTACCAAATGTGTGAGCTGCTGCTCCGGCGAACAGAAAACCAAGATGTCATCGATATATCGTTTGTAGTAGGGCACCTGGGTTATTTCCGTAGAAATGCTTCTTTCTAACATCAGTACGAAGAAATTAGTGAGCACAGGACCTAATAGGCTACCCATTGCTACGTCGTCAATTTGACGGCATGGTGCATTCCGGAAGTGAAAAGCTACATACTTCGTACCCAATAGTAGAGATATGCTCAGCAATTCAGTCGGAATTGGTAGCGAACAGTCACCGTTTTCAGCGAATACGCACACTTATCCAACCGTCTGATGTAACATAAATAAATTTGTATATTTACCGACGGACGGTACACGGCCCCATGGTTGGTAAATAAAGATTCTACATCCAAGAAGCATATGACTTTGTCTGACAAGTTGAGTTCATCCAGGTCGTCGGTGAGTTGAAACGAGTCTTTAAGACTGTACGGATTGAACTGTTGTTTCAGCGGAGCTAGCTAGTTCACTAACCAACGAGCAAGTTTATGCTGAGGCGCGTTCATCATTAAAAGGATTGGCCTGAGTGGCACTTCACACTTATGTGTCTTTGGGGACCCATACAACTGTGGAATAGTGCTACCACTTGGCTTCAAACTATTGAATGTATCACAGTCTATCACGCGGTGGAGGAGAAGCGATTCCAGGTGACGAACTATACCCGTCTCGACATTGGTCATGTCACCCACTTTCGTGAGCCGTTCGAATTTACTCGCATCGTTGAGTATGGCGCACATCTTCTCAATGTATTCGGTATTGTTCATGATTACAACTCCTGAACCTTTATCTGGCTTCATTACGACTACGTCCTTAGCTCGTAGTTCACGTAAAGCCTGAAAATGTCGAGCTGTGATGGCACATTTTTCATTAACTGGCATGGTTTTCACCTCATGGGCGATATCGGTTAACTTGTTTTTGAACCCAATAAGCTTATCAGGGCTGGTTGGTTGGAGCTGCTTAAACTGGTCAAAAAGGTTCTCAAATTGGGCTTCTATAAACAAGCCATTCAACGTTCTAGGGGGAGGACTTTGTAACCAAGCCCAGGTGATAATGCTTCTAATTGCAACGCATCAAGTTGTACGTTCGATAAATTCATCACGTACTTACTGGGATCACGAACAATTGGTTCCTCCTTCTGGTTGTTCGTCAGCGAATTTTCTAAACGAGCACAGCGATTTCGTCTCGTACGATCAAGATTTACAAAGTTAGTGAAATCAATCCGGCAACACAGAGACAGGTCCTCGACCACGGGTAGTAAGCGTGCATGAGTTTCTAGAAGTTCCGCAAGTCTGGTTTGAGCCGTCTTTAGGTGAGCGGACGCCACACGTCTGGGGTTAGCCGCAGAGGGCTTAAGTTTGTTTCTACGCAACAGTAAGAGTACTGGACGAGGACAGCGACGCACGAAAATGCATTTCGATAGAAACGATATCTCCACACGTAAGCACACCATCTTGCACCGAAGGCTGACTATGCGATGCAGCAACCTGACTGTTTCCACGGGAATTCGTTATTTCAGAAATTTAAAGCAGTTGTTTCCCTACAATAATTTGAAAAGCATGCATCTACCAGGCTTCGTCTTCTTTCCGTTCTTTGCAAATTGTTGAAGGAAAATGCTTTAAAGAAAGTGTTTACTAAAGCCAGAGGGGCTCATTGTGATCTAAAACTTCGTTGATTGAACAGTGGCACAATGCCTGAAATGCAAACGAGTGCAGCTAAGCCTCTCTTCAGTTTTATTAAAAGGATACTGGTGTTCTGATGCTGCTATTGACAACTAACCACCCAGCACCACCCACAGTGCAGGACAGGACAGAATCCAGGAACGAAACAAGTTTTCGCTTAACGAGCGTCTCGTGTGCCAGTAAGCGAAAAAGAGCCCCGGGCACTGAGACTTGATAAAATATTCTCGATACTAGAATGGTGAAAAAACGAAAGCAAACGCAAGACAAACAACGCAATATCATGAGGTAATGAGATTAGGGGCAGTCAGCAAAACTCAGGGAAATTCGAGAAATAGGATCAGCCAATGTTCGTCTATGCTACATTTTAATCCCTCCACGGTTTCGCATGCTAATAGAGCAGGAAGTTTATTCCAAACAGGCACAACTAGGTTTGCAAAGGACCTGGCTCTTAACTCCAGCCTAGATCTATGCTGCTTCAATGTCATGCAATAGCCCCGCAAGTTGTCTGACGTAGCTGGTTCAAACAGATCGGTGGGCCTGAGACCCTTCATGATTCTGAATGTCTCTATTAAGTCACCTCTCAATCGGCGTCTTCGCATTAAGAACAAACCCAAGTTAGCTAACTTATCTTCATACGGTTACCCGTGCTGGCCTTCTATCATTCCTGCAGCCAGTCCGTACATTCTCAATACAAATAATACCCTTCTGCAGGTAGGGTGCCAATGCCTGAACACAGATGTGGTCTGACCACAGCTTCGAACAAGGGAAGAAAGACCTCTGGTTTGGTACAACTTAGAACTCTCTTGAAACGAAATAACTCCTGTCGGGGTTGAGATTTGACATTGGCTGGTGGTCAGTGGTCCCACAAATGTGACCAAGTAAAAACGGTAGCAAAATCTCTAGATAACGAAGCCATGTCTCTTCTGCTGACAAGCTTTAAGTCGTCAGCAAACATACAGGAGGGTTATTCAAGTAGGGGGAGCATCATTTATAAACTTGAGAAATAGCAACGGACGGAGTACTGATCCCTGAGGAACTCTGCTGTGAACAGTGCCTGAAGTCGAAATAACGTCACCAACCCTGGTAAGGAATGTCCTACCATAAAGGAATGCAGACAGAAAGGAAGCAATTGAAGAGGGATTCCAAACCAGGACAAGAAACCGTGATTCACCGAATCAAGAACTTTGCTGAAGTAAAGGTAACACGCTGCTACTGGTATGCCATCATTGAGATACCGAGTTAACTGATCGAGAAAACAGCAGGCTGGTAAGGCATGAATTTTTCTTGACAAAACCATGCTGTTCTGCCGTGATCAAGTTATTGGCAGCAAGATATTCACAGATTCGATTCCTAATGATCTTCTCTAGACACCTGAGAATGCTAATCAGACTAACAGGCGGTATTGGGTGAAGATTTAGTACCACGCTTATGAATCGCCACTACAACTGCTTCCTTCTAATCCTGTGGGACTTGTACAACTCAAGAATAGGAAGCTAGAGTATGTTAGCAATCGGCTTGGCAATAGCGGGGCCAGGTAATTTGTATGGGTTTAAGTTTAGCAGTACAGAGAAGACGTTTGAAAGAGTTATGACGATTTCGCCCATTTTGCATTTGCTTACGCGAGGCGACTTCAACAGTGTTGAAAAACCATTTCCCGCTCAATGAACTCTCTGGAAAACACGCGGTAACTTCTGCGCCTTATCAAGGTCTCCTGTAACCTGTTGCTCATTTTCTGTGATTAAGTTGCCAACTACTTCCCTTAAAGAGGCTTTAGACTGGACGTAGCTGTAATAACGCTTTGAGTTCCTTTTTGCATTTTGCGCCAGCCTTAGCTCATGGGAGTATATGACGCCTCCGCAGTTTGCCCACCAAATTTCGATTTTTTTTGCACCCAAGCCACGTGCGAAAATCACCAGATGCATGGAACCTTTTCCAATGCTTATTCCGCCATTTCAACATCCGATCAATACGTCGGCGCCACCATCGAGGAGTATCTGAATGGCACAGGGGAGCGAACTCCACTAGAAACTGCGTGAGGCCACTTCGGATCATGTTTGGTTTGTGATGTCGACGAGGTGCGCCTGCTACTTGCGAACCTTGACGGTACCAAGCCTGCGGGGCCTGACGGGCTTCATCCGCTAATTATCAAATCACTAGCTGCCATTATCTCGCCTGCTGTTACGGATCTATTCAACAAATCATTGTCTGAGGGCTCATTGCCAAACGACTGGAAGTGCTCGGTGGTGAGGCCGATCCCGAAACGTGGCGACCCCAGTAAGGTGGATAACTACAGGCCAATTTGTCTTACACCCGTTTTGGCCAAAGTGATCGAGAAGATAGTAAAAAAGTGTTTAATACATCTGTTGCAATCGAAAGAACTTCTGACACCGGCATAACACGGATTCAGGATGGGATATTCTTGTGTTACAAACTTACTTGTGACGAGACAGGAATGGTTGCAAGCAATGAACCGGGGAAAGCCCGTCGACGTAATCCACATCGATTTCAGCAAAGCATTCGACAAAGTCAATCATGAATTGCATCTAGACAGATTAAGGTCGTGTGGTGTCGGAGGATCGTTACATCGATGGATCCACGAATTTCTCGTTGGAAGAAAGTGGAGGGTACAGGTGGACGGCCATCTAACCGATTGGTATCCCTCGACCAGTGGTGTACCTCAAGGTACGGTACTGGGACCTACTCTGTTTCTCATCCATATCAACGAGCTGCTCCAGCTTCTACGGTCGCCGTGTGCACTGTTTGCGGATGACCTCAAAATATGGCGAGAAATTAATACTCTCGATGACTGTGACATACTCCAACAAGACCTCGACCGCCTCGCAGTATGGTCTGCTGAAGTCCACCTACCGGTCAACCCGGCAAAGTCCCTATTCATGAATCTCGGGAAGGCTGTTCACGGACGAACGTACACCCTAGACGGCCAACCACTGTATCCCACACCTTCCGTGAAAGACCTAGGTGTACTCTCACGCTGCGACTTGAAGTCCGTCGACAACACCAACAAACTGTATCGAAACGGACTGCGCATGCTCTGGGCGCTGAAACGCAGCTTCTGCACTTGGTCTGAGGACGTCGCCACTCGCCTCTTCTCTTCCATCGTCAGACCAATGCTAGAGTACGGCTCGCCTGCATACTATCTGATCACTCGCGGCGAAGCGCAAAAGATCGAACGAGTACAACACATCGCCACCAAGTTGATCCCCAGCTTGAGAGGCTTATCGTATGAAAACCGGTGCATGAAACTTGGGCTCTACACCTTGTCATATCGCCGTGTTCGAGTGGATCTTATCATGACCTACCGTATTTTACATCTCGGTCATTTCCCCATGCTAAGGTCGTTACTCCACTTGCGAGTACCATGCACCACACGTGGGCACAGGTACAAACTCGTGGTACCTGATCTGAAGAAAATCCCACATCCCCTGTGTTTCGGGCGGAGGGTTGTGCACGCCTGGAACAGTCTTCCAGAACACGTCGTCGAGGCCGAATCTGTGATGAAATTCAAATCTTTGTTGGATTTACACTTCGCTAACATACGTTTCAGAGAACGGTTGCCACTTGACAACGATATCACCCACTTGTGACTCACTGTGTAAACAGGCATTTTGTGTGCTACAGAAGGAGTTGCTGAACCATCTCAGGATAACCACCGGACGTGTTTATTTTTTTAAAATGTTTTTTGATTATCACCCGATGGAGTTGTACAGAATTATTTTCTACCTGCTCCAAAATACAGTATTCAGTATTCAGTACCACCTCTGTTCCAGCGTTGCTTACGCTTGTTCAGGAATCCAGGTAATGCGTGCGGCTCTATCCCTCAGAAGCGTTGTATTAAGCCGGCTTAGTTTCCGCATCAGTCGGGGTTCAGCGGAGAGCCTCGGTACACAAATGGAGAAGGAAAGAATGAAATGATCGCTCTTACCTATAACAGGATCAACGTACCATACTTGGGAGAGGGGATGCTCTCTCCAGGATTACTTGTTGGAAAACTGACGTGCTGCACAAGGGCATTTTCCTGTATCCACTGTACTAATTTATCATCCAATGAGTCCGCCCTATTGAGAACATGCGCCCAGTTGACATGTGGTAGGTTCAGGTCGCCTACAATCACGAAACTTGGCACAAAAGGCGCAGCTCGTGTAAGCTCCTCCTCCTCTCCTCACGTTGAGGACGGGCTGCGATAAACACAAACAAGTCATTCAACTTTACCCTCAGAAAACAAGAACTTGAATATTTGGCGTGCACTTGGTAAACGAAGCTTCCCAGTGACTGTAGTGACACCTTATAAGCAGGAGCACTCCACCCCCATTTGGATACCCAGGACGGTCTGTTCTATACCCGACCAAGTCGGCTAACATGCAATTAGTTATTGTCAGTTGATGAGAGCCAAATCGTTGCGATCACAATAACGTCGGCGGATTTACAACTCATCGCCAGTTCCCCCCCCCACTTGTTCCTTACGGTACAAGAATTTGTGTATCAAACATGCAGCAGCGTTTGCCGCAGTTGTTCTCCGCTCTCAGCCGCATTTTTAAAGGTCCCCTCGCGAGCAGAACCCGAGAAGGTATCACGTTTGTTACCACACTTTTAGTAGGTTTGACTAGGAATTCTACCTGGGTTCTCGGAGGCAAAGTAGTACTGAGGTCACTTGCTCTAGTTGCTTCGGCAACCCTGGTCACAACTCGTTTTTTTTTCATTCTACGGCGAGCAAACCTGACCTTATTGAACGTAGGTCTCGCAGTTGCAGCTGACTGAGGTGATTTTGCGCACCTGGAAGAGTTGGCAGAAAGCATTCGTTTAAGTTTGGCTTTCGAACAAATCACGGCTGCTGAGGATCTCGTTTCCGTTGCCACTAATATGGCCGATTCAGTCGTGGTCGATCGCTCACTTGCAACCTGAATTTCTGCAGGGACCAAATTCATCACTGACGCAACATTGGAGTCATGCAAGAGCGGTATTTCTGTAGCAACCTCCCGAATATTAAGCCGTGATCCAGTTATGCTCGGTGGAGAGGCGAGATAGAGCAGGTAACAACATCCGTCTGGGGACGTTGACTAGGAACTCCATTTATAATAATTTTCGTTAGAGAAGATGCAACCGGATTTCTTTGACCGAGGCTGCTGTTAGCTAACAAAAGAGAACCAAAGTGAGTATTTTTTACAGTTAATACTGAGCTGGTTTTGGTTCTGGAAGCGAACGTATCGGGGCCAACCTGATATCAGCCACTTGTTCGGTTAGCCAACAGGCCAGCTCGGTTGAGAAGTAGATAATGATAAAACGGATTTTTGAACTCTACCAAAATCTGCCTTGCAAGGTCGCTCTTGTGCAGCACGCTTACACTCATCCAACTACCAACACGATGGATCCTTTCGTTGCCAACTAGCAGTGATATACCGACAATATGAAGTACGTCCTGAACACGCCTTTTATCCAAATCACGTCTAGTCTTAGCATCTCGTATTACCGGTTCTTTTCGGTTGTAAACGAGCACATTTCTCTGCCTACCCATAGCGAGTTAAGTGAAACGCGTATAATGCTCGAAATATGAATGTAACGCCAATTTTTACTCGCAATGTTTCAATAATAGAGCCCTGCTCATAAATCAGCCTCTCGGCCGTATTGAGCCTCTGCAGGTTGTCGTCGTCAGAAACACTTTGTCCAGCAGCAATATTCCGAGACTGCACCAGGTGCCCCCCATCTAGTAAACGCGAGCATGTTTCCGCCAAACATACACAATGAAATCAAATCCATTTCAAGTTAAGAAGAATAGAATATAATGCAATAGACTTTTCGACGAACCGCGAACAAACATTATGGCACCAAGATAAGCACCTAGCGCATTGAATTCCCTTCTCTACTACTCTACCACAGTTACGCTCTCCACAATGAGAAGTGTTCTTTGACGACATGACCCAACAAGGGACAACAGTGATATATGAAAATGGAGATATGCAACTAAAATGATGGACAAATGTGTGTATATATAAAACCTAAATGATAGAATTGACAAACGGACACAGGGATAAAAGAAACAACGCGGAGAAATTGAAACCAATGATAAAGCCACAATCACAACAAACACCAAGAAAAATTAATGGAACGAACTCAAGTGGGTATTGAGTGGGACAAAAGACAATCCATCTGCCGACAAATGAATGTCGGTGAGAATCCTGATAGCAAATCCAAAGTGCAACAAGAGCAGGGCGCAGGACGCTCAGTTCTTGCTTTACTTCCTATGTGCAGGTAAGTAAAGCAACTCAAACGTCGAAGTGCAGGTAGGGAGTCCTGGTTTGCTTGCTGGTACAATAAACAGATCGCTCGTTAGGCGAGAGCCTATCTCGATAGGACCAGGTCGAGTCGGGACCGTCCGTCAAAGGAATCTGTCTTGATGACAGCGATCAAATAATTGATGGAACAGAGTAAAGTTTTCACACAGCCTCTAGAATATGCTTCCAAGCCAAATTTGAAGGCAAAAATTGCAAGTGGGTGATACTTCAGAAAGCAGAAAAATGCTGCTCTAGGATCCGGAAGTCGAAACCGCAAGGATATCATTCATCATCATTATACATGTCATCTAGAGGTGGGAAAACACCTCCGCTATTGTGCCGCAATACATGAAGGAAATACATACACACATACATATAATACAATACACAAAATAAAAAATCGATACAATAGTTGCATGCCAGCTGAGCTACCAGCAACGGATAGGCATCGTTCCGGTAAGCTACCAGCCAACTACCAGGCAAAAAGAAATGAGATCGTAGATGGAGGGGGAGGGGGAGGGTAGAAGGAATGCGGAGGGACAAAGAAACTCACAGCACGAACGCCACTGAGGTCGGCTCCTTGTCATGTCAGCAAGTGTATCCAGCCAAACGTGTTCACCATCTTTTGGACCCCAACCAGGGAGCCGTGACGCTCCAACCGAGGCTAGCTCCGAAGTGAGGGACTTCATTCCCCTGGACCAAGTCATCGCTTGGCCACCTCTCCTCTTCTTCCACCCACATCCCCAGTGAGCAAACAACGCACGTCGCGGGAGTCGGTGGTCTGTCATGCGTAACACGTGGCCGATCCATCGGAGCCTGGTGCGGGAAATAACGGTGCTGAGCGGTTCAGATCCTTTTCCTGGGCCGTACACAATGCCTCAAACACGCTCGTTACTCACGCGGTGTTCCCACCAGATGTGAGCCAAATTGCGAAGGCACCGATGGTCGAACGTAACTAGCCTCTTCATGTCCGCCGATCTTAGGGGCCAGGATTCGCAACCGTACAGTAGGGTCGAACGTACCGCTGCATTGTACACTCTATCCTTCAGGGCGAGAGTGATGTCGCGCCGGCGCCATAGGTGGCGAAGGTTAGCAAAAGCACATCGAGCTTTCGCTACACGGTTCGTCGTCTTCGATCCCAAAGGCGCTGATACAACTTCCCAGGTAATTGAATTTCTGAACGACTTCTAGCTGATCCCCACCAAGGGTCAGCGCAGGAAGAGATCCCTGCCAATCTTGAAGGAACGCTTTGCACTTCGATGGTGCAAAGCAAAGTCCGAAGCGGCTGACAGCCAGTGCTAATCTGTCCAGGGCGGCTTGGCACGTCTGGGAGCTGTCACAGATGAGGGCAATGTCGTCTGCACACTCCAAGTCAAGAAGTCGTTCTCCTGGGAGTAGCTCCACACCTTCCATGTCATGTCCTGAAAATGCAAACTCCATGGCTTCGTCAATAGCGAAGTTGAAGAGGAGAGGTGACAGCGGGCATCCTTGTCCCACACCGCTGGAGATATTGAAGGGTGGTGATAGATTGCCGTAAGCCCTCACTCTGTCCGTGCTACGCGCATATAATGCTTGGATAATATTTACATATTTCTCGGGCACATCTTTCCTGAGTAAACAATTCCAAAGGGCACATCGATCAACCGAATCGAAGGCACCTTTGATGTCGAGGAACACGACTACGGTGGGCCGCCAATATGTGTGACGGTGCTCCAACAACTGACGCAAGGTGAAGATGTGGTCGATGCAGCCACGACCACGACGAAACCCGGCTTGCTCCTCACGAATCTCGCTTTCACGAGCGCCAGTCAGTCCGTGAAGAATTATGGAGGCGATGGAGATCGGACTGATTCCCCTATGGTTGCCGCATTCCGATGGTGAGCGTCTTTTGAAGATGGGAACAATAACGGAGCGGTTCCAGTCGGTTGGGACAGTCTCCTGTTCACACAGTTTCACTAGTAATTCATGTAAAGCATCAACAAGAGCAGAGCCTCCGAATTTGAAGACGGCTGGAGGAAGATCATCTGGTCCCGCGGCTTTGTTCAACTTCAACAGTCCGATCTCACGTTCGACTTCTGAACAAGAGGGTAGATCCAAAGGGACAGTCCACGGAGCAGGGCGATCAGTGATCGGCGAATCGAACAATTCTAGCCGATTAAATTGCTTTTCAAAATGCTCAGCCCAACGCTCCAAACGTTTTGACAAATTGTGGATAGGCTGTCCACTCTCATCACAAATTGTTTCACTAACACCAGGTCTCCTGCTGCCCGTTTCCCGTATCAGACGGAATAACTTACGATGGTTGCCATGGGCAGCGGCCACTTCCATCTCTGACGCACGATGAGACCACCAAGACTCGCGGTCTCTCTTCAGGCTAGCACGGAGTTTTGCCCGGAGCTCTTTGCGAGTTTCATTGTGTTCGCTTCCAGCCGGGATATGCCGGCGAGCGTCGATAAGTTTCAGAGACCAAGAAGAGACCCAATGTCCATGTTAGCTGTTAGACGTTCCACATGAGGATTTGCCCGCTGCTAGTAAGGTCTGGCGAACATGTGACCAGTGACCATCAATTGTCTCCAGTGAGCGCTTGCTCAACTCGCATGTCAGTGTACTTCGATACGCATTCAGAACAGCTGGTTTCGCCAGTTGGCTGGTGTCAATGCGCTCACAGCGTCGTCGTTGTCGTCCGCCAAAGCGCATCCGCATGTCAGCACATACAAGTGCATGATCGGTGTCCACACATGTGCTCCAAATCGAGCGACAATTCTGGATGCAGCCTCTCCAGCGGTAACTAATAGCAATGTGATCGATCTGCGTCCAAGGCTGGTGGGCGCCAAGTCACCCTTCGGCGGGTGCTGTATCGGAAGTTAATGCTCGCAAGAAATAAGCGGGCATCTTCACACAAATGAAGTAACCGCTCACCGTTATCATTACGGGAGCCTACACCGTGCTGACCGCCCAGATGCATTTCATCAGTGGACAACTTTCCAACTTGTGTGTTCATATTCCCCGCCAGCACAACAGTGTCCGAGCTTCTTCTGTGGCGAAGGAGTTGAGTCAGTTGGCGGTAGAAGTCGTTCTTTACCGAGTCATCGCTACAGTTTGTGGGCGCGCAGGCAGCGATGATGAATGGACACCTATTAGTCCCGCGCGACTTTGAAGCTTTAAACGAGCCAGCCAATCAGACCGCACACATCCGGCTACTGATTGGAATCCAATCAACTAGAGCAGCTTCAGCCCGGCGACTCAGGGCAATGCCAAAACCAGCTTGGCCAGTGCCCGAAGCTGCATCGTTACCGGATAGGCGCACTGAGAAAATACTGTTTGCGTCACCTGAAGGGGATCGCAGAGTGAGCACAGAGCTCGAGTCTTGCAGGCGGGTCTCTGATAAGCAGCAGATATCGATCGAGAGGGTCTCCAATGTTCGGGCAAGTGCTGCCTGTTGACCGATTTGTAGCAGTGTGCGTACATTGAGGCATGCCAATCTGAAGGAGGGTCGAGGGCTCCAAATGGAAGCCGATGAACTGGAATGGACCGCTTGGTTGGACATGGACTTGTCGACAGGAGAGGAGTGGCGCTCCGCGTTCACATGTGAGTTGAAATTAGAAGATAAATGCCTAGCAAAGCATGTTGTGGGAGGGCCAAGAATCGGGGGGTTGAAAACTGGGGGGATATAAGTGAAGTTGGAAGGGGACGGTAAGAGTGAAAAAGCGTAAGAGGGGAAATAAGAAGACGGGAAGGCTTGAGCAGTGTAATCCAAACCCCTATTCACCCTGCTCGATGCAGCAGATAGGACACCGTAGATTATCCTCTGCGGTGGCCAGAGCATCAGCGATTTGTTTGAGGTAAGATTCATGATAAGAAAACAGGAAACGTTAATGACATCTAGAGCTACGCTCGACGACATCTTACATATTAGCTTGCTGTGAAAACACTGTGACGTCCCTGCTAGCAAAAAAACTGAAGGCGAATACGAGTAGTAGTCTTTCACTGACTACCACTTTGAATATGACATTTGTGTCGCGTCACAAGTTCAAGTTCAAGCGGAACTGGAACGATAGAATTATCCTTCTTCAACGAGTCGTTGAACCAGGAGTTG
This sequence comes from Dicrocoelium dendriticum, assembly GCA_944474145.2. NCBI lineage: Eukaryota > Metazoa > Platyhelminthes > Trematoda > Plagiorchiida > Dicrocoeliidae > Dicrocoelium > Dicrocoelium dendriticum. Next base: position 27,439,672 of record OX104060.1, on the reverse strand, counting down.
GCAGACTATGAAATACTGACGGACCTAAAACAAAGACCGTATCACACCCTGTCCAACCAATTAATGCCCAAGTATCCTGCCCTAGCAGTCACTGCTGGGTCAGTTACGTGAAGTAAGAGAAAATGTAAACTCAGGAGGCAAAAAAAGAAAGTGGAAAGAGCTAAGCAAGTGGAATACCAAGAAATTTGAGCCATTAAAAACTGTAAAGTGAAGGTGAGTCAGGTAGGAAGGGGGAAAGGTTTGGTGTTGCCACCCAAAAGCATCGAGCTGGCGCGCAAAACCTTAACCGTAGGTTCCCTAACTACATGAGCTGGAAACGAATTCCAGCGATCTAAGTCGGCACAACAAACGAGTTTCCGTCCTAATAATATCAGTTTCAGTGGGTGACCGCGGAGATTAGGTGACTTAGCAGGACGAAATAGCCCTGACAAGTCTTGGCCAAACTTACCCGTCAAAATACCATAAGTGAGAATCAGGTCACCTTATATCCTTCGGTAGTGCATTGAGTACATCCCCAAACTGAGCAAGCGTTCCGGATATGTCTGTCCCCGTAGACCCTGCACTAACCGAGTGCCCACTCGTAACACCCTCACCAAGTCCATTTTGTCTCGGTTAAGACGAGGTGAACAAGCCTGGATACAATACTCCAGGTTGGGTGGGACGAATGCCGAGAATAGTATCACAAACAAACTGGCCGTTAAGATTCCGAAAGAGCGGCGGATAAACCATATCATCCGAAACTCCCGACAAGCGGTCTTTTTTCAATTGTCGCCAGAATGAAGTGCTGATGAGTGTACGACCCCTAAATTAACCTGCTAAGTGACAACAGGGATACCACCACTGCCGACAACATATCGGGTGGGAGGATTAGCAGCTCCGATTCGGAGAACAGTGCACTTAGCCTTATTATGGGCATCAACTATAAGGTAGACCATTCCCAGAGCCTATCCAAGGCACGCTGATTTGCCTCAGGACCCCCCGGGATATCTACAATATTCCAGAGCTTAAGGTCGTCAGCATACATTAGTGATGACACTCCTAGCTTTCCCGGCAAATCGTGTACATAGATCGCGAACAAAAATGGCCCCAAAACCGAGCCCTGCGGAAAGCCACTAAGGTTAGCTTGTCTGAGCGAAAGGCTACGCCCCACCCGTACGCACTGTTCCCTCTCCATAAGGAAAGCAGACACTCAGTGAAGGGTGCGAACAGATATACCGTAAGATCTCCATTTTTGTGAGAGTCGAAGATGACGAACAGCGTCAAAAGCTTTCGCAAAGTTCACGAATAGCATGTCTACAGCGTGGCCACTTTCTACCGCTTCGGCCCAGCCTTCACGAGCTTTAAGTAGATTAGTCTGAGATGAAAATCCTTTGCGGAATCCATGTTGTGCAGCAATGAGGTCGAATCTATTCAGGTGGTTCTCCACTGAATCCTCCATCAGCTTTTCAAACAACTTGACCATTACGCTTTTCAAACAACTTGACTATTACGCTTGTCAAACTGACAGGCCGGTAGTTCGCAGGCAGAGCGCTGTCACCGCCCTTAAAAATCGGACAGATGATTGCCTTCCATTCCGTAAGACGCAGCTATCAAGCGGCATTGAAAACACGCATGTGAGAGGATCACTCAGCTCAGGGGCCAATTCATGCAACAGCTTCGGATGAATTGAATCAGGACCGGAAGCATTAGATACACTGCACTACTATGACGCATTTGGATGTTATTACATCTCATCAGATAGTGTTAGCAGGCATCGAACCCGGGACCATTGGGATGACAGTTATGACCGCTACCCCTAAGCCACCGGTAAGCGGGCAAGAGCACTGGTTGGGTGGGCGTCCTTGCGGTATACTCAGCCCGCGCGCGACTGGTGGTGGTCGCGCGGCAGCGAAGCGCCGTTACGGCGTACAGCTGACACATTATTATTATTTTATTATTACTGGTTCTTCGACGTCTATCGGCAGAACGACCTAAACGTCATGTTCCAAGGACAAGTTCAAGTTCAAGGGAGTGTCCTGGATTTGTCCCTTCTTCAGCGGGTTTGTCGAAGCGACCTTCTAACGATAAGCGATTAAAGTATTGTCCGTGACGGTTTTTTCATTGGATCATTGAATTGTAGAGAGCAGGATGAAAGTCCTTTGTCAGCTCCTTCACTTCTTGATCATTGCGTGGATGCCGTGAGTCGCTACGAGACGGTATTCTACAGGGGGCCGTAACAACTACATTGGAAGAAGCAAGGTCCCAGCTTACACATCAAGGGAGAATCCAAAAATCGCTTGAAATATTCCTCATTATGCGCGTCGAGCACGTTTCGGAAAGTCATTCGAGTCACCTAGAATGCAGATAGACAGAACGAGAGTGGAACGAATTCTGAATCTTCGAGGTTAAAATTGTCTCCAGTTATGCCCCCGAGTGGAACTATTAATGTTGACTTAAAGAAGGCTTTTAGCTCGAACCACATTTCCCCCATAACAATTCGCCTAGTAAAATTCACATGGCCTCTACATCGACGATATTCTAGGGAGAACAGGTTCAAATTAAAGTTCAGGTGGGACTGAAACGATAGGAGAATCCCGTGAGTGTTCCATCTTGAGTGGATCGTTGAGCCTGGAATTGATGAAGTGCTCATTTCTTGATGGACCTAAAACGGAACACCCGTAACGCACCCTTGCCAACCAGTCCATGCCCACGTTTCTTGCCCTAGCAGTCCCTGCTGTGGCAGTCACGTGAAGTAAGCAAATGATAGTAAGAAAAATCGAACGTACAGAATAAGAAAGTGCACTTGAAATAAGAAAATACCAATGCATGAAGAAAAGCAGAGAAAAGAAAATCGAAGTATGAAGTTGCGAGTTAGTCAGGAAAAGAGGTCTCGTGTTGCCACCCAAGAGCGTCAAGTTGCCGTTCAAACTCCTTAACCGTAGATTCCCTGACAACACTCCGGAAGCATGTTCCAGCGCTCGATGACTCGGCGTGACAGCCGGATTTTTATCCTAATCCGATCGGACCGCGGTTTGTCCAGCTTCAAGGAATGGCCGCGTAGAACAGACAATCTAGCGGGACTAAATAGCAAAGAGAAATCTGGACCAACCTTCCCAGTTAAGATAAGCTAGGTTAGGATTAAGCCTCCTCTAACCCTTCGGTAGTGCATTGAATGCATTCCCGAACTAAGTAAACGCCCGGGATATGTCCGTCCCCGTAATCCCTCAACTAACCGAGTACCCACCCGTAAAACCCTCTCTAGCTCCATTTTGTCCCTGACGAGGCAGAGCGGACAAGCCTGGACGCAGTATTCCAGATAAGGCCGAACGAAAGCCGAGAACAGTCTCGTAAAGATGCCAACAGTCAAGACTCCGAAAGAACGTCGTAGTAACCACAACATGCGGAAACCTCTGCTTGCGGCCTTCTTGCAGTTGTCGCCGGAGTGTAAAACGGAAGACTGTACGACGCCTAGATTAACCTGGCTAGATATACGGGGAGTTCGACCCCACCGAGTAAGTACTTCGCAGGAGGCCAACGTCCTCCGAGTCAAAGAACGGAGCACTTTGCCTGATTTATAGGCAGTAACAATAAAGTAGACCAGTCCCAAAGCTTATCCAAGGCTCGCTGAATAGCTTCGGAACCCCCAGGAACAGCAACAATGTTCCACAGCTTCACGTTATCAGCAAATAGCAGCGATGGTACCTCAAGCTCCGCGGGTAGGTCATTCACATAGATAGAGAACAGCAGCGGTCCAAGGATCGAACCCTGCGGTACGCCAATGAGGATAGACTGCTTAAACGATAGGCCACGGCCTACCCGTACACATTGTTCTCTACCATCCAAGAAGGAAGTCACCCAATGAAGGGCGCGACCAGATACCCCGTAGGTCAGCTTTTGCACGAGCCTTCAATGGGGTACCTTGTCAAATGTCTTCGAAAAGTCGACGAAATGCACGCATAACTTTCGTGAGTCATCAGTAGATTTGACAGACACGAAAAGCCCTTCCGGAATCCGTATTGTACATTGCTAAGTAGATTAAATCTACTCAGATGACTCTCCAATGAATCTCTCACCAGTTTCTCGAGGAGTTTGACTGCTACACACGTCAGACTAACTGGACTGTAATTTGTAGGCAGACTCCTGTCCCCATTTTTGAAGATGGGACATATGACAACTTCCTTCGATTCAGAAGGTAATGCATAGCTGTCAAGCGATTTCTGAAACACCATAGTGAGGGGTCCGGTTAGTTCCACAGCCAACTCATGCAATAGTTTCTAGGGAATTAAATCAGGCCGACAGGCGTTAGAAGGGTTCAGCCTTTGTAGCAGACTACGTACTTCGGTCTCTGCTACAATAAATTTAGATATTTCTGAATCCTCTGGGATCCTGCAAAAAAGTTCAACGCCTGTCAAACCAGGTTTCCCTTACAAACGCTGCTGTATATTGCCCACTAAGGACGCAGGCCTTGTTATAGTCCGTATGCGCATGAGTACCGTCATCACGCAGCAATACTGGAATTGGCAGGTTTGAACCACAGCGCCTTTTGACATATGCGAAGAATCCTTTTGGATTCCCTAAAGCCTGGTCTGCTAACCCTTTCTCCAAATTGAGCCGAGCATTCCTTAGGTATTGTTTAAACCTATTACTAGACTTACGGTACCTGTCATAAGTATCGGTGGACGGAGCATCGCGGTAAGTCCGCCAACATCTAGACCTCTGTGAGCAGATGCTTGCCAGCGGCTGTGCTCGTGCGCCTTTCTCCTTGTGACTCGGATGAAGGGAGCAGAGACAAACTGGAGGCAAACTGGACAGTATCATCGTCTGAGATCTCACAATGGAAACCCGAAGCCTTGGTTCTCATTGATTGATAGTCTGTGTGCCATATGTTCGGGCGAGACTCAACAGTACTCTGGTAGCGTCTTGACAGAATAGGACTGAATAGCAAACAAACATGATCACCTGAACCCAGTGGAGGTCCGTAAGTAATGTCACCAACAAAATCGAGAGACTTAGCAAACACAAGGTCTAAAATAGACGGTACTAGGGCGTCTCTGTAAATAGTGGGGAGGTCAATGAACTGATGCAACGGTACTTGGTGTGTAAGCTCAAATAGATCAGCGCCGAATGTGTCTGACGCTGTCGCAAGAAAGATCTACCCAGCAAACCTCCGGGAGGTTGAAGTCGCCCATCACCAACCACTTGTTTGCGGACTGGGAGCGAAGAAATTTAAGCACTTCTTTGGATACGCTCCTAGGGCTTCTATGCACAAGTACAACTGTAACCTGAGTCGAGGATGTGCTAATTACAACCGACAGAGCTTCAACAGTTTTGTCTGCCTATTGAAATAAGTAAGTCTTCAAAACGTCAAGCTTACAGTTCACATAAAGAGCGACGCCTCCTCCCTTCCGGCCAGCGGAGCGATCGCATCTAAATAGTGCGTAGCCAGATAGATGTACTTCAGCATCCGTGATGTCCTGAGACAGCCACGTTTCAGTGGATCCGAGTATATTGGGATGACACCCATCTACAAGCAGACCTAACTCGTACACCTTATTCCTTAAGCTACGCACATTACTTAGCACTATCTGAAGGTATGTGTTAGGTCCAGACCTGGGTCATGCGCTACCAGAATGGGTAGTGGTAGGGCGGAAAATGACCGCCGGCTGATCACCCGAAAACCCACCAACTGGAGACCTTGTTCACCGGCCGCTCGCCTGCTCTGGACGTCCTTGATGGCCTCCCTTAGCTTCAGCCTATCGGCTAGCGAAAAGTGCGACTGAACACTAATAGTTGTACCTTTCAGCCTAAAAGCAAACCGCATGAGAGCGTTGCGTTCCTCCGGAGTAGAGAGTGTAACACTAAATAGCCGCGGTCGAGGGTTTGGTACATTAACTGGGACGTTCCCCAGTCTAATCAGCTTCCTGATAGTAACGCCTGGAAAACCAGGCGGAAGAAGCTTGGTTACGCACATTTGACACCATTGAAGGTCGTCCAAGATGCGATCAGCAGGAAGGACAGCAGTTGATTCAGCCGCGGTACGGAATATAACGATATTATCCGTGAAATCACCACGATGGGGTGTATTAGCCCCACGGGTCTTTGATTCGATACTTGGAGCAGGTGGCTTCAACACTGGTGATAGGACTGTCTTTATCCCTTCCGATGATGTAGCAACGGCAGCGTGTTTTACGCTCCATCGTCGATGTCTAATATTTTTCGGGTCATGGATTCCACCGAAAGGCTTTATGGCAGATTTGGTCAGCTTTTTCTTCTTGATAACGTGAGCAGGGTCCCGTAACGCTTTGTAGTCGAAGAGGGTAAGGCAAGTCCCTTTACTCCAGTATGGATTTCGAAGCACGCCGCTGGACTTCTCAGACATGTCACACTCGAACTTCGTAAAAGGACAGGTGGCGGGTAGTCCGTATTCAAGGATCGGGTGCACATGGGAAGTAAACAGGATTCTGAAGATTTTCAAAGTCAGTCGCGAGTAGGCTCTGCGTATGGCATGGAACATCCTATTGGCAGCGGCAACCCTCCGTAGTGTGTCTTCTGAGGTCCGTAAATCATGTGAGACAAGCACACCGAGATCTTCCTCAAGAGTGGTAGTTCTGAGTAACACCCCACCAATATGGTATATCCCGAACGGTTAGAGGGCGCCTATGGGAAGAACTGAGCATATTTCACGATTTAGGGGCAATTGCCAGTTGACTGACCAGTCGTGTAGAATGTCCAATGATGCCTGCAATCTGTCAGCATCCTCGAGACAGGATACCTCCATCCACAGCTTCAAACCATCGGCGTAGACCAGGCAATCCATCTGGAGCTCCGATGGGACGTCATTGATGAATGTCTTGAACAGTTCTGGACCAAGTACCGACCCTTGCGGAGCACTGCTGGTCATGAGCACAGGAGCGGAGTCGCATGGTCCGGCCATCCAAAGAATCAGCGATCCAGGAAAGGAAATTCCCAGACACCGGTACCTCGGAGTTTAAGAAGGAGCCTTTCATGCGGGGCATTGTAAAACGCCTTGCTACAAAAACCACATCCAGACGTTTCCCAGCGTCTAACGACCTCGCTTAGTTCTCCCTAGGAACAAGCAGGTTCGAGGTACATGAGCGTGCCCGACGAAAGCCATGCTGAGCATAAGAGATGATATTTAAGTTCGCGAAGTGAAGCTGCAGGGTACGCTTGAGAATCCTTTCCATTAACTTGCGCAGTACGGACGTTAGGCAGATAGATCGATAGCTTGCAGGATCTTGACGATCCCCTACCTTGTATATAGGTTTAACGGTTTCCAATTTCCTAGCAACCGGGAGTTGCACACCTTCCACGGAGTGAGGAAATATCTGACAGACGGGAGCAGCAATGTAGTCCGCCACAGTCTTGAGGAACAGCGGGTGCAGCCCATCAGGACCCGGCGAGGAGTTCGGATCTAATTCACGAAGGCATTAGGCAACGTCAGCCACACTCATTTCTATGTGCTGCAACGAAGAGGGATGGATTGGCGCAGTGTCACCGGGTAACGACGTCCCTTTCGAGTAAACAGCTGAGTATTGCAGGACCAATAGACTGGCTCTCGTCACATCGTCGTCAAGTAAACTGTCCTGCTCTGCGGAAAACAGGGCAGGAATGCCACTGCCAGCTTTGGTAGTTCTTTGCAAGTAAGAGTAGAATGTCTTCGGTGTCGTCCTGGATTGCACAGCCAAACTAAGTTCGTACTGATGCTTTTCCTGAGGTTTTTTTTCAAAATACAGCCGTTTCTGATCAATTTGTGCTGCGAATAGTCAAGCGCGCAGTGAGTGAACTTGAATCGGTACCATAATTTACGTCTTTTGGACATTAAGCACCTCAATTCTCGGTCTATCTATGGAGGGCCTCTGGTAAACGTTCTCCTTTGCAAGTTGGAACAACGTACTCAAAAAGCGAAATCATCGGAGTACAAAAGGTTTCACTCCTCATCTGGGTCCGAGGGTAGAGGGATATTCCAGTCCACAGCGCTAGCAGCCGCTTGCAAGCGGATTGGATCGGCACACCAGAAATTTCTGCGAAAATTATCTTGGTTGTGATGAGTGAGGCGTCGAATCCAGAGGAATGAAACCATGCAGGGATCACTATTACCAATAGGCTGGAGAGTGGTAATGTCTGCGACATCTGATTGCGCCGGGGAAAGCACAAGATCGAGAATATGAGGGGCCCAACAAATCTAAGGGTAGGCACAGTAACATGTTGAAATAGATTCCATTGGAGAACGGTTTCCAAAAAGTCCGCCGCGAAAATGTCTGAAGAATTAGCACAATGGAGTATTGAAGTCTCCCAATAGTACACAGTCCTTTCCACATCATGCATTTTAATGGAATCCAGCAGCCCAGCTCTGTAGACAACCCCCTGCATCCATCATGAACCCGGTATCATAGGGCTTCGAAACCCCCATTTCCATCACAAATAGCAACTATATGAGCCTTGAAGTCTGCATTCCAGTACAGAATCACACCGCCACCAGATCTCCCTCCTTTGCGGTCCGCCCGGCAGAGATGATACCCAGGACCTGCACCACTGACTTCAGGATATCCGAGGACAACCAGGTCTCAATGAAAACCATTATGTCAGGATGATTCACTGAGGCAAAGAAATTGAATTTTATCGAGTTTCTTTCGAATACTGCGCACATTAGCGGAAATAAAGCGCAATCCGTTCTTCACCTCTAACGCCTGGGTATAACAAGAGGTGGTTTCCAGCGAATTTTGGTAGCTTTTCGGATTATGCGAAAATCCATAATATATAAATGCCTCACCGTTGTCTCGGCAAGAGCTGAGTTCGTCAAGTTCAAGTTTAAGTGGGACTGGAACGATAGGATGAATTCCGTAAGTGTTGCTTCTTGAGCCGGTCGTCGATCCAGTTGATAGAGGTGCTCAGACTTCTTGATGGGTCTAGAACGGAAACACCAATTTAATGCCCACCTTCCTTAGATGAGTTGTCCCTGCTATGTCAGTTAAGCTTGTTTCATTTGCACTCGATCCTCCGGGGAAAGATATCGCAAAACATAAAATGATTCACCTTTAAGACGCGGAGATCGTCGAGGAATGCGACGGGCCTCGTCATCATTGTGACGTACAATTTTAGGTGGACGAACATTAGAGGAGTCCTCCTGTTTCTTGCCGATACGGAAAGCTGAGACAATGTTGATTCCTTGTTCTCCTTCCCCGAACAATAAAGAGAACATCGGTTGTTGGAACTCCTGATCATCCACAATCCTCTCAGCTGAGGTGACCTTGGTCGACTCGGCTGCATTTACGATGACAAAGCAGCGGTCGCGAGATGGCGATTTGACATCCTCATGGATCTTCAGATTCAGAACAGGCGGACCATCCTTAAGCAGTTTCTCCAGTTGACAGACTCTATCGAGAACCAAATTCAACTGCGATTGAGATGGTGACGACTTGGATTTTAGCCTAACTCTTGTCTTGCTCTTACGTTCAACATTTCGTACGTTTTCCTTCACCACTTCTGCGTACGTCTTGATCTTAGGCTCTTCGCTCTGGTCAACAACCGCCGGCGTCCCTGTAGGTGAGGTGGACGGTGCTCGACTACGCTTACCCGTTGGGGTAGCTGCATCAGAAGCACATGACATAAGGCAAGAAGTTAGTAGTGAGACAGCAGCGATGTTCATCTCAGCTTGAGCAAGAGGCGAGCGGACTG
>OX104060.1:27369120-27429497 GCA_944474145.2 Dicrocoelium dendriticum | reverse complement strand
ACACACAGACTGTGAGTATTGCCTCAGGACCCCCGGGATATCCACAATATTCCAGAGCTTAAGGTCCTCAGCAAACATTAATAATGACACCCCTAGCTCTCCCGGCAAGTCATTTACATAGATCGCGAACAACAATGGCCCCAATACCGAGCCCTGCGGAACGCCACTAAGGACAGCTTGCCTGAGCGAAAGGCTACGCCCCACCCGTACGCACTGTTCCCTCCCCTCAAGGAAGGCAGACACCCATTGAAGGGCGCGACCAAATATCCCGTAAGATCTCAACTTTAGTGAGAGCCGAAGATGTGGAACAGTGTCAAAAGCTTTCGAAAAATCTACGAATAGCACGTCTACAGCGTGGCCACTGTCTACCGCTTCGGCCCAGCTTTCATGAGCTACAAGTAAATTAGTCCATGTTGTGCAACACTGAGAAGGTTGAATCGACTCAGGTGGTTCTCCACTGAATCCCTTATCAGCTTCTCGAACAATTTGACTACTACGCTTGTCAAACTGACAGGCCGGTAGTTCGCGCGTAGAGCGCTGTCACCGCCCTTAAAAATCGGACAGATGATTGCCTCCTTCCATTCCGAAGGTAGGCTGCAGCTGTCCAGCGATATTGAAAATACGCACGTGAGCGGACCACTCAGCTCAGTGGCCAGTGCATGCAACAGCTTCGGATGAATTGAATCAGGACCGGAAGCTTTAGAGGGATTAATGCCTTGCAGTAGGTCGAAGACCTGAGTCTCCGTTATGCTAAATTCAGCTAAGCAAGAATCCTCTGGAACTCTTGAAACCAATTCAACCTGTGGTAAAGAGGTCTCCCGAGCAAAGACCGCAGTATACTGATCACTCAGTATGCAAGCCTTGTCATAGTCAGTTTGCGCACGGGTCCCGTCTGCTCGCATTAAAGCTGGTATAGACAGTTTTGCCCAGCTGCGTCTTTTAACGTAAGCAAAAAACTTCTTGGGATTAGCTGCGGCCGAGTCCGCTAAACCCTGCTCGTATTGGAGACGAGAAGTTCTGAGATGTTGCTTACATTTATTTCTATTCTCTCGATAACTATCATAGGTACTGGCTGATGGAGCTGCTTGGCAGGTTCGCCAGCATCTAGACAGTTTCTTGAGTAGGTACTTGCTTGTGGTATCTATCCATGGAGGCTGTGCCCTTAACCCTCTTTTCCTAATGAGTGGAATATAGGGAGCGGAAACCTCCGTAAGGTATGCCTTAAATTTATCCCAGGTTAACTGGACAGAGTCAGCCATCGAGATCTCACAGTTCAGAACTGAAGCCTTAGTTCGCATTGCACTAAAGTCCGCCCGCCAAATATTCGGAAGTAATTCAACAGCGGTCTCTTGGTGCCTTGAAAGAGCACATCGAAAGGATATGCATGCGTGATCGCTGGACCCTAGAGGTGCACCGCATGAAACGTCAGTCACGAAGTCCAGGGACTTAGCGAAAACCAAATCCAAAGTAGATGGTATTTGGTTGTCCATATACCTAGGGGGAAAGTCAACGAACTGGTGCAAAGGCACTTGGAGAGTCAGTTCAAGGAAGTCTGCACCGAATGTTCCTAATGCCGAATTGCAAGAAAGATCGGCCCAACAGACTTCCGGGAGGTTGAAATCCCCTAGAACTAAACACTTATTCGCAGACTGAGTGCGAATAAAGTCAAGTATCCCCCTGGAGGAACTTCCAGGACTTCTGTATATCACTATAACTGTAAACTGGGTAGAGGAAGTGCACAAAACAGCCGATAGGGCTTCAACAGTCTGATCCGACGACTGGAATGTGCAAGTCCTCAACACATCTAAGTTACAACTCACATACAGTACAACGTCTCCGCCTTGGCGACCAACGGAGCGATCAGTTCTAAGCAGCGCGTATCCAGGTAAATATACCTCACCGTCCGTGATATCCGGAGACAACCACGTCTCAGTGAAAGCAAGTATGTCGGGACGAGATTTGTCTACAAGTAGACCCAAGTCGTGCACCTTGTTCCTTAGGCTACGCACGTTGCTAAGTACTACCTCAAGGAAGTCGGCACGACCATCCCTGGGTCGTGCGCCATCAGGATTGGTTCTGATAGGGCGGAAAGTAACTTCCGGCTGACCACCTGAAAACCCACCAGACGGAGGACTTGCTCACCAGCCGCCCGTCTAGTTTTGAGGTCTTTGATAGCCTCCTTTAACTTCAACCTATCTGCCAGTGGTAGGTCCGGCTGAACGCTGACACCACTACCCTTAAGTTTGAATGCAAATCGCAGTAACGATTTGCGTTCCTCCGGGGTAGAAAGGACTACGCGAAGTAGTCGGGGTCGTGGATTTGGCGTAGCGATAGGAACGTTCCCCAATCTGGTCAGCTTTCTGACAGTGACACCAGGGAAACCAGGTGGAAGCAGCTTGCTGACACACAGTTTCAGCCACTTGATGTCATCCAAGATGCGTTCCCTTGGGAGAACGGCCTCAGATTCAGTAAAGTTACGGAATATAACGCTACTATCCGTGAAAGAGTCGGCACGACGGGGAGTGTTTACCCCACATGCCTTGGAATCGACACCTATACCAGCTGTTTTCACCACTGGCGGTGGGACTGTCCCTGGCTTCCCAAACGACGCCGAAGCGACGGTAGCGTAGGTTTTCCGCTCTATTGCCGGCGTCTTACTGGTTCCTGGGTCTTCAAGCCCCTTCGAAGTTTTACGAGCAGATCTTGTCCGCTTCTTCTTTTGGCTCACTGGAGCAGGGGCCGTTGACTTTGTATCGCATTGAGCAGTTACCAGCATTTCGTCAGAACAGGCTGGTTCACTGGCGGCCGAGACAGTCAGCGTCTGTGGAAAGTTCTGTGTGCAATCCTCAGACTACTTTATGACTGTCAAAGACGGCATCTCTTTCGATGCCGTGGCAACTATTTCTCTGGGTTTAGCAGAGGGCTTTTGGTAGTTCCGCACCCTATTTTTCTTCACTTTGATCGGATCATGAGGACCGCCAGCAATGCTACCTGGATTGGCCGGTAGGATGTGCGACTTTATGACCGAGTGACAAACTCCAGTGGATGGATCGTCAGCAATGTTGCCGTCTATTGCTGTGTCTTCAAACGAAATATTTAGGGATTTTAAAATCAAATCCATTTTCGTATCGAGCGACGCAATAGAGGCGAGTTTAGCTATCGCCAACTCAACATCTGCCAACCTTGAAGCCAACGCTGAAAGTTTAGCACCGGTGACAGCCGGGCGCGTCGATCTTTTAGCGCAGCATTCAGCGCAGCTGAAAAGAAAGTGGACGCTTGATGATAGCATTTTGTACTGGTCAGCTTGTAGGCCGGTACAGCTTTCGTGATACCAGCGGCAGCAGACGTCACACTGCATACCACCAGATGCATCTGTTACTGGCTCTGAACAGTTAACCTGTCCGCAAGCTGCAGTAGACTCATCAAACGAGGACCCCATAGGTCCATCCGTCTCGGTGTTTAGCGAGACAGCCATGTTCATGTGGAAAACAGATTAGAATTACAACACGTATACAATAGGAAAACGACCGCAATAAAAAGGCAAAAACAGGGTGCAAAACGGGATTAAAACTGGGAACAACCGGAAAAATTACCAGTAAGCGTCAAAGACGCTTTGGCCAGTACCAATTTAATCGATCCAAGATATCTTGGATCAGAGAAAATTTGACAATAGTCAAATTTCGTTTCAAGTGTTTATTCAAACACTGTTTTCCACGTTATTTCAGCTGAAAAGCTCGATCAGAATGGCACGCCAAAAAATCGAGTTACCGCGTAGTATCACTGGATCATTGGATTGTAGAGAGCAGAAGGAAAGTCCTTTGTCAGCTCCTTCACTTCCCGATCATTGCGTGGATGCCGTGAGTCGCTACGAGACGGTATTCCACAAGGGGCCGTAACAGCTACATTGGAAGAAGCAGGGTCCCAGCTTACTCATCAAGTGAGAATCCAAAAATCGCTTGAAACATTCCTCCGACTGCGCGTCGACCACATGTTTCGGCAAGTCGTTCCAGTCATTGACAATGCGGGTTGATAGAGCGAGAGTGGAGCGAACTCTGAGTCTTCTGGGTTTATATAGTTTCCAGTTGTGCCCCCGAGTGGAACTATTAGTGTTGACTTGAAAGAACGCTTGTAGCTCCGTCCCCATTTCCCCCATCAGAATTCGCCTAGTAAAAATTAGATCACCTCTACGTCGGCGATATTCCAGGGAGAACAGGTGCATCCGCTGTAGTCGATGAGGGTAAGGCAAGTCCCTTAACTCCAGTATGGATTTCGAGGCACGCCGCTGTACCTTCTCAATCATGTTACACTCGAACCTGGTAAGAGGACAGATGGCGGGTAGTCCGTATTCAAGGATCGGGCGCACATGAGAAGTAAACAGGATTCTGAAAATTTCCGGAGTCAGTCTCGAAAAGGCTCTCCGTATGGCATGGGACATCCTGGTGGCAGCGGCAACCCTCCGTAGTGTGTCTTCTGAGGTCCGTAAATCATGTGAGACAAGCACACCGAGATCTTTTTCAAGAATGGTGGTTCTGAGTAACACCCCACCAATATGGTATATCCCGAACGGTTCGAGGGCGCCTATGGAGAGAACTGAGCATTTTTCACAATTTATGGGCAATTGCCAGTTGGCTGACCAGTCGTGTAGAATGTCCAATGATGCCTGCAATCTGTCAGCATCCTCAAGACAGGTTACCTCCATCCACAGCTTCATATCATCGGCGTAAACCAGGCAATCCATCTGAAGCTCCGATGGGAGATCATTGATGAATATCTTGAACAGTTCTGGACCAAGTACTGACCCTTGCGGAACACCGCTAGTCATCAGCACAGGAGTGGAGTAGGCTTCATTCACCTTGACTCGCATCGTCCGGCCATTCAAAAAATCAGCGATCCAGGAAAGAACATTCCCAGAGACACCGGTACCTCGGAGTTTAAGAAGGAGCCTTTCATGGGGGACCTTGTCAAACGCCTTGCTGAAGTCTACGAAAACCACATCCAATCGTTTCCCAGCGTCTAACGACCTCGCCCAGTTTTCCCTAGCAACAAGCAAGTTCGAGGTACATGAGCGTGCCCGCCGAAAGCCATGCTGGGCACAGGAGATGATGTTAAGATTCTCGAAGTGAAGCTGCAGGGCGCGCTTGAGAATCCTTTCCATTAACTTGCACAACACAGACGTTAGGCAGATAGGTCGATAGTTTGCAGGATCTTGACGATCCCCTCCCTTGTATATAGGTTTGACGGTCCCCAATTTCCAAGCAACCGGGAGTCGTCCAGCTTCCAGAGAGTGGCGAAATATCTGACAGACGGGAACAGCAATGTAGTCCGCCACGGTCTTGAGGAACAGCGGGTGCAGTCCATCAGGACCCGGCGAGGAGTTCGGATCTAATTCACGAAGGCCTTTGGCCACGTCAGCCACACTCATTTCTATGTGCTGCAACGAAGAGGGGTGGATTGGCGCAGTGTCATCGGGTAACGGCGTCTCGATCGAGTAAACAGATGAGTATTGCAGGGCCAGTAAACTGGCTTTCGTCGCGTCGTCGTCAAGTAAACCGCCCTGCTCTTCAGAAAACAGGGCAGGAATGCCACTGCCAGCTTTTGTACTTCTTTTCAAATAGGAGTAGAGTGCCTTCGGTGTCGTCCTGGATTGCGCTGCCAAACTGCGTTCATACTGATGCCGTTTCTGACGTTTTTTCGTGATGCAGTCGTTCCTGATCAATTTGTACTCCGAATAGTCAAGCGCGCAGTGAGTAAGCTTGAATCGGTCCCATAATTTACGTTTTTTGGACATCAAACACCTCAATTCTCGGTCTATCCATGGAGGGCCTCTGGTAAACGTTCGTCTTTTGCAAACAGGAACAACCTGCTCAACAAGGGAAATCAGCTTGGAGTACAAAATTTTCCACTCCTCATCTGGGTCCGAGGATAGAGGGATATTCCAGTCCATTCCGCTAGCGGCCGCTTGCAGGCGGATTGGATCGGCACGCCAGAAATTCCTGCGGAAAGTATCTTGGTTGTGAATAGTGAGGCGTCGAGTCCAGAGGAATGAGATCGTACAGTGATCACTATTACCAATAGGCGGAAGAGTGGTAACCTCTGCGACATCTGATTGCGCCGGGGAAAGCACAAGATCGAGAATATGGGGGGTTTGTCCGACACATATACGGGTAGGCACAGTAACATGTTGAAATAGGTTACACTCGAGGACGGTTTCCAAAAAGTCCGCAGCGGAAACGTCTGAAGAAGTAGCAAAGGGAATGGTCCTTCTGTGGCGCGTCTTTGATCCAGGGTATTATACGGCTTCTATCGCTTGTACATATCTTTCTTCCCAATTTTACTTTCCTATTCGCAGTTCCATTATTGTTGTACAGTTTTGTTTTAACTGACCAACAACCGATAACACACTTTTTCGGGTTTCGATTCGCCTTCTGGTTTCGGCTACGCGTGTTGTGCTGTTGGTCGTCGTCTGTCTGCTGGCCTCGTCCGTCGATCATCGGATCTAACGCGTCGATTTATTGTGCCGATTAAGTTCCGTCTTCCGACCAGATTGTGCGACTAACTGACAGCCTAGCGAAGATCGTGCTTTACCTAAGGTCAGCTACAGAATTCTTATTTATAGACTGAGTTTTTATATGTAGTTAAGCCCTTTCCGTTTGGCCTTTCCACTACATATTTGGTGACCCCGTTTTCTTTTTTTGTAAGCTCAGAACTGTTTTTTGTGACTTGACTATGTCGGACCACGATCCCCGCACTGACATTTCAGAAAATTTTGTTGGCTCCTCCTTCCTTGCCTTCGATTCATCTAATCCTCATATGTGGTTTTTACAATTGGAAGCTCTTCTTCGCATACGCCGTATTACTTCTCAGTCCTTAATGTTCGCACACGTCACTGCCCAGCTTCCTACCCACATCGCAACTGACCTTATAGATTTGCTCGATCCGATTCCGGCTGACGCACCTTACGATAAGCTCAAAGCCGCCGTATTAAAGCGCACCACGGCCTCCGACGAAGCTAGACTTCGACAATTACTTTCCGGTCTTGAATTAGGTGATCGCACGCTGTCACAACTTCTCAGGCACATGCGTACGTTGGTCGGTTCCTCTAAGGTCGATGACACGATTCTGCGACAGCTCTGGACGAAATGTCTTCCATCGAACACCTCAGCTTTTCTCGCCGTCTTCGCAGATGATTTGTCTTTGGACAAGCTGGCTGAAACAGCAGACAAAGTTCATGAGTACTTTCATAAACCCGTAGCATGTCACGCAGTTGAGTCGGCCGCTAACGCCGATCTTAAGACTGACCCGATTGAAACCATTTCTGAGATGTTATCGAAGCTGAAGCTCGCCATCTCGAGCATTAATCGCTACCGTGGTAGAAGCCCTAGACGCTCCTCTCGAAATAGACGCAGTCCTGCCAGGAGTTCGGGAAGTCCTTTCTGTTGGTACCACCACCGTTTTGGCGATGATGCAAGGAATGGGTGATCTGATTGTAACCATCCGAAGTCATTCCACAAACCGCAGCAGGGAAACCTCCACGCTAGCCAGTGATGGCGACGGCTGCGTCTGGCCAAGCTTACAGTCGCCTACTTTACGTCTACGACTCCTCAACCGATTTGAACTTTTGGTTGACACTGGTGCCGAGGTCAGCGTTATTCCTCGTTCTGCAGAAAAACGCAACCTATTTCCAACCGGACTGACATTGTGGACGGCGAATAATACCAAGATCCATACGTACGGCAAGAAAATATTGACTCTCAACCTTGGTCTTCGTCGAAGTTTTCCCTTTGTTGTCCTCATCGCTGCTGTCCTTTGTGTTGATTTCCTTACCAAGTTTGGCCTGATTGTGGACCTGCGTAACCGTAAACTATGCGATAGTTTGACATCCTTGTCCGTTTCGGGTAAAGTCACTTCGATCAGTTCGATCGGTCTTCGCTTGGCATTGCCCGCCGACAATGCGTTTACCAAACTATTACTGCAGTTTCCTGCTCTTTTTCAATGGTCTAATGACGTTTCTGAGCCTAAGCAAAAAGTTACGCACCCCATCTTAACACATGGGCCGCCAGTAACCGCCCGAACTCAACGATTACCTCCAGACAATCTCGCTACTGCCAAGGCAGAGTTCGAACATATGCTTCGTCTCGGTATCGTTCGTCCTTCCATTAGCCCATTGTCCTCCCCGCTTAATATGGTTCCCAAAACGTCCAGCGGAGATTACCGCGCACTAAACAATTCCACCGTCCCCGACAGATATCCGATTCCGCACATCCATGATTTTTCAACTTGTTTACATGGAAGAACAACTTTCTCTAAGGTGGACTTGGTGCGTGCATACTGCCAAATTCCGGTTGCTCCCGACGATATTCCGAAGACCTCTATAACCACGCCATTTGGTCTTTATGAATTCGTTCGCATGCCATTTGGTCTACGAAATGCCGCACCGACTTTCCAAAGATTTATTGACCAAGTCCTTGGAGGGCTCGATTTCGTCTACGCATACATTGCCGATATTCTTGTGTTTCGTTGGAATCATGATGAGCATCTGTCACGTCTCCGATCGATCTTCGAACGCTTTGCTCAATACGGCGTTACGATCAATGTTGACAAATGTGTTTTTGGCCAAAGTTCTCTTGATGTTTTTGGCCACCGAATTGATTGCAATGGCATTAGTCCACTCCCCGAGAAAGCACAAGCGATTACAGACTACCCCATGCCTCAAACTTTCAAAATTCACCGTTTTCTCGGCATGGTGAATTACTACAGCCATTTTATACCAGATTGCTCTGGGCTACTCCTGACATTGATCTAGTTACTTAAAGAGAGGTCAAGGAAATTTGAACCCACTCATGAAGCAATCGATGCATTCGACAAGATCAAGCACGCGTTGTCCAACGCTACCGCGCTTAGTCAGTTGAGGACTGACGTGGACGCCACTCTGATCCTCAAGACTGACGCGTCTCAGACCGCCGTTAGGGCTAACATTGGAACATTGGAACATTGTATTTGATGGGAATAAAAGCTGGAGCTTTACATGACCCATAGGGTAAAAAGAGTACGGGTCGGGTTTAATGAAAGGCCAAGCAACATTATAGCTGGTTGGACTCGCGTGTTAGCCGTATCTTCATCGGGCTTATGTGGCATTTAAAACAGAATGCACACCGGCTCAGAGCGAGACATCCCACCACGCCCTCCGAAACGGCTTTGGAAATGAAGTAGGTGGAAGAAAAAAAGAAAGAAATTCCATCCAGTGGAATGTAATTAAATTAGGGAATGTCGCGGTGTAGCTCGTCCAGATGACAGTCCAAGCGGGCCTTAAAGTCCGCCACAGTGGGTGCCAAGACTAAATCGGCCGACAGAGCATTCCACAGTCGGCAGATTCGCAAAGAGAAGTAGTGTCGTCTGCAATTCAGCCGACTGCGCTGACGTGTGAGCCTAAGTGGATGGCCACGTAGGTGGGAGCCCGATTGGTGCAGTGTGAGTAGGTGGCGACAGGGATGTCCAGGGTTGGATAAGATCATGAATACGAGAATCAGGTCGCCCCGTAGACGTCGGTACTTAAGCGAGTAGAGGCCGAGGAACTGAAGTCGTTGTGGATAATCTAGGTGCTTGAGACCTCGGACCAGTTTGGTTGCTCGACGTTGTTGGGCTTCGAGTATGCGTTGGTCCTTCAACAACCAAGGGCTCCAAGCCTGAATAGCGAACTCCAAGTGGGGTCGGAGAAAAGCGTTAAGGAGGAGGCGGAAATTGCTGGGGTCAATTTGACCGAAGGCTCGTTTCAGCAATCCCACCATGCGGTTAGCAGCAGCAGCTGCTTTCCGGCAGGAAGCGGATACAGAAAGACTCGTCTGGGTAATGATACCCAAGTCTCTTTCGGCTGAAGAGATCTGGAGGATAGGCGCTCCCAGGTAATATACAGGAGAAAAAGCGCAAGGGCTAGTAGAAAGGACGCGACATTTCGAGGAGTTAAATGGAAGGTTATTTTCTTTGGACCACTGATGTAGACGGTCGAGGTCCGTCTGAAGTGCGTGGGCATCGTCCGGAAGGTTAATTGTGCGCCACAGCTTGGCGTCGTCCGCGTATAGTAGCAGCGAAGACTCCATTTGCGGTGTGACGTCGTCAATGAAGGCTAGGAAGAGGTGCGGTCCTGGAACAGACCTCTGTGGAACTCCGCTTGTGGCAAGGATGCGGGGAGACAACGCTCCGTCGACGCGTACTTGGAAGGTACGGTTTTGAAGGTAGCTCCGGATCCAATCAATCAAATCCCCTGAAACGCCGTAAGATGACAGTTTCCGCAGCAGAATCTTGTGGTCGACCTTGTCGAAGGCTTTGGCGAAATCCAGGAATACGACATGCGTTTCTAGGTCAGAGTCGGCAGCAGTCGTCCAGCTGTCCCTGGCAAGTAGCAGGTTACTCAGGCAAGACCGTTGACGCCGGAAACCGTGCTGGCAATCAGAGAGCAGTTTCTGGGCCTCCATGAGATCCGTTAAAGCGTCTGCGACGATTGATTCCATCACTTTGGAGATCGTAGATAGGAGAGTTATCGGTCGGTAATTGGCCGGATCTTTGCGAGTACCGCCTTTGTAGATTGGTGTAATATCCCCACATTTCCCATCATTGGGAACTTTGCTTTGCAAGAAGAGGTGGGTGAACAGCTCTGCTAGGGGTAAAGCTAGAGCTGCAGCGCATGCTCGCAAGAGCCGTGGGGGGAAACCATCAGCGCCAGGTGAGGCCGTTAGCCGCAGGGATTTGAGTTTCGCCAGGACCTTCTCCGGAGTGAAATGAACAGTTGTCAGGGAAGTTGAGAGTGAAACCGAAGAAGGTACCGTCGTTGTGTGCAATGATGGAACGGAGAATGTGGATGCGTACTGCTTGCACAGGACTTCTGCTGCCTCGGTAGCTAATTTCGTGAGCCCTGTGGGGGTCGTCAATGCGGTGACACCGTGTTTGACTTGTCGAAGACTAATGACGTGTCTATACAAGACTTTGGGATTGGATGAAAATTTACGCGTAAGTTGACGCTGGTGCTCACTCTTATCTTCTCGTACAAGATGGACGCATTGGTTACGGATGGATCGGGAATATTCCCACTGAGTGACCGTTGGATAGGAGCAATAGTTTCTCCATGCCGTGTTCCTGGAGGCAATCCATTTCCGTGTAAGACTTCGGATGAGTGCTGGACGTCTCTTCCCTATGGAAACTTCTTTGCACGTCGTCGTAGTGGAGCAGAGTTCACGTAGGGTAAGGCAAAAGCTTGACCACACGCTGTCGGCGCTCGATTGGGGCTCGGGTGACCAGTTGTTAGCGGAAATGAGAAGGTTCAATTTTCCGTAATCAGTCCAGCGTTTGATATAAGTTGGCGTGCTGACGAGTTTTTCGGCGAAGCATATAAAATCGAAACGGAGGACGCAGTGGTCGCTAAGCCCCAAAGGGGCATCATACTCAATGTGCTCAACCATCGGTTCTTCGTTAGTGAGGACGAGACCTAACAGGGACGGTTGGTTGTTGGATGGGAATCCAGTCGGCTGATACGTGTGTTTGTATAACGGGGCCGTGTGAAGAAGATCAATGAGGCCTGATGCAAAGGAGTTAGTAGACGGGACAGAGTGAAATAGACGGGGCAGATTGAAATCGCCCATGATAAGAAAGTGTGTGCACTTGTGGGATAACATAAGGTGGACGTCGTGCAGTAGTCGTGCATCCTTCTCGGGAGAGTTGTTTGGGGGCGGTAAATGATACCAAGACAGCTGGAGTGTTTGGCGGTTAGTACGACCTCGCACCACATGGTGTCTGGAGACTGGAGGGAGGTGTTTGTTAACATGCTGCTGTTCTCCGGCAGCTAATCAACGGCCAACCTGAGCTGCTATCCTTTTTCTCTCGTAAACTCCAGTTAGCACAGACACGATACAGTACATTCGGTCGCGAACTTTTAGCTATCTACCTCGCTATCAAACTTTTTCGGCACTTGCTTGAAGGTCTCACGTTTACCATTCTTACAGACCATAAACCACTTGCTTTTGCTTTCCGTGGTTCATTCTACCGTTTCTCCCTCAGAGAAATTCGTCAGTTGTATTATATTTCACAGTTTTCGACCGACATTCGCCATGTCGATGCTGCCAATAACATTGTCGTCGATGCCATGTCACGCATATGTCTTCACTAAGCTTCACGACAGAAGATTAACTTAGAAGACATAGCAGCGCATCAAGAAGGAGATCCTGCGTTCGTGCAACTGAGATCAAATCCGTCGATCAAAATATCACAGTTGCCAATCCTTAACTCAGGTTCCAAGATTTACTGAGATATTTCTACTGGCAAGCCCCGGCCTTTGGTCCCTCAGCAGTACCGCCGAATCGTCTTTGACCACCTGCATGGAATCTCACACCCTAGCATCCGAGCCACCGTGAAGCTAATTACTGATCGCTTCATTTGGCACAACATGCGCTCCGAGATCCAGCAGTGGGCCAAACATTGTATCACTTGCCAAACCAGCAAGACCCACCGTCACACGATAACCGTCCCCGACAAGTCTGCTCTTCCCGACGCTCGTTTCAAACATGTTCATCTTGACATCGTTGGACCCTTGCCTACATCCAAAGGTTTTGTCTACTTATTGATATGTGTGGATCGTTATAAGCTTTGGCCACTTGCCGTGCCTTTACGTGATTCTTCTACAGTAACGGTGGCGCGAACATTCCTTGAGAATTGGATTTCCGTCTTTGGCACTCCAGCCACCATTACTACCGATAGAGGGTCCCAATTCAATTCGGCATTGTTTCGTGACATGAACCGCTTGCTCGGTTGTTCCCACCGACGGACAACCGCCTATCACCCAGCTGCTAATTGCATTGTTGAACGTTTCCGTCGTCAACTTAAAGCTGCACTTACTGCTTCACAGTCGAACTCGCAATGGTCAGAACGTCTACCGATTATCTTGATTGGTATTCGTAACACCATTAAGGAAGACATTGGCTGTTGTCCCGCTGAATTGGTCTTTGGCACTACTCTCAGGCTTCCTGGAGAAACCGTGCTAGACTCAAGGGTTACGGGAGAAGTTGATCCGATATCGTATGTCACACGCCTGAGGCAGCACTTCAGTTCAATTCGTCCAACATCACCTCGAATCAGTCCTCGGAGTCAACAGGTACGCCCGGATTTGCGCACTTGCCTCTTCGTTCCCGTGCGCGTCAATTCCGTCCGTAAGCCTCTGACACCACCTTAGGAGGGCCTTTTCAAGATTTTTGCCCGGAAAAAGAAGTACTTCGTGTTGGATAGAAATGGTTATCAGGATACTGTGACCACTGATCGCCTGAAGCCGGCCTACGTCGAGTCGCGACCTATACCGAACCCACAGACATTTCTGTCACCGACCAGCCCACCTTCCCGAGTACGCCTCCTACTCAGCCCATGTCTGACACCACTGTTCCCTCTTCTGCACCCCAAGCATCTCAAGACACACTCGAAATCGCATTATCGAACATGTTTCGGAAGTACAGTCGTTCCCCTTCCAGATTATGGTAAATAACACCCAAGTGTCGTGCATTCGTTTCAGTGACTTACGCTCTAGGGGGTTGTTCTGTAGCGCTTGTACATATCTTTCTTTCCATTTGTACTTTCCTATTCTCATTTCCATTATTATTGTACAGTTTTGTTTCAACTGACAAACAACCGATAAAACACTTTCGGGTTTCGAATCGCCTTCTGGTTTCGGCTATGCGTGTGGTGCTGTTGGTCGTCGTCTGTCTGCTGGCCTCGTCCATCGATCATCGGATCTAACGCGTCGATTTATTGTGCCGAATAAGTTCCGTCTTCCGACCAGATTGCGCGACTGACTGACAGCCTATCGAAGATCGTGCTTTACCTAAGGTCAGCTACAGCCTTCTTATTTGTAGACTGAGTTCGTATATGTAGTTAAGCCATTTCAGTTTGGCCTTTTTATTACAGTCTGTCATAACTGGAATCCAGAGGAATCAGAGCAGCGCGACTGAATCACACCACGGTCAAGTTCATTTTCCAGTTCAAGTTCCTTTGGGAATAGAACGGTAGGAGAATCCCGTGTGTGTTCCATCTTGAGTGGATCGTTGAGCCTGGAATCGATGAAGTGATCATTTCTTGATGGACGTAAAACAGAACACCGGTAACCCACCCTGGCCAACCAGTCCATGCCCACGTTTCTTGCCCTAGCAGTCCCTGCTGTGGCAGTCACGTGAAGTAAGCAAATGATAGTAAGAAAAATCGAACGTACAGAATAAGAAAGTGCACTTGAAATAAGAAAATACCAATGCATGAAAAATAGCAGAGAAAAAAATCGAAGTATGAAGTTGCGAGTTAGTCAGGAAAAGAGGAAGGTCTCGTGTTGCCACCCAAGAGCGTCAAGTTGCCGTTCAACCTCCTTAACCGTATATTCCAGGATAACACTCCGGAAGCATGTTCCAGCGCTCGATGACGGCGTGACAGCCGGATTTTTGTCCTACTCCGCACGGACTGCGGTTTGTCCAGCTTCAAGGAATGGCCGCGTAGAACAGACAATCTTGCGGGACTAAATAGCAAAGAGAAATCTGTACCAACCTTCCCAGTTATGATAAGCTAGGTTAGGATTAAGCCTTCTCTAACCCGTCGGTAGCGCATTGAATGCATTCCCGAACTAAGTAAACGCTCGGGATGTGTCCGTCCCCGTAATCCTTCAACTAACCGAGTACCCACCTGTAAAACCCATTCCAGCTTCATTTTGTCCCAGACGAGGCAGGGCGGACAAGCCTGGACGCAGTATTCCAGATAAGGCCGAACGAAAGCCGAGAACAGTCTCGTAAAGATGCCAACAGTCAAGACTCCGAAAGAACGTCGTAGTAACCACAACATGCGGAAACCTCTGCATGCGGTCTTCTTCCAGTTGTCGCCGGAGTGTAAAGCCGAAGAGTGTACGACGCCTAGACTTACCTGTGAGTTCGACCCCACCGAGTAAGTACTTCGCAGGAGACCAACGTCCTCCTAGTCAAAGAACGGAGCACTGCCTCTTTTATGGGCAGTAACCACCAAACAGTTGAGAAATCATCCGCTCGGGCAGTATTTGCTCATCCAACGTTCGCTCCGCTTAGGTAGCCTTGTCCGATTCCGCCGCGTTCACGATGATGAGACAGTGGTCACGAGATGGCTGAATCCACTCTGGGATTGGTGGCTTACGGGATGATGGATTTTCCTTTATCTTATCCCAGCTCAGCAATTCTGTTGAGAATTATCTTCATTTTGACTGCGGAGATGGAAGCTCCGGTTTATTCAAAGACAGTCTTAGTCTTGGTTGCACACGTGGCGGGACCTTGGCCATACGAGGCCAAGTTCGCTTTTTCCTTCACCACTGCCGCATATGACTTCGTCGTAGGCTCAACAAGCCGGATGTGTGCCAATGGGTCCGAATGTGAAATAGACGGGGCGGGGTGACCGCGACTTTTGGAGCTTCGCTGGAAGATGTGTTGTTTCGCTTTCTGGCACGCCTAGCAGAAGGAGCGGAAGCATATCTTTCAGGATGTTAATGTGGCGGACGTCTTGCCAGCACAGCGGCATCAATGCAATATCGGCAAATGCATAGCAAACCATTGTGCTTAGCATAGGTCTTGAAGAGTGGTTCAGTAAGTTGCGAGCAACGCTTTTGGCCACGTGCCCTGCGTTTGCAGGCAATGCACTGGATACCCTTACTCACCATTTTCGCACAATGCAAACATTGTGCGTTGGACATAATCACTTGATTTTAGCGAACATTTGACAATGGTTAACTTTTGTCACGAGTGTTTCGTCAAACACTGGGCTTCTGGGTATTTCACCTCAAATGTCGATCAGTATGGCACGCCAAAACGTCGCGTTACCGCGTAGCACTCATAAAGGCACAGAGCATTCACAGGTTCTCAATAATGTTGACTGCCGATGAGTCTTTTGGTTACAGGTGCGATAACTGCAAGGCCTGCTTTTCCGTGATGCTGAAAGGCAGGTATTATGAAATTGGCCGCGTCTGTTTGAGGCAATCGCAAGCGTTGCGGATGGGAAAACTTGACTTAATCATAGGAGCATAAGATTGAATTGAGCAGAAGGAGAAATCCTTTATCAGCCCCGTCGCTTCCCGATCATTTTGTGGAGGCCGCGACTCTATGTTAAGCGGTAATCCACAGGGGACTGTGACAGTTTCAGAGGAAGCTGCTAGGGTCTGTCGTACTCAAAAGATAAGAACATAACCTTCGCTTGAAACATTCATCAGTCTGTCCATTGACCACATGCTTCGGTAAGTCTTTCCAATCGTTGACTACGCGAGTTGCTAGAGCGAGAGCAGTACGAACCAGGGGTTTTCTGGGTTTAAACAGCTTCCAGTTGTGGCCACGATTTGAACTGTTTGCACTGAATTGAAAGCACGCCTACAGCTCTGCCCCATCTCTGCTCTCAGCATGCGCCTGGCGAAAACCAGGTAACCGCGACGTCGGCGATAATGCAGGGAGAACAGGTTCATGCGCTGAAGTCTCAGGGGATAATGCAAGTCCCGTACCTCCAAGATGTGTTTCGATCCCCGCCGTTGGACCTACTCAATGTGGTCACATTTGAACCTTGTGAGAGGGAAGACGACAAGTAATCGATATTCGAGAATAGGGTGGACATGGGATGTAAAATATAGTCGGAAGGTATCCGGAGTCAAACGCGAGTGGGCTCTTCGTAAGGCATAGGACATGCAGTTGGCAGCAACAACCCGTCGTAACGTGTCCTGTATAGTTCGTAGATCAGAGGACACCAACACGCCAAGGCCTTTTTCAAGGATTGAGGTTCTGAGCAATGCTCCACCAATGTGGTACACCCCGAAAGGCTCAGGAGCACCAATGGGGAGGACCGAACACTTATCGCGATTTTTGAGCAATCGCCATCGTACTGACCACTCATTTAACGTATCAAGCGTAGGCTGTAACCGGTCCGCATGGTCAAGACAGGATACCTCCGTCCACAACTTCAAGTCGTCAGCGTAACTCAAGCAATCCAACTGAACCTCCGCCGGGAGTTCGTGATGAAGATCTTAAAATGTTCTGGGCCCAGGACCGATCCCTGGGTACATCGCTAGTCATGAGCACAGGAGCGGAGTAAGTCTCTTTCACGTCGACTCGCATTTTCCGGTCATCCGAACACTACTGCTCAACGGAAGCTACGGCAGTGCTCCAGGACGCGGTAGGTTTTGCCTGGCAAGCGTTCTCCCTCTAGAAAGCCACAAATGTCCGCGTAAAAACACTGCAACGTGGCGGATGTGACTCGCCACAAAATAAAGTCGCAGCTAAACATCTCACAATGACGCTGTCCTCAGCCTTCTACATCCAACCTGTGCAACCAACCCTACTATGAAGAATGCTTTGATGGAGCACAAATCATCCCTATTTCGTAATGGTAATTGGTAGCACCAAAACCTTGTTTGGGATCCTGTGCTCACGGACCACTACCTCGCGAAATTACCCCAAATAGTATCTTGACGGAATTTTGCGCGCCACAGCGCCATGATGTTCCTTGGTCTGACTATTACCTGACAATATGCCCACTCATATGAACTACATCTTTTCTTTTATACCTTTCATTAAAACGAAATGTTTTAAAACTCCAAAGAAGCTATGCTTGTATGCATATTTGATCACGCCTGTACAGGTGTGTGTCGTTTTACCGAGAATATACCATTTATTTATTAATTTACTTATTTATAAGAAAGAAGGTTTCCAGAGACGCCGATTCCTCATAGGTTATAAAGGAGACTTGCATGAGGAACTTTGTCAAAGACCCTGCTGAAGTCGACAAAAGTAACATCCAGACGTTTCCCAGCGTCTCAGGATTTCGCCCATCTTTCACGGGCCACAAGCAAATTCGAGGAACATAAGCGTGCCCGCCGAACACCACGCTGCGCACAAGCGATGGCATTTAGGTTCTCGAGGTGAAGAAACGCCACCTTGAGAATCTCCTCCATTAATATTGAAGGTAAGCAGATGGGTCGATAATTGGTAGACGTTTGATCATCCCCTCCTTTGGGTATGGGTTTAACAACCCGGGTAGTCCGATTAATCGGCGGCTTAATGCGGTACAAGCGGCGGTGGTATTAAATTTGGTCGTTTCGTGAAACCAGGAATCCCGTGTTAACGGATTACGGGGCGTGCATTATATCATCTGAGGCATTTGAATCAGGTGGATCAAGTTAGTGATGTAGAGCATGTAGTCACCCTTATGGAAATCGAAGGTTCTTTTACGGTTGTAAGAGAGCAGCTGTTGGTGCGGTTCCTCTTCTTCGCGCCTGCTGGCACTCGTGATTTGGTCGCACGACGCGACGAGATTTTATTGGCGGATCCTACGCATTAGATTGATTACGGAGGCTACATACGATGGCACTGCATGTTCGCTGAGGTGGCGGTGGTGGGGACGTCATTCTTTTACGCCTTGTTACCAAACGAGACGACGGAGAGTTATTTGGAGGTGGTAGAAGCCATGCATGCACTGATTCCAGGCACGGCATCCGCGCAAACAAATGATTTAGACAAATATACGCAGCAACTCAACAGTTTTATAGAGGGTTA
This sequence comes from Dicrocoelium dendriticum, assembly GCA_944474145.2. Lineage (NCBI taxonomy): Eukaryota > Metazoa > Platyhelminthes > Trematoda > Plagiorchiida > Dicrocoeliidae > Dicrocoelium > Dicrocoelium dendriticum. Next base: position 27,410,937 of record OX104060.1, on the reverse strand, counting down.
TCCGGAGGCGTGCAAGATGTTGTTCCGTGTACACTAGTTACGGGATATAACCAGGTGGTGCGGTTAGCTGTCAGTTACTGACCAAGCGGAAAGTGCTTTTCTAATCCGTCTGCTGAGGAACCTGACACGCAGTGCGGATGTAACGCGGTATCATGGAAATCTGGAAAACATTCGTCAGAGAAATACAGAATATATTGCTTATTTCCTTAGAATATGGATGCCTTGGTGGAGGTGCTGGGCGGCTCATCAATTACGGCATGTCATGCTGTTCGGATGCAATTCCAATAATCGAGGGAGAAGGAAAATATGCACCTTAAATGCACTTTGCGCCAGCGTTCACCCTTACCGGCGCATTTTGAACTGATTGTTAAGCGTGCGAAAGGAATGGCTAGTCGTCATAGTGCTCAGGTAGCTAAGGAGTGCATTCGAAGTAATGCAGCAAGCGGCGACGAAGCCTTGTTGTCTGAAGTTGTAAGTAGATTGATATCATGTGCTCGCGACCAGGTGCTGGGGTATTTTCAGCGCACGACGATGGTCGGTGTCTCTCTGGATGGACGGTACCGGGTGGCGTCGGGATCCGGGTCTGCTGTGTACCGCGTTTACATAGACAGAGACAGGAATTGTGCATGTTCTATTGATCTGCACTAGCGTATGCCTCCTGGGGCACCTTGCCCGTGTCAGCGGAGGAGAATCGGGATGCCTCTGATGTCCTAAAATTATGTCGATGTCTGATTCCCCGCTGGTAAAATCTGAAACGGTCTAGCATTTGGATTGTGGTCACTCTGAAACGGGCACCGCAGTTGGACCTGCACACCGTGTGATAGCCGGACGCATAAAGATTGGAGGATTGCAAGCGGTGCTGGCGGAAATTGCTGTGAACATCCAAACCCCCGGCTCAAACGGATACCTGAAGACGCTGGATAGTTTGCTTGCGTTCGGAAAGGTTATTCCTTCTTAGTTGGAGTACAACATTCGCTGCGATACGTAGGGGTTTAAAAAGTATGCCGCGGTGCACCGGAAACCTAATACCTTCATTGGCTAGCCGATGTGAAACAAATGTATGCAAACCATTGCGGCAGACTCCGTAGAAATATCAGCAAACGTTGTGGAGCGTGTTGTGATATGTGACAGTCAGTACTCTACCCCAGGTCCGTAGCATTCTGCCACGGTGATCACCACAGAGGCTCCCGGACATCGCAACCGTGCGCTTAGGTAACCTTTGATCCATCGTGTGGTAGATCCGCCCTCCGGTACTAGCGCAATTTCCGGTACGCACTTGCGTCTGCTCCCGACTACTACGACCGCAAGATACAGAACGCAGTGCAACCGTGCTATACCTAGGAGTGCAGGTGCCCAGGTTCCAACTTCTGTTTGTGTAGTGGGTTTGTATGGAGACGACCTTGGAACGCGCGGTTCGATGTTTCCTGGGTGATGGGTGAGCGATGCTCCAGTTGGTTCCACCCACAATTGCGCATTATATTATGTTGAGCATACTTATGAATGTGTTTTCTGCAGAATATGTGTTTGCCATTATTCCATGTAATGACAAAACGCATTGCCGGTGACCAGGAAACAAATGCACTGGCGGTTGCAGCTGAAGACAATTAGGAAACGTAAACGCGATGCAAGGTTAGTTGGAATGTGCATCACTCTTTCGGTAAGTTTCTTGTTTTTATGGAGGTAATCATTACATACTCAGCTAAATATATTTTGCTTTTCCTTGCGTATATGAAATAAGGCAGCAGTTACAGCAGCCTGTGCTGGTATGCTAGCAAAATGCCATGCTGCTCGCAGGCTTAGCCTGTTGCCTCCCCATCCGCTGCACAACTAAAAGCCGAACTTCAAAAACCACCTTGGAACTTCTAGACTGTAAACGTTTCGTGTCCGCAGGCAAGGAAGCAAGTAAAGGCCCCGGTCAATTTAGCAACAACTGAAGCCAAGTCTTTGCTCTGATCTCGAATCTTGGTGATCTAGGCGTACTGTTGATATGTAGGCCGCTGCATCATTTAGAAACTGCGGCAGTTTGTTTCTTCGCATCAACAACAATAGCCGTGCATTAGCCATATAAACTAGTGCAGCGCTGCTATACAACCATTATGACCTTGGAAAAAGCTATACTAACTGAGAGATAACTGGGAAGGGCCTGAAAATCTTAAGGCTGTAAGCAAACCTTTCGAGCAAGGCGCATACAATTTGCGAAGACAACCTAACGTCACACAATACTGTTTAGCGTGTTATGGTAACGCGGCATTGGTGTGACAGGTTCCTTGTGACTTTAACTGCCTCGTGTCACGATCAGCCGTCACCCCCGCAGCTAACGCAGCACTGAGCACAATTTGAAAAGTCAATCCGACTGGTAGACGGCAGACGACGCGCCGCTGTTGTCCATTGCGAGACATATCCGATAACGTTTCGAGTAAGACACAAGGCGTGTCATGTGGACTCCAGTCCGGAAGGCTTTGCGGACCAACATTGGACCCACTTTGGTCGTCAGTGACTTCAATTCCCGCAGCCAAGTGAACTTCGATCCACCTCCATCTTTGCGCTACCCAATATCTAGCAGACGCAACAACGCCCTCCTGGCTACGCGGTGACCAAGCGTATGTACCACGTGCGGATGGCAGCGTAACCTGTGCAGTTTTATATACTGCTCTACGGAGTTAACATGCTTCTCCCTGCCTATTACTCGCAAACGCACCACATCGTTACGTAAACTGACTTCAGTTTCTGCGCGACCATCTTTGTGATCTAGCTGCCAAGGTTAATAAAATGATCAACCATCTGGATTTTCTTGTCCGCAGCGGTCCCTTGGGCATAAAATACACGCCAAAATTGAACAAAATTGGGTAAGCGGACAAAGCTGACGAACATCACCTGTGGTTGGCAAGGTATCCGACAGGTCACCGTAGAACGGGTCTTGCGAATCAGCACCAAAATGGGCCCCGGGCTGTGGCACCTGACCTATCCTGACAGGTTGTTAAAGCTAAGCATGTTTTCGTTACATAACCGTCGTCTTCGTAGTGACCTTATTCGCACTTATGATATGCTGATAGAGGACTAGTTCCAGATCTTTCTAGGCTTTTTCATCCTGTCCAGTTACTTACTCGTTGCGTGCATCCGATGTAATTGCACAAAACTCAGGTCTGATGTGCTTCTGTCTGACACCGTCGTCACGCCGTGATAGAACCTTGGAACGCGTTACCCGAAAAAGTATTGTTATCATTCACGCTGACAGAGTTTAAACGTAGCCTTGACGCGCTCAACTTGGAGCTCTCCTCTTAACTTTGTTACTGTTCGCTCTCAAGCTATCTCATTTTAGTTTCTGTTATTACCTTCTTCTTCTTTGTTCGCTTTTGTACCCTACTGCCTTGCATCTAGTCTACAATTTACTTTTCCTTTCTATTTCACGCGGTCGGCGTAGCGGGGGCTGCCAGCGCAAGTCACGTGGGTGTTGCTTGGTTGCTAATGAGTTAGTTTGTAGGTTATAATTTGGCCCACACAACTGGCCGATCTTATCACCGCATTCTAACTTGGAGCAACGACGCCTACAGGATGGAAGACGGAGATGTCAGCACCTGTGGTTCATAAAGTTAATAGTAGTTAGTGGCAATGTTCCGTATCAGAACACCGTAAGTCATACAGGTGTCGTCACTAGGTTGCCTATAGTGCTGCGAAAACACTGGAAGCTGAAGTAATATCTCAAGATATGAAAGGCGGCGTATTCCTAGAACAGTTTATCTGCCAAGGGACGCGCTAGATGAACATGGTTGCACGAACCAAGCACCGTGGACAAGCTTGTACGCAATAGGCTAGCTGCGAACTAATTAAGGCCGGAACAGGCATGGGAACATTTCCGGTGCAATTATTCCGAACAGCTCAACTACAGCATTCTGAAACATTTGCCGACGGCTTTCTTCCAGTACATACAGGGCGAAAACAAATAAAAGAACAACGCCCAGGTTGCCTGTTGGTATACGTGAAGCACCATGTGCCCACCAACCATGGGCCGCTTAATGCAAGGCGCAGCGCTGTACACGGCGTTATCAATTGGTATTTGCCACAGAGTACTGCAGTCCCAAATTCACTCAAGGGGCTGTTTTAAATACTGAAGACCAAGAAAGTTTGCTCACTAGATCCCCGATCTTAAATTCCTAGGGGAGTATGAGGGACGTTACACCTACATGGGGCAACTGGTTGACAAATATAAGGGAAATGCAGAGGGCCAAGGACTGATCCCCGTGGAACACCACACAGGACGGATTGTTCTCATGGTATGTTTGAACACACGATGGCGAACATACCTCGACCTTCCAAAGAAGGCAATATCGATCAAGGTGTCTGCTCCGATATTTCATATCAGTAAAACGTTCCTGGATGGCGAGAATGCAGGAAGGTATCAACCGCTTTGGTAAAGTTTATGATAAGAGCATCCCCAGCCTCACACTAATCTAAGGAGCTCGCCCACCGTTCTCATGCCATCGGTAACTTGCTCTGGTGGGAATGGACTATAAGAAAGTCAGCTTGCGACGTATTAGTGAAAGTAAACGCCTGCAAGTGGTTCTCAAGTCCAGTAACTGCACTTGACGGTTCGTTCAATGTTCGAGTGCATCGCATTCTCACCAGCGCGCGTTGTAATTATTGTTGCACGGTCTAGCGTAGGCCCACTCTAAATGAGTTCCTTTATTTGTAGAGAGCATGCTGGAACTCACTTGTCAGCACCGTGGATTTCGCATGGTACTGGGTTTGATGCGTATTGTTGCTTTACGACCTTCCTCTAGGGTTGGTCGCAAGCACAGTGATAGCCGCAAGATTCCAGAATCCTCAGCGCATATTTGTCTTGCAAACGCTTGGAAATTTTCCGTAGACGGTTCAGAGCGGGTACCATTCTAGTTGATTGAGGGACGCCCAAGCGAATTCTGTCATCTTTGCTTAAATGTTTAACATGTGTGCCCTCGTGTGCAACAGTTAGATTTGGGCCGGAAGAATTGTTGTAACTCACTACCAAGTTCCCTTCGGAGGATGCGCCTAGTGTAGATGAGATCAACCCGGCGATGGCGGAGCTCCAGGGAGAACGGGGTTGTCTGCTGTAGTCGAATTGGGTACGGGCGATCAATGACCCTCATAACAGTTTACGATGCTTGTCTCTGAACCTTTACCAGCACAGAGCATTCAAATTTCAAAAGCGGCCTGGTAGCGCTACATATTTTGCGTTTGGGAGCTTTGTGTGCACTTCGTAGGCACACTTTGAGCGGTCCGTTTACTACCGAGGCCGTCAGCGACGGAAAGACGTTTTTGAGGCAGCACATTACTCACCATGTACATCGTTTTCCCTGTCCGTTTTGGGAGCACAGACTTCTACGTACCAGTTGGAATAGAGGTGGACTCCACTTACAGATATACGCATGCTGCGAAGACATCTGCAGACCCGATAATCCATAGGTTTATCCTAAGTATCCGGCTCTGCACTAAGAAGTTTCATTTATTGCATTTTTTATGCGACTGCGTAACTTCGCTATAAGCGCACGCGGTGCAGACTTGATGCATATGGTCAGGCACCAATGAACACGGTGGTGCGATCAAGCAAATTATTGTCTAAAATCGGAAGCGTGCCCGTCAGCGGAAGCATAACATTGCGAAAGGTATTGATTCAGCTAGCGTTTAGCGTCGCTTCTCCAGCATACCCCAAGGTCCATGGCTCATGACATGACGCATATAGGACGGCTCAGCCACTACTAGTCTGCCTGCACGTAACGTGTGTCGCCGCATTTGTACTCCGTTGCCTCTCCGGTAAGTGTATTGGCTGTCTATATGTGGCTTATAGAACTGCTGTGAATCCTTGCTTTGTACATGAGTGATCCGCCACTACTGCTCTGTCTCCATGTAACATGTGCCGTCGCTATCTATGCCGACGCAACTCCGGTTGGTGTATTGGCTGTTCACATGTGGCTTTTAGAACTCCTCTCTATTCGTACTGCTTATATGTTTAATCCGCCACTGTCGGTCGGCTTCCACAAAACTTCTGCCGTCGCCTACATACTTAGTTGCAACTCCCGTTAGTCTATCGGCTCTTAACAAGCTGCTTTAAAACTCCTGTGTATTACTTGTACGTACGTTAGTGATCCGCCACTAATGGTCTGCCTCCAGTGTGGTCGGTCATCGAGCCTTGGTCTCTGAGGTTTGCCTATTCTGCTCTGTTTTGTTAGGTACCGCCATACCTATATTCTGGAGGTCACAAGAAGAGCATGAATGCTTAATCTTCGTTGGTTTGAATATTTAGGTGCAAAACATAATCAGCTTAGGAGCCTTGCCGCAAACTCTTACTTGCGATACCATGGCGTCATGCATCCCCCACCTCACCAGTAGACTGCTTTACTTGTGATGGCATAACAGTATTCTACTTGGCGCCATTGTACCGTGTATAATTCACCCACCTCGCAGTGCAGCATGCAGAAGATTTTATACCTTACGGATATATACTGTCTGTGGTACGTAATACTGCACTCGGCAGCAAGCACCTTGATCAGTATTCTCCACCGACTTGAACAATTAGATTGTTGGGAAGAGCAACACCCATCTATTTGCATTCCGGATGAGGTCTTTGAGCTCGGAAGGAAGGAGGTTTACCGCAAAGTAAACCGATGTCTCTATAGAGGTTGCGAGTCGCAACCCAACCAGACAGCGTTTCTGCCTGTGACAGAAATTAATGTTGTTTGAAACCACTTCCCAAAAGTGATGTATCTCCATGCAAGTATCACACTTACCTGCCATTGCTACCTTTTTTAGACCAGCCTGTGACGCCCACATGGCCCGTAGGTTAGTTGCTCGGACAATACTACCGAAAATGTATTGGGAGTCCTGCACACCTGCATAGCTCGACATTTCATTCTTTATAGCTCTACCTCCGTCCAGTACCGCTGGCCCAAATCTTACTGGTGAGTCTTGGCTAAGCTTTATGTCGAGTCCACGGGAAATCGGGTGTACCATTACTGCGACTAGCCGAGTGGATAAGAGGTCTTACAGTAGAGTTTTCAGCGCAAGGTTATCCAAATGGCGATCAATGGCAGTGTTCTATGAGGCGGTGGGTTTTCGCCCGGTAAGTCTTCTCCCTATAAAAGGCTATAGCCGTCTATTTAATAACATGGCGACGGACGGATATGACTTATCGCCAAATAGTTACTACCCACTGCTTCCTATAATGAATGCTACCACCAACCGATTTTCAAGAGCACAGCGCTTTTCTCAAACAATCTATCGGGTTCTTACGCCCACGGGAAAATAAAGAGCAATCTCTAGATCATTTCAAAACCCTGCCCAACATTTTCTTAAAAGTATCACAAAATTTTTAACGCGCTTTGACGCTAAGGTGCTCTTCGACCTCAATGAATGAGGTTATCATCCTTGCATTATTCCTAAGCAATCGTTTACAATTTTCCAAACCATGCACTTGGCCAAATCACTTATCGCTGTCTTTTGGTGTACATACGCTAACGGTTTTCGTGAGGCTCTTTCAACCGGTTGATCATGCCTGCACTGGTGCGTCACGTTTCACCAAGAATATATCTAATTATTTATTTACATGCAGCTGCAAATCTTCAATTTACAACTGCTACACATACAAGTATGAGCAAAAGGCATCAACGTTTACTGAAAAGCTGCACCATTGTTTAATTTTATTTGAATTTTAGTTGTTCCTTTACCATGATCACTAGTATATAGGTGAGTCCTGCATTGACCGATAATAAAGGATTTGATTATTTATGTCCGTCTCTTCCCATGTGCTTATGGCTACTACATACTTATGCTCATTCCTCTGACAAACATTCGGCAGCGTTCGTAACCTACTCAGGTCTAACCATTCATCTTCCCCTTGCTCATAAACTCGAGAGCAATGTTACCGTAATTGTGCACGCTTGACTGATTCTGTAACGTCCAATTTGGGTATGACCACTGGCGCCTCGGCTCCAAAGAAACAAACCACAAGGTTTGCCTCCCTACTGGCTTCACTTTACCAGCACTTTTCGCTTATTTTATTAATTGCTTTATCATCCACACTTAAAGCTTGCTTATTAGTTTGTTTTACTCGACAGCGTTTGGAACGCTTGTATAAACAGGACACTAGTAACAGCGACGCGAAAGCGCGATAATTAAACAGTTGTGTTAAAAGTTAGCCGGATGCAACTTGATATTATGTTTGTAAATGTATATAACTAAATAAAGATTTTACGCTCAACGAGGCGAGGCATGCCATTAAGGGCGTGCTCATTTTGTCGCAACAATGCTTGATCAAGTATGTGTGAAACTCCGTCGTTTGCCAAAACAGTGTATGTTTGTGTAGAGGAGTAGGTAAGCATCAAATCGTGTATGTGCAGCTGTGCAGTTTGTGTTTTTAATTGTGCTAACCATTTTTGCATGTTTGATATCATCGGTAAGGTGCGAATAGAGGCTTGGGGTCCGTGTTGGAAAAGCTAATCGGGATATTCCTGGGACAGGAACTTACGTTGTAGCGAGGCGTGACCGCCACGTCACAGTTTTGTTAAGTAAACATTTGTGGTTTTTCATAGGGAGAACGCTTGCCAGGCGAAAACCCACCACGTCCTGGAACACTGCCGCCGGATTATTTGCTGGAACGGGTTAAGCACACCCTGCTGGCACCACGAGGAGTTAGTTCGACTAGCCGGCCATGTTGAATGAGGTGGCTAACGTAAAGCTGCATGTGTAATCGCTAGTGCATGAAGGGCTCCCAAAGTATCCCACCTCATCGAGCCAACACATGCTGTGATCCATCCGTATCAAATGGCATTACTGGCAGGAAAGGAAGCCGTGGTGTAACGGGTTGATAAGGTATTTTGTGTGTAAAAGTTCCTAGAGCCAGCACTCATTGACGGAGTAAAGTATCTCTTCAGCAGAATAGGAATAGCTGGACCACCTAAACAAGAAAGCCTCAAGGAGCTGCAAGCTTTCTTTCCATTGTTTCACCTTTCGTACCCGTCTTTCAGCTTCATACCACCCGTACTGCGCACACCGCCACTTCTCTGTTCATCAATTTTACTCACATCCTCGCTCCTCTCCACATCAAGGCAGCGCTCGTTGTAACACTATTCGTCGAGCACAACGGGACGCAGGCCAACCGCCAAGCAGTGGTCTTCTTGCTTTTCAGCAACCTTACAGATTTCTTCCCTTTATACTTTACCTTCGCCTCCAAGCTTACTCCTTTAGCACTTGTTGGGAATCAGTTGGTGGAGCATCTTAAGTCCTACTCCTTGCATTCTGACAGGTGCCCGCCATCGCACTTACTGCTGTAACGAGCGAAGCTAGTTTAGGCTAACAGACTTGCAGAACTCCGATGGACTGCTTGCAAGTACCGTTGCACTTGATGGAATAGAAGGCACGGAAATAACGGGACAAACGTGTTTGTGTTACACGCTGTCGTGGTGTATTAGCTTGAGATTGGACATCGTACGTCGCGCACTACCTAGGGAAGGATGTGTGGGGCTGCGCGATGGAACGGCGTGTTCAACCCAACCGGGTCGCGTGCGCTTTTGGCGCGAGTGTATTGGATTTGACAAACCGGCAACTTAAGTGTTAGCATTCTGCAAGCAACTTGTAAATTTACAATAAGGTGGAAATTTTATCTATAAGTTTAAGTAATATACGCAGCGTATCCGAAAATCTCCAGCCTGCTTTACAGACCTTCTTCAGAAAAGACTGTGTAAACAGTCCTTTGGGCTACGTGTGGTTTATTCGTCGCGGGCCAGCATTTTGCGGGACCGAGTGGCGAAATCCGATGTAGCCTCTGGGAAGAACCAGGCAACCGGATCCTAGCGGGCTCCTACCCCTTTCGTCCCTAACGGTGACAAAAAGGAAAATGCGTTTGCAAAAATGGTTCCTAACGGTAACAGGTTGTTAGGAAAGGTTCAATGCACAAGTTGAAGCGGCAAGCTCCATGATGAACGTGTGACCTTGTTAAAAGGCCTATCTGGTAGGCAAACGGAAAGCGGTGGTTACAAAAGTGTATGGCAATGGTAGGGCCTAAACTAAAATAACCACATATTTGTTGGCTTTCAAAATGATTACCTTTTTGGAGTTTCAAGATATGTGCCATTGTTGTTATCATCCATAAAGATAAATGGAAACGACGCACAAAATGCGCTGTTTATGCAAAATGGAGTGGGAAAAGCACTAGCCATCCTGACTTAATCGTGTTTGGTGAACTGGACGCTGTTGGACGAATTTCAGTAGACTTGGCTTTAGTGCTGACTTTGCGTTGTTGGCGGTGGAACGGGCGTCCTTATGAATACATTTCTTGTTCGATATGAGCGGCTTATTGGCTACTACTTTATACTTATTCACACGTTCCGTGACATGTACTAGTACGTTTCATTGCAAAACTCTAACGGGTCCTTGATTTGATGAAGCGACGTATCGCTTGACACCAGCAGCTCTTATGAAGACGTGCCGTAAAATAGTGTTCTGGCGCGGCGCACGGGTGTTACTTGGTGCCAAACCAAGCAAGCGTAACGCGATTTGCTTTACAAAGAGGCGTCGTAGATGATGGCGTCTGAATTTGTAAAAATTATCTCCAGGTAGACGGTGGTTAACCGTAAGGATGAGCGGAAGTAGGTACTTGCCAGTCGAGCTTCAGGCTAACGCGCATGCTTAACATGGCAGTAAGCAAGACCTTTATTCACTGAAGGTGTTAGACTGCAATGCGGCTGGCTTTTGTTTGACGCTGGTGACCGTCTACCATACCGCTCGTTTGTAGTTAGAAAGAGATAGCAGTAGAATGGTGCCTGCCTAAAAGCTTTGGCCCTGCTTGTTATTTTACACTCCCATCCTGTGGTCTGCTGTCACTACGGTTGCTAAACGTCCAAAAAGAGGGACCTAGCAGCACATGAACGCTGGTACGATCCCACTGTACTAACGTTCTAAGTTGGAAATATCTGGCCAACTAGCAAACCGGTTAATACCTGTCAAAAGGTAGAACATGCCGTTAGAGGATGGAGGGCGGCCGACTATAATACCATGGATGCAGGCGAGCCAAGAACTGCCAGTTGGAACATGGCCAATAAATGCAGCTGCCTGGCTTTCACTATTCCACCCTTGGTAACAATGACATAAATAAATAAATAAATTGCATATGCTCGAATTTTCCGAAACACATCAAAACAGGCATGATCAACATTTACATGCAAATATGTTTCGCGACAAACACGTTGCTATGTATGTAATCGGTAGTGAGCCGAAAGTTGTACGGGCTTTGGAAATTGTAAAATCATCACGAGGAATAAAGTCATCAACGCATGACAATTTGGGTTCTAGCGTGCGTAGTGTAAACAGTCTGGGCATTATATGTGTAGTGAAAACGATAGTGTAGGCAGAGAGTATATTTCACTTGAACGTGTCAGGAAAATATTAAATTGTGATTCTAGTCGACCTGCCAGTATGTATTTGTGGGCAGTGACATTATTCAGTTGCGAGTCACATCCGCCACGTCGCAGTGTTGTTAAGCGGACATTTGCGGCTTTTTCTAGGGAGAACGCTTGCCAGGCGAAAACCCACCACGTCCTGTAACACTGTCCGAAATTCATTTGTACACTAATGTAAAACTGGCGGAGCTGCTTGCCGACTGATTTCACCCTCTGTTATCCGCAGTCAACTGACTTCCAAGTTTCCAAGTTTGGTCGGGGCGGCCATAATGGCTGAGGCCCATGGTGGGTGAGACCTTCACGAAGAATCATCTTTGTGAGTGTCCAGGTGAGCAAAACGTCCGCTGCTTGCGTCCGGATTTTTCAGGTATATGTATACATTTCAGGAGTAGGAAGGCCTCGTGTCCATCTACTCTTACTGGACAACGGTCGTGGTAGTGAGTGCATTTGTATCCATTTGTTGTACAGCCATGTTCTTTGGAGGTCCTTGTTAGTTATGCCCTGTCCCGGGCAAAAGCTCATTCTCGGTCCAATCACAGATCACCATGAATTTCCGGACCTCGAAGAAAAGGGAATTCGAGAGACAAACAAGGCTGCAAGAAACAGGCGTGGGAACATACATTGTTTAAGTCCTATGGTATAACACTTAGTGGAAACAAATGATGTACAATGTGCAACAATGATTGTGCTGAAAGTGTCTTTTTAATGTTCTACGAAAGCAATGGCCGTATAGGTTGGTTGCTACCGTCTACATGGGATACAGAGTGCTGCGCCAATGAGCAAAAGCCGCAGTATGGGTTTGCAATGAAGCAACTATTGCGTGGGAAGACAGAAAGCAGATTATAAAGACCAGCAGGTAGTCAATTTACTTCGATTGGGAGCGCAAAATAAGTAAGTGAAGGTATAAATTGCTTGCGATGAAAGAGATTCAAAGGTCAAATGGTGGCAAGTCACTGGATAGATAGTATTCAAGCGCTGAGTACAAAGCTTCTAGGGATAAAGCCAGTAAGACGACACGAGGGTATTAAGAGTATACTGCTATGGGCGACTGAGATGTGTCGGTTCATTGAATCAACCCCAAAAGCTGCTTGACGAGATATCTCGAAGCACGAATGCCTGGACGTGAGTAATGTTGTGTGTGTCAGACCCAGTGCCGCGAAAAGCATACGATACTATAGGACGCAGATAACTGTACAACCTCACAAAGAATCGTTCCTTTGGAACTTGGTAAGCCGACTGGACGAATGCGGCAGGAACTGGCCGTTCGTGGTTGATCCATCTCCGGCTCGATCAGTTTTGTAACGGTCATAAATGCTAGATGGATGCTAGTACTAGTTGTAATGAATTTGAAACAGTAGTCTAACACGCCGAGATAGCGGCTGCTTCGTCTAATGATGCTGGCTCAAGGAAAATTGATGGCATCGAATATTTCAAGAAGGGTCTAGATACCGGATGCAGTGACTCGACGACCCAAAACACCAACCGATGGCTTACCTAACTTGACATAAGCGGGGTTAACAATAAGTTCACAGTCACGTAGGCGTAAAAGGCCGCAGTTTCTAGTGATCAGCGTGCTTTGGTTTCGAGTGCTTTGCTCCCCACATGTTCACAACTAAGGATATAGGAAATTTAAACAGTGCGTAAAATCAGGTAAGAAACCTTGTCACCTTTCATGTGCCAAACGGCTTCCCCTGAAACACCAACAGCCAAAAGCTTTAACGATGACGGTCTTAGAACTTTTGCCCTCATCGACGGGAATCTAAGGTCATATACTCGTTAGGCAAATTTTACTAGACACGGACTTACTACTTATGCTGATAATAAGAGCTTAAACATGTAAAACAAGGTACTTTTCCGACAGTTTTAGTTGCTCATTGCCCCGTTCTTTCTTTTGCGCTCGCCAATCGCCAGTTTTCTTTGGCACTTCATAAGAGGGAATATCACTGCCACGGATGTACACTAGTTGGTCGACAACGAGGCCACTAGTGGAGCCACAGGTTTTAAAATAAGGAATTTTGCTTTTCCCTTCAGCCTCTCTTGGCTATACCTTAGCCGAGCACTATTAGAACACTAGTAAACAGGCATTAGGAAAATCCAGCTCCTTCTCTTCAAACGCCATTGCTTTCACAGCATACCCTTTTTTAGCTTCCAGTACGCCGGTACCATAAATAACCATGCGGCAGAGGCCCCTGTCACCCCAAGTAGCTGAACAGCTAGAAGTTACTGACCACCACTTCGGCTTATCTTGTACGTCAGTGTATAATTTTATCTTTCACCTGGCTTCAAAGCCTGCTACGCGTTATGCGTAGCACAGCATTCACACTACTGTCCATGGCTTCCCTTCCTCAACCTAAAGCTAGTCCATCCCAACCCGGACTTGCGTAAGATTAAGACTTTGGGCGCAGGTGCGTGCTAACCGTTCACCTGGGTAATCGCGTTTACTCTACTGTGGCTCAGCGGCATTTTGGCGCATAGCATTTGTTCTATACTTATTCCTCGTGATATTATTACACCATTGTACACCATTTTCTCGAATACACTAGACAGTATACATCTACCATGAATGCTAAATTCGGATAAGTTTGGCGCCGAGATTTAAGCGCCAACGGTTGCCTAAGTCCAACCACCGAAGACACTGATTGTTCTCACTCAATTGATTATTTCAACTGCTTTCATTGGAACTGTCACTTGTTTAAATCCAACAAAGTTTGGAGCAGCCAAAGGTCTCAAAGCAAATTCACTAGGCCCGATCTATAGGCCAACCCATGTAACTTGGTAATTACGCCCTCATGTAATGTTGCCCACTCACGATCACCCACCAAAACTGACACACCAGAGAGAACAACCTGCAAGCACACAACCACAACGTAAACACGATTACCTTGAACTTAACGTCAGTAGCCGAACAACTTTCTACTAGCAAAGGTTAGTTTTTCTAATGCTTCGTAACCATTGCTCAACAAGAGCGATGCGCAGTGTTCCACAGTTTAAAAATCTGTGTGGGTCATGTTACAAAATGTTGCTGAAACATTCAATGCCATAGCTGTTGCGTGGTTTTCCAGGCGAGATGTCCCGAGTTAAGCCAAAGCAGGCCAAGTTATTAAACAAAGCACAATCTCTTTTGTTCTGCGTGGAGTGGACATATATCCCAAAGAGAAGTGCGCTGCGATTAGCTCAGAAGGACAACCAGCTACTGGCTAAGTCTGAGGAAATGATGACCACAAAAGTGCTTTTTGTAGTCAGCACGGTGGAGGTAGTATAATGGACTTTCCAACCCAAGCCACCCATTAAATGCTGCTCCTATCATGAGGAGAACGGCTAGTAACACCGTAAGCAAACCGACAAATAGAACCCAAAAAAGCAAACGCAGTTCCAATACCGCACGTGGATGACATCTGACTAATGCGGTTCCCAGTTCCATCGGAATAACTAGAGATAAGGCTACTTCCAATCTTTTGACGGAGTGCGCAGGACAGGAGCAAGCCGGTACTAGCAATAGTTGGGTCACGTTTGATTCCAAGACGAGCCGACAGGTAAATTTAACAACACTCAACTGGATCGGAGACCAAGGGCCATAGCGGAGTTCTGTTGGTGTACGCACTATCGGTTTCCATCGATACATCTCCTAGTACTTTACTCGCAAACCGCGACAGGTCGAAAGCTGCAAAGAAGCAACTACCCGTACTGAGCGTCCCGTGCTCCAATCTCCAGTCATCAAAATGAACATGCACAAGAGGCAGGCAGTTAGATGAAGTCAACCAGTGGGATGTTATTAGTAACTTACTAGGCGTTGTATTGACCCCTGTACAAGTATTGCGTATTAGGCGGCACACCAGCTCTATGAATTACGGTGAGCCGAGGCTCATGCGTGTTGTGCTGAACTCCATAGCCGAAGTAGAATCAGTACCACTGTCGATAGGTAGGCTCAGCAATAAGCACTGCTCCATCCGTATATTTTCAGCCATCCCATGGGTTGATCCTTATCGAGTTAACCGTAGCCTAGCAGACTAGCGGAAGGTAACTTCAACGGAAACCAACCATTTGCATGGGGTTCCTGAAGCAAAAGTTCTTGATGAGCATGAAATAATAATCAATTATATAGAACAACGGTAGCATATACGCGAACCATTCTGCTTGGATGATGTGCTAGGGAAAGTGGTATCGCGGCAGCCTGCATCACTGAAGTACAAAGGAAGTGGCCCGAGAGCCTTTAAGTTCCTCTTACCGTCAAAGCATATGGGAGCACGGCTGCTTAAAGTCTGGTACACCTTTCATTTCGGTCTACCATCTGAGCTTCGGATGAAGCCAGTCAAAAATATGTCACCAAGTAAAGATACGTCATTCCACGAACCAAGCGACATGGGATCTATTAAAGGACAGTGCACCAGTAGTGTATCAAATGGGCCCATACAACCTGTTGAAGATGGCATTGACCAGACGCCTCACACTATATATAGAAGATTAGACACGGGACTAACTACGCAGACGATGAATAAGACTTTGCACTCTTCTCTATATACACAGCAAAAACGATTAATCGCCGGCCACCCACTGGTCGGCAAACCTACTGGTATGATTCGCACAATCACCGAAACATTGCTTATATCTGTGGAACCTTCAGGTATGCACACTAACGCCCAGGTGTAGGTCAGCAAACTTAGCGAACATTAGCTACGTCAGTTTGCGAACGCTTGGGACCTGAGTTCTATTATTAAATTTGGTTGCACCAAAAGGTGACTGCTGCAGAGATTAAGATAGCCGGAATGCCACTTGCCCGTAACGACCTCCCCAACAGATGAGGTGGTTCCTTCTATACTACCTCAGCGATCTACAATATGCAACCATCAAAAAGCTTACAACTCACGTTACTGACACACGGTGGTAGTCTCAGACGGATAAAAGGAAGCAGGTCTCCTAGCTGTCGTACCCTGCCCCCAACCACCACTAAGAAAAAAATGCTCGCTTGATGCGTGTCTTGAACCTCGTAACAGCTACTAAGTACAACCACATTCTCATCCCGGGGACTTCAATCCCCAGGATCTGGAGGTATCAGCATCAACCAGTGAACAGTTCAAAGCAGCCTTGGCTGAACTTAGCGTTAAGATTCCGTGCTACGATCAGGTTAACACGCCCACCAGATTCAGGACAGCAACCAAACCAATGAAGAGCTCATGGTTGACAGATAATTTATCGGTCGTCCATTAAGTCTAAGGGACCATGTAGTAATAACGTTCAACTACGAATTGTACACGCCAGAACCAGTATACTACATTTGAAAAGCCAACGTCCATCAATTCGAAAATCGTGCTTGCCTGCGCAAGGCTTCACCCGACGGTCCTAGACGTTTCCTTTCTTGACCGGTTTCAACGTTTAGTGGCCAACCTTGACTAAACAACTCGGTTATCCAATGCAGAGCATAGGGCTCATAAGACAGCGCATAGCCTAGTGTACCATCACTCTGTAGTATATATTGACAGCTTTATAGTTCAAGCTGAAACTGTGCGTTTTGACTGCGTATTGTTCTGTTGTTCTCTGAACTGTATATCGCCGTGTTATAGTTCGCCGTGGGCTACGTTAAAGTAACACATATTAACTGTTACATCGTTTTTGCGGTTTTTTGGACGATTGTCCAAGCCGTCTCTCAAAAGTCGTTCGTTCGTGTCTCGGTTTCACCGTATTAATGCTTTACCCCACATTTCTACTTAATTTTTGTACTGTTTATTCCTGTCATGGTGAACAAACCTGTTATCCACAACTGCCAAAAAGAAAACACTGGAACAGGCCGCATATGAGGTCAGTGAGGCTGGCCCATCTCAAACTCGAGGTTGCAAAGTAGTGCTTGTAGATCTACTAGAAGCAGCTCTGCAGCAGGTTGGTGTTCTTGGAAGCCGGGTAAGCTGGCGGAAAGAACAGTGTACGTCCATTGCGACGCTAATAAAAAAGTCATATCCTTGGTCAATCTGGACAACGTCCACACTTCGGCCAGCCAACCTGATATACTAGCTGCAGGAGAAATGAAAAATAGCATACCGCACGAAATCCGCAAACGCATTCGTCGTGCCATTAAAGCCGTAGTATTCAAAATACCTGACAAGCTACCACTTAAAACGTGTTGCGTAAACCTCTCAATGATTGTAGACTATCACACGACTGCTGTTCCGCCAATCGCCAACGTAAGACCCCAAGACGTTCTTGTCCAATAGTCATGAAACGTAGACGTCGCGTGCCGGCTGAATGAACTGCTGCCGTCCAATATGCTCTGAATCAGCACTATACCGTCAACACGCATGTAAGCGTATTGTATCAAGATTTTAGCGTGGTGCATTTTCTAAACTGCCCGACGTACTTTCAAGTTAACGAGGCCAGGAACGCTGATTTGGCCTTCTTGACACTCTCATTGGTCAAGGGACATAAACCAATGGGACGTTGGTTAGAAGCCGCCCGCATCAACGGCCGACGGTCCAATGAAAATGGTCGAGCACCACCTACTGGTCTGCCTTGATGCCCATCTGAAGTAAACCTCCATGATTGGTCTCCAACCTGAAACCGACCAATAGGCAACTAGTGCTGCCTGTCAAAGAAGGAGGTGCTAGCTACCACATTATCCAAAGCATAAGTGGTAACCAGTGCGGACAGACATACAAACCAGCACATGAAGCGGTCTATACTTAGTGATCGCTATCGCCTACCTGGTGGTGTATTATTCAGCGGTCTAACCATAATGGCGTAGACAGGCAATGTTCTAACTGGTATTCCGCAGATCAGCAATGGCTGCTAGGTGGTTAGACACTTGTGTGCGACTGTCAGTGCAACCATCATGGGGGACATTGTTCCCATTGAAGTTGGTAGACCAACCTGAAGCTGAACAGCTAAAATTCTAAGTTTGCTTACTTTCATCACAGTTGATGACACAACAAAAACTAATAGGATTCAAAGTGTGGCGTTGACACGACGTTAGTGAGTATTCCATCGTCTCCACACCCATAGGCGAAAATTATAATAAGCTATCGGTTCAGCTTCTCCATGTATGGCCTTATGTATAGGTAATGGAAACGTATGTATTTATAGGAGTATTAGACTTCACTTCCATATGGTCGCCCATGGTGGCGTAGCCAGGCAATCATCTAACTGGTATTCCGTATTTCAGCAATGACTACGAGTTGGTTATAAAATTTTGTGCGATTGTCATTGCGACGACCATGTGGGACATTGTCCCCATTGAAGTTGGTAGACCAACCTGAAGCTGAACAACGAAAATGCTAAGTTTGCTTACTTCCATCACAGTTGATGACTCAACAAAAACTAATAGGATTCCAAGTGTGGCGTTGACACGACGTTAGTCAGTGTTCGTTTGTCTCCACACCAATAGGCGACCCTTTAATCAGTTATCGCTCCATTGTCTCCATGTATGGCCTTATGTAAAGGTCATAGGAACGTATGTATTCATAGGATAATTACGCTTCACTTCCAAATGATCGCCCATACATGTTGATGCGCTTCGACAAGTGGCTCTCCAAATGGAATCGTTAGAAGCACAGTCAATGCTGATGGAACCTCCCTATTACGTACATAGACTAGCATGCTATCCTCATGAAATCGGCATTCTTCAACAAAGAAGCACCTAAATGGGCTACAATGACTACAGTGTTTATACATGCCACACCATCTTGCTAGAAAGAACGCAAGACTTATACTTAGTGGCGAAGCAGGCATTTTACGCTGGTAACTCAGGTGGGTAATTGGACCAGACAAACACTGTTGTCTCACCCGCGGGCGTTCCTACAATGTGGTTGCAATCATTTACAAAGGAAACCACGTCCACTAATCCTGCTATTGACCACTGTTTCAGCTAGTCTTAGAAGCAATCATGTGTGCACGCCGTGACACAGGTTGTTATCGACTTGACAACTACTCGGAAACAATTTTTCATTGCAAAGCAGGTAATTCCGGAGGCATTGTTGAATGAGGAAAATTGCTCCAAACTCTATGCTTACTATGCGTATGCAATGCTCCTTGGCAGCTTATATCAGGGCCGTAGGGCCACCTGATATTTCAAGCTTATCAATCACCTGGAAGTGAAGTGTAAACATCATGTTGAAACGCAGGATTGACGTACACCTTACAACCTTAACATAACGGCAGGTCCGTGGGTACTGTAGCGGTAACTGATTACCTAAATGGCCCACAGTTGTGGAGACGAACGAACGCACACTAATGTCGTGTCACCGCCACACTAGGAACCCTCCTCTTTGAAACAATGGCCACAGAGCCACTGATAGTATTACCTACACAGCGAACCTGACCTCAGTATATAATGCGTTGACAACATCAGCGATACGTAGCTACGCTATTCCCACGAGTGTACGACCAACTGGAAAACACAGCACGAGAAATTTGTAGCTGTAAATCTTTTAAACTTCTATTTGTGAAGAAGTCCTAGCTTTACCTTCATACGAATTACTGCATTGTATCTGATTACCACACACTGCCTTAACCATCACACGCATATCCTAAGCTAAATCCTACACCTATAGATTCTCCGGATTTCTCGCCGTGGCACGATTACACTGCATACCGCCTCACGTGTGGCCAGATATGCAAACGAGCAAGGAGGGCAAGCGTGCAGTCAACCCATAAGCCTATCAACCTTCCAGCAGCCTGCAAGTGTTTCAACCTCAACACAATCAACCAATCTGCTTCTTATCACTGTTCACTTGGACGTCATCTCGCTCGTGTAAGCCGTCAAATCTTCTCTTCCAACAGCTTGCAATGGATGCAGTTTTAACAAAAAGCACCAGTCGACTTCTTAGTATCCCTCACTTAGATGTCTCTCGCTCGCCAGATTGCCAGTGTGACCAATCACGTATTATGTTTCCCATTGGCTGATCACCCTGGACACCACTGAAGTGTGCTGGTACACCGATTGCCATCAGCAGATAGACGACCGACAAACGGAGCGAATGGTAAAGCGAATTTGCCAGCCTACTACGGGCCTGCAGGTATTTTTAAACAAAACAATCGTTCCAACATATGCTCTTGTTTAAAAGTAACAGCACATTCTGTGCCGCACCAATGCGCGCCTGAAGGAAAGCCGAGACGCTGTCTCTGAATTCAAATCGTCCAATCGACAAGACCGAAAGCGTCCATACTACTGCACGCGCGCATAGCGTCACAGGTGTTAGTCTTCCTTTTGGTGTGGCCGCAGACTGGACCGCAAAAGTGCATCCCGTGGTACGCCGCAGACAAAAGTGGTCCAGAGCGCACGAGTTCACTAGGCTACGAGTGACAACGTGCGGGTTAACTACCAACTGAAGCGATCGATACTACTTGTTCACCAGCGATTTCCCTGTCGTGCCGAGGTTGAGCAGCCAATGGGAAACATAATACGTGATTGGTCATGCTGGCAATCTGGCGAGCGAGAGGCATCTAAGTGAGGGATACTAAGAAGTCGATTGGTGCTTTTTGTTAAAACTGCATCCCTTGCAAGCTGTTGGAAGAGAAGATTTGACGGCTTACACGAGCGAGATGACGTCCAAGTGAACAGTGATAAGAAGCAGATTGGTTGATTGTGTTGAGGTTGAAACACTTGCAGGCTGCTGGAAGGTTGATAGGCTTATGGGTTGACTGCACGCTTGCCCTCCTTGCTCGTTTGCATATCTGGCCACACGTGAGGCGGTATGCAGTGTAATCGTGCCACGGCGAGAAATCCGGAGAATCTATAGGTGTAGGATTTAGCTTAGGATATGCGTGTGATGGTTAAGGCAGTGTGAGGTAATCAGATACAATGCAGTAATTCGTATGAAGGTAAAGCTAGGACTTCTTCACAAATAGAAGTTTAAAAGATTTACAGCTACAAATTTCTCGTGCTGTGTTTTCCAGTTGGTCGTACACTCGTGGGAATAGCGTAGCTACGTATCGCTGATGTTGTCAACGCATTATATACTGAGGTCAGGTTCGCTGTGTAGGTAATACTATCAGTGGCTCTGTGGCCATTGTTTCAAAGAGGAGGGTTCCTAGTGTGGCGGTGACACGACATTAGTGTGCGTTCGTTCGTCTCCACAACTGTGGGCCATTTAGGTAATCAGTTACCGCTACAGTACCCACGGACCTGCCGTTATGTTAAGGTTGTAAGGTGTACGTCAATCCTGCGTTTCAACATGATGTTTACCCTTCACTTCCAGGTGATTGATAAGCTTGAAATATCAGGTGGCCCTACGGCCCTGATATAAGCTGCCAAGGAGCATTGCATACGCATAGTAAGCATAGAGTTTGGAGCAATTTTCCTCATTCAACAATGCCTCCGGAATTACCTGCTTTGCAATGAAAAATTGTTTCCGAGTAGTTGTCAAGTCGATAACAACCTGTGTCACGGCGTGCACACATGATTGCTTCTAAGACTAGCTGAAACAGTGGTCAATAGCAGGATTAGTGGACGTGGTTTCCTTTGTAAATGATTGCAACCACATTGTAGGAACGCCCGCGGGTGAGACAACAGTGTTTGTCTGGTCCAATTACCCACCTGAGTTACCAGCGTAAAATGCCTGCTTCGCCACTAAGTATAAGTCTTGCGTTCTTTCTAGCAAGATGGTGTGGCATGTATAAACACTGTAGTCATTGTAGCCCATTTAGGTGCTTCTTTGTTGAAGAATGCCGATTTCATGAGGATAGCATGCTAGTCTATGTACGTAATAGGGAGGTTCCATCAGCATTGACTGTGCTTCTAACGATTCCATTTGGAGAGCCACTTGTCGAAGCGCATCAACATGTATGGGCGATCATTTGGAAGTGAAGCGTAATTATCCTATGAATACATACGTTCCTATGACCTTTACATAAGGCCATACATGGAGACAATGGAGCGATAACTGATTAAAGGGTCGCCTATTGGTGTGGAGACAAACGAACACTGACTAACGTCGTGTCAACGCCACACTTGGAATCCTATTAGTTTTTGTTGAGTCATCAACTGTGATGGAAGTAAGCAAACTTAGCATTTTCGTTGTTCAGCTTCAGGTTGGTCTACCAACTTCAATGGGGACAATGTCCCACATGGTCGTCGCAATGACAATCGCACAAAATTTGATAACCACATAGTAGCCGTTGCTGAAATACGGAATACCAGTTAGATGATTGCCCGGCTACGCCACCATGGGCGACCATATGAAGGTGAAGTCTAATACTCCTATAAATACATACGTTTCCATTACCTATACATAAGGCCATACATGGAGAAGCTGAACCGATAGCTTATTATAATTTTCGCCTATGGGTGTGGAGACGATGGAATACTCACTAACGTCGTGTCAACGCCACACTTTGAATCCTATTAGTTTTTGTTGTGTCATCAACTGTGATGAAAGTAAGCAAACTTAGAATTTTAGCTGTTCAGCTTCAGGTTGGTCTACCAACTTCAATGGGAACAATGTCCCCCATGATGGTTGCACTGACAGTCGCACACAAGTGTCTAACCACCTAGCAGCCATTGCTGATCTGCGGAATACCAGTTAGAACATTGCCTGTCTACGCCATTATGGTTAGACCGCTGAATAATACACCACCAGGTAGGCGATAGCGATCACTAAGTATAGACCGCTTCATGTGCTGGTTTGTATGTCTGTCCGCACTGGTTACCACTTATGCTTTGGATAATGTGGTAGCTAGCACCTCCTTCTTTGACAGGCAGCACTAATTGCCTATTGGTCGGTTTCAGGTTGGAGACCAATCATGGAGGTTTACTTCAGATGGGCATCAAGGCAGACCAGTAGGTGGTGCTCGACCATTTTCATTGGACCGTCGGCCGTTGATGCTGGCGGCTTCTAACCAACGTCCCATTGGTTTATGTCCCATGACCAATGAGAGTGTCAAGAAGGCCAAATCAGCGTTCCTGGCCTCGTTAACTTGAAAGTACGTCGGGCAGTTTAGAAAATGTACCACGCTAAAATCTTGATACAATACACTAACATGCGTGTAAAATTTTACAGAACCGCGGGCCAATACTGATTTAACCGGAGACAACCCCACCGCCAGGATAAACTTATTCTAATTTTTTAATTTTTCAGAAAATAAACACGCGTGTTACCATTCACAGATTCATAACTCACAAATGCGCAAGAAAGCGCCACCCGCACCGCCTCTTCCGCGATGGCGTGCGACGTTGACTTGGATTCCTCACAGCGACTAACAGATTTCGATGCAACGAAGCCCTTATTATGCAAAGAATGGCTAAAATTCGTCGCCAAATCCGTACTATTAGCTGAAAGCTTGGCTGTTTTCGTAGACACGACTGAATACAGTACCCGTCTGTTGATATATCTGACTTGGGCGACAGACTCTTAACTTGGGCCTGTGGACTTTCTTTCACGTTATACCAGTAGCTAGTGTTGTCAACGACCGCACGCAATTCTCCAACGACGCAAGGCAAGTGTCAAGCAACTCAAAGCAACGGTGTTTCCCAGCTTTCTTTCACCGGCTCCAATCGAACCCAAATCAGTACAGAAAAAGACTGCACCTAGACGTTCCGATATGGATAAAGCATACTCATTGCCAGTGCCAGAAATACCACGCCACCAGATGGCTCGCCCGCACACAACAGGACCTTCACTTCCCCATCTTAGACCGAAGTCTATTGCCATCCAAGCTCAGTCTCATCGTAGGAACTACCTACTCAATACCCCAAACCCAATAAAGCGCTTTGGATTCGCAACAAACCCGATCCACTACCGATCGCGTCAAATCGAAACCTTCGCAACTACATCCGGTGACTATTGCACCTACTGCTCCGGCTTATCAAGCGTTACACGGGCTTGTTGCTCCGACCAGATCTAGCCAGCCATTCAGCAAACCATATCTACTCGAACCAACAAATCGAACTGCCGAAACTCCAACTTACCGTTCTCAGTTCAAAACACAAGGGTGTACGGCGCCCAGCCTAAGAAGCCAGCCTGCCGATACTGTCAACTCGACATCCAATATGAATACCACAGCTTCTTATAATTGGACTAATCGCTCTCACCCCTCAGAACTTCTGCAGAATGTCAGGTTGCCTATAAGTGCCACACCTACTGCAGCCCCTTTTTTATCGAATACAACAGGGCATGGTCCACCACGCCCCGTTCTTCAAGAGCTCCCACCTGCTTTACATCATCTACAGAGACTCATTTATGCACTGCAGCCTACCCAAAAAGGCTGGTTGCAGCCCTAGGCCCTAAGCTCAGACCGTCCATTGACGCGTCACCGGCTGCCTGCTATCAATATAACACTCCGCCGCCCTTGCAACACATATCCGCGGCACTCAACTCACCTATCCAACCTATCCCTGCAAATACTTTAGTCATCACAAATGACCTTATACACAATCACGAACCTGTCACTTCTGCTTCGTTACAGCATGGTAACCGAACGAACTCACTCCTACAACCCGACCTGCTCTATGATAACGCGGAAACTGACCCCGCTTTCCCTGCTGTCATGAATTGCACACTGACCGCAAACTCAGCTGTGCTACATAACGACTCATATAAAGTTTTCCTCATCAACACGAGATCAAGCAAACATAAAATGCATCTTCTAGGACCTTTCATTCTGTTGTCCAGTCCGCATGTAGTACTTATTACAGAAACTTGGCACCCACCTGACGCCTCTGATGCGCTGCTGCACATTCCAGGTTACACTATTTTCTGCAATGGACGTGCCAATCAACGTGGAGGTGGCTCTCTTATTTACGTCAACAATGACTTCCATGCATCAACTTTCCAAGCTATTTCCATTGGCAACCCAGAAGATTCCGTTTGGATTCAATCCATCGGAGGCCAGCTCGACCTCCTAATCGGGTGTGTATAACCCACCTAATTCCTCCTATTCTATGAGCACCGATCTGGTAAAGCTATTTCATGAAGCATCATTCGTGCCAGCACGCTATAAGATAATTGGCGGAGATTTCAATATGCCCAATATTTCATGGCTTGAGCAGTCCACACCTTCCAGGTATAGGGCCTTCGTTGACACTGATTTTACACATGATTGGACTCAACATGTGCAAGCTCCCACAAGAGGACCTAAACACCCTGAACCTGTTATTCACGAAAGGCATACCCCACGCATGGGCAAACGTGTTAAACAACCTTGGTTGTGATCACAAGATAGTAAGGCTCAGCATTTTACTCCCTAAATTTCCTCCTCACCAAGGTAGTAAGAAATTTTCACTAAGACCTCTCCACCGCATCAGTTGGAAAGCATTTTCCCTACTTCTCCGAGCGGCACCCTAGGATGGCTTCTGCTTGGCGACCCATAGAGACAGCAACTTTTGAACTTTATAAACACCTAACGAATTGTTTAGACGTCCTTGCCCCAAAACATACCAAGATAAGCAAAATACCGTCTCCCAATGACGCCATCAAGCGCAGAGTCTCTGCCAAGCTCAAGAAAATGCGCTCCAGCTACAACAAGACCAAGGGCTATCATCTCATAATTGGTATGAACGAAATCCTGGACAATTGGAGAAACTCGCTAAACATGGCACATACCTCTTGCCTGGCGCATTACATATGACTTCGAAAGGCATGTTCTGCTGCCGATACATAGCCAGGACAATTGGTCTTCCTGAGCTCTTCAATCAGTTTTGACCTCTCAATTGGCCGTGGTTTCCAATATTTCTAATCAAGTTTACTACATACCCCGGGGGATCAGCGATTCTCTTTCCGTAACCATATCCTACCCTTCAAGCATTTAACAGCAATTCAATGTATTTCACTGTATGTCCCTCGGAGACTTCACGTGGTTCCGCAGGTGATCAACACACCATATTCAAAAAGAATATTTAGTTCCTGGCCTACCAATCGGGCATAACCATTCGTGCAACACAGGACAGGACCCAGGAAAGAAATAGGAACTCGCCTAACGTATCAGCCACCAGCAAAATGGGACTCAACCTGACTGCGAGTAACGGAGCAAACAAACGGTCAACAAGAAACAGCCAAAGCTGCTAATCAGTGGAACGGCAGCAGTGCTTCAGGACGTGGTGGGGTTTCGCCTGTAAAGTGTTCACCCTATAAAAAGCCACAAAGTTCCATATAACCACACTGCAACGTGGCGAATGTGACTCGCCATCGAATAAAGTCAGAGTCCATAATTTCACACTGGCAGGTCAACTAGCGTCACCATGCTAGATAGGTTTGTTACACTGGAACTTCTACAGCTGCATGGCGTGTTAGCTCATCCTTCTACAATTTCAAGCATATACTGTCGTCTCTTTACTTTCTACGATATCACCGTTAAAATTGCGTTGCTTAAGCACGAACTCACTATATTGTCCTATCGCTCTCGAGTGTGCTGTTCAATTATCTTCTAATGGATCATACAGGATTCTCAAGCTATTATTAACCTAGGTATGACTGCAATATAAGGCAGAGCGACTATGTCCTACCAAACGGGTCCCGATCTCACGACAGCCAAATAATTGTTTCACATGGGGCAGGCACTGGTCACTGTCTTCCTTGACATGAAAGCAGCATTTGACAGGGTCTCACACAAGGGACAACTCACAAAGTTAGCCGCGTTTGGCATGTCAGCTAACTTTCACTCTTGGTTTTCATCTTACCCTAGCCATCGAACCCAGTCAGTACAAATGCGGAACAGTAGTTCCAAGGTTTTCTGTAACCAGCGGTGTGTTCCAGGGCATCGTCCATGGTCCCTTGCTGTTTCGACGCTACACAAAGGACATTATTCGAGTTTTCAATCACGGCTCACCATACCTGTTTGCTGACGATGTGACGGTGATGTTTTCCTTCGATTCTAACGACATGCAAAACAGCCTCCCACCATCCTTCGAAGTGAACTCAGCGCACTCGAAACCTGGTGTGATTTATGAAAACTTGAATTCCCCTACCAAAGTTCAACCTTCCCTACTACAGGTGTCCTGCAACAATAAAACCACTAATACCTAACGCTATTTCAACCTTATAAGTCGCTTATCTGTCTGCGCCTGACTTATGAATCATTGCATGCAGCCTGGGCTTAGCTCAGTACTGGCTGATTCATCACAACGTTCGTCTCCCTGACCCCAGTATGTGGCATTTCCTAATCTTTGTCTCAGCTTTTGTGTCCTGAATCTCTGCTTGCTTCCTTGAATGTCATCCCCACATCTGCTTGGCCGCATAGTCTGTTTTCTGCCTACTCCAGTCCCATCAGAGCCGTCTCGTTTGTTTTCTTACATCAGGTAAGCGACTGTGGTATATTGACTCACTTTGGCCCTTCCGCTGCTCCTCTTATCTTTCCCTGCTTTGAGTGCTGCCCCTCCTCACTTTTACCCTAAAGCCATTTTAACGCCATGATTTGCTTATTTGTTTGAGCCACCTATCCGGCTCTCGTCTCTGCTGGCTTGCCTGTTGTCAGCCAGGTGCGTTTGTCCTGCACCGCCTCACCTGCCTTTGCTGTTTCTTTACCTTGCTTAGACTATAGAGGCTTAAAAGCGTGGTCTACTGCAGGTTCACCCATGGTATTTATCCCAACCTTCACCAGACCAAGGCTATTTCTCACTATCCTTCCAAGCCTTATTATCGTGAGCCTATGTTAACCTGCATGAGTACTCTGTTCTTGATCCTACCGCACCCTGACCTTATGTATTTGTACATTCCGCCTAGGATTAGCTCAGTAATGGCTGATACATCACACCTTTTGTCTCCTTGATCTCTGTATGAGGCTTTTCCTAAACTTTGTCTCAGATTTTGTGTCCTGTACCCCTGCTTGCCTCTTTACTTGTCACCCCACGTCTGTTGGGCTGAATATTCTTTTCTTTCAGCCTAATCCAATCGTCTAAGCTGTCTCCCCTGTTTTCTTACAGCTTCTGGGCGTCTAAGGTTTACTAACTCAGCTTTGGTACTTCCACTGATCCCTTTAGCTTCCCCTGCTTGGATTGCTGTTGCTCCGCATCTTTTACCCTAAAGCCATTTATTAGTGTGATACGCTTATCCCAAACCCACATTACCTGGCTTGCTGGATGTCGGCCAGATGCGTTCGTCTCGCATTGCCTCCCATGTCTTTGCTGTTCCCTTTCCTCGCTTATTACATTGAGGCTTAAAAGCTTGGTCTACAGCAGATTCTCTCGTGGAAATGTTTGTTTTTTCTAACCGTAACTAGGACTTGAATTAACTTGGTATGATCTGCTTTTATTACCTTGTTATTGCTCTTAAACTACTAGTCTCTAAGTGCGGTCATGTCCCTAGCTACATGACACTGCATTTCCCTTTCTACTGTCTGGTGCTCCTTCCTAGGATGCCGTTGCTGACTTTGAGTTTCAAAACTCTGTTGGCATCTATTTTTTCTAACTCCTAATTTGAGGTGGTAATTTGTCGGTCTTTCATATCTCGTTGCTATAGACAACAGCCACATTGAAACGTAAGTTCAGGGCAACTAGTACCTATACTTTCATCCCATTTCCAGACTTTCCCATTTAGTTTATTTTTTCGCTTGCCACCTTTTTCTTTTGTCCGTATTCATCATCCCATTCTTGCGTCTAGTTATTAAGCAACCTTCGCCCGCATAGATAATTTAGATGGTCGCAGAACACAAAATACCAAATATTTTCTTTGCTCTTCATGTATCACTTTTACCATGTTGTAACATATATGACTTTTACATTCACACCACATATTGTCACAGGTTTCCTTGGTAGTCTCTGCTGCTCTCCTTTTTCTTTACTTTTCTCTTCCCTTCCCCGAGGTCTGAAGTTATCAACAGAAACTTACCAAGGATCCCATCTGGCCTGTTTGTCTGCGACCGAATACACCTACAAAGACAAAAGTGGATCAAATCAGATCTCCAACACACTCACTCCCATCCTGGTCTAATATCACTGGACAATTTGATCTGGATGTCCTTATCCAGAGGATTGGATCAGCCAAGGCCTGTCTACCAAAAATCTTTCAAAACAAATGTTTACCACAACATACCTGAATCACTCCATAACTACCTAACCCTTGGTCCCGCCTGTCAAGCGTCCAATCGCTCGCTTATGGCTTGTCAGCAATCGCAGGCTGCTCCATCGACAACGAAAACATGACTTCCCCGTGACACCAACTGGATGGTTCGGGTCTACCCTGTTCCAGCAAATGTTTAGCGACAGGGCTCCAGGATGTGATGGGTTTTCGCCTGGCAAGCCTTCTCCCTATAAAACGCCACTGATGTCTGCTTAACAGCACTGTGACGAGGCGGGTGTGACTCGTCTCTAATTAAAGTCACGGACCCATGATAACCTAATGAACCAAGCACATTCCCATCACGAACGTCGTTCAAACCTTCTCGTACTATCCGCGCGATCAATCACGATTGCGTTGAAACATATTCAAGCTGGAATAACAGATAAACACATGCACTTCTACGTACATGTACGAACTCTCAGCTCCAATGTACATGGCTAACTTGCACCATGTTTTATACATTCCTCGACATTTAGTTGTACCTTTAACATGCTCATGCCTACATAGGCGTGTCACGCACTGCACGAGAATAAAGAATTTATTTATTTATTAACATTTCAACGGATAGGCGGCAGTGTTCCAGTAAGTGATGAGCTTTTGCCTAGCAAGCGTTATCCCTATGAAAAGCCACAACTGTCCATTACTCAACACAGCGATTTGGGGGCTGTGACTCGCTAATGAGTAAGCTCACTGCTTACAAACACACTGGCAGGTTAACCAAAGCAACGTTTCACATCCTTTTGGTAGTTTTGGTATGTACACTAAAAAGACACCTGGGTTTCCGCCTACCGTCTCTACCCCGTATGTTCCGCTTTTGCACATTCTTGAACCCAGGCTTTCGCCACACCATTAAAGCTGCCGTTTCTGGCCAGTGCATCCGCCAATTTGGTAATCTGTATTTTGTGTGTACCGCGCAATTCATACTAAGCAACTTGAAAGTTGCGAAACCATTGCTTGTAAAACCTTGACAATGCCAGACTTGGTGTGCCCCGAAGTATTTAGGAATAAAATATTAACTTTCTATTTATACGAACCCGATGACAAGCAAAACGTTGTGAAGAACCTGGTCGATTGCTTTCCGCATATACTAGAACATAATTGTGTAGGCTTTACCTTGGTCGGCTGAATCAAGTATGCGGTTCAATAGCTTAAGCAAGTTTTACCGATAGAAGCGACTTTTAATAAAGTGATGCTGCGACTTGCTCCTTAGATCGGGAAATAAAAGGTCAGAGGTCACTTTTGCCACCAACTTCTCGGTGATTTTGTAAAGAATAAACGTGTGACTAAACAGCCAAATATGCGTCATCTTTTCTTAAGGGCCGTTGTATGGCATATGAGTCGAATCACAGGTGGACTGCGGAGTGTGAGCAAAGATATTTTAAAGGAGGAAAGGGAGGTCTAGGCCTTCGTGCTTTAAAAGCACTATAGATTTTCTACCAGTCCTTCCAGTGGGAAGGTTTCACCAGTTTAATCGCTTTCTTGTAAATACTTATGCGGAACTCAATCGTTTCAGTTACGATCGCCAGCTGTAACTAAAGTTAGTGATGGCACGCTGGTACGGGTGTGGATAAAGAGCAAAAATGAAGCAATAATATGTTTCAGCTGAGTGGCTAGTCTTCTGGAGAAGACGAGGAGGATTTGGGGTATGAATTGCCGATGTTTCCGGTAAATCCGGTGCGGTTAAGCGGTCGGACGAGTTCTGTACCTTATCGAACTATAAAGCCCTCTCAGTTCCTCGGC
Organism: Dicrocoelium dendriticum; assembly: GCA_944474145.2. Taxonomy (NCBI): domain Eukaryota; kingdom Metazoa; phylum Platyhelminthes; class Trematoda; order Plagiorchiida; family Dicrocoeliidae; genus Dicrocoelium; species Dicrocoelium dendriticum. The sequence continues at coordinate 27,379,799 of OX104060.1, read as the reverse complement.
CCGGCGTGGTTAAGAACCTCGTAGCTCAAACTTTTGGAAAGGGCGTGCAGCCGCAAGAGGAGTCTGAGGTCGGTTCGGAACTAATGATCACCAAACTACGATTCTCCTGACATAGTTTGGACTAAAGTCAAACACTAGCATACTTTCCTCAATAGGAAGCTTGTCTTACATCGCCCATACCCATCGAGCTTCATAACTTTTTCCTTCCATCTTCTTTGCGGTAGTTTGTCGCTCCCCAATTGTCGGTTGTCTTAGCTCAGTGATAGCCTGGGTCTACCGCCTGCGTTTCTTGCCAACAACTTACTCCGAACTTTGAGGGTTAACTATGGCTAGGTTTTGTGTTGTAAACGATAGGCTGTCTCCATTAGCACGAGTGGGAAGTCTGGAGAGAGCGGTTGCGTAGCATGCTGTATACCAGGTCGGTGTGGGCACTCAAAATCATACTCCTAAAGTTGTTCCTGCCATCTGGCGATCTGTGTTCCGATGTCTCTGAAATTCTGTAACCAGCGAAGTGACAAATGATCTGGTAGTGCCAGAAACTTCCTTCACGATAGTCAGTGTCGGTTTTGTTGTTATAACGAATACTAGGGCTAGCTTTTCTTTCCTGGTTACGCAGTATTGCTGTTCTCTTACCCTGAGCCTCCTAATGCCGTAAGACACCACTCGTTCTACTCCGTCCTGCCTTTCCTGCGATAAAACAGCTCCACTGGCCTGGTGGCTTGCGTCCGTGTCTAGAATGGATGCCCCGGCATTTAATGACAACTCGCGGATAACCAACACCGGAACGGCACAGAGGCATGCTCAAAACCGATCAAAGGAGTTTCGACACTCGGCGGTCCATTGGAAGGTTTCACGTTTCTGTGCCAAAGTATTCAAAGGCACTACGATCTATGAGAACCCTATCACGAATCGCTGATAGTAAGTGTTACGTGTTCAACCAATGATCGCTCACTATGACCGGGAACCTGATTGGCCCTACACACACACGTAGATAAGCACGTACACACGCACTCAAGGACACACCCTAACGTTCCGTGCTCACATGTAAACCGTGAAGTGTTCAGTACACTGTGCGCCAGACTGACGCGTCTTCCTGCTTATTCGCTACGAGTTGAAATACGTACTTGCGGTTAGAGTCCAGTTGTGATATCTGGCGACGAGGTCAACATGTCCATGACAAATACTCCACCGGTCTTCTGGTCGTGCCCTACCGGCAAACCTTCCCTGGACTCATAGCATAGAATGCGGAAAACCTTTACGGATTACTTGGAATTGCTTCCAATCTTGAATCCAGCAGTATCTCTTACTGAGAAAAACAAAGTGAAGCTCTTGAGACAGTTTCTTGGAGATGAGGGTCAACGGTATTTCGATGCACTTCGTATTGATCAAATCTCTTCTACGATAACCGGCGCTTTGGAAACCTTCAGTGCTCTTTGGGGTGCTCGTCAGAATGTTTTTACGGCTAGATACTACTTCTCGAAACTCTGCCAGAAACCAGATGAGAGTGTGAACGAGTTCATCGCTCGTGTACTAAAAGCAGCACCTGATTGTAAATACAATGAAGTCGATCCAACGAGATTTGAATAGACCATGTTACTCCAATGTTTTATAGCCGGAATCTCAGACCAGAGCACGCGGGAGAAGCTCCTTTCACAAGATGATTGTTCACTGACCTGGGAGACGGCCTGCTCGATTGCCCGGCAGAGGGAACACCTTACACAACAACTCACAACATTTACGCTGAAGGACTCGTCAGATGAGCTGCGATGGATTAACACTACACCAAAACCAAAGCCACCCACTGGCGTCAATTTGTTTGTGTGCTATCGTTGTGGTGAGCGGCACAGTTGTCCATCCGACTGCCGGCATCAGAAGACAGTATGTCGAAGCTGCGGAAAGGTGGGCCACCTGGCGCGGGTGTGTAGATCGGTCAAGCGACGTTCAGGTGGGGCTTATCGAGGAGCAAACCCCATCAAAACTGTGGACGAATCTGATGGTAGCGACCCTGAATTACATTTCATTTGGCTTAATTCCGTTTCTAGCATGCAGCCGGCGCCATACACTCTAGAGCTTTACATTGAAGGACAAAAGGTACAGATGGAAATCGATACAGGAGCATCCGTGACTATAATCCGGGAAAACGCTGTAAAAACGCTCCCGAACTTATCCGCTTGCAACTCTGTTCCTCGTACATACACCGGTGAACCTATACGTGTCCTTGGTAAATGCTTCGTGACGGCACAGTATGGCGACAAAATACGCACACTTCCTGTAAATGTGATCCCCGGGGATCGTCCAAATCTGCGTGGAAGAGACTGGATACGTGCATTCCCGGATACAATGAATTTGGTAAAATTAGTCACCGAGATCTCCGGACTTGAAACATTACTCAAAAAACATTCAGCTGTTTTTCCCGAGGAGCTGGGGAAGTTGAAAGAATTTCAGGCTGCGATAAAACTAAAGGAAGGCGTTAGAGCAATATTTATTAAGGCGCGCACACCACCATACGCTATGAGGCCTAAAGTTGAAGAGGAACTAAACCGCCTACAGACTCAAGGTATTGTTACTCCTGTACACTTTTCTGACTGGGGAACTCCAATTGTGCCGGTAACCAAACCGGACGGCTCCGTACGGATTTGTGGTGTTTACAAGATAACCATAAATCCCACACCCATGCTGGTCAGGTACCCTTGCCACGTATTGATGACTTGTATGCAACACTAGCTGGTGGTGAAAAGTTTACCAAACTCGATCTGAGTCATGCATACTCCCAGATAGAGCTCGATTAACCTTCGAGGAAACTTACTACAATCACCACGCACATGGGACTATTTCAATATACTCGTTTACCATTTGGCATTAATTCCGCCGCCGGAATATTTCAGAGAATTATTGACGACCTAGTGAAGGACATTCCTTTTGCATGTGCTTTTCTGGATGATATTCTTATCTCTGGATGCTAGGATACAGAGAATCTTCGAACACTCGCAGTCGTGCTCCAGCGTTTGGAGCGAAGTGGATTCAGATTGAAAAGGTCTAAATGTGAGTTCTTTTCACCTTCCGTTTGTTACCTTGGATACCGGCTTGATAAACACGGTTTATATGTTTTAAATGACAAGGTTAAACCTATTTTAGAAAGCCCAGAGCCAAAAAGTTGTGATGAACTCCGTTCGTTTTTAGGAATGCTATCTCACTATCGCCGTTTCCTGCCTAATGCATCGACGGTTCTATCGCCATTAAATGAGCTGTTACACAAAAATGCATCGTGGTGTTGGGGTTCCCGTCGAAAAATGCCTTCAATAAAGCAAAACAAGCTCTTGCTTCGCCACCAACGTTAGTCCATTATGACTCTAACAAGCCACTCATACTTCAGTGCGACGCGTCCCCTTGGGGGGTCGGGGCTGTCCTGTGCCACCGCATGGACGATGGTTCTTTACGTCCCATAGCATATGCATCGCGCACCTTACAGACGGCGGAGAAGAACTACGCACAATTGGACAGGGAAGCGCTAGCCGTTATCTTCGGAGTTAAGAGGTTTCACCAGTATCTATGGGGAAACGTTTTCGAGCTTCATACAGACCACCAATCATTGATATCCTTGTTTGGGGAAAACAAAGGTATACAACAAATGGCATCACCGAGGATGCAAAGATGGGCTATAACATTGAGTGCTTACAGTTACAAGATTGTCTATATGACCGGCGTCAGCAACTGCACAGCTGATGCACTCAGCCGTCTGTCGATCACGGAAACTGCACATGAACACGACCCTCTTTTTAAACTGGTGAATCTAATGCAACAACTAGACACAACACCGATACGGAGTTCAACAATCCGTCAATGGACGGATTGAGACCCGTGCTATCAATGGTGAAACGCTTTTTGAACATGGATTGGCCTCCTGAAGGGACAGTTGAATTACAACCGTTTATGATTCGGAAGAACGAACTGAGCCTATTCGACGGCTGTGTTTTTTGGGGCTCTCGTCTAGTCCCTCCCACCAAGGCGCGTTCACAGATACTTAAAGAGCTCCATGATGCTCATCCAGGTGTGGCGAGGATGAAGGCACTGGCTAGAGGGTACTGCTGGTGGCCCAACATCGACTCAGACATAGAGAACTTACTGAGGAATTGCGATATTTGTCAGGCGTATCAGCGGAGCAAGGCGCCAGGTCCAATACACCCTTGGCGTTGGCCCGACAAGCCCTGGCAGCGTATCCAAGCCGACTACTTCGGACCGATCGACGAGACCATGTTTCTTCTACTTATTGATGCACATTCTAAGTGAATGGACGTACATCCAGTTACTCAGGCGACAGCCGAATCCACCATCACTAAAATACGCTCGTCCTTCGCTACGTTTGGCATTCCGGAAACCATTTGTACAGACAATGGTTCGCCTTTTACCAGTGCCGAATTTGGTAAATTTGTCGCCAACAACGGAATCCAACGCGTTAAATCAGCCTCGTATCACCCAGCATCAAACGGATTAGCAAAGCGTGCAGTACAAACTGTAAAACAAGGCTCACTAAAGCAGCGAACGGGAACATTGCGAACAAAACTGGATCGGTTCCTATTCTCTTACCGTTCTACACCCACTGAGGCTACCGGGAAATCCCCGGAGGAAATGATGTTCGGTAGAAATCTGAGAACGAGGCTTCATTTGTTGTTCCCGAACCCGCGTGTTGAAGTACAGGAGCGTCCGAAAATGTTTGTGTCTTTAGATGAATCAAAGCCGGAAGTTACATTTCAGGACCATCAACCTGTTTACACCAGGTTACCGCATGAACAATGTTGGCAGCCGGCGACTGTGCTCGATTCTTCAGGAAGTCAAAACGATTTGCAGCTTCCGGACGGCCGGGTTGTTCGCCGGCACTCAGATCATGTACGCCCCAGGAGCACTGACACACCTGCCGTGAGTCAGTCACACTCGGAGATCGCAGAGCAAGCTGCAAAGCACGACGAACACAGAACAACAGGGGAACTCACTTACGCCGATCGACCCGGATTCGCAAACCGATCGAACGTTTTCAGCCATGACTGTAACGTCAGCCAAAACAGGGAGGACTGTTACGTGTTCAACCAATGGTCGCTCACTATAACCGTGAACCTGATTGGCCCTACACACACAGGTAGATAAGCACGCACACACGCACTCAAGGACACACTCTAACGTTCCGTGCTCACATGTAAACCGTGAAGTGTTCAGTACACTGTGCGCCAGACTGACGTGTCTTCTTGCTTATTCGCTACGAGTTGAAATACGTACTTGCGGTTAGAGTCCAGTTGTGATAGTAGGCTAATCCTAAAACTCCGTCGTTCATCGACGTTGGCTTGGGTTGGCCATAAGCGCACTTTCTTGGTCTTACAAGGGTTAGGTCGGACCACCAACCCCGAAAGAATGTGCCCAAGGTACGTTACCACTGTCTGTAGTAACTTACACTTGTTGGAGGGAGGCTGAGGCCCACATTTACTGTGCGGGTTAGCACCTCCGGCAAGCTGTTCAGATGCTCATCTTTTGTTGTTCCGTGTACAAGGACATCGTCCAAGTATACGGGACACTTGTGGGATATCAATTCGTGTAACAGATTTTGCCTCAGGTTATAAAATGTCGCAGGGGCATTAGAGCGGCTAAAATGCATGGGCTGGAACTCATAAAGGCTGGTGATACTACAAACTCCGTTTTTGCTCCGTCGCTTTCTCCACTTTGACTTGCCAGTAGCCGGAATCCAGATCTAGCGTACGGAAATACACTGATACTTCCAGTGCGTCAAGTAGATCATAGACCATAGGTAGGGGAATAGGGTCTTTCCGAATAATCTCATTTAACTAACTATAGTCGACACAAAGGCGGAAACCACTATCTTACTAATTCATTAGAACAACCGGGGCCGCCCAGAGGCCGTATTACCTTCTTTTCTAGCATCCCGTCTAGGAGCTTATACAATTCCTTTTGCTAATGTAATATTATGCGTCTTGCGGGTGCTTTAATCGTGATTGCATTCCTGGTGTCTATATGGTATTTCACGAGATTGGTTCGACTCAAGTCGAATGCCCATGCTTCTGCGTGTTTGCGCAACACCTCTGAGCCGCTTCAGTGTCTGGTCAGTCCTGACTCGGTCAAGTGAGCGAATAAAGGCGCTAACGTATTTCTCACGGTCTACAGTGTCCTAATAGGTTGTAAAAGCCACCAAACCACCATATTTGCAAGGTCTTCACGATACTGCAAGCTATCAATAATTAGTTAACACCTGTCTAGATCCAATGAACACTTCAACCGCCGCACTTGATCCATCCCAACAATAACATCAAACGGAATTTTCTCCGCAACAATAAACGCAGGTGAAGCTCTGTTTCGCAACGTCAACTCGCGCGGATAGAGACCCTCGAACAGATAACAATTCTTCATTGCTGACAGTTAGGCGACATCGACAAGGTGCGAGTACGCGTTCCGCTAGCCGCTTAATCAGGTAAGAACTGATTAGGCTCTTACGTGCTCTTGTGTCGATGAGACCTATTAACGGAAAACCAGCAATCTGTAATTCCGTTGCTAATGCTGTTTCTGTAGTCGGTGCACAAAGAAGTTCTCGTTTAGGGCGTGAATGCAGCCGGTGGCACTCACCTGGGAGCCCTTCATTGTAGCGAGGTAGCCCCTGGTTCAGTGTTTGTCGGCGAGACCACCAAGAACCTGATTGCGTTGGTCACCGTGAGTCGGAATACCTTTGATGATATTCCGGATGCCCCGTCCACCGTTCCGTTGGCGCACGTCTGGGACGTCCGGTTCCCCTCAACACGAAGCACCCGAAGGTCGGCTCACTCATCGCTTTGTCGGCTTGCTCCAGTTGTTTACAAGTTCGTATTGTTGCATTCATCTGCACTGGGGGGTGAAGAAGGAATTTACGCTTAATTGAGGTGTTTGGATTCCTTCTAGGATTTGCATCAGCATTCAGTTATCACGCTCGCTGGCTGACTCTTGCTGGTATGCGATATCGGCCATCTTTTGAAGTTCGCGCACATACGTTCCAATGCTCACTCCTGGACACTGGTATTGCTAGTGGAATTCTCTGCGTAGGGAAGTAGGTAAAGCAAGACGATCCAGTACGCAACGCAAGACAGAAAACGTCTCGGTCGTGACTTCATTTTCCAGAATTTTGCTATCAGCATCGATATCAAAAGCAGCACCTGACAGCAGGCCGACCAGCACGCTTGTATGTTGGTTGACTGGAACATGACGGAGGAAAAGCTGCACTTGCTCTCTTATCTAGAGTACGTCATGCCGGGGATGTAGCGTTCTGGAGTAGGAATTGCATGCCTGTAGACTAACGAATTTGAGCCTGTTGATAATTTCTCCAAAGTACGTAACAACGCATCCTGTGAATTGAAAAAACTGGTCTTGGGGTCAACGACAGCCGAAAAGCCCTCCTCATCAGACTTTTAGCTTGCTTTTGGCATTAGTCTCCCTGGACTAATGATGCTGGATTCCTGGTACTTGTGACTTGGCAGGGTCGCTACCTTTGTAACATACGAGCAAGGAAGAACTCCAAGGTTTGAGGACGAAGTTCTATTACTGTTATAATTGAGGGAACGCCGCCTCTTGAGATAATTGGTGTAACGCTGGTGTTCGAGGGTCGGTCGTAAAAGAGCCTACAGAGGACCACTTGTCTTTTCTTTCTCTTCGCCTCAGTTGGGAGTCGGTCGGGTCGCCTGATTGCGTGTGAATCGTTAGCTGGACAGCCTTCGCGTCTAAGTCGTTAGCCGCGCGTCTATCGAAACCCCCTCTCGTCTGCGTCCGTCCAAGGCTCGGCGTCTATCCGAACACGTGCGGCTAGGATTGTTCACAAGCTCGCTCAATTATCCACCTCACCGGCTAAGCCAGTGTCATAAGGACAGCGCAATTCCGTTCGAGTGGTCAGCGTAGCAAGCAATTATGGTAAACGTGCCAGCGACCCTCTTATCAGGCAATTACGCAATTACCTCAAGAGGCGGCGTTCCCTCAATTATAACAGTAACGACGCAATCATAACAATTACAAAACATGTGGCATCAACAAATGGCAAACATAAGGTGCATTGAAACAAAGGAAGTTGCAGTACACCATGGTCGTCGTTTTCTTGTGCTCCTCCGGCAATTGAGCAAGAAATGCACTCTGAACGGCAAACGGGAGAGAGTGCCGTTAATGCAACGATTCAACGTTGGATGTGCGTCATAGCAGCTTTGATCCTCCTCTACACTACCACACGAAGACGAAGTTTCGTCCTTAACTGCGTCAGAAACTGCCCAGTGAGTCCATTGCAGCCAAAGACTTGGTCTTGGGTAATTATTTGTTAAATAGGAAGACATTAATTTAACCTGTTATTTGAGTATAAATAATATTATTGACGTTATTTTTACCTCAAATCGGTTGACCGAAGTGCCCCACATTTTGTTATAATGTATTAAAGTAACTAACAGTTGTTTCCATTGCGGATACTGAAGCTGTTTTAGTAGCCTTCGCTGTACGCCTGCAATCGTTAACCGTCCAACTGCGTCTAGTTCTGCTATAGTAGGTGCGTTTTTGGTTGCTGAGTATAATATTTATTTTTCACGTATAATAGGCGTCCCCAAAATTTACCGATTCTGCTGTTTCAATGCACCAAGCAGTCGCACAGTAAGACATTGGCGTCGAACGCCATCCATTGCGCAGTAAAGTGGCGATGGTTCTCAGACAGCTGTACCTTATTGAATAAACTGCGCAGCTACCAGATCCAACAGAGTAGCCGACTCAGGTACTGTGCCAGACACGCTGTGTTAATTTGCCAGCCGGCAACACTCCTTATAAGTGCGATTATCCTCACATCAGAGGGGCGTGACTTAGTTGTGGTTGGATGTACGTCAAATGAAAGTGGTATTTCCCTTACTTACATTTGTACGGGAGATGAGTAGAGCGCAACTCTTCTCTGTATTATGCAAATGAAAGAAAGCGGTAATTTGGGTTCTACCTCCGACCAACTTTGCGAGAAGCTTCAACAATGGGTCATACACTGCCGTATACCATCTTCCTCTGTATATTCCCTACTGTCAACACTTTGACAGTGTCATGCAGACTGGCTCAGAGGTTGTCGAATGCTGATGCAAACACCAGGATTTACGATAATTGAATGCATGTTGCCCGGACGTGTGGTAACCTAGGCTTATAGCTGGGTTTGTTAAACACGATTCAGGGGCATATGTTATCACCGGCTACAGTAGTGTGCGTACATCTGCATGTAGTTAGTTTCACGCCATTCCGCTTATGCCCAGGGCAGATATGGGCAATTCTTTGCAGCGCCATTTCGACCGTTGCAGGCGTCTTGTTCCCTGTAGGCTTGTACTATGGGTCAGGTAAGCCTGCCGATGTTGGCCACTATATGGCACCAACTTTGCTAGGCTTAACAGCCTTAAGTGAGACAAAGTTGAGCTTTTCATATTCCTTTTTTCCAAATCCGCGTCCTTAGCATCAGTAATACGCGACGCTCTGGCCAGTGCATTTGTTAAGAGGAAGATAGGCCATTTCGGATACGGCAGCTGCCATGTGTTGCCAGCATGGGGAGTAAGTTAATCTAGGGTAACCCTACCCTTGACCACATCCCGCGTGCGCACGAACAGGAGCTTCCGGGCAAGAAGACGCAAAACTCCTTCACCACCTGATTGTTTTGCCAATTGGCACGGTTAAAGCGTTCCCCATAGACTATGTGCATACGGTCTATCTGTGTGTTATGCGCAGGATGATAACCCTTTGGTTAGCCAGTCCCAGGGACAAATGGTTTTGGCTATATACCGAACGACCCATTAAGCTGAATCAAGCTATGCTGTGTAGCAGCCGCCGGTGGACGAAAGAGTTTATCAGGCGCTGTAGACCTGTTTCAGCATAGGTTATTGGAAAGCAGCGGAATTCCGTCAGCTTTGTTATACTCGGGTCCAGCAGTTTAAAGCTAGGTGTTTCGGCCTACTTTACACAAGAAATCCATGAACTTTTACTTGGGGATATACGTCTTATGCATCCACTACTTAGCAGTTTGCACAGTACATTTGCGGCGTCTGCGTTGAGAGTTTTTGGCTGTCGACATCATACTTTGTATTTCGTTGATGTATTGACTTTTAACGTACAGCAGCTCATCCACTTAGTAGGAGGTGTGAGTACACATGGACCATTGGATTATTTCACCCTTTCCGTTTGGAGCAGCTAGATACCAGTTTAAACGAATATTGAACAACGCTGATAACCTGATTTCGCAGGTAATGCGACGGTGCGTAGTGCGCTTCAAACTGTTGTCATTTGTTGGTGACTCCTTATCGCATGTTGCCGCATCCCGTTATGTGCACCAAGAGCAAAAAAGTATACATCCGTGATGGTCTTCTGTTTACCTCATCGCCCCCTGACAATGTTGTGAATGTATTCCGAACGCAGTACTTGATCTGTTACATTCATAAATGCCCAGACCATCAGGCCATTTTTACCTGCCAGGCAATTTCTGGACTATCTGAGCTTCGTGACCATGGTATGAAATCAAGCGAGCTACATGCTTACATGGCTACTTACGTTGATGGCGAAATACAATCGATTAACGGGGTTGCCATATAATGCAAGTGCATCGGGTTTAAATGTGGTATCGCCGCGGTGCTCTCACGTTAACTGCCAACTTTTCGTGGGAACCGCGGTTG
>OX104060.1:27314374-27368629 GCA_944474145.2 Dicrocoelium dendriticum | reverse complement strand
GGCTCGGCAGCCATCACAGCGCATTCTTGCCTGCGATGCACCGCCTGCGTGCCCCTTTAAACAAGCTAGTAGCCAAAGGCCAAACATGGAACTGGGCATCTGAATGCCAAAATGCCTTCGAACGCATCAATCACTGCTGTCCTCAAACTTGCTTTTGACTTATGTTGACCCCTCTAAAAACGTTGTCTTGGCAACGGATGCATCAATCCATGGGTTTGGCGCAGTAATATCACACGCCTATGCCGATTGATCTCAACAGGCAATCGCCCATGCCGCCAAAACACTTCCGAAGGCCGACAAGAGTTACAGCCAGATTGAAAAAGAGGCATTGGCTATAGTGTACGTGGTCAAGAAATTCTACAAAACGCTATACGGCCGCTGCTTCTAGCTTCTGACAGATCACAAGCCCCTGCGGACTATCTTTGGTTCGAAAAAGGGCATTCCGTTATACACAGCCAACCGGCTACAAGGTTGGGCTCTTACATTAATGGGGCATGATTTTGAGATCCAATACCAGTCCACAGTTTCCATTCGCCAACGGGGTTGTATGGTCACGCCTAATTGATGCCCGCCAGCATGAACATGAGGACACAATCATTGCCTCGGTCGAGATTGAACCTGACGTCAACTTAATGGTTACCGATGCATTGCACGGTCTGCTGGTTACCGCAGAAGCTGTACGAACCGAAACGCTTCGGAACCCAGTAGTCAAGAAGGTTACACGATTTCACAAAACAAGTTGGCCACGTTCATGTCCATCTGCCGAGTTGCAACACTACTTCCAGAGGAGACACGCGCTCTCTATTGTAAACGACTGCATACTATTTTCGGAAAGAATGGTCATCCCCAAGGCACTTCAGGAGCGTCTTATTCGGCAGTTTCACGCCGGGAATCCTGAAATCAACCGGATGAAGGCGCTTGCCCGCAGTTATGTATACTGGCCCCTCATGGAAAAACAGCTAGCAGAAATAGCCAAACGCTTCCAAAAGTGCGCCAATGTCTTGAAAGCACCACAAAAATCAGTACTCTATTCATGGCCAAAAGTTACTAAGCCATGGTGACGCGTCCATATCGACTTCGTGGGACCGATCAACGGCCGAAGTTTCCTCATTATAGTCGATTCACACAGCAAGTGGCCTGAAGTGTTTCTTATGGAGAACACAACCACCACTGCCACCATATCGAAACTGCGCCAAACCTTTAGCAGATTCGGCTGTCCTGAGAAAATTGTCACTGACAATGGCTCACTATTTACTTCAGCCACGTTTACGGAGTTTTGCGAGCAATGAGTCGTACAGCACGTTCGCTCGCCGCCGTTTCACCCACAGTCGAATGGCCAGGCAGAAAGGTTTGTCGATACATTCAAGCGAGCTCTCCACAAACCAAAAGGGGAGGGACGTATAGAGGAGGTGGTTGACCGGTTCCTTTTCCTCTACCAATGAACACCGAATCCACAGGCGCCAGACGGAATCTCTCCAGCACAGGCTATGATGAACCGGAAGCTCCGCATGCCTTTCGACGCCATCCGACTGGGCTCGGAGCCCTCTGTTTGTGAAAGAAACCGCAGAATGGAACAGGATCTTAATCGGCGGCATGGAGCAAAGAAGCGATCTTTCACCCTTGGACAGAAGGTGCTAGTACGTGACTACCAGGAAGGCCATGCGAAATGGACGCCAGGGACCGTCAAAAACAAGCGCGGAAACGTCATGTATGACGTGATGGTGGGCACATGCATCTGGCCACGGCATGCAAACTAGTTACGGCCCACATCTTGTCAACCAGAAGAAGCAAGACCTACTGACCTCCCGTTCGATTTACTGGTGGAAAGCTTCAAACTGCCGAAGGTAGCAGTGGGCGACTGCACACAGTCGAGCAAAGAATCCAGAACAAGAACATCGGAACGAAGTTCTCGGGCGATTCTGCCAAAGAGGTGGACCGAAGGCAGAGAACACCATCCGGAAGACTGCAAGTAAATCCTAGGCTTTCCTTTCATACCTCGGACGATACCTCAGGAAGTGGTGTCCGGAAGGAAGTATGAATTGCCTTGGAAATTCACTATCTTAGCGAGTGATCGATCATTTACGATTATCACATCCATTTCGAACGTTCCTGAATGTTGTTCTTCTGCAAGTGCTTGAAAACCACCTGACACCTAGGAAAAAGTTATGGGGAACCACTAACCTTGGTAGCTGGCTTTCCAATTCTAGAATTCGAAGGTCAATAGAGACCTATAAACTACAGCCAAGGTCCGCAATCGTTGTACAGTGTTCGTTGACGGCGATTAATACGTTATTTGACAAGGTCATCGGCGTTTTGCTTTATTCTTTCGGTTGGGCTAAAAGATTTGTGGAGCAGTGAATTGTTATTTTTGAAGTTGCGTCTAGTGAGAAGATTACAACAATAACTATATGAACCTATGAAATAATGGCTAAGAAGAGGGAGAAGTGGGAGAATGACCTGAAAACCATAATGCCATAAGCAAGCCTCCAGGTTCGAGACGCCTACACCTTGTGTAGAAACACACCGTCAAAAACAGCTGGCTATCGTGCAAAGATAAGGCGGCATCGGCGAGATAACTTCCTTACAGCTTTCACTGCCACGCGACATAATCAGCCATTACCTCAAATATAACTCAGCGCCAAACACATTTTTCACAGACAATCCGATTAAGAGACAACAGCGGATGCGCCACTGGTGTCGGTTGCGAGCCGTGTCCTGTAAAGTGTCGAGCCAAGCACAAGGCGAGTAACGTGGATTTCAGCCCGGAGGGCGCGACGGACCAACGGCACCAGTTTGGTCGTCAGTGACTTCATTTCCCGCTGCCAAGTCAACTTCCGTCCACCTCGAGCCTTGCGCCACCCTACACCTGGCAGACTAAACAATGCCCTCCTAGGTTAGCGGTGATCAGGCATACGTAGCATGTGCCCAAGCCAACGCAACTTATTCAGTGTTATCTGTTGTTCTATGGAGCTAGCATGATTATCACCACCTAGTACGCGCCTACGCACATCATCGTTGCGGACACGCTAGTGTTATCCGACACCTGCAATGCCTTACAGACAACGATGATCAAAGGCTTGAAGGTGCCTCAGATCGTCAGACCTAAGGCGCCGTCTCACTACCATACAGCAAAACGGCCCTCACTGTGGCCTTGTATACACGGCCTTTCAGGCGGAGGGAAACTCCCTTCTGTCTTAAAAGATGATGCAGGTCCAAGAAGGTGACGCTGGCTTTTGCAATGCGTGAACTGACGTCAATTTCTACGCGCCCATCGTTGCTGATGCCACTGCCAAGAGAAGTGAAATGATCAACCACTTCAGTTCCCCGTTAGCCAGCGTCAAGGGGTCATCAAGTGGCTGGTGGTCTTGCAGCAACACTTGGCACTTTGAAGGTGCAAAGTGCATACTGAATAATGAGACCATTCTGGACAGGCTATTCAGGGTTGATTGTGCCGCCCCAACGTCGTCGAAAAGCAAGACGATATCGTCCGTATAATCTAGATCAACTAACCTTTCACCAGGCAGCACTTCAACGCCTGCATCGTGAGATTCCGCAAGAGAAAACTCCATGATAGAATCCACGACAAAACTGAACAAAAATGGGGAAATCGGGGATCAGCTAGAAGTTGTACAAAAATTCAACTACTTGGGAAGTTTTATCAGCGCCCGTAGGGTTGAAGATGAGAACATGAATTGTATAGAAGAAGCTCGAGGCGCTTTTGCTAACCTTCGCCACGTATGGCGCCGGGGCGACATCACTCTCGCCCTGAAGAGTAAAATGTACAATGCAGCGGTACGTTCAACCTTACCGCACAGTTGTGAAACCTGGCCGCTTAAAGCAGCGGACCTGAAGAGGCTAGTTGCGTTCGACCACCAGTGCCTTCGCAATTTAGCTCACGTCTAGTGGGAACACTACATGAGCAACGAGCGTGTTCGACACATTGTTTACGGCACAGGAAAAGGAAATGAACCGCTCAGCACCGTCATTTCACACACCAGGCTCCGATGGCTCGGCAACGTGTTACGCATACCAGCCCACCGGCTTCCGCGACGTGCGTTGTTTGCGCGCCCAGGCTTGTTGGGCGGAGCCTGGGATACTAGTCGGTAAGCAATGACACGTAAGACGTGTCAAATACGACAGTATAGAAGTCGGAGGAGACTGAACCCAACGTGTATTGTGCAGGCTACAAGAATAGGAAGCGAATCAGACAGAGCGAGAAACGTGCAGCGAGGAACTCACCAAAACGGTTTGTGACAACGGATGTGCAGTCAGTTAAACAAATGGACGTTTCGAAGGTTAAAACAACCATAAAATCCAATGTTACAAGATACTGAAAGAGCATGTTTTCTGTTGCACTACAAGGGCCTCCCCCTAGAAGGCTGAAGGATGGAAGCCTTCGATGGAGCTGTTAGTGGGGGAACGGAAGGTGAGGGTGGATGCGAATGTTTGCAGGGGCTTGAGAAGGGCTTCCAAAGTGGGGTGTAGCAGATTTCGCTGGGTCCAGGCTTTTGTTAGTTTTATTTATGACGATCGTGTGGACCAGAGTGCATCATCGGTGGGCCGTCGGGGCGGGCTGGTCGGACTGCAAAAAAACTGGCTAGTCCAGAAAAAAGGCCGACAGGACCTTCCCATTGCTGCAGACCCGACGGTGCGCTTGGGAGGTGTCACTCCCCCCACCGCACTTTAGTCCACGGTCCTCGTCCCACGAAGAAATCCAGGCGTGCTCGTCCCACGAAGGAATGCGGGCGTCCTCGTCCCACGAAGAAATCCGGCGTCCTCGTCGGCAATGCCTAAGCGGCGTTTGGGGACCAATTCGTTCGTGGGTGTCTGCGATCGAGGGCGACTGTCTGTTCCTTGGGTGAGGACGGCTGGCGAGTCACTCCAGGGTTGCGTTGAGCCGGTTGGCGAGTCACTCGAGGGTTGCCTGGGCAGTTCCGGCGGTTGAGTTTCTGGAAGGTAGAACTCAGAGGGGGTTGGCAAGGGTCGGGGAAGTGGCTTGACGCCGGAGAGGGAACATGGCATGTATGATAAAAGCAAATACGCTTTATAGGTTTTTCAAAATGTTTTGGGTTTTTTTGTCGATTTTGCAAAACGTTTGTGGGTGAGACGCAGGATAACCATTAAAGACGAAAAAGGCGTGTTAATGGAAATA
Organism: Dicrocoelium dendriticum; assembly: GCA_944474145.2. Classification (NCBI taxonomy): domain Eukaryota; kingdom Metazoa; phylum Platyhelminthes; class Trematoda; order Plagiorchiida; family Dicrocoeliidae; genus Dicrocoelium; species Dicrocoelium dendriticum. Next base: position 27,363,477 of record OX104060.1, on the reverse strand, counting down.
GCAAACGCTTACAAAATCGAAAAACGGACCGGACGTTTGACCTGTCTACCGCGTCGGTCGGTTGCCTGGGGTTGCGGCGGGATAGGTTGCGGGTCAAGGGGTACGGAGGGATCCGGGTTATCCAGTGCTCGGGAAGTCACCACAGGTGCGGGTGCTTGTGCGAGAGCATCAGGATGGGCTGCAAGTGGCTCGTCAAAGAAAGCCACTTTGAGTCGGTCGATGGACACCGTTGTTCGGTGACCATTCTGGTCTATAGTAAAATGTTTCGGAGTCCGTTGCAGAACTCTGAAAGGGCCAGTGTAGGGAGGCTGGAGAGGGCGCCGCACTGCGTCGGTGCGGAGGAAGACGTGAGTGCAGGTAGAGAGTCCGCTGTGCATTTGCACATCTCTAGTCTGTTCACGGGGCGGGGTCGGGCGTAGTGAACGCATGCGTTGAGCTAGGGAGGACGCAAAGTTAGGCGGAGGCATACCCGACGATGCGGGAGGTGAAACGAATTCTCCTGGTAACTTGAGCGTCGTGCCGTAAACCAGCTCTGCTGGTGCACATTGCAAGTCAGCTTTGATGCTGCTGCGAATGCCTAAGAGTACGAGCGAAATATTTTCGCTCCAGCTAGGGTCGGAGGAGGCGCAGAGCGAGGCTTTAAGCTGTCTATGGAAACGTTCAACCAACCCGTTGGCTGCTGGGTGATAGGCTGTGGTATGGATGCGGCGACAACCTAAGAAGTTGCAGAACGTATCGAATTGTGAAGATTCGAAAGGCGTTCCGCGGTCAGTTGTGATGGTGGATGGGCATCCGTAGTGCGATACCCACCGATCTAAGAAGGCCCGGATAACAGTCTCAGCTGTGCAGTCTGTTACGGGAATGGCTTCTGGCCATCTGGTGAAGCGGTCGACACATGTCAGAATGTATACGAATGCGCGCGACGGAGGCCATGTGCCTACCAGGTCTAAGTGTACATGCGAGAACCGAGAGTCCGGGGCAGGAAATGAACCAAGAGGACTGCGGGTGTGACGATGTACTTTGGAGCGCTGGCATGAAGGCAGGCGCGAGCCCAGGTGGGAACATCTATGTTTACGTGTGGCCAAACGAAACGTTCGGTGACCAGTTTCAAAGATGCACGGATACCAGGATGTGATAGTGAGTGCAGTGCGTCAAAGACTGTGCGTCTGAAGGAGACGGGCACGAGAGGTCTAGGACAACCTGTGGAAGTGTCACAAAGAATGGTCCCTTCCGTGGTTTGGAGAGGAACAGGTTGCACATGCAGCGAAGTGGACTGCAGAGTGCGCTGTATATCTTCGTCTTGGGCCTGAGCCGATGCTATGGAAGCAAAGTCGACAGTAAGTAAAGACTGCAGAGTGAGGTTGACGCGTGAGAGAGCGTCAGCGACGGGACTGTCGACACCTGAGACATGACGTATGTCAGCAGTGAATTGCGTGACAAAGTCTAGGTGTCTTGTTTCCCGTGGTGAGTATTTGTCGCTAGCAGAGTTAAAGGCAAAGATAAGGGGCTTGTGGTCAGTGTAGACCGTGAAAGCGCGGCCTTCAAGTGTGTGCCGGAAGTGACGTATTGCTAGGTAGATGGCGAGCAGTTCTCTGCCAAACGTTTTGTAGCGGGATTCCGCTGGCTGCAGGCGCTTGGAGAAGAACCCAAGGGGTTGCCATTGCCCACCAACGTGTTGTTGGAGGACGGCTCCTACCGCGACGTCTGAGGCATCAGTCGTAATAGAAAGGGGTGCAGTCGATTCGGAATGAGCGAGGAGGGCTATGTTTGAGATAGCATCCTTGAGCTCGGCGAAGGCTGCCTGTGCTGTGTCAGGGAAAGCCAACTTACGCTCATTTCCTCTGAGTGAGTCAGTCAGTGGCTGCATGAGCTGAGCACAGCGCGGAATGAAGCGTCGATAGTAGTTGACCAAACCACAAAATCGACGGAGGTGCTTGAACGAAGTCGGAGCTGGAAAGTCCTTGATTGCCTGGATCTTAACAGGAAGGACTTCGATACCAGACGATGAAACGAGGTGACCTAGGAATTCTACTGTTGATCTGCCGAGTTTGCACTTAGTCGGGTTGACTGTGACACCGTGTTGGGTCAAGCGCTGGAAGAGAGCTCGAAGATGCTCGAGGTGCTCTTGTTCCGATGAACTGGCGACTAAGATATCATCGAGGTAGGAATATGCGAAGTCTAGGCCACGAGTGACATCGTGGATGAAGCGCTGGAAGGTTTGTGCGGCGTTGCACAGTCCAAATAGCATCCTTAAAAATTCAAACAAACCGAAAGGAGTGATTACGGCTGTTTTAGGAATGTCATTGTCTTCCACAGGTATCTGGTGATAGGCGCGAACCAGCTCGATCTTGCTGAAGATCGTCTTACCTGTGAGGTATGCGGTAAGGTCCTGCATGTGTGGGATGGGATACCTATCTGGGACGGTTAGGCGATTGAGTTCGCGGTAATCACCGCAAGGGCGCCAGTCACCAGATTTCTTGAGGACCATCTGTAGGGGCGAGGACCAAGGGCTATCGGAAGGGCGGATTATTCCAAGTTCAAGCATGTGCTCAAACTCCGCCCTAGCTACCTTTAGTTTCTCAGGCGATAGTTGGCGTGGACGGCATGACACAGGTGGGCCATTCGTCCGTATGTGGTGCGCGGCTTGAGCTGCCACGGGCAAAGCTGCGTTCATTGGCTGAACGAGCTCGGGATACTGAGAAAGAAGCTTAGCGTAATCTGACGAGGTCTGGGGAAATGCAAAAATAATTGGAAGAGGATCTACTGCCAATGCTTAATCCGAAACTCTGGGTTCGCTACGTCGATGACACGTTTGTGATACTCAAACGTAGTCAAGTATTGATTGCACAACATCTGCTTAACAACGCTATGGACGGCATACAGTTTACCATGGAATTAGAGAAGGAAACCAACTTCCTTTCTTGGATGTGCTAGTAGCCAGGACAATGGACGGCGAATTGCAAACCTCAGTTTACAGCAAAAGCACGCACACCGATCAGATTTTAAATTTCAACAGCAACGACCCAAGATGTCACAAAATAACCTGTGTGCGGACACTGTTCCATAGAATAGAAACTCACTGCAGTACGACAGGTGCGAAACGAGCAGAAGAAAAACACTTATTCAAGTCATTCGAACGCAACGGATACCCAAGCAGTTTCCTCCGAAGATACCTAAATCGCAAGCCCTCAAAAACCGAACCTACATCAGCTATGGCGAAACGTATCGTTCTGCCGTACATAAAGAACGTGTCTGAAATGACTGCAAGATTGTTCAACCAACATCATATCATGGTAGCCCACAAGCCAACCGCCACTCTGAGGAAAACATTGTCAAAACCAAAAGGAAAGCGAGAGGCACTGGAGCGACAGAATGTCATATATAAAATAAACTGCGTAAGCTGTGAAAAGCACTATGTGGGACAAACAGGAAGGAAGCTGTCCACCAGAATACATAAACACCAAAGAGCGTGCAAGAAGCATTACGCAACCTCATTGGTTTCAGCACATGTGGATGAAGAGGGACACAGCTTCGACTGGAACAAAGTAGAGATCTTGACGGAAGGAGAAACACAAAAAGGGAGGGAGTTTCTCGAAGCCTGGTTCTCAACTACGAACTCAATCAACATGCATATCGACCTCGATCCAATATATCAACCGCTGAGACAGAGAGAGTTCAACAGGATCAAAACCGTTGTCCGAAAGAACCTAATCCAACACACGGACAATGAACAGCACGGTCAATATGAGCCCAGACTACTCATCCACACCCGTTACACCAATCCGCGTGCGATACTCCCAACCACGTCGCAACAACATTTCCGCAGCCAATGACAATGACTCGAGCACAACCGCTGAACACAAGGATTCACCAATGAGAACGAAGCAAAAATTAATAGCCCCGTATGCCTATATAAGGAACGGAGTGGCTGCTGACAGCATCCATTATTGGGTTTGCTTTCTACCAGCTACTGCTACTTTACTGCTATCAATCCCGCATTGAAGATGCCACCTCGAATGGTGACGAAACGTTTGCAACCAAGATGTCCAGCTCGGAGGACTCCACAACAAATGAGCTACAAGACTGTACGCACTTACGGGCTTTAGTACCGAAACGAGAGTGGTAAAAGCAATAACCAGAGGCATCAGGTTTTGTGCGACGGTGCGATGATCCAGAGCGGTTGCGGTGCTTACGTTTTAAGGTGAGTTCTTTGATCTGGCGCTGAAGCGACGCTATCTGCAATGATAATGTGTCTATTGCCGACGGAGGGCTAGTCACGCCTGTCGTGGTTGCGCCAGCGCAAAGCTGCTTAAGTGCTTTGGTTTCAGTCTCTGGCTGGTGCCGTTCGATGACGCGGTCTGCTAGATCTGCAATTGCTGTGATGGGCAAGTCACTTGCTGCTGCAAGGATAGCCTGTGTGCTTTCAGGAAGGCGTTGCATCCACAGCTCGCGGAGAATCCCTACGTCCATGTTGGACGTGCCGATGAGCTGTTGCATTCCGCGCAGCAAGGCTGAGGGCATCCTACCTTCTAGCTGCAGATCACTAAATAGCTGCTGCAGACGGACCTTGTCAGAAGGCGTGATTCGCTGAATAATAGCCTGTTTAAGTGTCTCGTATTTCATTATTAGAGGGAAGCAAAGTATGATGTCTCTCACCTGCGAGGATATACTATAAGGAAGGCAAGATACTAACTGATTATACATGGCGAAATCAGAAGAAAGCTTACGAATATAAAATACGGATTCTAAATGCAAAAACCATAATAAAGGATTGTTCTCCCATAAATGAGGAGGGGCCAATGCAACCGAATTGACCATGGCAGGCTGAACAGCGTTAACCGCGCATGCAGACGGCTTATCCTCTAGATTATCCATTGCAAAAAGCAGATAAAAATGTGGTAGGTGCGAAAACAATATGATCGCAAATAATGAATCACAAAATCACTGGAACGAGCTCACCAGAGTGAAAATGCAAAATGGCGGGAGGCGTGTTCCTGATAGGGGTCACCAATTGTTGGGCGGAGCCTGGGATACTAGTCGCTAAGCAATGACACGTAAGACGTGTCAAATACGACAGTATAGAAGTCGGAGGCAACTGAACCCAACGTATATTGTGAGGCTACAAAAATAGGAAGCGGATCAGACAGAGCGAGAAACGTTCAGCGAGGAACTCACCAAAACGGTTTGTGACAACGGATGTGCAGTCAGTTAAACAAATGGACGTTTCGAAGGTTAAAACAACCATAAAATCCAATGTTATAAGATACTGAAAGAGCATGTTTTCTGTTGTACTACAGGTTTTGGATGGAAGAAGAGGAGAGGTGGCCAAGCGATGACTTGGTCGAGAGGAATGAAGGCTCTCACTTCTGAGCTTGCCTCGGTTGGAGCGTCTCGGCTAGCTGGTTTGGGTCCGAAAGACGATGAACACGCTTGGCTGGATACACTTGCTTATATGAGTAGGACCGAGCTCAGTTTCTTTGTCCCATCCCATCGCAGTTAGCCTCCCCTTCCAACCACCATCTCATTATTTAACATGTTACAATTTTGCATAGAAAATTACTTTTTTAGCTGCACAGTAGCCTGCAGATAGCATACTGGAACAAAGTACATCCTTTACCAATAGCTCTGCTGGGTTTCACCTGTTACACTTTCTTCTCTTTTATATTTCAGATATTGCGGCACAGTAGCTGAGGTGTTTCTCACCTCTAGCTTACTTGTATGGTGTGTGCGTATTGTTTCTTTTTCCTCTTATATTCCCGGTTTGCTTACGGCATTACCCGTGCTTGTTTTCACCATCCACTCCGCTCAGGCGCGATACACTAGGCACTTGTGACAACTGCATCCAGTTTGCCACTACGTGTTATCTGTCGCACGTTACACTTTTGTGGCTTCTTACCAGGTAGGTATGACTTCTTAGTCACTGATTGGGCTTGTTCAGGAAAGTGGAAATTGTAAGAATATTGGATTTTTAGAATCAAGGGTGGACTGCCGTGTGCAAATAATCCTATTGTCAAGTTTGGATGGCTCCTCAGGGATAGAGCGACCCTCAAACAGTAATTCCACTAACCGCGTGTTGTTACACATTTTAAGGAAATGAAGTTCAACTTGTTAGCAGCACTATGCTCTGAAGCCTACCACGCCCATGTTTGTAGGCAGCCTCGATGTCATCGACTGATAATGAATATAACTTGCTTACAATTAAGCGCGAAATAAAATCTGGTATTTCCATTACAAATGCCTAAAAGTTATGTCAACAATCTAATCGGAAAAAGCGTGGCTGTAGGTTTGTAGAAGAAAGTACGATCGTTAGGTTGATTGCATGTGCTTTTTCTGACCTTAAAAATACGAAGAATTAAATTAATGGGGATTATGTTATAACCGAATACTTGTCGAGAATGCGTTGATGCAGGTTTACCCACCAGGTTGATTTAAGAATTTCGCTGTAATCACCTATAGATCCCGTGCGTACTGTAGAACTGCTATTTACAATGGTTTCGGAATACTGTGGATGATCCGTAGAGCGTTCGGAAGCTTAACAAAAGAAATGTTTTTTTACTTTCAGCCTTCATTAGGTCATACTACGTGCTGGCATGGTTTCCATGTTTGGTGTGCGGCAAGACGACAGTTGAGCAACTCTGAGGCTTAAGGCATCTCTCACATTCCAACCAGCTACTCAAGACACCCAAACGGTCTTACTCTACTGCTGGCTCCTTCGGGGTGGCTTTCCTTACGTCTGCTCCATCTCGACACTTCCGAGTGACAAGTCTTCTGCGCCACTTTGAAGTTGCATACGCCCCGAAATGAATATTTTAGCGCTGCTCTTCATTTGTCACAGAGTTTTCACTTATTATAAAAAGCAACTCGAAGACACGGGATTAACAATAATGTTGGAGTTCGAACTTTCGTTTAAAATTGTTCATTCTGGTTTCCAAATTCTGTTTCCATTCCATAGACTATTGGTACCTCATTTTAGAGTTTCATACCTGCATTTCCTGATCGAGAAAAATATATTGTAGTGACAATTGAAGCTCTCTAAGTGGCTGCTTATCTCCAACTTTGCCCTAACCTATGCCGTGGATGCATGTTTCCGAGTCATAAATATCGTTAACACATCGGAATTCGATCCTCAAATCGTAATGCCGCACTGAAGTTTTTCCTCATGACAAAATTTGATCTTACTAGGGGCTCTAAAAACGGTCGCTCAGCCGAAGCATCTCTGTCACTCGCGCGGACTGAAAATGTGATTTTGTTAAGGATTAGCGATTCAATATTCATAACGGTTTTTAAAAATTTCACTATTTACGTTATTTTCTATTCTTCTGCGAGTGACCTGAGGACTTGCCCAAATAGGACGTCAAGTCTTCCATCTGTTCGTTTTTTGTTTTCCTTTAACATTTATTATTCTTTCACCTTACCGACACAGCGGGGATTACTAGCACAGGTCATGCGGACATTGATTGATAGCCTGTGATGTAAATCCAGTATTTTGATCTCTCCTCGGTTTCAAATTGATCAAACAAGCTTTGTCCTAAGTAAACCACGCATGTTAGAATGATATTTTTAATGTTCCTGTCTCATATGAACTTGGCTAGCTGATATTTCTTTTCTTGCAATGCCTTTCAAAGCACTGGTGGACTTGCGAAGCCGTATCTGCCCCGGATGCAACCACCAACCCTCCTGAACCGCGTAAGTAGCTTGGTCGTTTCCTCTCAACAAACCTATCGCCTTTAGGATCTGCTTTACTTCCGGTGGAAAACGCTACTGTTGAAACATTTGTGTGATGCTATCATGCAAACATTTGAATGACGCAAACCAACAGTTCTGTTTAGCGTTCGACGTGTGGCTTGGATTGTATAGAAATGCACGCACTCCATTGCACACTTTATAATGGCGGCTAAAGTTAACCATCGACGCGGATCATTTTCGTTCCAATTGGACTGGGAAGTCGATGGTGCTTCTCTACACGGAGAGTGAGAAACTTGCTTCATGCGAAAAATGGTAGCACATCATTTGTTGCGATACATATGCTAGGTGACGTTTATAGCTCAAGTTTGCAGTTAAAATGTCGCTGAATGTGTCCTCAACATCACGTGATGTTTTCTCTCGCCAACAGCTTTGTTGTGGAACTGATTTGGCGAGGTGTGAAGGACAGATATCACCTACGCGTTATGCTTGTTATCGTGCGGTTATCACTGAACGAAACAGAACACAGCTTCGATTGGTCCAAAACAGAAGTCCTGGCACGAGACGAAATAAGCAGAGAAAGGAATCTCCTGGAAGCGTGGTTCCCAATAAAAACTCAACCAACATACATATCGACGTTGACCCAGTTTACCAAGCCCTACGACGGAAAGCACTTAGAGCAATTACGAGCCACCGCTTGAACAGGAACAACCCGAGCGGCGACTTCCGCCACGGTGACGCAATTAGAGACCACGGGAAGCAGATCGAAGCCGTCACTTTCGAAAAGTTACCTGCACACCGATTCCGGATCGACAATTCAATCAGTGAGATTACACTCCACGTCTCAACGCACTGCCGATGTCGCATCGCATGGTCATGAAACGTTTGCAAACAAAGTTCCCGGTTCGGCGAACGAGTGAGCGACTGAATCAGTAAGCTGGGTGCATACGTACTAATTCCACACACAGGTTTTATTTCACGCTACTGTAATGCTGCATGCAAAGAGTCCGGTAATGAATCCGGAAAGTGAAAGCGCGATGGCTGTGGGCAAAAGTGATAAACTACTGTATTATTCGTAAATATGCAATACATATTATGTCAAAAATGTGTATTTTTCGCACAAAGAAGTATAGTAAATCACCAAGCGTGCCGACATTTAGCAAGGGAAAAGGGACGGTGGCGTGTTAATTCAGGCGGAAATTTAAAAACTATAAGAGAGGAGGTTATGTGCCTATTCTTTTCTTGAGTGCCCAGTAGTTTGGCGAATAACGAGTTCAGTACATCGCCTAACGTGTCGGCATTTGACAGGGGAAAAGGGGACAGTGGTGCGTTAACATAGGGGGAAATTTGGTAAAAACCTATAAGAACGAACGGGGTCAGGCAACCAAGTATTTTCTGAGTAACCGATAAGTTGCCGAAAATTGTCCCACACGATGCATTTTCGGTCACTCATCGGACGGACTTCTGTCACATATCTATCACTCGTGCTAACTGAAAGTTTAAATGTTGGCTTTACTTCACCAACAGAATACTTCCTACGATACTTCAGAGCCGAAATTTTCGACAATTTTACATGACAGACAAGTTGGAGCTTCTTATCACAGCAGTACATGCTCGTTATCTGCCGTAACCCCAAGCGGAGTGTAGTCAAATTGATGAGCAACTGATACGATTTACTGACAGAATGCCAGCAGAACAATACATTAAACGCAAATCAAGCTCAGTGGAGGCAAATACTTTTATCATCTGTGGCAAATCAGGAAGAGTCATCTACTTATAACTTTATCAATGCGCAGGAAAGGGTATCCCTGCAGATGGAAAAAAGTTGGGTCTTGATGCGTCAATGGTTCTGAGATTATCAGAAATTGTCAGAAAGATTACAAGCTTTGCCTTAACAACTATTTCACTGGTATAGATTTTATGAAGGAGTTGTACGTGCTAGGTAACTACATTATAGGTGTGTGAAAGATCCACTGAAGTCCGAGGAAGATCTTCGCACGAACGGCCGTGCATCTGACTGCAAAGTACCAACGGATGGTGATATCTGTCTAGTCAGATGGATGGAAAACGGGGCTATTACATTTGCATCCTGTTTTGGGGCACTGAGGTGATGGATAGTGTACGTTGGTGGAGTGATAGCAGAAGGGAATTCATTCACATGAGCAGACCAAAATGTGTCAAAGCTTACGATGGGAGGGGTGGATAAGCTGGAGTTTCTTATTTCCTTGTATGAAATTAAGATCAAAACAATGAAATGGTGTGTACGAATGATATTTTACTTTGTAGATTTCGTAATTATGAATTCATGGCTGGGGTATAGAGACATTAAAATTATAGATAGCGCAACAACAAATCAAATCTAGGATCTTCGCTACTTTCGGAGCGAAGTCGCTGACACTTTAATGAAAGCACTGTTAACCACAAATCCGTGTGGACCTGTGGGAAGACAAAGCACATCCACATCAGTCACAGAATCTGGCGTTGCTCTATAGAGTTGTTATAACAACAACTGCAAAGGCTTTTAATTCTTCCCCTATAAAGCGCGCAAAACCTGCAGATAGACCAGTTGCCGAAGTCAGATATGATAGACTTGACCAATTTCCCGTTTGTATCAACTGGTTAGGACAGAGTTGCAGGCTTGATGCTTGAAAAGGACACAGCAGACTCAAGTGTACTAAATGCAACTGTTTCTTTGCTGCACAAAGGAAAATTTGTTTCAGAACAATTCACGGCAATTCATAACAAGACTTACGGTGATATATTACCATCCTTCCATTTTTGTACTGTTTGGTAGCTTGGGTCACAGTGTGTCCCTCGAAGTCGGCTGGCAACCCCTCGAAGTCGGCTGCCTACCCACAGGCTGGAAAGCAGGCACCGTCCTGCCCAAATACAAGGGGGGAAACAAACAAGACCCAGCCAACTACCGGCCAATATGTCTGACATCAGTCGTATGCAAAACCATGGAACGAATAGTCAAGTGCGCTCTCCAGCTACACTGTGTGCTTCTAAACCTCATCTTACCTGCTCAACATGGCTACCGGAAAGCACGCTCATGCATCACTAACTTATTCATCGCCAGGGAAACATGGGCAGATGCCATAGATAACCGAAAACAGGTTGATGTAAGATTCATTGACTTTAGCAAAGCCTTTGATAAGGTTCCACACGTACGACTGCTACATAAACTCCAGGGAATTGGCATTACGGGAAATCTCTCCTGGATTGCCGATTTCTTAAGGGGTAGGACAATGCGCGTACAAGTGAACCAAACCATTTCTGCTCCAGTGCCCATGACTAGTGACATTCCCCAAGGATCAGTGCTTGGACCAGAGCTCTTCAAACTATACATTAACGACCTACCGACTGCTTGATCTACGCAGATGACCTCAAGCTTTAGTCAACTGTATCCAGCATTAAGGATGCGGACAGATTACAAGGGGCTCTAGACCAGCTACACGAATGGTCCATCAGGTGGGAACTGCCAGTAAACAGAGATAAATGCTCTGTTCTCCCAATTAGTGGCACCGAACCCTACGGTGCATACCACATTGGTGGGTTTCTCCTTAGGAATACCACCCACGAGAGAGATCTCGTTGTCATGGTGACTTCTGACCTTAGAACGACGCAGGACACGTTAAAGAAGGTGGCCACTGGAAGGAGACTGGTAGGTGCCTTAAGATGATCATTCGCTCGAATGACTCCCGAGATTTTTCGACCGTTGTTCACTTCGTACGTCCGTCCAGTCTTAGAATATGGCCTACCAGCTAGCCATCCGCTTTCAAAGTTTGAAAGCGCTCTGCGGGAAAAGGTTCAGAGACGTGCGTTAAAAGCTGTTCTGGGGCTACGTGATCTCCCGTATCCCATTCGACTCCCGAAACTAAATCTCTTCTCCCTCGAGCTCCGCCGTCGCCGGGGTGACCTAATCTACACTAGACGCATCCTCCGAGGGGAACTTGGAAGTGAGTTACAACAATTCTCCTGGCTCAACACTGACTGTTCCACCCGAGGGCACATATGGAAGCTGTTTAAGCAAAGAAGACACAAAATTCGCAAGGACATCATCCTATCCACTAGGGTGGTGAATGACCGGAACAGTTTGCCGGAAGCAATTGCAAACGCTCCATCCGAGGAAAGTTCCAAGCGGCTGCTAGACAAACATTCGCTGAGAACGCTGGAATCTTGAGGCTGTCACTACAATTACGATGAACCCTCGTGGAACGTCGTAACGCAACGACACGCATCAAAACCAGTATGCAACGGAATAGATGGGGCGGACAAGGGATTTCCCTCCTGCTCTCTACAACTCAATGAACTCAATAAACAATACAATAGTACACATGATCTTATTTGCTTACTTTCCTGCAGCGGCCACATTTCTTCGCTAACTATGTTACAAGTTCAAATATATCACTATCAACGCTGAATATTGTACTCAGGCTTGTCCACCATGTCTTAACCGAGACAAAATGAAATTGGAGATGGTGTTACGAGTAAGCACTCGTTAAGTGCAGGGTCTACGATGACAGACGTATCCTGAACGCTTGCTCAGTTTGGGTATGTACTCCATGCACTACCGAAGGATAAGAGGGGACGTGATTCTCACTTATCGTATTTGGACGGGTAAGATTGGCCCGGACTTTTCAGGGCTTTTTAGTCCCGCTACGTTACCTAGTCTCCGCGGTCACCCACTGAAACTGCATAAAACACGGTCTGATAGGATTAGGAAGGAAATTCGTTTATGGCGCCGAGTTATAGATCGCTGGAATTCGCTTCCAGATTACGCGGTTAGAGAACCTACGGTTAAGGGTTTTGCGCGCCAGCTCGATGCTCTTGGGTGGCAAAAAGTTCAAGTTCAAGCGGGACTGGAACGATAGGACTATCCCGTGAGTGTTCCTTCTTCGGCGGGTCGTGGAACCAGAAGTTAGCGAACTTTAAAATACTGATGGACCTAAAACAAAGATCGCATCACACCCTGTCCAACCAATTAATGCCCACGTATCCTGCCCTAGCGGTCCCTGCTGGGTCGGTTACGTGAAGTAAGAGAGAGCAAAAAGTAAACGCAGAAGGCGGAAGAGAAAGTCGTAAGAGCTAAGCAAGTGGAATACCAAGATATTTGAGTCAATAAAAAGGAACTGAAAAGTGAAGGTGAGTCAGCTAGGAAAAAAGAAACGTTTGCTGTTGCAACCCAAGAGAATCTAGCTGGCGCGCAAAACCCTTAACTGTAGGTTCCCTAACCACGTGATCTGAAAGAGAATTCCAGCGATCTATAACTCGGCGCGATAGACGAGTTTCCGTCCTAATCCTATCAGACCGTGATTTGTCCAGTTTCAGTGGATGACCGCGGAGACTAGGTAACGTAGCGGGACTAAAAAGCCCTGACAAGTCCGGGCCAATCTTACCCGTCAAAATACGATAAGTGAGAATCAGGTCTCCTCTTATCCTTCGGTAGTGCATGGAGTACATACCCAAACTGAGCAAGCGTTCAGGATACGTCTGTCCCCGTAGACCCTGCACTTACCGAGTGCCCACTCGTAACACCCTCTCCAATTTCATTTTGTCTCGGTTAAGACATGGTGGACAAGCCTGAATACAATATTCCAGGTGGGGTCGGACGAATGCCGAAAATAGCTTCACAAACAACTCGGCCGTTAAGATTCCGAAAGAGCGGCGGATAAACCACATCATACGAAACCCTCGACAAGCAGCCTTCTTACAGTTGTCTTCAGAATGAAGTGCTGATGCATGTACGACTCCTAAATCAACCTGCTGAGTGACAACAGGGAGTTCACCAACGCCGACAACATATCGGGTGGGCGGATCTGCAGCTACGATTCGGAGAACAGAGCAATTCGCCCAATTTATGGGCATCAACCATAAGATAGACCATTCCCAGAGCACGCTGAATTGCCTCAGGACCTCCCGGGATATCCACAATATTCCAGAGCTTAAGGTCGTCAGCAAACAATAATGATGACACCCCTAGCTCCCCTGGCTTGTCATTTACGTAGATCGCGAACAACAATGCCCCAATACCGAGCCCTGCGGAACGCCACTAAGGACAGCTTGCCTGAGCGAAAGGCTACGCCCCACCCGTACGCAGTTCCCTCCCCTCAAGGAAGGCAGACACCCATTGAAGGGCGCGACCGGATATCCCGTAAGATCTCAACTTTAGTGAGAGCCGAAGATGTGGAACAGTGTAAAAAGCTTTCGAAAAATCTACGAATAGCATGTCTACAGCGTCGCCACTCTCTACCGCTTCGGCCCAGCTTTCACGAGCTACAAGTAACTTAGTCTGACATGAAAATCCTTTGCGGAATCCATGTTGTACAACACTGAGAAGGTTGAATCGATTCAGGTGGTTCTCCACTGAATCCCTTATCAGCTTCTCGAACAACTTGACTACTACACTTGTCAAACTGACAGGCCGGTAGTTCGCGGGTAGAGCGCTGTCACCGCCCTTAAAAATCGGACAGATGATCGCCTCCTTCCATTCCGAAGGTAGGCTGCAGCTGTCCAGCGATATTAAAAATACGCACGTGAGCGACCACTCAGCTCGGTGGCCAGCTCATGCAACAGCTTTGGATAAATTGAATCAAGACCGGAAGATTTTGAGGGATTAATGCCTTGCAGTAGCTCGAAGACCTGAGTCTCCGTTATGCTAAATTCAGCTAAGCAAGAATCCTCTGGAACTCTTGAAACCAATTCAACCTGTGGGAAAGAGGTCTCCCGAGCAAAGACCCCAGCAAACATTTCCTTTTTCCTAGCTGACTCACCTTCACTTTTCAGTTCCTTTTTATTGACTCAAATATCTTGGTATTCCACTTGCTTAGCTCTTACGACTTTCTCTTTTGCCTTCTGCCTTTCCTTTTTTCTCTTTCTTACTTCACGTAACCGACCCAGTGGGGACTGCTAGGGCAGGATACGTGGGCATTCATTGGTTGGACGGGGTGTGATGCGGTCTTTGTTTTAGGTCCATCAGTATTTCAAAGTTTGCCAACTTCTGGTTCAACGACCCGCCGAAGAAGGAACACTCACGGGATAGTCCTATCGTTCCAGTCCCGCTTGAACTTGAGCTTGAACTTTCTGTGAGTACTACTCGGTAACTGGATTTTTCGGCGTGCCATACTGATCGCGCTTTTCAGCTGAAATAACGTGGAAAAAAGTGTTTGCATTAACACTTGAAACGAAATTTGACTATTGTCAAATTTTCTCTGATCCAAGATATCTTGGATCGATTAAATTGGTACTGGCCCAAGCGTCTTTGTCGCTCACTGGTAATTTTTCCGGTTGTTCCCAGTTTTAATCCTGTTTTGCACCCCGTTTTTGTCTTTTTATTGCGGTCGTTTTCCTTTTGTATACGTGTTGTAATTCTAATCTGTTTTCCACATGAACATGTCTGTCTCGCTAAACACCGAGACGGATGGACCTATGGGGTCCTCGTTTGCTCAGTCTACTGCAGCTTGCGGACAGGTTAACTGTTCAGAGCCAGTAACAGATATATCTGGTGGTATGCAGTGTGACGTCTGCTGCCGCTGGTATCACGAAAGCTGTACCGGCCTACAAGCTGACCAGTACAAAATGCTATCATCAAGCGTCCACTTTCTTTTCAGCTGCGCTGAATGCTGCGCTAAAAGATCGACGCGCCTGGCTGTCACCGGTGCTAAACTTTCAGCGTTGGCTTCAAGGTTGGCAGATGTTGAGTTGGCGATAGCTAAACTCGCCTCTATTGCTTCGCTCGATACGAAAATGGATTTGATTTTAAAATCCCTAAATATTTCGTTTGAAGACACAGCAATAGCCGGCAACATTGCTGACGATCCATCCACTGGAGTCTGTCACTCGATCATAAAGTCGCACATCCTACTGGCCAATCCAGGTAGCATTGCTGGCGGTCCTCATGATCCGATCAAAGTGAAGAAAAATAGGGTGCGGAAATACCAAAAGCCCTCTGCTAAACCCAGAGAAATAGTTGCCACGGCATCGAAAGAGATGCCGTCTTTGACAGTCATAAACTCGTCTGACGATTGCACACAGAACTTTCCACAGACGCTGACTGTCTCGGCCGCCAGTGAACCAGCCTGTTCTGACGAAATGCTGGTAACTGCTCAATGCGATACAAAGTCAACGGCCCCTGCTCCAGTGAGCCAAAAGAAGAAGCGGACAAGATCTGCTCGTAAAACTTTGAAGGGGCTTGAAGACCCTGGAACCAGTAAGACGCCGGCAATAGAGCGGAAAACCTACGCTACCGTTGCTTCGGCGTCGTTTGGGAAGCCAGGGACAGTCCCACCGCCAGTGGTGAAAACAGCTGGTACAGGTGTCGACTCCAAGGCACGTGGGGTAAATACTCCCCGTCGTGCCGACTCTTTCACTGATAGTAGCGTTATATTCCGTAACGTTACTGAATCTGAGGCCGTTCTCCCAAGGGAACGCATCTTGGATGACATCAAGTGGCTGAAACTGTGTGTCAGCAAGCTGCTTCCACCTGGTTTCCCTGGTGTCACTGTCAGAAAGCTGACCAGATTGGGGAACGTTCCTATCGCTGCGCCAAATCCACGACCCCGACTACTTCGCGTAGTCCTTTCTACCCCGGAGGAACGCAAATCGTTACTGCGATTTGCATTCAAACTTAAGGGTAGTGGTGTCAGCGTTCAGCCGGACCTACCACTGGCAGATAGGTTGAAGTTAAAGGAGGCTATCAAAGACCTCAAAACTAGACGGGCGGCTGGTGAGCAAGGCCTCCGTCTGGTGGGTTTTCAGGTGGTCAGCCGGAAGTTACTTTCCGCCCTATCAGAACCAATCCTGATGGCGCACGACCCAGGGATGGTCGTGCCGACTTCCTTGAGGTAGTACTTAGCAACGTGCGTAGCCTAAGGAACAAGGTGCACGAGTTGGGTCTACTTGTAGACAAATCTCGTCCCGACATACTTGCTTTCACTGAGACGTGGTTGTCTCCGGATATCACGGACGGTGAGGTATATTTACCTGGCTACGCGCTGCTTAGAACTGATCGCTCCGTTGGTCGCCAAGGCGGAGGCGTTGTACTGTATGTGAGCTGTAACTTAGAGGTGTTGAGGACTTGCACATTCCAGTCGTCGGATCAGACTGTTGAAGCCCTATCGGCTGTTTTGTGCACTTCCTCTACCCAGTTTACAGTTATAGTGATATACAGAAGTCCTGGAAGTTCCTCCAGGGGGATACTTGACTTTATTCGCACTCAGTCTGCGAATAAGTGTTTAGTTCTAGGGGATTTCAACCTCCCGGAAGTCTGTTGGGCCGATCTTTCTTGCAATTCGGCATTAGGAACATTCGGTGCAGACTTCCTTGAACTGACTCTCCAAGTGCCTTTGCACCAGTTCGTTGACTTTCCCACTAGATATATGGACAACCAAATATCATCTGCTTTGGATTTGGTTTTTGCTAAGTCCCTGGACTTCGTGACTGTCGTTTCATGCGGTGCACCTCTAGGGTCCAGCGATCACGCATGCATATCCTTTCGATGTGCTCTTTCAAGGCACCAAGAGACCGCTGTTGAATTACTTCCGAATATTTGGCGGGCGGACTTTAGTGCAATGCGAACTAAGGCTTCAGTTCTGAACTGTGAGATCTCGATGGCTGACTCTGTCCAGTTAGCCTGGGAAAAATTTAAGGCATACCTTACGGAGGTTTCCGCTCCCTATATTCCACTCATTAGGAAAAGAGGGTTAAGGGCACAGCCTCCATGGATAGATACCACAGGCAAGTACCTACTCAAGAAACGGTCTAGATGCTGGCGAACCTACCAAGCAGCTCCATCAGCCAGTACCTATGATAGTTATCGAGAGAATAGAAATAAATGTAAGCAACATCTCAGAACTGCTCGTCTCCAATACGAGCAGGGTTTAGCGGACTCGGCCGCAGCTAATCCCAAGAAGTTTTTGCTTACGTTAAAAGACGCAGCGGGGCAAAACTGTCTATACCAGCTTTATTGCGTGCAGACGGGACCCGTGCGCAAACGGACTATGACAAGGCTTGTATACTGAGTGATCAGTATCATGGGGTCTTTGCTCGGGAGACCTCTTTACCACAGGTTGAATTGGTTTCAAGAGTTCCAGAGGATTCTTGCTTAGCTGAATTTAGCATAACGGAGACTCAGGTCTTCGAGCTACTGCAAGGCATTAATCCCTCTAAAGCTTCCGGTCCTGATTCAATTCATCCGAAGCTGTTGCATGAACTGGCCACTGAGCTGAGTGGTCCGCTCACGTGCGTATTTTCAATATCGCTGGACAGCTGCAGCCTACCTTCGGAATGGAAGGAGGCAATCATCTGTCCGATTTTTAAGGGCGGTGACAGCGCTCTACCCGCGAACTACCGGCCTGTCAGTTTGACAAGCGTAGTAGTCAAGTTGTTCGAGAAGCTGATAAGGGATTCAGTGGAGAACCACCTGAATCGATTCAACCTTCTCAGTGTTGCACAACATGGATTCCGCAAAGGATTTTCATGTCAGACTAATTTACTTGTAGCTCGTGAAAGCTGGGCCGAAGCGGTAGACAGTGGCCACGCTGTAGACGTGCTATTCGTAGATTTTTCGAAAGCTTTTGACACTGTTCCACATCTTCGGCTCTCACTAAAGTTGAGATCTTACGGGATATCTGGTCGCGCCCTTCAATGGGTGTCTGCCTTCCTTGAGGGGAGGGAACAGTGCGTACGGGTGGGGCGTAGCCTTTCGCTCAGGCAAGCTGTCCTTAGTGGCGTTCCGCAGGGCTCGGTATTGGGGCCATTGTTGTTCGCGATCTATGTAAATGACATGCCGGGGGAGCTAGGGGTGTCATCATTAATGTTTGCTGACGACCTTAAGCTCTGGAATATTGTGGATATCCCGGGGGTCCTGAGGCAATTCAGCGTGCCTTGGATAGGCTCTGGGAATGGTCCATCTTATGGTTGATGCCCATAAATAGGGTGAAGTGCTCTGTTCTCCGAATCGTAGCTGCAAATCCTCCCACCCGATATGTTGTCGGCGGTGGTGAACTCCCTGTTGTCACTCAGCAGGTTGATTTAGGAGTCGTACACGCATCAGCACTTCATTCTGGAGACAACTGGAAGAAGGCTGCTTGTCGAGGGTTTCGTATGATGTGGTTTATCCGCCGCTCTTTCGGAATCTTAACGGCCGATTTGTTTGTGAAGCTATTTTCGGCATTCGTCCGACCCCACCTGGAATATTGTATTCAGGCTTGTCCACCATGTCTTAACCGAGACAAAATGGACTTGGAGAGGGTGTTACGAGTGGGCACTCGGTTAGTGCAGGGTCTACGGGGACAGACGTATCCTGAACGCTTGCTCAGTTTGGGTATGTACTCCATGCACTACCGAAGGATAAGAGGAGACCTGATTCTCACTTATCGTATTTTGACGGGTAAGATTGGCCCGGACTTGTCAGGGCTTTTTAGTCCCGCTACGTTACCTAGTCTCCGCGGTCATCCACTGAAACTGCATAAATCACGGTCTGATAGGATTAGGACGGAAACTCGTCTATCGCGCCGAGTTATAGATCGCTGGAATTCTCTTTCAGATCACGTGGTTAGGGAACCTACAGTTAAGGGTTTTGCGCGCCAGCTCGATGCTCTTGGGTGGCAACAGCAAACGTTTCCTTTTTCCTAGCTGACTCACCTTCACTTTTCAGTTCCTTTTTATTGACTCAAATATCTTGGTATTCCACTTGCTTAGCTCTTACGACTTTCTCTTCCGCCTTCTGCGTTTACTTTTTTCTCTTTCTTACTTCACGTAACCAACCCAGCAGGGACCGCTAGGGCAGGATACGTGGGCATTAATTGGTTGGACAGGGTGTGATGCGGTCTTTGTTTTAGGTCCATCAGTATTTTAAAGTTCGCCAACTCCTGGTTCAACGAGCCGCCGAAGAAGGAACACTCACGGGATAGTCCTATCGTTCCAGTCCCGCTTGAACTTGAACTTGAACTTGCGTCGAAGACGCGTGTAGTAAATACGCCTCGTCTAGGTGATTCTTTTACTGATATAGCGTTATCTTTCGTATTGTTGCTGAATCCGCGGCAGCTCTTCCAAAGGAGCGCATGCTGGATGACCTTCAGTGGTTCAGGCTCTGCGTCATCAAGATGCTTCCACCTGGTTTACCCGGTGTAATTATTAGGAAATTAGCCAGATTGGGGAACTTCCCTGTTGACACGCCAAATCCGCGCCCCCGACTACTTCGTGTAGTCCTCTCAACCCCGGAGGTACGCAAAGCGTTAATGCGCATTGCATTCAAACTCAAGGGTAGTAATGTCAGCGTTCAGCCGGACCTCCCACTGGCAGATCGACTGAAGTTAAAGGAAACCATCACCAGCCTCAAAAGTAGGCGGGCGGCTGGTGAGCAAGGCCTTCGTCTTGTGGGTTTTCAAGTGGTCAGCCGGAAGTCAAATGCTGCCCTACCAGAACCTCTCCTGGCAGCGCACGACCCAGGGCTGGTCGTGCCGAGTTCCTTCGGGTAGTGCTTAGTAATGTGCGTAGCCTAAGGAACAAGGTACACGAGGTGGGTCTACTTGTAGACAAATCTCGTCCCGACATACTTGCTATCACGGAAACGTGGCTGTCCCCGGATATCACAGACGGTGAAGTATGCTTTCCTGGCTACATACTGCTTAGATGCGATCACTCCGTTGGCCGCCAAGGTGGGGGCGTCGCTCTTTATGTGAGTTGTAAACTCGATGTGTTGAGGACTTGTGTGTTCCAGTCGCCGGATCAAACTGATGAAGCCCTCTCGACTATTGTGTGCATTTCCTCTGCTCAGTTTACAGTTGTAGTGGTATATCGAAGTCCTGGTAGTATCTCCAGGGAGGTTATTGAGTTTATTCGTACTCAGGCTGCCAATAGTTGTCTAATACTGGGTGACTTCAACCTCCCTGAAGTCTGCTGGGCTGAGCTATCTTGCAGTTCGGCGGTGGGCACTTTCGGTTCGGATTTCCTTGAGCTAATATTGCAACTGCCTTTGCATCAGTTCGTGGACCACCCGACTAGATATATGCACAACCAAATTCCGTCTACCTTGGATCTCATTTTTGCGAAGTCACACGATTTCGCAAGTGATATTAACTACGACTGTCCTCTAGGAGCCAGTGACCATGTCTGGATATCCTTTCGATGTGCTCGAACTAAGTGTCATCAAGCTACCGCTGAGGCATGTCCAAATATTTGGCGGGCAGACTTTAACACAATGCGAGCTAAAGCTTCAGTTTTGCGTTGTGCGATCACCGTGGCTGACACCGTTGAGACAGCCTGGGAGAAGTTTAAAGCATACCTCACCGAGATCTCTGCTCCCCACATCCCATTCACTAAGAGAAGGGTGACACGGGCGCAGCCTCCATGGATAGATCATACAGGTAAATACCTGCTCAGGAAGCGCTCTAATTGCTGGCAAAGTTACCAAGCGGCTTCATCAACCAGCACCTAAGAAAGCTATCGAGCGGTTAGAAATAAATGTAAGCATCATCTTAGAACTCTTCGTCTTCAGTACGAGGAGGATTTGGCTAACGCAGCCGTAACAAACCCAAAGAAGTTCTTTGCTTACGTAAAGAGACGTAGCGGTACAAACTTCTCTATGCCGGCTTTACTACGAGCGGACGAGACCCATTGGCATACCGACTATGATGATGCCTGTATACTTAGCGAACAGTATACTGGTGTCCTTTCTCATGAGGCCTCTCTACCTCAAGTTGGGCTGGTCACTAAAGTTCCAAAGGATTCTTGCCTAACTGAAATAAGCATAACGGAGACACGAGTCTTCGGGCTATTGCAAGGGCTAAATCCTTCCAAAGCTTCTGGCCCTGATTCAATTCATCCAAAGCTGATGCATGAATTGGCCGCTACGCTAAGTGGCCCTCTGACATGCATGTTTACAATATCACTCGACAGCTGTGCCTTACCTCCTGAATGGAAGAAGGCAATCATCTGTCCTATTTTTAAGAGCTGGGACAGAGTTCTGAATCAGAATCTGGATCCCTCGGACCGGCTGGTCTTAGTGTTCTCATTTCGCGGTGGGTTGAACTAGTTGGAAGCGGCACAGCAGCTTTAGGCAGGTTATCCGCAAAGTCAGCGGAAACCACAACACATTTCTGGCAACGGTCAGCTGCACGGCAGCAGCACCCTCGCGACAGGACTGGACGTTTACGTGGTGCGACAGCTTGCGTACCTCATTGGCCCATTGAGCTATACTGAGTGACGCCTCCGGGCACATTGAGAGCTACTTCCACCAGGTTGGTCAATGTTGAGAGGTCAGACAAACTCAGTCTCCTGGTCCCCCAGGTTGGAGGTTTGCAATGAGATGGCGTCAAATTCTGTAAAGCCAAATCATTGCCACCCCACTGCCTTGCGGACATGCTCTTGAGCCAAAGGCTTTGGATGAGGACCATAATCATCCTCCTGCCTAGGTCTGGGCGCCCTGGCGGTACCTCAGCTTACATACAACCATGAATTCTTCTTCAAACATGAACTTCATCCTGCATCGGCCGTTGCGCAGATTATCAAGGATCGTCTTATCTGCTGCATACAGCAGGGCGGATAAGCGAAAACATGCTACTGCTGGCAACTCGCTTCTTTCTTTTCCACCTTTTCCTCTTGCTTCCATCCCGACTCTCATTACTAACCTTCCTTCTATACTTCCCAGCTTAATTGACAGCAACCAAAGTGCTACTGTAGTAGAACTATCTGCATCCACCATCCCACAGCACCTATCGGACGCCTATCGGCAAAAGTCCCTTATAAGGCCACGCTATCACGTTTCCATGGCGACATTCAACGTTCGTACTAGAGTACGAACTAGAGTACAAACAGATCAACAAGCTGCACTCGCACCCACCTTGGACACACTGGGTATTGATGTTTATTGTGTGTCCGAAACTAGGAGCAATGACCCTAATGAGGTGGTTGAATTAACTGCTCTCCGCTTATCCTCTCGTTATTGGTTGCACACATCCGGAGAAGCTGATACAGCACACACGGGTCAATCTGGTGCAGGTATCAATCTAAGCTCCAAGGCTGAACCATCGTTGGTTGGTTGGATTCCGTTGAACGGCCTTTTATGTGTAGCCCGTCTGACGGTATCAGCTACGCTTGATCCAAGAAGCAGTGAAAAACGCCGTTTGTTCGTGATCTCCGCTTATGCCTATACCGACTGCAGTTCTAGTGCTGCCAAGGACACATGCTATCACGAACTGAATGCGCTACTACGCAGTGCTACTAGTTCAGATATTATGGTACTTGCAGGGGATATGAACGCACAAATACGGCGTCTGAGCTCTGCAGAAGTTCAACTGGGTGGTAACTATAGACGTAACTCGGAACAGACTGACAACGGTAAACGTCTGCTACAATTGTGTGCGGAGTACTAGCTGTTTCTTAGTAGCACTGCTTTTAAACACAGTAGGCGCCGAAGTGCCACTTGGCGTCCTCCTGTAGCTAGCCAGCGATGGACCCAAATTGACCACATATCCATAAGTAACAGGTGGCGTGGTTTCGTTCTGGATTGCTGCTAATACTGCAGTGCCTGTGTCGACAATAATCATGCCTTGATAGGCTGTCGTTTCTACATGAACATTACGAGAGGTGCACAAAGGGACCTCTACGATTAGCAAAGAAGACATTTTCTCAGCCCACGGACAGGCAAAGCCAACTAGAAGCATTGTAAAATGAAATTCTGCTGTCTTGTCCTAATCACACTGAGCTTCCGTAAAAAAGAAGCTCGGACAAAGGCACGACGCGAGAACATCTGCTTGTGACACCATCCATCGAAATCGCAATTGTCACCGGATAACCAACAGGTCGATGAACATGTTGAAATCTAGGAGACCCCGCCCGGCTAGCTCTGAACGCATTGTGACCAGACGGGCTATTAGGCGTGAACTAAAGCAGAACCTACGTGCTGACAAGGAAGCCTAGTGGATTAGTAAGGCTCAAGAAATGGAGGAGGAAGGAACAGTAGGTAATTACCGCAAGCTCTTCCAGCTAATCCGCAGCACTGGTTCCAGAAAACCAGGCGTCAGTGAGACAATCAGAGACAGCGCCGGTGAGCGGATACACAATAAGGAGCGCCGTATGGCTCGTTGGGCGGAACACTTTCAAGCTCAGTTAAGAGGGCCCCCTGCTCCCGGGCCTCTTCCTACTCAGGTGATGCAGGACGAGCCATGGACGGTTAGTTTAGAGCCCCCGTCGGAGGCCTAGGTCCGAAACGCGATTTAACTCTCAATCGTTTTCGTGCCGCTGGCCCGGATTCCCTCCCATCTGCATTAGTTAAGGATGGAGGTGAGGTCCTCTGCAGGACACTGACCTCCTTATTCGAATGCATTTGAAAGGAAGTGTCCCCGCTGATTGGAGCGAATCGATTATAGTGGCAATATACAAGAAGGGTAGTCGCACAGACTGTTCTAACCACAGAGGTATAAGCCTAACGCCAGTTGTAACAAACTTATTGGTATCGAGTATCGTTCGTCGCCGCACTGCGGAACGGGAACCTCGGATTACGGAAGAGCAGGCCGGTTTCCGCCAAGGGCGTGGCTGTAAAGACCATATATTCACTTTGCGGCAAGTGCTATAGCAGCTCCACTTAGACCGCAGACCGAAAATAACTGTATTCCGCGATTTCAAGAGTGACTTCGATTCAGTCGATCGCTCGATTCTGTTGGAACCACTTGCGCGGAAAGACGTCCCCAAGAAATATGTGAACCTCCTTCGTGCTCTATACTCGAACACTACAGGCCGCGTCAGGGTCTACGTTGTCCTATCGGCTAGCTTTCCGACCACAAGTGGCGTTCGTCAGGGTTGTCCGATTTCCCCATTTTTGTTCAATTTCGTCGTAGATTCCACCATGGAGTGTTCTCTTGCGGCATCTCACGATGTAGGCGTTGAAATGCTGCCCGGTGAACGATTAGTTGATCTACATTATGCGGACGATATCGTCTTGCTCTTCGACGATGTTGGGCGGCACAATTAACCCTAAATAGCCTGTCCAGAGTGGCCCCATTATTTGATATGCACTTCGCACCTTCAACGTGCAAAGTGCTGCTGCAGAACCACCAACCACCTGCTGACCCGTTGACGCTTGCTAACGAGGAACTTCGGTTGTCGATCATTTCACTTATCTTGGCAGCTGTATCAGCAACGATGGGCGCATAGAAACGGACGTCAGCTCACGCATCGCAAAAGCCAGAGCCACCTTCTTGGACCTGCGGCATCTTTGGCGACAGAAGGGAGTTTCTCTCCGTCTGGAAGGCCGTGTATACAAGGCCACAGTGAGGGCCGTTTTGCTGTGTGGTAGAGAGACTTGGCCCTTTTCGGGCTGATGATCGGAGGCGCCTTCAAGTCTTTGATCATTGTTGTCTG
This sequence comes from Dicrocoelium dendriticum, assembly GCA_944474145.2. Classification (NCBI taxonomy): domain Eukaryota; kingdom Metazoa; phylum Platyhelminthes; class Trematoda; order Plagiorchiida; family Dicrocoeliidae; genus Dicrocoelium; species Dicrocoelium dendriticum. The sequence continues at coordinate 27,338,433 of OX104060.1, read as the reverse complement.
CGTAGCATTGCTGGTGCGTATGGCACCAGCCTGTCCGCAACGATGATGTGCGTAGACGAGTACTGGGTAGTGATAATCATGCTAGTTCCTTAGAACAACAGATAACATTGAATAAGTTGCGTTGGCTTGGGCACATGCTACGTATGCCTGATCACCGCTTACCTAGGAGGACATTGTTTAGTCTGCCAGGTGTAGGGTGGCGCAAGGCTCGAGGTGGACAGAAGTTGACTTGGCAGCGGGAAATGAAGTCACTGACGACCAAACTTGGTGCCATTGGTCCGTCCTGCCTTCTGTGCTGGAGTCCACGTGACCCGCCTTGTGCTTGGCTCGCCACTTTACAGGACATGGCTCACAGTAGACACCAGTGGCGCATCCGCCGCTGTATCCTAATCGGTTTGTATGTTTAAAGTGTGCTTGGTGCTGAGTTATTTGCGGGGTAATGGCTGATTATGACGCGTGGCAGTGAAAGCCGCAAGGAAGCTAGCTCGCCGATGCAGTCTTATCTTTGCACGATAGTCAACTGTTTGTGACGGTATGTTGTCTACAGAAGTGTAACCGTCTTGCCCCTGAACGTTTGCTTAGAGCATTATGGTTTTTTAGGTATGTCCACCTTATCTCCCTCTTCTCCTTTATTTCATAGGTCCACATATTTGTATGGCAGCGGAGCATCAGTTCAAATGGCTGAGTTACTGTTGTCAATGCTGATTACTGATGAATCGCCCAAAGACTTGTGTCTCCTTTATTCTGATGTCATTTAGGCAAGAGTCTTCCGGGACTTAAATGACCAGCACAATCTGAGGTAGAGGGCCCTCAGGAGAAGAGACCAGTGTGTGTTTGCTAATTATACAAGCCTTATTGTAGTCGGTATGCCCACGGGGTCCCGTCCGCTCGTAGCAAAGCTTGTATAGACGAGTTTGTACCGCTAGGCAAAGAACTTTGGATTTGTTACGGCTGCGTCAGCCAAATCATCCTCGGGGTGTAGACGAAGAGTCAAAAGAGGTTGCTTATATTTATTTTTAACCGCTCAATAGCTTTCGTAGGTGCTGGTTGATGAAGCCGCTTGGTAAGTTTGCCAGCAATTAGAGCGCTTCCTGAGCAGGTATTAACCTGTATGATCAATCCAAGGAGGCTGCGCCTGTGTCACCCGTCTCTTAATGATTTAGATGTTGGGAACAGAGATCTCGGTAAGGTGTGCCTTAAATTTTTCTCAGGCTGTCTCAACGGTGTCAGCCACGGTGATGGCACAATGCAGAACTAAAGCTGTCTTGCATTGCGTTGAAGTAGGCCTGAAAAATTTATGGACATGCCGCAGCGGTAGCTTGATGACAGTTAGAGCGCATCGAAATGATATGCAGAGGTGGTAAGTGGCTTCTAGAGGACAGCAGTATGTGATATCACTTCGTGTGACTTCGCAAAAATAAGATCCAAAGTAGACGGAGGCTGGTTGCTCAAATATCTAGTCGGGAGGTCCACAAACTGATGCAAAGGAAGTTGCAACATTAGCTGGAGCAGATCTGAGCCGAAAGTGTCTACCGCCGAAATACAAGATACATCAGCCCAGCAGACTTCAGGGAGGTTGTGGTTAACAAGTATTTGACACCTGTTGGCAGCCTGAGTACGAATAAATTCAATAAACTCCCTGGAGATACCTCCAGGACTTCGATATATCACTACAATCGTAAACAGAGCAGAGAAAGTGCACACGATAGTCGACAGGGCTTCAACAGATCGATCGGGCGACTGGAAAACATAGGTCCTCAAAACATCAATCTTACAGCTTACACAAAGAGCGATGACCCTACCTTGGCGGTCAACGAAGCGCTCACATCAATGCAGTGCGTATCCAGGTAAACCTATTTCACCGTCTGTAATATCGGGGACAACAGCGTTTCAGTGAAAGCAAGTATGTCGGGACGAGATTTGTCTACAAGTAGACCCACCTCGTGCGCCATGTTCCCTAGGCTACACACATTACTGAGCATTACCTGAAGGAAATAGGCGCGACCAGCCCTGGGTCGTAAGCTACCAGGAAGGGTTCTGATAGGGCAGAATTTCACTAACGGCTGACCACCTAAATCCCACAAGACGAAATGGTAACTCACTGCTGTGTTGCCGCTGATTGTATGCCTAACCTGCAGCTACCGTCATCAGTTTCATTATCATCATCAACAGCAGCAACCAGCCATTTGAACTGATGCTCCGCTGCCGTACAACCAGGAGGACTCATGAAATAAAGGAGAAGAAGAGGGAGATAAGGTGGACATACCTAAAAAACCATAATGCTCTAAGCAAACGTTCAGGGGCAAGACGGTTACACTTCTGTAGACAACATACCGTCACAAACAGTTGACTATCGTGCAAAGATAAGACTGCATGGGCGAGCTAGCTTCCTTGCGGCTTTCACTGCCACGCGTCATGATCAGCCATTACCCCGCAAATAACTCACCACCAAGCACACTTTAAACATACAAACCGATTAGGAGACAGCGGCGGATGCGCCACTGGTGTCTACTGTGAGCCATGTCCTGTAAAGTGGCGAGCCAAGCTCAATGCGGGTCCCGTGGACTAAAGCACAGAAGGCGGGACGGACTAATGGCACCAAGTTTGGTCGTCAGTGACTTCATTTCCCGCTGCCAAGTCAACTTCTGTCCACCTCGAGCCTTGCGCCACCCTACACCTGGCAGACTAAACAATGTCCTCCTAGGTAAGCGGTGATCAGGCATACGTAGCATGTGCCCAAGCCAACGCAACTTATTCAATGTTATCTGTTGTTCTAAGGAACTAGCATGATTATCACTACCCAGTACTCGTCTACGCACATCATCGTTGCGGACAGGCTGGTGCCATACGCACCAGCAATGCTACGCAGACAACAATGATCAAAGACTTGAAGGCGCCTCCGATCATCAGCCCGAAAAGGGCCAAGTCTCTCTACCACACAGCAAAACGGCCCTCACTGTGGCCTTGTATACACGGCCTTCCAGACGGAGAGAAACTCCCTTCTGTCATCAAAGATGCCGCAGGTCCAAGAAGGTGGCTCTGGCTTTTGCGATGCGTGAGCTGACGTCCGTTTCTATGCGCCCATCATTGCTGATGCAGCTGCCAAGCTAAGTGAAATGATCGACAACCTAAGTTCCTCGTTAGCAAGCGTCAACGGGTCAGCAGGTGGTTGGTGGTTCTGCAGCAACACTTTGCACGTTGAAGGTGCGAAGTGCATATCAAATAATGGGGCCACTCTGGACAGGCTATTTATGGTTGATTGGGCCGCCCAACACCGTCGAAGAGCAAGACGATATCGTCCGTATAATGTAGATCAACTAATCGTTCACCGGGCAGCATTTCAACGCTTACATCGTGAGATGGTGGAATCTACGACGAAATTGAACAAAAATGGGGAAATAGGACAACCCTGACGAACGCCACTTGTGGTCGGAAAGCTAGCCGATAGGACAACGTAGACCCTGACGCGGCCTGTAGTGTTCGAGTATAGAGCACGAAGGAGGTTCACATATTTCTTGGGAACGTCTTTCCGCGCAAGTGGTTCCAACAGAATCGAGCGATCGACTGAATCGAAGTCACTCTTGAAATCGCGGAACACAGTTATTTTCGGTCTGCGGCCTACGTGGAGCTGCGCTAGCACTGGCCGCAAAGTGAATATATGGTCTTTACAGCCACGCCCTGGGCAGAAACCGGCCTGCTCTTCCGTAATTCGAGGTTCCCGTTCCGCGGTGCGGCGACGAACGACAATCGATCCCAATAAGTTTGTTACAACTGGCGTTAGGCTTATACCTCTGTGGTTAGAACAGTCTGTGCGACTACCCTTCTTGTATATTGCCACTATAATCGATTCGCTCCAATTAGCGGGGACACTTCCTTTCAAATGCATTCGAATAAGGTCAGTGCTTTGCAGAGGACCTCACCTCCATCCATATCTAATGCAGGTGGGAGGGAATCCGGGCCAGCGGCACGAAAACGATTGAGAGTTAAATCGCGTTTCGGACCTCGGCCTCCGACGGGGACTCTAAACTAACCGTCCATGGCGCGTCCTGCATCACCTGAGTAGGAAGAAGCCCGGGAGCAGGGGGCCATCTTAACTGAGCTTGAAAGTGTTCCGCCCAACGAGCCATACGGCGCTCCTTATTGTGTATCCGCTCACCGGCGCTGTCTCTGATTGTCTCACTGACGCCTGGTTTTCTGGAACCAGTGCTGCGGATTAGCTGGAAGAGCTTGCGGTAATTACCTACTGTTCCTTCCTCCTCCATTTCTTGAGCCTTACTAATCCACTAGGCTTCCTTGTCGGCACGTAGGTTCTGCTTTAGTTCACGCCTAATAGCCCGTCTGGTCACATTGTGTTCAGAGCTAGCCGGGCGGGGTCTCCTAGATTTCAACAAGTTCACCGACCTCTTGGATATTCCGTGACTGGTGCGGTGACGTTTGATAGTGCCTTGTCTTCTAGGTTCCAACAAGTTTATCAACATCTCGGTTATCCTGTGACTGTTGCGTCGACGATGGATATTGCCATCGTGCTATTGCAGGGGCTTAATCCCTTCGGAACTTTCTGACGTGATGCATTTTATCCGAAGCTATTTCATGAATTAGCCGCTGAGCTAAATGGCCCTCTGGCATACAAGTTTAGGGTGTCGCTCGACAGCTGTGTCTTACCTTCGGAATGGAAGGAGGCAATCATCCGTCCGATTTTTATTGCTGTGGCAGAAATCTTTCCACGAACTACCGGCGTCTCAGCTCTACAAGCCTAGTAGTTAAGTATGTTTAAATATTGGTCATAGATTCGGTGGCGGATCACCGGATTAATTTTAACCTCGGTGCTGTCCAGCACGGATTCCATGCTGACAAAGTTACTGGTAGCCCAGGAAAGCTGGGATGATGCCGTAGACAACAGTCACAATATAGACGTGCTTTTCGCTGCCCTCTCGAAAGCCTTTGATACTGTATAACAGCAACGACTCATTGAAATTGAAGTCGTATGGGAGGTCTGGAGCCGCCCTTATATGGTTGTCTGTTTTCCTAGAGGGGAGAGGACAGGGTGTACGAGAGGGACCTAGCCTTTCGCTTAGACAAGCTTAGCAGATAGTCACCATAGCTTCCATTTACCTTTGCGGATATCCGGAGCTCTCTTGGAGTCGCTCCTAGTTTACAGTTTATTCTCTTGGATTGTCTGAGTCACAGCTCAGCTGGTTTGTTGACCTATTCTGTTCCACCGTAGGATCCACTAGTAACTGCAGGCTTAATCCGAATTCTGTTGCTTGCCATTCATCTCTCTTCTAGCGCGCCGTTAGCCGTCGTTCGTCTTACTCGCGTCAACGCTTCTTCTTGGCAGTAGCTAGTCATTGTTGGCTCCATACAGCTTGCAAGGAGTCACTCCTTGACACTCCAGCCTTCATTTTCTTCTGACGCCTGTCTCTAAGGTTTGATTGCATGTTGATTTCTTCATCGAAACTGTAGGTATCCAGTAGTGGTCAAACGTCTTAATGATATGGCTACACCTGCCACTGATACATCCTTTTCTAGAGCCACTATCTCTGCTTAGCAGCAGCTAGTCGCCGTAGCTCCTATTTGCCTTTGCAGATATCCGGAGCTCTCTAGGAGTCGCTCCATTTTACAGTTTATTCTCTTGGATTGTCTGAGTCACAGCTCAGCTGGTTTGTTGACCTATTCTGTTCCACCGTAGGATCCACTAGTAACTGCAGGCTTAATCCGAATTCTGTTGCTTGCCACTCATCTCTCTCCTAGCGCGCCGTTATCCTTCGTTCGTCTTACTCGCGTTAACTCTTCTTGACAGCAGGTAGTCATCGTTAGCCCCATGTAAGGATGGAGTCGCTTGTTTGCTCTCCTACTTTTTCTGGACTTTTCTCTCTAATCGCTCGCTCGTTCATTTACCTATTAATACTCTAGGGATCCAGCATGTGGTCAAATGTCTTAATGATATGTCTACACCAGCCACTAATACATCCTTTCCTATAGCCACTATCTCTGCTCAGCAGCAGCTGGTCGCTGTAGGCTCTATTCAGCTTTGCGAATACCCGTAGCTCGCTAAGAGTCAGTCCTTCCCTAGAATGTTTATTCTCTTGGTTTAGATTTTTCATAGCTCAGCTGGTTTGCTATCCTATCCTTTGACACTCTAGTTATTCAATAGTAACTAGAATGCTTAACCCAGCAGGCACTTTTGGCCACTGAAACCCGGTGCATTTTCGCTATCTTTTGATCGTCTTACCTTCAACAATTAGTCTTCCTTTGATGTCCATTTAATCTTAGCCTGCTTCTAGTATGCTCAGCTTCCTAGCTTCATATACCCATGCACATTATAGTTATTGTGTCTTAGGTAATCCTTTTCCCGTGGAGCATATATAAATACGGCCACATCGTCATTGTATCTTTTGGTTTCCGATAACAACCAATCGTGACTACATACCCACCTTTTAGTTTCAGGTAGAATTCGAACATCGTTAGCTTATACCTCATGGATTTATTACCGGAATCCTGCTCTTCATCTTCATGCACATGAAAATATTTTACCCATTGGGCTATGCCTTTTGTGTGATTAAAAACCTCTTTAGTATAATATCTGTTACACATTGTACAATAGTTGTCTCAAGTAAATGTTTTAAAGTAGGATTTCGATCCATTGCTAGGTACATTGACTCTCCCTTTCGGTCTTCTCTCCGCCTGTTCCTATCTCCCTTTTCTCTGAAGTCGTGAACATTTGAGAGATTAGAGATTGAACTGAGGAACTGCCTCCGTCTGGGATGGGACAAAATAGCCAACAAGAACTTACCCGGACCATGGATTTACTTCCATCCTAACCACCTGCACCCAACCAGCGATGTCCAGTGAGGGTAGCTGGACACCAATTTTTCGCTCCCCGGCAAATACACATAATCAGAGAAGACTTCACGTGGTTCTGCAAAGGAGCAACATATCATATTCAAAAAGAATGTTTAGTACCCGACCTACCAATGGACAGGACCCAGGAACGCAACAGGCAACCAGCTTAGGCATCAGACAGCAGAAAAATGGGACACAGCCTGACTACGAATAACCGAGCAAACAAACGTTCAACAAGAAACATAGCCAGTTACAATTTGCCATTTAATGGATTGGCGGCAGTGTTCCAGGAATTGGTGGGTTTTCGCCTTGCAAGCGTTCTCCCTATAAAAAGCCACAAAGGGCGTGTAACAACACTGTAACGTGGCGTTTGCGACTCGCCACCGAATAAAGTCACAGCCCATAACTTCACACTGGCAGGTCATCTAGCGTCACAATTCTAGAAAGGTTCGTTACACTGGAACGCCTACATCTGCATATACTGTCGTCTTTTTACTTCCTACGATACGTTGACCTTGCCTTCCTTGTGCACGAACTCACTCTATTGGCATATAACTCTTGAGCGTGCTCTTCCATTACCTTCCAATGGATCATTCAGGATTATCAATCTATTATTAGCTGAGGTCTCTTATCTCATGACAGCCAAGTTATTGTTTCGCATTTTCACCATTGTATAGTTCCAATCATGGACATATGAACAAGTTTCTACTGTCACTGTTACAGTTGCCATAAAATGATTGTACAGTTGTAAATATCTGATCATGTTTCAATGGGCGTGCCTCGCATAGTCGAGAATGAAATATTTATTTATTTATTTATTTAATAGCGCCCCGCAGGGCTCGGTTCTAGGGTATTTGCGTTTCGCAGTTTATGTTAACGAACTACCCCAGAAGCATGAAGTACCGCCGTTATTGTTTGCTGATGACCTCAAGCTCTGGATTATTGTGGATATCCCTGAGGACTGGCAACTTTGACTGCCTTGGGTAGACTCTGGAATTGGTCAACCTTACGGTTGATACTTATATACCAGGCGAAATGCCCTGCCCTCCGCATTTGAGGTGCAGTCACCCCACGCACTATGTAGTTGGTTGAAGTGAAATCCCGGTTGTTACCCAGCAGGGTTATCTAGGTATCACCCATATCTCAGTGCTTCACTCTGAGGACAATTGGAGGAAGGCTGCTTGTAGGGGGTTTCTTATGATGTGGTTTATTCGCCGCTTCTTCGGTGTCCTAACGGCCGATATTTTGTGAATCTGTTGTCAGCTTTTGCACGACTCCACTTAAAGTACTGTATTCATGCTTGTCCATCTTGTCTTGTAAGGGACAAAATGGAACTGGAGAGGATTTTGCGAGTGGGCACAAAGTTATTGCCAGGATTACGGAAGCAAACGTATCCCGAACGTTTGCTTAGCTTGGGTATTTACTCAATGCACTACTGCAGAACTAGAGGAAACCTGATCCTCACTTACCGTATCCTAACTGGTAAGATCGGTCCGGATTTGTCCTGGCTGGTTAGTTTTGCCAAGCTGCCTAGTCTCCGAGGTCATCCGTTGAAGGTACACAAACTGTTTTGACCGGTTAAGTACGGAAACTCGCTTGTCGCGTCGAGTTATTGAACGTTGGAACTCGCTTCTGCTAGAGGGTTTCGAGCGTCAGTTAGGTTATCTTGAGTGGCAGTAACAAATATTCCCCTTCTACCAACCGACATGTATCTCCAACTTTCCCTTCGTTTTTTAATTTCTTCTCACACCTTGGTGTTATCATTAGTAACCTAACAACCCTCCACTTGTTTCCTCAGCTTACCTTTCACTGTTTTACTTCATACAAACCAGCCAGACAGGGACTGCTGGGCAGGAGAATGTGGGCAGTATTTGGTTGGACAGGGTGTGATGCGGTCACTGTTTTAGGCTTTTAAACATCTCAAGCAGATCTATCAATCCTCTATCCAAAGATAAGCAAAAAAGAAACATTCACGGGACGCTGCTATCGTTCTGGTTCCAACTGAACTTGAACTTGAACCTCAAGACATACTTTCTGCCTGCCCACCTAAGCCTCTCTCTACAGAAACAGTCCCCACCGGTCAGGGGTTGTGAGATACCCTTCTCATGATCCTTAGTTCATATTCTCCGCGCGACCTGCCGCCGTCACTGGGAACTGGTGAGAGAAACCTTCGTGAACTAACGGATGACTCGTCAACAAGTGAGCAAATCCCAGGTACCAGCGCGAAAATTCCACAATGCAATTACCGCGGCTTCTCCGAACGAACGATGAACAGGCCCCGTCATAAAATCTGTGCCGAGTATACGCAATACACCATGCAGTTGCAGAAGAGCCCAGGTTCTTAACTGTCACGTGTTGCAAAGCGGCGGCCCTCACAATCCATCCTAGACATCAATACGCCTCAGAACAATGTCGTCCGGAATTTAACGGGAAGAAACTAATACTGTTCAATGTGGACGAATGCGACCAATCAGCACTAACCCACATAGCCATTGTCGATATCTCCCAAAGACAATCCTTGCGGAAACTCCTTTAACCACCGTCCTCCCCCTCGCCTCCTCTCAGCCGTCTTCGGGCACCCCGCTCACCAGGTGGCAAACGTCCAAGACCATCACTGGTCACTCTGAATGGTGCTGGTGACGTCGAGGAAATGCTCCTGGCATCGGATTGCTTGAACAACTTGCACACAAAAACCTTGACCAGCCCCACTTTCCCCGAGTACTGAGGGTGGCATATATCAACAGCACCTACCCCAACGCAGACAGAGCGTGCAGCATAATCATACACGGGGTCCCAGAAGTCCACACACCTGACCCGGTCAAAGCCTGCCATCAAGAAACTCAGCGGTGCAACTACATTCGAACGCAGCCGCACCTATCAGTGAACAACTGTAGGATTAAGTCTGTCCACCGGCTCTCGGGGCCAGCACACCTTTTGCAGATACCGGCGCCCAAACTGCTCAGGGTCATCATTTTTACTCTTGAGATGCACAAGACTCTACTAAAATGATGGTACGAGCATCGTGGCAACTTCTCCTAGGAAGTCAGGATCCATCCGGACAAACAGCATGAGGAGCGCAAGCAAATTCAGAGACAGTTCCACGCCATCTAGCCAAACCACATCATCACTAACTACTACGTGACGCGCATTTACTATAAACCGAGCAATCGTCAACCTTAGAGGGGTCGGCGTAAACCGAATCCAAACTGCTCCACCAACTACACCTTTTTACCACTGGTCGCCAGTAGTTCCTGTTAACACGTGGAGCTGCCTGTACACTATCGCTTTATCACTGCAGCACAAGGTGCCGAAAATTGCTGCTCTTGCATTTGACACGCAGGCTAAAGTCATCTGTGTGGCTTAAACCTGGTTCTGCCCAGATGTCGTCGACGCTAAAGTTGCTATCCCAGGATACGTAACCACCGTGAACGCGACAGGGGCGAAGACGTAGCTGTGTACTTATCAGACTGCCTCAAATGCGACCACCTCAAGGCACCGCAACTGCTATATCTTCCTGAATACATCTGGATTTCTCTTCGCGGTTCCAGTGTGACCAGTCTCACTCTTAGAGTGGTCTATCACCCACCTTTAGCTCCTCCAGGATGGCTGTGGCTTTGGATGGCAACTGTTTCTAACTTGGTTTCTCCCCTACTCGTCGAAGGGGACTTCAATTTCTTGGAGATCGACCTTACCTCTGGCCATACTCACGGCCTGCACGGCTACAAGTTTTTGCCAGTGTTCTAGAACGCGGCCTGACTGAACACGTACAGCAGTTCACTCGATGACAAGACGGGCAAAACTCTTCGAAACCCAACTTGCTGCTCACTAACGAGCCGCATCTAATTGACGACGTAAAACTGGACGCCCCACTCTGTGCCAGCGATCACGTACTTATCAGTTTGCTAATGGTGGCAAGTGTCACGCTCTACGCTAAAGCAGTACCCACTAGACTGACATTTCACCGCGCCGACTGTGACGCGCTCAAAGCTCACCTCTTCCGAGCTGACTGGTCCTACGCAGCGCAAACTCCCCAAGTCGATAGCAACTGGAACTGCATCTTTGTTCACATCAACAACGTCACTAGGGCATACGTTCCTACAGTGCGTGGTTCTGCACGGAAACGCCACAAGGAGCTCCAGCCCGCCAACTTGGACTGATAAAGAAGAAGGAGATCCTCTGAGACGGAAGCTTACTGCTTGGGGGCTGAATTGCGAGCACAATACCGTAGCGTGCGAAATTCATGTGTAGCAGCTGTTTGCCAAGACAAAAAAGCCTACCAGCTTTCTCTCGCTAGAAGCTTCGCCGATAACTCCAGGGTCCTCTTGCGGGACACTGCTTCACTAAAGCGCGAGCTTCCACTGGCAGCCTGCTTAGACCCGAAAAAAACACTGCAACGTCGGAAAAAGAAGCTGCAGAGCTGCCGAAAGCTCAATACGAGTCAGCTTTCCGCATCTCAGCACGCGGTACAATAGTGGACACTAATTTCACTCCCAGCGTTGTCAGATATCCCGTATAGTTTACACCGGCGAAAGTTCTGCCGATATCAGCCAAATTAAGGACAGACAAGTCGCCGGGCTTGGATGGGATCCCCATCTTTCTGCTTGAGTTTGCTACCGTACTGACCCAACCGCTCGCCTCACTGAACAACCGCGCCCACACCAGCGTAGAATATCCGAACACTTGGAAGCAAGAGGATGGTGACATGGTAAACCTTTCTGATTACCACCCGACGGCACTGCTTCCAAGGTAATGGAGAGCAGCATAGATAATTCTCTGTGCTGCCATCTAGAAAGCCAGTCCCTAATAGCCCCAGAACAATATGGGTTCCGCAGGGTGCACTCGTCCACCATGAATCTTCTCGCAGTCCTTGATTCATGGACAGTGGACGCAGACAGTCATACTCCGACTGACGTGATCTACCTAGATTTGTCAAAAGCATTTGACAGGGTTAATCGCAGTCCCATTAAGTAAACTATCAAGTTTGGGGATTGATCAGCAAACAATCTTCTGGCTAAGTACCTATCTAACCGGGCGCACTTACCAAGTTCGTGTAAATGGCGTACCCCCCAGCGCTCTGGCTGCAACAACCGGAGTGTTCCAGGCATCTATCGTCGGGCCTCAGCCGTTTGTTCATTAAATAAATAAATAAATATTTTATTCTCGACAAAGCGAGACACACCTTTTGGGCATGATAAGCATATTGCAATATTGTACATGATAGCAGAATTAGCGGCACCAACAGCAGGAGTAGTACAGTTGGAGACAGCAGTGTGGGCCCATATAGCCCAAAGGTTGTATGAAGTCTATGTACACAGAATGCGAGAGGTAGAGATAATAATTAGATCACTAATATGGTATGTTGATGAGGAACTAGTCCGATGATGTCCCGTACGCAGTGTGGGTCAGGTGAGTGAAGTATGAGAAAACGGCTGAAAAATACTTAAGTATAGGGGCATGTCACTAATCGTACATGTAGGCGTGTTCGTGCGAGAGCAGACATATGCACAGAACTTGTAAATGTGATATCGGTCAACTTGCTAACTAATTACCATCTTCCATTCGAAGTCATATACTAATCCATTCGGACGATGCTACCACGATCTCAGTATTTAGCCTTATATAATTTTGCATAGTAATATTTGTTGATGCGCAGTTGTCGGCTGGTAGCTTACCGGAACGATGCCCATCCGTTACCGGTAGCACAGCCGGCTTGCACCAGTTGCTTTTTTCTCCTTTTTTCTATGTATTGCGGCACAGTAGCTGAGGTGTTCCCCACCTCTGGCTGACGTGTATGATGATGATGTAGATACAGCTACCTATCCGCGAGCCAAGCGATCAGGCTCGCCTTCACAGAGACATCAATGCTGCCTACTCCTGGGCCTCAGGAAACTCCCCCGTTCAACACCTTCAAGTGCAAGGCAATGCACATCGAACAAAGTGCGATCATTCAGTACACTATCGGTGACGTGCGTCTTAACGTCACATCCCAGGAACGCGACCTAGGCACTAGTATATCCGCCGACTTGAGTCAGAGCGCTGGCATAGCCACGTTGAAAACAAAGGCTAGCGTGCGCCTGACCCTCCTTGGGCGTGCATAAGAGTCATGTATTAGGGAAACATTTATCCGCCTCCACATCACTTTGGTACGCCTGCTGTTGGAGTACAATATACTTGTCCAAATGTCGTACCTGAAGAAGGACGAGACTGCTGGAGGAGCAGTTGTGGAGGAGCAGGTACAAGGAAACGTAGAGGTTGTGTGATCCAAGTATGGGCAGTCCGGAAAATTGGAGGGCTATTTATTCTTGCTGTTGCTTTCAAAGATATGGTAATATCTATAGGAATTCCTATAGAGGACTATGAATTACCTAACACATCGGACTCACGGACATATTAATTCTTCATCTTGTACGTATTAAAGCTTCCCCGCGGCATACTTTTTACCACCATCACAATCTTTCATGGTTCCCACTTTCTAAATCCGCCAAGGAGGGTGAATCATTCCGACTTTCTTTCCTCGTAATTTCTCCTTTGCTGGTGATGACAGTGTGCATCTCTACTGTGTACACGAGGCCGCTGGTTTTTCGAAGTCCGTAGCGTCCGCTTTCATCAACTTCGTGTTTGAGTATTAGGAGTGCAGTACATCAAATACGTTTCGGTGAGTATAAATTGGTACACGCGTGTCATTTTTGAGGCATTTTACCGTGCTTTTGCTGACTGCATTGTAAGCCATCGTACGATAGCATTAGCCGGACCACACTTCCATTCCTTCATTTCTCATTTTATCTGTCGCGGTACCGCGACTTCGAGTCCTTGGCCAACTGGTTCCCTTATAAGCTGGCATTGCCGGGTGCTCTAAATCTGTTACCAACTTGTCGGCTGGTACGCACTATGATGCTTAGGGTGAATGGTTCCACGAAACACGTACCAGTTGCATTCCGGAACCGTATACTCTTTTAGTAATCAACCAGGGTTGACTTCTTGCCTGTCACGAAGGATTGTTCAGTGGTTCTAGACTAGTAAAAGTGAGACATGTATTGTCTTCGTTGTTGAATGCAGTGGATGGTAAAGTCGATGGCGATTCAATGCCAATTCACCCATCCTGTTACGCTTAGTGTTTAATGGCCCTGCAGCATCAACTGATCATGGCAAAGCCTGTTTGCTTGCCGAACACTGCACAAGGTCGTTCTTTGTGAAGCTCCGTTATCAGCCATCGATGTAGAAACACAGATTCCAGTAGCTTTCTTTCTGACTGATTTTCTATATCACGGGCTCAGATATGCATGCTTCTACGTGAAATAAATCCCACCAAAGCTGCCACGATGAACGACTTGCTATAGCAAGTCCGTACATGATATTGTAGCGATCCATAGGGTAAGCAGATCTTTAAACCTCGATTAAACGGACTTTATTGTTTCTTTTTCTCCATCGCAATGTGGCTGGAACTTACCGTGGTGTGATAGTTTGTGTGCCTCAGTGATCCATTGAGCTATGCTGGTTGGTGCTCTTTTTGCACCTTCAGAGCCACTCATACCAGATTGGTCAATGGTTAGAGGCCAGACAAACTCAGCCTCTAGTTTGAAGGTTGGAATGAAGATGGCGCCTTATTCCGTAAAACGGACTCAATGTAGCCCAGTGACAAACCCGCTGCCCTGCGGTCAGGATTTTGAAAAATGCTTTGGTTGAGAACCCTAATCGTTCTCCTGTCTAGGCCTGGGCAACCTGACAGTATCCTGCCCAAGCAATACTATGAATCTCACTCCAAACAAAGTTCGGATGCTCTGGCCGCCGCAAAGGATAATCAACGGTGCACTATCCGCTGCATCGAGCAGGTTGGATAGGGGTTTGGATGCTACTGCTTAAGCCTACCATCTCCTTATTCCTCCTCTTACGCTTTTTCGCCCTTACCGTCCCGTTCAGGCTTCACTTTTATCCCCCGTTTTCAATCCCCCAATTATTAGACCCCCACCTTCCTGCAACCGTCGCTTGTCTTCTAGTTCCAACGCACATGTGAACGCGGAGCGTCACTCCTGTTCTGTCGACAAACCAAGCGGCCAAGCCCAGTTCGGCGACTTCCATTTGGAGCCCTCGATCCTCCTTCAGATTGGCATGCCTCAATGTAAGCACATTGCTACAAATAGATCAACAGGAAGCACTTGCCCGAACATTGGAGAGTCTCTCCATCCATATCTGCTGCTTATCGGAGACCCGCCTGCAAGACTCGAGCTCTGTGCTCACTCTGCGATCCCCTTCAGGTGACATCAGCAACACTTTCTCATTGCGCTTATCCGGTGACGATGCAGCTTCGAGCACCGGCCATGCTGGTGTTGGCATTGCTCTGAGTCGCCGGGCTGAAGCGGCTCTAGTTGACTGGATTCTAATCAGTAGCCGCATGTGTGCGGTCCGATTGGCTGGCTCGTTCAAGACTTCGAAGTTGCGCGGGGCTAATAGGTGTCTAATAATCATAGCTGCCTACGCGTTCAAAAACTCTAGCGATGGTTCTGTAAAGAACGACTTCTACCACTAACTGATCCAGCTCCATCGCCACAGAAGAAGCACGAACACTGTAGTGCTGGCGAAGGATCTGAATGCACAAGTTGGAAAATTATCCACAGATGAGCTGCATCTGGGCGGCCAACATGGTATGGGCTCTCGTAATAAGAACGGTGAGCAGTCACTTCGTTTGTGTGAAGAGGCTTGCGTATTTCTTGCAAGCACTAATTCCAGACACATCAACCGACGGAGGGTGACTTGGCGCCCAACAGCCTCGAACCAGCTATGGACGCAAGTCGATCACATTGCGATAAGTTACTGATGGAAAGGCTGCATCCAGAACTATCGCTCGATTTGGAGCACATGTGTGGACACCGACCATGCACTTGTATGTGCTGACCTGAAGATGCATTTTGGCGGACGCCCAAGATGACGTTGTGAGCGCATTGACACCAGCCAACTGCCGAAATCAGCTGTTCTGCATGCCTACCAAAGTACGCTGATATACGAGTTTATTAAGTGATCATTAGATGCAGTTGAAGCTCACTGATGTCATATTCTCTAGTCCCTACTAGCAGCAGGAAAATCCTCATGTAGTATGTCTAATCACCAACATGAAGTTTGGGTCTATTCAAAGTCTCTGGAACTTATCGATACTCGCCGGTATATTCCGGCTAGAAGCGAACAAAATAAAACTCGTAAAATGCTCCGGGCAAAACTCCGCGCCAGCCTGAACAGAGATCGCGAATCCTGGTGGTCTCATCGTGTATCAGGGATGGAAATGGCCGCTGCTCTTGGTAACCATCGTAAGTTATTCCGGCTGATCGGGAAACGGGCTGCAGGAGACTTGGCGTTAATGAAACTATACGTGGCGAGAGTGGACAGCCTATACACAAATCGTGAAAACGCTCACAGCGTAGGGCTGAGCATTTGGAAGGCGATTTCATCTGTCGGAATGGTTAGATTTCTCGCCGGCCACTGACCACCCGCTCCCTGGGCTGTCTCTTTGGATTACCCATCTCGCTCAGAAGTCGAACGCGAGATCGGGCTGTTGAAGTTAAGTAAATCTGCGGGACCAGATGATCAACATCCAGCCCTCTTCAAACTCGGGAACCTGCTCTTGTGGATGATTCATGCGAGCTACTAGTGAAACTGTGGGAGCAGGAAACTGTACCAACCGCGTACAGCCGCTCCATCATAGTCCCAATTATCTAGGAAGGCTCACGATCGGAATGCGGCAACCATAGAGGAATCAGTCAGATCTCCATCGCCTCCAAATTGCTTGCTTCTGTCAGCTTTCACAGACTGACTGCCACTTGTGAAAGTCATATACGTGAAGAGCATGCCGGGTTTCGTCGAGGTCGTGGCTGCATTGACCACATCTTCACTTTGCGTCAGTTGTTGGAGCACCGTCACATATATTGGCGGCCCACCGTTATCGTGCTCCTCGATATCCAAGCTGCATTCGATTCGGTGGATAGACGTGCACGTTGGGACTGTCTACTCAGGAAAGGTGTACCGATCATTATATGCGCGTAGCTCAGGCAGAATGAGGGTCAACGGAAGTTGTCGTTGCCCTTTAATATCTTTAGTGGTGAGAGACAAGGATGTCCGCTGTCACCTTCCCTTTTCAACTTCGTTATAGAGGAAGTCATGGAAATCGCGTTCACAAGACACGACTTAGAAGGTGTGGAACTCCTCCGAAGAGAACGGCGTTTTGACTTGAAGTATGCTGACGAGATTGCCCTAATCTGTGACAGCTCCCAGATGTTCCAAGCGGCACTGGACAGACAAGCACTGGCTGTCAGCCACTTCGGGATTTGCTTTGCACCATCAAAGTGCAAAGCAATCCTCCAAGATTAGCCTGGACCGCATCAATCGCTGCCCCTTGGAGGGGATCAGGTCATCATCGCTATCATCATCAGCAGCATTACATCAGCCTTTTGAACTGATGCTTCGCTGCCATAAATGTCCGGAAGAAAGTAAGAATTGCCTTGGACAGTCGCTATTTTAGCGAGTAGTCGATCATTGACGATTATCACATCCATTTCGAACGTTCCGGAATGTTCTTCTTTTGCACGCGATTACAAACCACCTGACCCCTGGGCAAAAGATATGGGGAACCCCCAACCTTCGTAGCTGACCTTCCAATTCCAGAAGTCGAA
Organism: Dicrocoelium dendriticum; assembly: GCA_944474145.2. Taxonomy (NCBI): domain Eukaryota; kingdom Metazoa; phylum Platyhelminthes; class Trematoda; order Plagiorchiida; family Dicrocoeliidae; genus Dicrocoelium; species Dicrocoelium dendriticum. Next base: position 27,320,935 of record OX104060.1, on the reverse strand, counting down.
GGTCAGTAGAGACCTATAAATACAGCCAAGGTCCGCAGTCTTTTTACAGTGTTCGTTGACGGCGATTAATACGTTATCTTGGCAAGGTCGTTGGCGTTTTGCTTTTTTCCTTCGGTTGGGCTAAAATATTTGTGGAGCAGTGAATTGTTATTTTGTAGTTGCGCCTAGTGAGAAGATTATACCAAATGGCGACGAAGATAATTGGAAAGGCGATAAATTTTTCTGCTGAACAATTTCAACGGCTGCTTTTTAAACAGCAAGCTCAAATAGAGGCACAAACGAAAATGATTGAAAATCTGACACAATGTTTGAGTTTGCAGACAACAGGAGCAGCGGCGCGTGACACGCAGGCGAGTTCTGTTGATCTGCTCACGAACGCCATCACTGAATTCAATTATGATGCGGATTCTGGATACACTTTCGAAGCGTGGTTCAAACGCTGGGAAGACATGTTCGAGACGGACTTCATTCGTCAGGACGACTCCTGGAAGATGCGATTTGATCACGCCTTAACAGGTGTGTCTCGTTTTACAGAGAGTATACCATTTATTTATTTACTTGCACAATAAACAATGAACAGTGAAGTTATACGGGTTAAGAAGCGTTGCTTTACAAGTCCCGTTGGACAGTTGCAGGGGATATCAACATAACAATAACGATGATAAGGATAGTAAAATAGTTAATACTTTAAATATAAAAATAAGGACTTATCGTTAACTTCGCTGCAGTCCTGCGATCCACTTATTTTCACAGCATCCACAGCTAACAACAAATAATTCCATGGTAAACTCCAAGTGTAGAATGGAGACGCAGTGTTAAGTAACAAAGTGTAAGTGGATGAGTGCATCGTCCAACCGTCTTTTAAATACTGTTAGTATCGGTGCAGGGATGACCGATTCTGGGAGAGCATTCCATGGGTGACAGACGCGGATGGAAAAAAATTTCTGCAGCACTCCAGACGACTGTATTTTTCTGAGAGTTTTAATGAGTGGTCCCTCAGGTTTGTATTGCTGCTGAGTTGCAGTAAAGGGCGGCACACATGATGTGGGTCTCGCAGAATCAAGTATGCCATAATCAGGTCGCCTCGTAGTCTGCGATAGCTTCCACTGAACCCCCCCCAATCGTTGCAGCCTCTCCTGGTAGGAAAAATTGCGCATTCCAATTACGTTCTTAGATGCCCGGCGTTGTGGCTGCTCCAGTGCACTAAGGTCGTGTTTCAGCCATGGATCCCAGGCTTAAATTGCATATTCGACATGGGGGCGAACATACGCACTTAGCATTTGTCGAAATATGAAGCTGTTTATTTGTCCAAACGCCCGCCTCAACAGCCCGACGTGTTGGTTCCCGGTCTTCGAGGCCTTTTCGGATTGCCCGGAGCAACCCAAGTCATCTTGAACCAGAACACCCAAGTCACGTTCGAGAGTTGATTGTTGCAGTACATCCGTTCCGAGTCGGTATGAGTAGCTGCTTTGATGTCGGATGGAAAGCACCTTGCATTTACTGACGTTGAAATGCAATAAATTTTGGGTCGACCATTGATACACCGGATCTATATCACTCTGAAGCACAGGCTGGTCGGTTTTCGCCTGGATCCTTCTCCAGATCTTGATATCATCGGCAAACATTAAAAGGTTTGAAGTGATTCCCTGTGCAAGGTCATTAATAAACACCAAAATCAAACGTGGACCTAGAACCGAGCCTTGCGGCACACCACACTCCACTTGTATGGGGTCCGATTAAGAGCACCGAACTCTGACCACTAATTGTCGTTGAAATAGAAAGTTGGCGATCCAGCTTAAAAATGGGTCTCCGATCCCGTAATGCTGCAGCTTGGATAGAAGTATCCGATGGTCCAGACGATCGAAAGCCTTGGAAAATTCCAGTTAGATCACATCAACACTTTCTCCAGTGTCGGCTGCCTCGATGCAACTACTGCGTGCAATTAGTAAATTAGTTGTACATGACCGCTGTCGACGGAAACCGTGCTGTTCAGGGGTTATGAGGTTGCAGTTTTCCAGATAGCACACCAGTGCATCGGCAACTATGGATTCCATGACCTTGGAGAGTATAGGAAGAAGGGTTACTGGGCGGTAGTTGGAGGGATCAGCTCTGCTTCCACCTTTGTGAATCGGGCTTATTATTCCAAGCTTCTACATGGCGGGAACTTGGTTCTGGTCTAAGCAGTGCTGAAAAAACTGAGCTAAATGTCCTGCCAGTTGGTTTGCTGCTGCTCCCAATGCCTCAGGACGAATGACGTCGACACCCGGCGAGCTGTGTTTGCGTAGAGAAGTCAGCTTTTGCAATACAGTCTCTGCGGTAAAATTGATGTGGGTTAGTCCTGGTGAGCAGAATACAAAGCTTGGTAGACTGCTTGGTGGCAAGAATTTTTGAAACGTTGGGACGTATTGCATCTGCAGCGCGTTTGCAGCTTCCATAGACGTTCTTGTTGGGCCATCAGCCGTGTTGAGTGGAGGAAATCCTTGCCTCACCTTTCGTAGGCTATTAATGTGCATGTACAGCAGTTTGTGGTTAGCACTGAATGTTGTTGCGATGTTCTGCTGATAGGCGGCTTTGTCTTCTCTTAACGGTTGAGTGCAGTAGTTACGTTGGGTTACGTAGTTGTCCCAAGTTTCTGATGCTGGAGCTTCTCTGTACACTCGCCATGCTGCGTTGCGTACTGTCATCCATTTTCGGGTTCTGCTCCTAACGAAAGAAACGGATATGCAGTTATTGCAAGCTTTTATCTCTGAAGCCTGTGCAATCAGCTTACTGAATGTGTTGACGAACTCGAGCCAGGTGACTTCCGGGGGTTCTTCTTCGAGGAAAGACCATTTATTTATTTATTTATTTATTGCTACTCCGCAAGCTCGGAATAAAGGAACAGTCAAGGTTCATTGACCACATTTTGTCCAAACAGCCGAAGGATCTGACGTTTGATGAAGCAATGTCGCAGCTGAAGGAAATTTTTGGTGAGTCGGTATCTTGGTTTAGTAGTCGCTATCAATGTCTGAAAATTGTCAAACAGGAATATGACGATTTTGGGCTTTAGCAGACATGATTAACCGTGAGTGTGTACGTTTCAAACTACGCTCTTTAACGGACGATCAGTTTAAGTGTCTCATTTTTGTCAGCGCTCTACAATCGCCCAGTGATGCTGAGATCCGCACGCGACTTTTAGCTAAGCTGGAGCAGGATCCTGATCTGAGACTGAAGGGCCTCGTAAGTGAATGCAAACGGCTGCTCACTCTAAAACACAACACTGCGGTGGTCGAACGCAACGGTCGCGCATCACCAGATACCGTGCAACTCGTTAAAAGCCAGGCCCGGCAACCTAAGCAAACTCTTCAAGAAGTCGACGAACAAACCGCCCACAGCCTGCTGGTCATGCGGCGAATGGCATTTCGCTGGCTTTTGTCCATTCAACCATTATATTGGTCAAACGTGTCATAAGCGTGGGCATAAAGAGGAATTCTGCAGTCAGGTCCGGTCGAAGAAAGTGCAGAAGCCTTATGGAAAGTGGAATTCTAGAAAGGACGGCGCTATGTCTCTGTCCATATTTGCCGCATTCCAAAGCGAATGTAAACCGGGGCGACGATTTATCACTGTGTTAATCAATGGGATCCCAACAAACTGCAATTTGACACGGCCTCGGACATCACAGTTATTTCCAGGAGCACATGGAAGCAAATAAAGAGGCCGACGATGGTCGAGTCTCAGAAAGTCGCACATAATGCATCCGGCGGTGGGTCAAACTTAGTGGGCAAACTCAATTGCAAGATTGCTTTCCAAGATGTGAAAAAGTCGGGAACATGCTACATTTCGGACCGGCCGAATTTGAATCTCCTTGGCCTCGACTGGATTGAAGAGTTGAATATATTCGACGTTCCCTTGAATCAGATCTGCAACCGAGTTCGAGCAGGTCCAGACCCAGCATCAAAGTTCGTCGAAGACATGACACGTAACCTGAAGCACAAATTTGCCTCTGTCTTTCAGGATGGCTTGGGCCATTGCACAAAATTCAAAGCGAAACTGAACTGGCGACCAGGTGCCAAAACAGTGTTCAAGGCCAAAAGACCGGTACCATATGCAGCCCTGTCAACCGTTGAGCAAGAGCTCGATCGACTGGAACGTGCCGAAGTCATCACAGCCGTCCAATACTCATCATGGGCCGCACCTATTGTAGCAGTGAAGAAAGCAAATGGCAAGGTACGCGTTTGCGCTGACTTTTCAACTGGCCTCAACGCCGCGCTGGAAGACCACTAGTACCCATTACCTGTACCGGAGGATATCTTTGCAAAGTTAAATGGTGGCAAGTAATTTGCTAAGCTTGATCTATCCGATGCTTATCTGCAAGTGGATGTGGACGATGTCTCGAGGGAATTGTTGACGATCAACACTCATCATGGGCTATTCCAATGCAACCGCTTGCCATTTGGTGTGAAAACGGCGCCAGCCATCTTCCAACAGCTGATGGACACCATGCTAGCGGGCGTTTCTGGAACCGCCGCATATCTGGATGACAGCATAATGATGGGTCGAACACCGGTAGAACTGTTGTCTCAAGCAAATGTCTTAAAGTAGGATTTCGATCCATTGCTAGGTACAATGACTCTCCCTTTCGGTCTTCTCTCCGCCTGTTCCTATCTCCCTTTCTCTGAGGTCGTGAACATTTGAGAGAGTAGGGATTGAACTGAGGAATGGCCTCCGGCTGGGCTGGGACGAAATAACCAACAAGAACTTACCTGGACCATGGCTTCATTTCCATTCTAAGCATCTGCACACAACCACCGATGTCCAGTGAGGATAGCTGGACACCAATTTTTCGCTCCCCGGCAAATACACATAATCAGAGAAGACTTCACGTGGTTCTGCAAAGGAGCAACATATCATATTCAAAAAGAATGTTTAGTACCCGACCTACCAATGGACAGGACCCAGGAACTCAACAGGCAACCAGCTTAGGCATCAGACAGCAGAAAAATAGGATGCAGCCTGACTGCGAATAACTGAGCAAACAAACGTTCAACAAGAAACATAGCCAGTTACAATTTGTCATTCAATGGATTGGCGGCAGTGTTCCAGGAATTAGTGGGTTTTCGCCTTGCAAGCGTTCTCCCTATAAAAAGCCACAAAGGGCCGTGTAACAACACTGCAACGTGGCGTATGTGACCCGCCACCGAATAAAGTCACAGCCCATAACTTCACACTAGCAGGTCATCTAGCGTCACAATTCTAGAAAGGTTCGTTACACTGGAACGCCTACATCTGCATATACTGTCGTCTTTTTACTTCCTACGATACGTTGACCTTGCCTTCCTTGTGCACGAACTCACTCTATTAGCATACAACTCTTGAGCGTGCTCTTCCATTACCTTCCAATGGATCATTCAGGATTATCAATCTATTATTAGCTGAGGTCTCTTATCTCATGACAGCCAAATTATTGTTTCACATTTTCTCCATTTTATAGTTCCACATATCTCTTGACTGGAGGACTTTCGACTACGGAAAGCACATTCTCCTGCTAATACAAAGCTTGAGCAATCTGTCATTCTAAGCTCTTCAATCGGCTTTGGCCGCTCAAATGGCCGTGGAGTCCCTTATCTCTAATCATTTCCACTACATACCCCGGGGGATCTGCGATTCTTTCTTCGGAACCTATCCTGTCCTCCAAGACTTCAACATATTTGAACGTATATTCTTCAAGACTTCACGCGGTTCTGCAGATGATCAACACACCATATCCGGAAAGAAGGCTTAATACCTGACCTACCAATCTGGCCCCTGAGAGGACACAGGCACGCAATGGCCACTCGCATAACGAATCGGTCAGCAGAAAAATGGTATGCAAGTTGACTGCGAATAACGGAGCAAAAAACGTTCAACAAGGAACATAGCCAGTTACAACTTGCCATTCAATGGATTGGCGGCAGTGTTTCAGGACGTGGTGGGTTTTCGCCTGGCAAGCGTTCTCTCTATAAAAAGCCACAAATATCCGTTTAACTACACTGCAACGTGGCGAATGTGACTCGCCACCGAATAAAGTCACAGCCCATAACTTCACACTGGCAGCTCAATTAGAATCTTCATACTGGATCACTCAGGAATTTTATCTATTATTAGTCGAGGTATGACTGCGATATATGGGAGAGCGCTTAATTCCAAACAAATGGATCCTGATCCCACTACAACCAAATCGTTCTTTCGCATGTTCACCATTGTATATTTCCCATCATGGACATATGAACAATTTTCTACTGTCACTACAGTTCCCATAATCTGTCTGTACAGCCGTACATTCTTGATCATGCCTCAATGGGCGTGCCTCGCATAGTAAAGAATAAGATATTTATTTAATTATTTATTTAAGTGCTCGGTTGCATGAAGTCATACGGTTTCCGGATCCGTGAGGATAAATGCGCATTTTTCACGCCCCTCATCAAATACCTTGGTTTTATCCTCGAAAAGTATGGACTTTGACCAGACCCGGAAAACATAGATGCCATTAGCAACATGCCTCCACCAACAGATCTACAGTCCCTGCGTTCCTTTTGTGGGCTG
>OX104060.1:27292315-27314278 GCA_944474145.2 Dicrocoelium dendriticum | reverse complement strand
TGGTATGAGATCATGGTGCAATAAATAAGCTGTGGGAAACCACTAACACAACCAAATCGGAAATGCTCATTAATATTAATGAACACAACTCAAATGGTTAAAATTCATGGTCCGGTCTGCCGTTGATTCCTCATGGGTTTGCATTTTGATCGATATGCGCTTTCGATCTCTAATTATGTATTGGTCCACTGTTGCCGCATTGCTCTCGGCCTGAAAGCCGACTCTCTGTAACACACCCTTATACGCAGAAAGACGCGTGACCTCCGTCATGAGTCCAGGCGCATTCTGATGATGCGTCTCTACGCCCGATCAGTGCATCATCGTGGCAGCAATTCCGTTCCCTTTTATGGCCAATGGTCAAAGTACATTAGGTCTCTCCTGGGTCCAAAGTGAGCGGTTTACCGTTTGGAGAACAGTTCTCTCTAAGCGAGTAAGATGCTGGTCAACCATTGGTGTTGCAACGCTTTTCTGCAAAACTGCTGTCAAACTCTCTCGCAGGTGCTCAATGAGTGCTGTTTTGGGGGCAGTTGGTTTGTGTATCTGGACCGTTGCACAGAGTTGTAGACTAGCATTTTGGTTCGCAGGCAATTTCCCGGTTTAGAGGCAAAGGACCTTTTGGCGCTCTTTGATCGTTGCAGAGTACGGCAATAATCGCGGTGGGGGGCTTTTGCTTCGGCACTTCTTGATTTACATCGTAACGTCCATTAGCTGTGTGGCAGGTCTAGATATCACACCTGGCATTTGAATTTTGAACCTTTTTGTTGTCTAATCCCGAGTTGAGCTGCTTGTAACTTTCACCTGCAATACGCTCAGATGTGAGTTCTGGTTCATGTTCACCTTCTGGTTGAATCTTCAGCTGCTGTATCAGCATTTCTATCAATTTCTGCCGTGATTCCTCAAACATTGACTGTTGGACCTGAAGGGGCGTCTGCATTTGCTCCAAAGCGATGGCTGTATACGGTAGTAACAGTGTCCGAGTGAAAGCCTCGATCATACGCAGCTGTGAGGTCTCAAATTGTTGCTGCTGTTGAAGCAAAATAACGTTCAGCTCTTCTGTTGAGATAGCCACCTTGAATCGGTATATCACCTCCGCCGTCAGAAATATGTTGTGGTGCCACTGATCGTACGGCTAACCTGCTGCTACCGTGCAGCTGACCGTTGTCCGAAATGTGTTGTGGTTTCCGCTAACTTCGCGGATAACCTGCCTAAATCTGCTGTGCTGCCCCCAACCAGGTCAACCCGCCGCGAACTGAGAACACCAAAACCAGTCGGTCCGAGGGATCCAGATTCTGATGGTATGAGATCATGGTGTAACTAAATAGGTTGTATAAAACCACCAACACAACCAAATGGGAGATGTCACTTAATAATAATAAACAATTCAAACGGTTCAACTTCATGGTCCGACTTGCCGTTGATTCCTCATAAATACGCATTTTGATTATTCGCTTTCTATCTCTAAATGTGGATTGGTCCACGGTTGCCGCACTGCTCTCGGCCTAACCGCTGATGCTCCGTAACACTCACCAGCAGTCCACCTGCCCTTGAGGCTTTGATGGCGTCCTAAAATTTCAGTCGATCTTTCAATGGGAGGCTGCTTTGCCGGACAACGGCGTGGCGCCAGCTGGGTGATTCGCGATTTCTTCGTTCCAGCAAATGGCTCGGCGGCAATGTTGCAGAACGTAGTGGGTTTTCGCCTGGCAAGCGTTCTCTCTATAAAAAGCCATATATGTCCCTTTAACAACACTGTGACGTGGCGAACGCAAATCGCCAATAAAGTCACTGCCCCTTGCTTCCTCCTGGTGAAGCATTGTTTTCCAGCAACGTTAAGTTGTAATACTGGGAAGCATTGTGCACCTGTTTGACAAAGGAACAAACGAAAGACGGACGAACTGAGCAATCAGTCACCGGCTCCCAATGAGCGCGATGCTCTGAATTCGCTCCGCTGCCTTGAGGGCAGACTATTCAGCCAAAGGCTGGGGGTGGTGCTCCTAAGTCAACATTTTACTTCGGTTTGGGCAACCGGGTAGTATCTTGCCCTCTGACGGAACCATGGACTCCGATGTGTTGTGTTGTTTGCCAGTGGGAGGTCCGGCTGGATAGACATTAGCACCCTTGTGTTTGAATGCAAAGCGCATCAAAGCTTTGCGTTCCTCCGGGGTTGGCATATGGACAGGGAAGTTCGCAATCTAGTTAGCTTCCTGATAGTGACACCAGGGAAAGCAGGTGGAAGCATCTTGCTGCCGCAGCGCTTGAACCGGAATGGACCGCTTGATTGGACATGGGCTTGCCGCCAGGAGAGGAGTGACGCTCCGTGTTAGCATGTGAGTTGAAATTAGAAGATAAATGCCTAGCAAAGCATATTGGGGGAGGGCCAATGATCGGGGGTTGAAAACTTGGGGGATAAAAGTGAAGTTGGAACGGGACGGTAAGAGTGAAACAGCGTAAGAGGGGGAATAAGAAGACGGGAAGGCTTGAGCGGTAGCATCCAAACCTCTTATCCACCCTGCTCGATGCAGCGGATAGGGCACCTTTGATTATCCTCTGCGGTGGCCAGAGCATCAAAATGTTGAGGAAAGATTCATTGTATTACGTGAGCAGGATACTGTCAGTTTGCCCGGGCCTAGACAAGAGAATGATTAGGGTTCTCAACCAAAGCCTTTGGTTCAGAAACCTGACCGCAAGGCCGCGGGCATGTCGTTGGGTTACAAGGAGTCCGTTTTAAGTGATAAGGTGCCACCCTAATTCCAACCGCCAACCTGGAGAACCAGGAGACTGAGTTTCTTGACCCCTAACCATTGACCAATCTGGCATGAGTGCTTCTGAAGGTGTGAAAGCACCACCCGGCATAACTCAATGGATCGCTGCGGCACCTAAACCATCGCACCACAGTAAGGTCCAGCCTCATTGCGACGGTGAACACGTTTGACTGGATACACTTGCTGACATGGCAAGGAGCCGACCTCATTGGCGTCCCTGTTGTGAGTTTCTTTGTCCCTCCCCATCCCTTTCAGCTTCCCCCCCAACTAAGCTTTCATTCCTTAGCGTAAAACATAATAATTTTTTTCTTTTGCCTAGTAGCCGGCTGGTAGCTCACCTGAATGATACCTATCCGTTGCTGGTAGCACAGCTGACATGCAACTTTTGCATTTATTTTCCTTTTTCATTTAAGTATTGCGGCACACTAGCTGAGATGTTTCCCACCTCTAGCTGACGTGTATAATGATGATGATAAGCGCTTGAACCACTGGATGGCATCCAACAGGCGTTCCTTGGGAAGAGTTGCCGCGGATTCAGCAAGTTTAAGGAAGATAACGCTGCTATCAGTAAAAGATTCACCTCGAAGAAGCGTGTTCAATTCACGAGTTTTCAACTCCACTCCGGTTTCAACGGGTTTGGCAGGTGACGGCTAGTTTCTCCACCAAGGGAGCTGGAGTAATTGTGGTTGAGACTTTGTGTTCTACCTCAAACTTCCTCACCGGTCTAGTCTTTTCAGACTTTGCAGGGTGCCGAAGTCGAAACGGCGCGTTACATCGCCAATGGAACTGGGGGATTGGAGTTAGAGCTTTGTGCTCTATCTACAACATTTTTATGGGTTCAGTGCCTTCAAGCTTTAAAGGGGAATTATGGATTTTCTTAACCCCCTCCTTTTGCTGTTATTGGACGCAGGGGATAGAAGATCGGCCTTGCCTTGGACGATGTCCAGTGTAACATCAGAGTCCTCGTTAGGGGCATTCTGGACCGCTGGGGCACACGACACGGTAGCCATCACCTCAGTCGGATTTTCATGGACAGCAATTGAAATTAGTTGCGTGGCTTCTTCCGATGAGCCAACATCAAGATATACTCCCATTTTCCTCATCAATAACTGCTTTGCGATCAAGCGATGTGAGGATAGACCACATCTGCTGGTTACCCAACCCGACGTTGCTTTATGTCACCTCAGTGACCTCAAGACGCGTAGATCGACGGCTACGGCTTAGGAGACAATTGAACAGCACGCTACTGCTAGTCGAGTGTTGCGTACTGATCGGGGCTCAAATCGGCACAGGTCTCGTGGTACCGGCTGTTGCATACATAGCACTGCATGCCCCCAGATTTGCCCGTCATGGGCTTTGTGCAGCTCATGCTGCCGCATACAGCATTAGATTCGCTGATCAACGCAACCGAAGACACAGTAGCGCGGGAATAGGACTCTCACATTTGGCGGGAACGGGTCTGCGGGCCAAGATCAACCGGCACAGCTGGCAGCACAATAGTAGCGTGGGATACTGATATGTAGTTAAATAATTTGTAAATACTATAAATAAACCAGTAGCGGATGTATAAAGGAATCTGGGTCTTGCAGCTTTTATAGTACTACAGTTTACTGTAAACTTGGTAGCAGGTGCCCGGAGTTTCCAATTGCATAACTGTGTCTAAATTGGGCATATGTTATTGGACAAGTAAATAGTGCAGCCGGTTAGTCAGCAAATGAAGAATCTCCACTTTAAGGGAGTACATGCAGAGTGATACACTTAAATTGAAAGGGAAATAAATATTTTGCTTACCTCACATGCTCCTATATGGTTTACTTTTTGGGAAACGATCGGGCGGAAAGGTTAGCATACTTCAAGCAATAGGTGGACAAGAACGGAAATGGCTGTGAGAATAATACATAAATAACGGGTAAACGGATATGGCACGCATAGGCAAATAACCATGCGATATGCGCATACCTATTTACATATTGGACTTGTTACGGAATGCGTATTTATGAAGGAAAAGTTACGCGAAAGCGTCAGTTGCATATATGAATGCCTGGGAAACAGCGAGTGAAGCCATCTAAGGTGAAGGCGAAGTGAAAATGCATGTCGGTCACTGGTCAGTATGTGGTGGCTAAATGCTCACAACGGCGGAATGAGGTTTCATAGGATACATAAATGGTTGATGCAACGTTCCATATATATATATATGTATACATATATATACATGGATATAGGTTAATAAGGCGTACATTTATGTATACATAATGCTGTCTGAAAGCTAATACATTTATTTAATTACAAATATATGCATTCCTAATTTTGCAACTTTAGCGTCATTAGAAATGGTATTGCTCCTCTAGTCTATCCATGCTTATATCCTTATGTAAAAAGACGTTTGTACGCGTGTTACGGTAACACTGATCAGCTGTTCTATGCCATTTAAGCGGACGGAACGTTATTAGTTCCCGCTATGATTACCTAATGCAAATCTCCGCAACTGGAAGTCAGTGGACCAACGTATACATTTTTTTCCTTACAGAGATATAATTGACTTTATCCGTACTTAAATAAATAAATAATTAAGTATGTGCCTGTCGGTTTTAAGACATCAACCGGTATCTTTATTGGTGCATATCAAGGTGGCAGAAGTAAAGTAAGTAGGTTACGCATTTCATTATTAAGCTAATACTAAGGGGAATTTATCACACCCAGTATATGCGGAAGTTGTATAAAGCGTAGGGAATAATAGAATAATAGGATGGCGAAACGAAGAAAAAGTCAATGAACGTTTTTGCGATGTTTTCATACAGGTAGCCCACATATATACGCATGAGAATAGGTAGGTTTATGTTCCTGCGAACGTGACGGGTACACAGTAAGGCCATATGATTGCTCACGGGTGGCGTTTGTTTGTTCACTGAACCGCCCTCCAGTTTTGGCCGCGATTGGTTGCACAAACGATGCATGGAAAAGTCTCATGGGTTCTATAGCAGCAGTGTCATAAAGATCCTTAAACGGGTACATATTTTTGACTTCACTGCGGTAAAGGAACGGCACTTAGTTAGCTTATGTATGTTCCACAGGGAAGACTATTTATGGCCTAGAGCGACAGTTATGTTACCGGCGCCAGGAGCCTACATGAACGGCCTTCACTTATGCTAATTGGGTTTCATGATATTTGCATCCATATGGGCTCTAGTGAAGCCTCTATACTTGCTGCACGTGTCTTGAGGGCTTCTTATTAGGTATGCTATATTGGTCTCAGAGCGTTGGTGTCGTTATTGGACCCAGCATAATCACAATCGTTGGAACCATAGTCCTTAAATACGGGCGGTTTCTTATACCATATTGGCCCAGTAGCGGAGGTATAGTAAGCAATGCTAACGAATGAAAAGATAATGCAGCTGCACGACCAAAGGAATGATTTTAATTGTTCTCAGCGCAGCTGCATCAATTCTGCTAATATGGAATTGGCAAGGACTGGTCTCACAGGCATTCTTGACTGACAGTACATAAGTTTACGTAGGGCTCACGTTGGTGGCAGCATAATCGGCACGGAAGGGGACTGCGCTATAGGCGGAGCGCGCCTCCATAACCAGTGGTGATGAAATGCATATAGGTCACATAGAAGGCATTATTGTTGCTAAGAGGGTAGCCACATTGGTAACCGTAGGCATTGCGACAAAAAGAAGGTAAGCAATGAGCTTTGTTAACGCTACGGATACAATGGAGTCCCATGGAATTTCATTTGTTTGCGTCATTGTATGCAATTGCGTTGAATGCATTACGCTGAGTAATCGTGACATTATGGGAATGGTAACGAAAAAGAGACAAATGGAGCGCTGACGTCTGTACCGATTCCGAATATTCACGTCATCATGGGGAGGGTGTGAGGCGCTCTTGACCTACAACGTGCGAACACTGAGAAATGGTAAATGGAAATTTATTCCGTAGACACACCCGTAAGCAATATGCATAGAGGTAACGCGGGGTTGACGTACTTAATCACATGGAAGCGACGTAGCGCACCTCCCGATAGTGCAGTGTATGGTTCACGTCATCAATATCTTGGAAAAAATTACCAGGAAATAAAAAATAACGTAGTTCGGTGGTAAAGGTTTGATAATTTTTCATTACGGTGCCACCCATCAACAGGAAAAGAGGGTGTATACGGGCGACTGACCCATCGAAGCTACAAATTCCACCATTGATAAATTTTGGGTCTGGCATTGTCACCTACATTGTCTAGAAGTTTATTTGGGAAATAGTATAATGACCATTGCTGCCACGTCGGAACCACAATAATGCAGTGGTTTTCGAACAGGCGGATGAGAGAAAGCCCACCAGCGGCCACACACAGCAAACGAAACTGATAGCGGTAAACAACGTGTTTAGCGGCTGCTGTGAGAATGCACTGCACACCTCTTGTATCGTTGGTCTAGGTTAATATGCAATGCTAAACGTCAATAAAAATGAAGTTTGGTCTACTTTTGCAGTATTGAGTCACTGCAGGGTAGGTAAAGGTAACTTACAGGTTACTGCATCGGTCATCTCCTGTTCAGTTTTTTATGTTGCTTCGCCTTTTGACATAAGCAAAGAAGCGCTTCGGGTTTGATGAAACTATACCAGCAAGCTTTACTTCATCCTGTAGACGAGCACCTCGTAGATACTGCCTGCAGGCATTTCGAGTCTCACGATATCGCTTGAAGGTGCATAATGAAGGAGCAGATAAGTAAGTACGCCATCATCTGGAACGTCTGTTAAGTAGTTTGTGTACAGCAGAATCAAACCAAGGTGGCTTTGCCCTAGTTTTATTCCTTCCATATAGTGGTATATGGGGGAGAGAAGGCTCACTCTAGCACGATTTAAATGTGTCCCAGGCCATTTGAATGTCGTCACTTTCCAAAATGACACAAGGCGACTTTGCGGCTTCGGCTTTCATTGTCTGAAAGTCCGCGCGCCATATATTTGGAACTCGGTCGGGATGATCATTTGTCTGACGACTAGAGACGCACTTAAATGAGAGACATGCGTGGTCGCTAGCACCGAGAGTTGAGTTGTATACAATATCCGTGACAAAATCAATGGATTTAGCAAAGATCAAGTCCAAGAACGACGAGTTTTGACTCATCACGAATCTAGTGGGCCGCTCAACAAATTGGCGCAGGGAAGCATGCAAGGCGAGCTCGAGAAGCTCGATAGCCAAACACTTTGTAACAGCATGGCAGGAAAAATTCTGCCAGTCAACGTCGGGAAGATTGAAGTCCCCATCACTAAACACCTATTTGCCGAATGCTCGCGGATGAAATCAGCCAGCCCCTTAGCGACGCTGTCGGGGCTTCTATAGACCAGTACAAATTTAAGATGCGCAGAGGCAATACACAGGTTAACTGCCAGTACCCCAACATCACTCCCTGATGATCTGAAACTATACGTCTTACAGACCGTAAGTGCGGAGTTAACGTACAAAGCAAAGCCACCACCGCGCCGAGCAGCGGTGCGGTCAAATCTCAGCAGTGCGTAGCCTGGTAAGCACACTTCACTGTCCGTGATGTCGGTAGACAACCACGTTTCAATGAATGCGGGGACATCTGGACGGCAGTCTTCGACAAGAGCGCCGACTTCGCACAGCTTGTTTCGCAGGCTACGCACATTGCTTAAAATCACCTGAAGGGATTTAACATGGTGAGTCCGTGATCGTGCGCCACCAGCACCGGCTCTGGTAGGGCGGAAGTGGACCGCCGGCTCACCACCCAAAAACCCGCCAAGCAGTGACCCTTTCTCCTGCTTCACGGCGGGCTTTAAGATCCTTCACAGCTTCCAGCAATTTCAGCCTATCCGCCAAAGGGAGGTCTGGGTGCACAATGACACCAGTGCCCTTGAGCTTAAAGGCAAATCAGAAGTGCTTGGCGCTCCTCCGGAGTGGACAGAACAACTCGCAACAAGCGAGGGCGAGACTTGTCAGCTGGCAAGTTACCGAGTCTGGTTAGTTTGCGCACAGTCACGCCGGGGAAGCCGGGAGGCAGGAGTTTGGTAATGCATACTCTAAACCACTTAAGGTCATCTAGCATATGGACTTTTGGGAGAACAGCAGAGGACTCAGTGGCGTTTCTGAAAATAACACTGCAGTCGGTATAGGAGTCTCCGCGACGCGGAGTATTTACCGAACGCTCCATCGACGTCGGTGGTTTCAGTTTAGTGTCCGTTTTTATAGACTCTAGTGTCGTGGATATTTCTAGTTGCAACGATTCCGTAGTAGTAGTATTTGAGGGGGGAATGGAGGCCCGACGGGTCTGTAATGTCCGCCTTGGGTTTTGCCGTTATTAACCCTTTTTTACCTTTTTTCGACCAGGACAGAAACCTGCTGCTCTCCTCCGCTAACAGCTGATTCAAACACGCTGTTTGTGGGTTCGTTACTAACGAGGTCGTTGCTAACGGGTAAACTAACATTTGACAGTGAACAAATAGATGCAGACACTGACAACTTGCTCGTGTTCAAGTTCAAGTAGGTCTGGAACGGTAGGATGAATCCCGTAAGTGTTCTTTCTTGAGCGGGTCGTCGATCCAGGAGTTGGAGGGGTGCACCTACTTCTTGATAGTTCTAAAAGAAAAACACCCGAAAAACACCCTGGTCCACCAATTTTAATGCCCACGTTCCTTACATTAGCTGTCCCAGCTATGTCAGTTACGTGAAGTAACTAAAAGAGGAAGAGAAAGCGAAGGTAAGACAGTAGGGGTAGTCAGTTAAAAGGTGAGAATAATACCAATGGCGAGGAAAAGTGCCGAAATAGAATCGAAGTATTAAGGTGGGAATTATTCAGGAAAAAGGAACGGTTTCGTGTTGCTACCCAAGAGCGTCTAGTTGACGCTCAAACCCCTTAACCGTAGCTTCCTTGACAACCTTTTCTGGAAGCAGGTTCCAGCACTCCATGACTCGACGCAATAACAGTGTCTCCGCTGTAACTCGATCGGACCGCGTTTTGTCCAGCTTCATACAATGCCCACAAAGACCAGATAATCTAGCAGGACTAAACAGCGTGGACAAATCAGGGCCAATCTTCCCAGTCAAAATACGGTAGGTTAGGATTAGGTCCCCTCTAATCCTTCGATGGTGCCTTGACTACATCCCCAAACTAAGTAGGCGTTCGGGGTACGTTTGCCCTCGAAATCCCTTGACCAACCTAGTACCGACACGCAACACCCTTTCTAGTGCCATTTTGTCCCGGACAAGGCTTGGCGGACAGGTCTGGACGCAATATTCTAGGTGGGGTCACACAAACGTTGAGAAAAGCTTCACAAACACATCAGCGGTTAGGGTCCCGGAAGAACGACGGATAAACCACAACATCCGGAACCCTTTAGTAGCCGCCTTCTTCCGGTTGTCGCCAGTGTAGTGTGGAACACTGGACGACACCTAGCTTAACCTGATGAATAACATGAGGAAGTTCACTCCCATCGAGCTCATAACTTGTGGAGGAAGCAGACGCTCCGATATGCAGCACTGAACCATTTTCCCGGTTTATGGGCAGCAACCACAAGACAGACCATTCCCAGAGTCTATCCAGAGCCCGTTGAAGAACCACAGGACCTCCATAGATATCAACTATATGCCAGAGCTTTAGATCATCAGCAAATAAGAGCGATGGTACCTCAAGCTCCTCCGGCAAGTCATTCACGTAGACTGAGAACAGCAGCGGACCTAGGACAGAGCCTTGCCGAAAGCCGCTAAGTACAGCTTTCCGAAACGAAAGACTGCTTCTCACGCGAATACACTGTTCTCGTTCATCCAGAAAAGCTGACACCTACTAGAGAGCGCGATCAGCTATTCCATACGACCTCAACTTTAGTGAAAATCGCGAATGGGGGACAGTGTTAAAGGCCTTTGCAAAGTCAATGAATACCGCATCCACCGCATGTCCACCGTCTATGACTTCAGCCTAGCACTCACGAGCTACCAGCAAGTTCGTCTGACACGAAAATCCTTTGCGAAAACCATGTTGCTCGACGCAAAACAGGTTAAACCTATTTAAATGGTTCTGCACTGTATCTCGTACTAATTTTTTTAAGTAACTTAACGACTACGCTAGTCAAGCTGACAGTCCTGTAATAAGTCTGTAGGTCTTTGTCACCCCACTTGGAAACCGGGCAGACAACAGCCTCCTTCCATTCGGTAGGCGAGATACAGCTGTTGAGTGACTTCTGAAACCCACAAGTCAGAGGTCTACTGAGTTCGACTACCAGTTCATGCAACAGTTTTGGATGAACGGAATCTGTCCCGGAAGCCTTAGTTGGGTTCACCTCTCTTAACAACCGGAGAACGTGGGGCTGTTACAGGAATTTTATCCGGACAACAGTCCTCAGGGACCCTTGAAGCTAACCCTTTGCATGGCGTATTTGTTTCGCAGACAAAGACGCTTGAGTACGGCTTACAAAGCACGAATGCCTCGTCATAGTCGCTATAGGCATGGGTCCCATCTCCTCGATGCAACGGTGGTATGGGCGAGTTTGCAACACAATGTCGTTTAACGTAAGGCGGTGGTAGCTAAGCCCTTTTCATACTGGCAAGTTGAACACGGACTTTAGGGAAACCCCTCTTTCTCCCTCGTCTCCGTCAACCGCCTGTTCTGTGAATACAGTCATGGCTTTCCGAAATGAAAACCATGATAATGACACAAGTGCAATTGCCTCGTTCGTAAAATTCAACCTACAACTTGAAAGCGAAATGGCCTCAGCAATCCAGCATCCTGTAAAGGTGTAGCATTTATTATACTGTAAAAGTAGCAACTTACGGTTTCCCTGGATCGTTGCTACGTTTGCCATGAACACAGGGATACTGCACGTACCGGTAAGGGTACTCAGCTGCCAACCACTTCCACTTTCGCTTTTCACAACGCTGCGGAATCACAACCATACGCTTGCAAAAAGCTGTAGCAGTTGCAAATTTCTTTACGTCGGACTCAATCTTATCAACTTTCCGATAATAATACGCACCAAAAGACATGATCTCTCAGATTCATCCACTATGATGACAGTTACAAATGTGGCGCCAAGTGATTTCCAATAGGCCTGTAGTCCATCACAACAACTAACTTTGAGAAGCACATTAACCTTCTTCAATACCAAACATACACCGAGTTAACATGTACATACTATATATATACAAACCGCCATCTAATGACAACCTCTCCAGTTGGCCTAGCATATTTACCGAGCGAAACCTGCCGCTAGGCATATCTCAGATGTGAGAGTCCCGGTCCACGAAAAAGATGGAGGACGTTTGGTAAGTACCCGAAAATGGGTAGGAGGTACTCCGGGGAAAACGATGATCCAAAATTATTTGAATCAAGGGAAAATTGACAAAAGTCAAAATTTTTGCCCGACACTTGTAAATACTATTTCGAAACTGTCCGTTTAAAGTTAAACCTCAAAAAGACAGCACCCGACCGGGATTCTAACCAATACGTTATGTGCATAATATGGTGACGTTTGTAGGGTAAGCAAGTAAAGGTTGGTTAACTTGACAGTAAAGGTGAAAATGCATAAAAGGAACATGTACTTGGCAAATACGTCTAAGTGATGCTATAAATGGATGGCATACATAACGACTTTTTAGTTGTTCAAGTGGATAACAATGGGTAATAAATCCCTGTGGCGCCACGCTAAAAGCGGTAATCAAGTTCAAGTTCAAGCAGGGCTAGGACGATAGGATTATCCGATGAGTG
The DNA here is from genome assembly GCA_944474145.2 of Dicrocoelium dendriticum. Classification (NCBI taxonomy): domain Eukaryota; kingdom Metazoa; phylum Platyhelminthes; class Trematoda; order Plagiorchiida; family Dicrocoeliidae; genus Dicrocoelium; species Dicrocoelium dendriticum. Next base: position 27,301,809 of record OX104060.1, on the reverse strand, counting down.
TTCCTTCCTCGGCGGGTTTCTGAACCACGAGTTGGCGGACTTTGAAGTACTGCTGGACCTAAAACAAAGCGCATCAAACCCTGTCCAACCAATTAAAGCCCACGTATCCTGCCCTAGAAGTCCCTGCTGGGCTGTTTACGTGAAGTAGGCGAAAAAAGTAAACCAAGGCAAAAGAGAAAGTGGAAAGAGCTAAGCAAGTGAAATACCAAGATATTTGACTCATTATAAACAAACATGAAAAGTTAAGGTAAGGCAGCTAGGAAAAAGGAAAGGCCCGCTTTAGCCACCTAAAAGCATCGAGCTGGTGCTCAAAACCTTTAACCATAGGTTCATGTTCAAGTTCAGATGGGACTGGAACGATAGGAACATCCTGTGAGTGTTCCATCTTGAGTGGATCGTTGAGCCAGGAATTAATGAAGTGCTCATTTCTTGCTGGACCTATAACGGAACACCCGTATCGCACCCTGGCCAACCAGTTGCTGCCCACGTTTCCTGCCTTAGCAGTCCCTGCTGTGTCAGTCACGTAAAGTAAGCCGAAGTTATGAAGTGAAATCGAAAGTAGAGAATAAAAAAGTGCAGGTTAAATAAGCAAATAATACCTATGCTTAAAGAAAAGTAGAGAAAAATGTAAATGCGAAGATGCCAGTTACTCAGGAAATGGAAAGTGTAGCAGTCTGGAGATTCCCCGGTTTGCCTGTGTAAAATTCTAACCAAAATTCTATAATTGTACACCTAGGCAACCGGTGTGGTTTGTTGAACTGCTTGCCGAGTTCGAATGCTTTACGTGCTCATCGCCATTTTTGCTTGGCGCTCGTTTCGGTTGCAGCGCGCAACTGCCCTGTGTGCTGTGCTTGATCCGTTCCCCTAGCTAAAGCGTCCACGGTGTCGTTCTTTTATGGCTAGATAACAGGGAATCTTTTACTGTATCAATAAAAGTTTCCCTTCAACTCGATCTGTCTTCTGGAATCGCTCTCTGGGCTCCCGGAATAGGCAAACCTCTAAAGTGATGACCCCGAATCCGGATCAATCTCAACGCCGGCTATTTCGAACTTTTCTCCGGTGAGCTCGTTCCATTTATTTTTCATATTTTCCGGTTTATTTTTGCATACGGTAGCCTACTTTTGCATCATTTTTTAAGCCATGGAATCTGTAGACCATAAGGTAGAGTCTCTACTAAGCGCTGTAACTCTCTCTGTGCCACCTTTTTGGGACATGGATCCTGTTTTGTGGTTCGCTCATCTTGAGGCCGAGTTTAATAACCACAGAATCACTTCCGACTACGCGCAGTATTTCAAGCTCCTGTTCTATCTCCCCAAGGAGGTATCAACGCAGGTTCGTGACGTTATCATTTCTTAGACCGATAACCGCTATGAGACTCTGAAAGAGGCCACCATTAAGCGTATTATGCCCTCTGAGAAAGTTCGCCTGCAGCAGCTTTTCAGGGATCTGCAACTGGGCGACAAACTGCCCTCAACCCTGCTACGAGAGATGCAGCAACTCCTTGGTTCTTCAACCATGGATGAGACGTTACTTCGCGAACTATGGCTACAACGGCTACCGGAAAACACGCAAGCGATTCTCGCTACAGTGAGCTCCGTTTCGCTCACTCAACTAGCAGACTTAGCGGATCGAGTTGTTGAACGCTCATAGCCACAGGCCGACGCCAGCAAGATCAATGCCGTCGCGTCCCAGGGCACTTCTATCACTGGCTTACAGTCAACCATAGAAGCCCTGCAAGCACAAGTTGCGACACTTAGTCGCCAGGTGCAACTGCTTACTATTACCCATCATCGTCCTAGCCGCTCAAAATCGCCCTGAAAACGTTCTAAAACAAGCAACAAACAGGCTAGCTGTTGGTACCATCAACGCTTTGGTACCGCAGCACGTAAATGTGTCAAACCTTGCAACTTCGCCAAGAAGCAGGGAAACTTCTCGGCCGTAACGGCGACGGACGCGACCGGCCAACACCAAAGTCGCCTCATCCGCGTCAGGGAATTAACTTCCGGCACCGAGTTTCTAGTCGACACTGGTGCCGAAGTTAGTGTTATACCCCGTAGCTCAGCTGAGGTCGTTTCACCATCGCCGACCAAGCTGCGTGCCGCCAATGGCACACCAACCGCAACTTTCGGCGAAAAGCTTCTAACGCTCAATTTAGGCCTCCGGCGAACCTTTCGCTGGCCTTTCATAATCGCTGCCGTGCCTTTCGCCATCATAGGCATAGACTTTCTTCAACGCTTCGATCTCATCGTCGACGCTAAACGGAAGAAGCTTATTGACTCTAGGACACAGCTCAGTGTTATCGGGACTAGCGCCAACGTGGCTGCTATTACTCCCATTCGTGTCCTACCTCAAGCTTTACAACCTTTTCTAGAACTTTTCACCAAGCACCCTAAACTCGTTCGCGTCCTGAAGGAGTTGCCTCCTGTGACGGCGAACGTCACGCATTACATCTGCACTAAGGGCCCACCTGTTTCGGCCCGCCCTCGCCGACTAGCCACGGACAAGCTCAAAGCTGCTAAGGCGGATTTCGAGCAAATGCTCGAACTGGGAATTATCCGCCCGTCCAAAAGTCCATGGGCATCACACATGGTGCCTAAGAAATCCGGTGACTAGCGCCCCTGTGGTGACTACAGGACACTTAACAAAGTTACCGTCCCGGATAAATACCCTATTTCGCACATGCACGACTTGACCTCAGCTCTAGCTGGCAAGTCTATCTTTAGCAAAGTCGACCTAGTTCGTGCCTACCATCAGATACCTGTGGCGCCAGATGACATTGTTAAAACAGCAGTCATCACGCCATTCGGTCTGTTCGAGTACCTCAGAATGCCTTTCGGCCTCAGCAACGCTGCCCAAACTTTTCAGCGTTACATTGGTGAGGTAACGCAAGGACTCGAAGGCGTTTATCCTTATCTAGATGACATTCTTATCGCGAGCTCTTCTGATGAAGCACATCTTCATCACCTCGATGCTCTCTTCCAACGCTTAACCCAGCATGGGGTTACCGTCAACCCAGATAAATGCGAGCTTGGCCAAAGCTCCATCGACTTTCTTGACCACAGAATATCCGCCTCTGGCACTGAAGCCCTGCCAGACAAAATCCAGACACTGAAGGACTAGCCTGCTTTCAGTTCCTTCAAACAGCTACGCCGATTCCTTGGCCTGGTTAACTATTATAGACGCTTTATTCCTAGCCACGACGCAACACCACTGAGACGATCAACATCGATCGACTCAAGCCAGCATTCCTCGACAAGCCTGACTCTTCGGTGCAACAAGCACCTTCACGGGCTGTGCCATCACACCTGACACCGCAACCTCAGACGAGTCAGTCAGCTCCAGCAGAACCGACGACATCAACCGACAACACTCCTACTCGCCCTACACTCAATCGACGCGGCAGGAAACTCAAGCCTCCAGTTCGTTTTTCAGACTTTGCTAGCACTTACATTTTTATGTAGAACGTGCCTTCGAAATCTTCTTCTCTTACCAAACGTTTTTAAAAATCCACAAAAAAAGATCAAAACATTTTGAAACTACCAAAAAAGAGCAAAACATTTGAAAACCCAAAAAGAGCTTTGTACGTTTTTCGCTTTACACTGTTTTGCGTATGGCTATGCATTTATGCTGCCTTTTCATTTTGCTTTCCATATACACCCCGTCGGTTGGGTGCCCCTCGGTTTCACTTTTGCTGGATCCCCGCGCGTCAACTGCAAGTGGAACGAACTTCCTGTTCATCCGCCTACGTAAACTTTACTAACTGTTCCCCCCCCCCACAAACAGTTTTTTTACCGTTTCGACACCGTAGGGAGGACACGGGTGGGAGCCCGCTAGGCTCCGATTGCATGGTTCTCCCCCGGCAGCTGCATCGGGTTTCACAACCTGGTCTCGCAGAAGGCTGGCCGAAGACGGACAGTCCTCACGTAGGTCGAAGGACTGCTTACACAGTCCCTTCGGGGAGAGGTATATGTAGCAGGACCTAGTTTTCTTATCTCGCTTTCTGTTTTCATTCCCCTTTGTTAATCAAACGACCAGCTTTACTGCCCTGCCATGCTCCTGTCTCACTGGACTAATCTGTTTATCGCTGACTGCTCCCATGCTGCCGAGCCTTAAACGGTATTGGCTCCGCAGAGTTAACTCTATTACCCCTACTCTGAGGGATTTATCGACTGGTATCCTCATTATTGTTATAGTCTCTTTCTTATCTGTATTTTATGACCTAGTCCCAAAGCGCCGATTAATCCAATACCGCTTAGTCGGCCTCGTATTCACTGAATTCATTTGGAGTTGAGACATCACTTCTATTGGTTTGGCTGACCTATTGGTGCTGTTTACACTACTTGGAGAGCCTCGTGGGCTTTTCCACTCTTTACCAATAAACCCTTCTCACCCCGACCCTAACCTTTTCTTCTCTCGCTTTCTGTTTTCAATCCCTTTTTAATCGGACGTCCGGCTTTACTGCATTGCCGTGATCTTGGCTCACTTGCCTAGTCTGTTCCCTCAGTCTGCTACTATGCTACTAAGACTTACGCGGTATGCGCCCCGTAGTCTAAACATGATGTTTCCCTTAAATTTAGAGCCTGCTTGACTTGCTCACCATTTACTGCTGGCTCCTTTCTTACCTTTACTACATGTCCTTATCCAAACGCGCCGACTAATCAAGTCCTACCTGATCGGCCTCCTGCTCTCCGGATTTATTCAGACTTCTGAGACGTCGCCTCTCTTGGCTCGTCTGACTCCACTATCCCTTTACATTACCTAGAGAGCCTAGTGGGCTTCTCCCACCCATCGTCAATAAACCCTTCTCATCCTGTCGCTAACTTATGTTTTATCGCGCTCTGTTCTCAATTGTTCTTCAACTGGCGGTGTGGTGATTTAGTCCACCGATCAGTTTCCTTCTCTCTGATTGCTGATATGCTACTCTGACTTAAGTGGTATACGCTATAGAGACTCAACGTACGTGATCCCTTACTTCGTGAGGCTGCTAGACTCGTTCACCTTTTGTTACAGCCTCTTTTCCTGCCTTTAAATTTACGCGCTATTCATACGCGCCGACTAATCTAGTCTCGCTAGATCAGCCGCTTGTTTCCAGTTTCATTTAAAGTTGTTCCACATTACAAAAATTTGTTCGGCTGACTCGACGTCTTGCTCACAACAGCTGGAATGCTTCGTGGGCTCCCGCACTCCTTATTAGTAAACCTTTTTCATACCGACCCTAACCTTTTCTTATCTCGCTTTCTGTTTTCATTCCCCTTTTTTAATCGGACGGCCAGCTTTACTGCCCTGCCATGCTCCTGTCTCACTGGACTAGTCTGTTTATCGCTGACTGCTCCCATGCTGCCGAGCCTTAAACGGTATTGGCTCCGCAGAGTTAACTCTATTACCCCTACTCTGAGGGATTTATCGACTGGTATCCTCATTATTGTTATAGTCACTTTCTTATCTGTATTTTATGACCTAGTCCCAAAGCGCCGATTATTCCAATACCGCTTAGTCGGCCTCGTGTTCACTAAATTCATTTGGACTTCTGAGACATCATTTCTATTGGTTTGGCTGACCTATTGGTGCTGATTACACTACTTGGAGAGCCTTTTGGGCACCGGAAATAGCTAGCTAATATAAAGTTGTGGTCGCGTGCGCGGAGAGCAAAGATGGCCGAGAAACCGATGAGCGTCGCGCCGTTCGAAGCCGGATGCTATGTTGACTCAAACCAACACGAGCAACGTTCAAATAGGCGAGCGGCTAATTTGCTATGTACTTCAAGAAAATATAATATTGTGATGTTGTAATATTTTACGCAGCATGCGGCAACCAAACAGGGGAATCTCCAGGTTAATACACAGCCTTCCTCTTAGAAGGGAACCGTAGATGACCCTTCGATCTACGTGAGGACCGTCCGCTGCCGGCCTGCCTTCTGCGAGACCAGGCGTTTAAACCTGATGCAGCTGCTTGGGGAGAACCAATGCGATCGGACGCTAGGGGGGCTCCCACCAGTGTCCTCCCTACAGGTGCCAAAAACACAAAATGAGGAGAAACGTTCGTAGCGTTCGAGTGCGTAGTGTCACAGCACATGATGTTTGAGCACGTAGTGTCCGAAAACGTAACGTTCGATCGCCGTTGAACGTCCGCGTGTCGGGGATATGAAAAAGAAGCGGAAACGCGGGTGTCAAACAGGTGCGAGCGACAGAGCTAACAAAAGGCGATAGCACTTACCGAGTGCGATAAGCGAATAAAGCGAGAACCATTTTGTGTTTTCAAAACGATTTTCTCCTTTTTAGGTTTTCAAAACGTTTTTGCGGTTTTTGGGGTTTTCAAAACGCTTTGCAAATTTTTGGGTTTTCAAAACGTTTTTGTTGGGCGGGTTAGGCCACAAGCAAAAGGAAGCGGGGAAGGAAGAATGAAAAGAAGACTAATCTTTTAATCGCGCTGGCCAATGAACCCGCCTACCTGACCTAGTCGATTTCGGACGTTCGGTCGGAGGCGTTGTCGATCCAGCAGTTTTGTCGGATGAGAAAGCTTTCGGCTCGATAGAATCGGAAGGAACTGAGTCGGAAGGGTTAGTCGGAGAATGCTTCGTAGCATCGGAAGTAGGCGTGTCGTCGGTCATAGGCTGCGTTGACTCGTCCGAAGGTGGACGGGAGTCATCGTCGATCTCAGGTTCCACATGGGCAACCTTGAGACGGTCGATAGAGACAGTTTCACGTTTACCGTGGCGGTCGATAACGAATACGCGGTCCTTACGTTTAAGAACCTTAAATGGACCTTCGTAGGGTCGTTCGAGTGGTCTGCGTAGACCATCGACTCGAAGGAAAACGTAAGCGCAATGCAGTAGATCTTGTGGAACGAACGATTTACGTCGTTGTTCTCGCACGTCGGTTACTTTGATATGGCGCATGCTCGTGGCTAACTGCCGAGCGTAATTCGCGTCGTAGCGGGGTGTTCTGGGGTTTCCAGAAAAGAAGTCCCCAGGTAGTCGAAGAGGTTGTCCATATACCAGTTCGGCGCTGGACGTGTGCAAATCAGCTTTAAGAGCTGATCGGATACCAAGTAGTATCATAGGCAGTGCTTCGGTCCAGCTTAGTGCATTAGCGGCACTAAGTGAGGCCTTCAGCTGTCGGTGGAAACGTTCCACCATGCCGTTGGATTGCGGGTGATAGGCGGTAGTCCGGATGCGTTGACATCCGAGGACTTTGAGAAGATCGTTGAAGGTCGAGGATTCGAACTGCGGACCGCGGTCGGTAGTCACGGTGGCTGGACAGCCATGTGAAGCGACCCAGCGCTCAACGAAAGCGCGCGTTACGGTGTCCGCGGATACGTCGGGTATAGGTACGGCCTCGGGCCAACGGGTGTATCGGTCGATCATGGTCAGAATGTAGACCATTCCTCTGGATGGTGCCAAGGGTCCAACTATGTCGAGATGGACATGGGCGAAGCGAGCTGAGACTTGCGGAAAACGACCAAGCGGAGCGGACACGTGCCGCTGTACCTTGGCCTGCTGACACGTTAGACAACCGCGTGCCCAGCGCTTAAGATCGCGTTGCATTCCGAGCCAAACGTATCTCTCGGATATGAGCTTGATCGTGGCTCGGATGCCTGGATGAGCGACATTGTGAAGTGTATCGAAAACTAGACGTCGAAAGGTTTCTGGAACGACGGGTCGAGGTCGTCCAGTAGAAGTATCGCACAAGATTGTGCCATCAGATGACGGCAGTGGATGCGATGTGATTCGTAGCGAAGAATCTTGTTTGACGTTCTGACAGTCAGTGTCGGTTAGTTGCGCGGTAGCCATGGCAGATAAGTCGATTGCCTGACCAGCGGTGTGGATTGCGGAGACGCGCGAAAGAGCGTCAGCAATGACGTTATTCTGACCTGAAATGTGTCGGAGGTCAGTAGAAAATTGAGCCACGAAATCCAGCTGACGAACCTCACGTGGTGAGTGTCGAGCTGATTGATTTCGAAAGGCGTAAATAAGCGGCTTATGGTCGGTGAAGATAACGAACGAATTACCTTCTAAGACGTGCCTGAAATGTCGGACGGTAGAATAAACTGCCAACAGTTCGCGGCTGAACGTGCTGTACTTGACTTCTGCCGGTTGTAAGCGTCGGGAGTAGAAAGCGAGTGGTTTCCAGCATCCCTCAGTGAATTGCTGCAGGACGGCGCCAATGGCGGTGTCCGATGCATCGACTGCAACGCTGAGTGGAGCTTTGGGGTCGAAATGGTGAAGCATAACGGCTTCAGCCAAGGCCTCTTTGCAGGCTTTGAAGGCTTCGGTTGCAGCGGTCGTCAACTCGACGTTGCCGTTCTTGCGTCCACGAAGTAGGTCGGTCAATGGACTGAGCAAGTCGGCACAACGTGGCAGAAATCGACGGTAGTAGTTAATCATCCCACTAAAACGGCGGATGGCGGCCAAAGTAGTCGGAACAGGAAAGTCCTTAATAGCACTGACTCGGTCTTCGAGCGGCCGTATGCCATGCTGGTCAATTCGATGACCAAGAAATTCGATAGATGGTTGCTGAAAGATGCATTTGTCAGCGTTGACAGTAATGCTATTAGAAGCTAACCTCTCGAAAAGCATCTTGGGGTGCTCCGCGTGCTGTTCTTCGGAAGAACTAGCTACTAAGATGTCGTCTATATAAGGATAAACAAAGTCGAGACCTCTCGTGACAGAGTCTATGAAGCGTTGAAAAGTCTGAGCTGCATTGCAAAGACCGAAGGGCATTCGCAAGAATTCGAAAAGTCCGAAAGGCGTGATGACTGCGATTTTCGGAATGTCATCCTCGGCTACAGTGATCTGGTGGTAAGCGCGAACCAGATCGATCTTCGAGAACACACGGGTGCCACGTAGGCTAGCCGTGATGTCCTGAATGTGCGGAATCGGATAGCGGTCGGGGACGGTAGTGTTATTGAGAGCGCGATAGTCGCCACATGGACGCCAGTCTCCTGACTTTTTAGGCACCATGTGTAGAGGCGACGCCCACGGGCTCTTAGACGGGCGAATTATGCCTCAAATTCGGAGCGTGCTATTTTGAGCTTGTCGGGGGTCATGCGCCTGGCTTTTGCGAACATAGGCGGACCTTTCGTAACGGTGTGATGTGTCGCGGCGTCGGTTGCGGAAGGCAACGGGACGGCAGGACGGAAGACCTGCGGAAAACTATCGAGCAGCGTTTGCCCGACGGGTGAACTAAGTTGAGTCGCGTACACGGGACTGATTGACGCGGTGTCGGTCAAAGTCCCAATGACTGCGAGATTCGTAAGACGGTCGACTAGACGGTGTCGCTTAACGTCGACGAGTAGGTCGTAATGACATAAGAAGTCGAGACCAAGGATAGGCGTTTGAACATCCGCAACAAGGAATATCCATTTGAAAGCGCGTCGGAGGCTGAGATTTAGCGTGCGCGAGCGTTGACCATATACGCGGATAATGGTTCCGTTAGCTGCGCGCAATGAGCTAGTCACCTTTTCGGTCGGGTCGTTTGGATCACGCGGGAGAACGA